>OX359284.1:42021134-43221134 GCA_947179155.2 Hedera helix | reverse complement strand
GAATGTTACCAACTAAAAGATTTCTTGGAAAAATAAGTTCAGATGTGCAATCTAGATAGTTATGTTACCGATTCTTACCGACCATCGGCCTTTGATCGACTCGAACCTCCACCACCGATCACGGAGGCAAGAAATGTTGTTGATGTCATTTCTAGAGGATCAATCTCCACCCTCTCCAACCGAAAACGAAAGGCATTTGGGCGAGAGGTCCATCAAGTGTTTGGCAAACCACCGAACACCAAGACCGACCCCATAACCTTTTTCGACGACGATTACCCATCGGGAATGGTTACTCCCCATCAAGACGCACTGGTCATTACAGCCCAGGTCGGAACCATGGATATGAAAAGAATGCTTGTTAATAATGGGAGTTCAGTTGACGTACTCTATAGCCGAGCATACAATTGACTGGACTTGGGGGGTAGGAAACTGGAGATCTGCAATGAGTCCCCATTATACGGGTTTGAGAATAACCCAGTCCGTATAGCGGGGACGATTGAATTGTCTGTGATATTCGGGACAGCCCCGAAGCAAGCTTCTATTATGGTCTGTTTCTACGTAGTTCAAGTAGAAAGAAACTACAACGCCATCTTGGGAAGAACAACATTGTCGGCACTGAAAGCAATAATCTCAATCCCTCATTTGAAATGAATTTTCCAACCAAAAATGGGATCGGGGAATCAGTCGGTGATCAGGATCTTTCCTGAAGATGTTACCTACAGACCATCCAGACATCCCCTATCAGTGACAATAAGCAGAAAGCCACCATGAAGATCGAGCTTGAACCTTTCACCGAGGGATGTACCGAACCAATAGCAACACCTACCGAAGACACGGTCGAGGTCCCCTTATTTCAAGAAGATGATGAGAAAACCGTACAGATTAGAACTAGCCTTCAGGAATATATCAGAATTCGGCTGGTTGCCCTCTTGCAGGAGTATTCAGACATCTTTACATGGGTTCCGGCCGACATACTAGGCATTGATAAGACCGTGGCCGTGCACCAACTAAGTGTGAACCTAAGCTCGAAACCCATCAAGCAGAAACAAAGGAATATAGCTCCCGAAAGACAAAAGGTAATTGACGAATAAATTGATAAACTTTTGGCTGCCGACTTCATTTTTGAAATTACATATCCAGAATAGCTCGCCAATGTGGTGCTGGTTAAAAAGCATAATGGGAAGTGGAGGATGTGTGCGGATTATACAGATCTGAATGACCAGTTAATAAACTCTACGTCGGGACATACAATAATGAGCTTTCTGGATGCTTTCTCGGGGTATAATCAAATCGCCTTGCTTGAAAGCGATATAGCAAAGACAACTTTCATCACCCACCGAGCCATCTATGCCTACAAAGTCATGTCCTTCGGCTTAATCAATGCCGGAGCCACTTACCAACGAATGATGAATAGAGTATTCCACAGCCAGATCGGGAGGAACATGGAAGTATATGTTAACGACATGATTGTCCGAAGCATGAAAGAAGAAGATCACCTCTCCGACCTGAAAGAATGTTTCGAGAATGTCAGATCAAACAACATGAGACTTAACCCAACTAAATGCACATTTGGCCTCGGGTCAGGCAAATTTTTGGGATATATGGTTAACCAAAGAGGGATAGAGGCAAATCCCAAAAAAATATCAGCTATCTTTGAAATGCAACCGCCGAAGAACTTCAAGAAAATTCAACGATTGACTGGGATATTAGCAGCCCTACGACGACTTGTGGCATGATTAGCCGAGAAGTGTCTCCCTTTCTTCGGCACTTTGAAGGGAACTTAGAATCAGAAGACATTTCTATGGACCAAAGACTGCCAAGAAGTTTTCAACCAGATTAAAAGATATATTTCTTCTCCTCCGATATTGAATAAAGCACTCCCTAAAGAGGACCTACAACTATACTTGTCCACCACATCTTTGGCAATAGGATCCGTTTTGATAGGGGAAGATTCACAAGGGCAGAAACCTGTTTATTACGTAAGTCATGCTCTTCGGGATGCTGAAACCCGGTACCCAAATCTAGAGAAGTTGGCTTACGCATTAGTTATCTCTAGTCGAAAGCTTCGACATTACTTTCAAGGTCAGAGTATCCTCGTTCTCACAGATCAGCCTCTTCGGAAAATCCTTTACAAACCAGAGTCATCGGGAAGGCTAGCAGCATGGGCTATAGAGCTGAGTCAGTTCAATATCGAGTTCCGCCCTCAGACGACCATCAAAGCACAAGCACTCATCGACTTCATCATTGAGTGCTCCTTCCCCGAAGAGTCCGACAACAAGGACGCGGATAATACGACTAATACAAAGGTTACCGAAAAGTCAGCATGGACACTGTTTGTAGATGGGTCTGCTACCGGGACAAGGAGCGGTGCAGGCGTAATTCTCACTTCTCTCGAAGGTTTCAGAGTGCAGCAATCAATACGATTTAGGTTCATGGCCACTAACAACATAGCTGAATATGAAACATTAGTAGCAGGATTGAAACTGGCACGAAGTCTGGAAGTGAAAAACTTTTTAATTTACAGCAACTCTCAACTAGTAGTGAAACAAGTCTTGGGGGAGTATGAAGCGAAAGAGGTTCACTTACAGGCTTATCTCCAACTGGTAGGGTCATTGTTGGCATTATTCCTAAGACATTAGATTATAGGCATAATCAGATAGGAAAACATAATGGCCGATGCCCTCTCCAAATTGGCGACCACCGACCAAGGAGAGTTACTCGGACCGATATACTTGGAAGAACTTCAGCATCCGAGCACAATGGTTTAGACAGTTATGGAAATTGAACAGGAAGGTTCTTGGATGACCCCAATCTGCAAATTCCTTCTAACCGGTGAACTGCCTGAGAATAAGTTTGAGGCACGAAGAATAAAATATAAATTTGCCAAATATTGCATCATCAATGATCAGCTATACCGAAGATTGTACTCTTCACCGCTACTCCAATGTCTTGACTCAAAAGAATCCAATTATGCTCTTCGGGAGGTTCATGAAGGGATCTACGGAGACCGTGTAGGAGCAAAGACACTCGCCCATAAAATTCTACGACAAGGATATTTTTGGCCGACTGTGCTCGATGACGCCAAAGACTTCGTCAAAAGATGTCACAAGTGTTAACTTTTTGCATCTGTTCCACACCATACTTTCCCTGATACCTTTTGCTGTCTGGGGGATAGACATCTTGGGCCCGCTTCCACAAGGTAAGGGACAAGTGAAGTTTGTGGTCATCGCTATCGACTATTTCACCAAGTGGGTAGAAGCCAAACCACTTGCCAGAATAACCGAGCAAACATGTCTCCAATTTTTCAAAGAGCAAGTAGTCTACCGGTTCGGCATTCCAATGATTCTGATTTCGGATAATGGGCTTCAGTTCATCGGCAAGATATTCGAAGGATTCTTAGCCGAACTTAACATTCAGCATCGTCAGACTTCAATAGCTCATCCATAAGCAAACGGTCAAATGGAAGTTACCAACGGAACACTTCTTCACGGCATAAAAAGAAGATTGGAAGACGCGAAAGGTGCATGACCCGATGAGCTTTTACATGTTCTCTGGGCCTACCGAACAACTCCTGAGACAACCACTAGGGAGACACCTTTTAAATTGGCCTATGATTCTGAAGCCCTGATACCTATTGAGATCGGGATGCCTCCACCCAGAGTCCTAAACTTCGACGATGTTCTTAATAGCGAAGGACTTCGACTCAACCTCGACTTATTGGAAGAGGAGCGCAATTCAGTGGTCCTCAGATTAGCTACCTATCAACAACGAATTGCTCGGCACTTCAACAAAAAAGTCAACAACAGGTCCTTTACTGTGGGTGACCTGGTCCTTCGGAAAGCTGAGGCATCCACACCTCGGGAAACTGGTAAATTGATGCCTACCTGGGAAGGTCCATATTTAGTCGAAGTGTTACGGGCTGGAACTTACAAGCTTCACTGCATGGATGGAAAATGTGTTCCAAATACTTGGCACGTTGTTCGGTTTCGTAAGTATTATCAATAGTCCATATTTTATACTTAGTCAAATTTTGAGGCTAAATTTGAAGCCGATAGGATTTGTACTTAGATTATTTTTTCAAGAGGCTATGTTTTTAGCCAATACATGCTTATCTTTTCGAAATTAATAAGACTCTTTTACATCTTCTTTTGGTATTACTGTTTTGATACAAGTTTCTTTAAAGTTCATTCCTTATCCTCCTCGGACTAACATCCGATTAGGCTAGCAGGGGGCAAAGCAGTATAAGTAAACAGTTATGCACGTAGATGATAAAACTAAACTCATGAGAAAAGATAAAGTATAATAATTCAACTTCCAGAATCAAAATGGAATTAACAACGTCTTCAAGCATTACAAAAAAAGAAAAGAAAAAGAAAGTGATAAAATTGATGAAGTCTTTCATAAGCAATCAGTCTTTGGGAAATACAATTCTGAGCTGATCGGGGTCATGACCCTTTCCCCTGGCAAGTTCCTAAGCATACTCAACATTCACTATAGAAGCATAGATGTCTGTTTGGAATTCATCTGAAGTTTTATACTCATCTATTACTTTCTGCCTGAGCCCTGGAGTTAGGACGCTTGGGGAAGCAGTGTTTATCGGCCCTTTCAACTAATCATCCTCTTTTGATACCCAACCTTCAACGATCTGCTCGATGTTGTCCTTGAGATTTTTCATCCGATCTGTTTGAAGGTTGAGGAGATCTTTTGATTGTTCGAGTTGCTCTTTTAAGGCTCGAACCTGGAACTCGAGCTCTTGTAGACTCCTTTCATATTGAGCCTTGTCAGCATTGGCTTACTTAAGGATTTCAATACCAACCTCCTCCTCTTTATTTTCGGTCTACTGGATCCCGAATCCTCGGTAGTAGACGTTTCTACTCTTGTGGGTTTGGTAATATCACCCGCTCGAGGAGGCCCTGTGGTTGCCTTGGGAATGACAATAGTCTGGTTTGAATCCTTGGGCTTTGCGACCCTCAAGTTGTGGCTCGCCTTAAGCTTCTTGGCGACACACAGTCTTCCCCTCGGGGCACCAGTTGCCTCTAGTATAGCTTCATTGTCAGGGTGCTTTCCTTGATCAGTCACTGCAGCATAATCAAAGCAGAAGAATTAATAACTTAAATAGTATCAGCATAAAGGAACAAGCATGGCAGAGGACTTACGGTCGAAGGAGTACAACCAGTCCTGATCACTAAGGAGATCCCGGTCCCACTTCACAGACGGTCTCTTGGAAGACCTCGAACTCTTCCAACCTCTTTCGGGATATCCTATTCGGATTCAGCTGGTCTTTGTTCGGGTCAGCCCAAGGTCCGACCATCTTAGTGTTCGGTCCCTTAATGAAGAACAAATCCCCGTGTCATCCCTTATTACTGGAGGGGGTATCCATTAGGGTATCTCTTCTGGGGTTCTTTACTATTTGGAAAAACCCATTTTCCTTGTTATTTGTAATGACAAAGAATTGAAAAAAGAAGTCTATGGCTGGGGGGGGGGGGGGGGGTCGACTCAGATGTACAAAAGGCAATGAAACTGTTCAGGTGGATGAAAGAATTGGGGGATAAATGATTCAGGCTACGCCTTGTCATATACAATAACTCCAATACAAAGGGGTGGAGAGGGAATCGGACCCCGAAGATCAACGCCTGTCTATGAATGGGAATCCATCCCCCCTTGAGCTGATAATACATCCTCTCACAGGCCCCGGGCCTCTTGATTTCATACAAATTGGGGATGTAAAATTCTGTTTGGGCTAGATCAAAGTATTGATTTCGGATGGAGGAAGGAATGTTGGCAACTCTATATTGGATATTGAAATATTTACTCCTATTGTATTCCTCTACATCCCTCGTCCGGGTGACGACTACGGGTTTCCACGGTTATCCCTCTGGGATCCCTGTTTCAACGATAGTGACCTCGTCTTCAACCCGGGAAGACGAAGTTTGTGCTCTCGTGTTCTGTGTACTTCTAACCATGGTGAAGTGTTTAGCAACAGAGGGTGAAAAACTTACTTGATTTAGAGAGGAGGATCGATGGAATGATGATCGGAGGACGACAGAGCTTGAACGGTGGAATCTTGATTGGGAATGGGAGTTTTTCTCTCTCAGACGTCTTTTCTTCCGAGATAACCGCTTCTGATAAAAATGGCAATTGAAGTAACCATTCTCATCTTATTTAGCAATGCAACGGTCTGAATGAAAGTGATATAACAGACAGGGCATATTTACCGTATTTATAGCAGCGTAATAAATGCTCCTTCTCGCGTGCACTGTGCCAACTGTTCTATACCATTGAGTTCAAAAATGATTGTAACATGAAACGTCTGTGCAAACTTGGGGCCGGATTTGTTAGGCTGAATAACAAAGCTTTGGGTCGAATTTGTTGGGTTTAATAGCAAAGCTTTGGGCTTGATTGGTTTATGGGGTCCATAGTTTGAAACCCTGTTTAACTAAAGCCCAAGATCGTGTTAATGACTTTTTCCTTCGGTCTGATGCTTCCGGACTCCCGAAGGAGCTTTCCCATCGGTTTAATGCCTCCGGACTCCCGATGGAGCTTTCCCATCGGTTTGATGCCTCCGAGCTCTCGATGGAGTTTTCTCTTCGGTTTTACACCTCCGGGTTCCCAAACGACTTTCTCTTCGGACTGAGACCTCCGGGTCCCCGAAAGTTTTTTTCTTCTTTTAAGCACATCTGTGTTCTCGAAGGACTTTCCCTTCGGTTCAACGCTTCTAAGCTCCCGAATGAGTTTTCTTCCTATAATTAACAATTGCCCAGAATTCCTATGTAAAGTTCCAAGAAGGTATGCCTTCGATATGATATCACTTATATTCATACATATGGAATCTCAAAGGGTTAGTTTCCCTTTGGATCTGCCCGCTTACATATACCTTCGGAATGTTTATTCTATTCCCTTAGCACATTCATATACTAGGGGAGTGAGGGGCAATATTAGGATATATATTTTGCCAAGCCTGATCCGGGAACTCATATTGGGCTAGGCCCAATGGACCGTCAGCCTGGTAATCTTCTATGAGGACTTCTGAGTCCGATAGGCTTGGGTTAGGACCCTTCACCAATCTGGACTGTGACTATTTACTATATCTAATCCGAATTAGAATAGGAGTCAAGTTCCTAGATGGTTTAGGATGTTACCTTCCTACTTAAACTATAACACGTTGATAGACAATCCTAAAAGGAATCAGTAAGAGTCAGGTATGCACTATAAATACCCAATCAATGATGGAGGTAGAAGTTACGCACACATACACATTACTCTACTATACTAGATACTCAAACCTCTATTGTTGACCAATCTTGAAACCTTCACTAACACTCACATCGGAGGAGTTCACCAACGGCCCAAGCCATTAGGACTTTTGTGCAGGTATTTTTCCCGGACGGCCAGCAGGACAGCCGGGCAGAATCAGACGTCAACACTGTCATTCCCCCAAATTCTTGTACTCGCTACATTGGACCTAGTGCTGAATGTACAACATCTTTCATAATATCAACATCATTCATCAATAATATAACTGATAAAACTCGTTTATTCAAAACTTATAACATTTCTTTGCTCCAGAATCATAACATTTACACTTTACTATGACTTCTCAAACCATCTACTATATGATTTATTACATCATGTTTCAAAATCATATATATCATGATTTAATCTATTATATTAATTATGAGTATAACATTAACTTAAAATGGTGTATTTATTTAAATTATAATTTAGAAAACAAAGAAAAAAATATATCATAATTTTAAAATACAGAATAATTAACTTATATACAAAATTAAAATAAATTTATTTTCAAATGAAAAATTGAAATAAATTTATTTTCAAATGCAAAATTGAAATAAATTTATTTTCAAATGAAAAATAAATAATACATTATAGTTAATATTTGAATATTAAAACATAAGAACACATCCTACGTAGAATAGAAAAAGTTAATTTATTTAGTATAATAGAAAATATTTTTTTAAAAAAAATAAAAATTATACTAAATAATGTTTAACAAAAAATAAAAAATAAAAATGCTAATTAATACTGTATATGTATCAAAATAAATTATCATATTTAAATTTTAAACTTTTATAAATTAAAAGAATATATAACAAAGGGTGTATTTATTTATATTATAATTTAGAAAACAACGAAAAACTTGAATTTATTTAGTATAAAAAAAATTAACATTATTTATTCTATGTTCTTTATCTAAATAATTATTTAAATAGAAATAAAATAAATAAATTGTCACTAATATTATTTGGTTCTATTAACAAAAAAAAAAAGTTTAGTAGTTTTATTTTAAAATTAAATTTAGGGTTTTGTGATTTTTCTCGGGTTAAATACACTTTAGTTACACTAAGTTACACTCTCATCATAATTCGCCCCCCAAACTGAAGTCAAATCGTATTTTAATACGGTCAAACCATATAAATATACTTATATTACCAGAAATTAAGTATTCCAACCAATTTTTGTTGAAAATTGATTTTAGGGGCTAAATTATATAAAATTAGGTACTTGATGTAATAGATGTGTAAGCCTAATTAGTTTGGGGGCCGAATTGTGAGTAGGGTGGAATTTTGTGTAACTAAACTATATTTAGCCCTGTAGCCTATATCTTTTAGGCTTTGAAACTTAGCATACTAGTTGAGTTTTACAACTTAGTAAAATATTTCATACAAGGTTTTAAACCATTTACATATAATAATATCTACATGCTATATTGGATCTTGAAATTGTAACAATTACACTTATATATATAGAGTAAAGTTCAAGAGCATACCTTCTTAAAGGGCATACCTAGCATATCCCCTTTAGCGATGGGCCCGACGACGGTTTGGTCTGTTGCCATAGGTTCGTCCGTCGCTATATGTTGTCCGTCGTTAAAAGTTTTAGCGACGCTTTTAACGACGGATGAACCTATGACGACGGACCAAATCGTTGTCGGGCTCATCGCTAAAAAAAGTATGTTTGGTATGTTCTTTAAAGGGGTATGCCTTTGAACCGAGTATATATATATATATAAAAGGACGGTTCAAACGTATACCTCTTAAATAGCATACCTCTTTAAGTAGCATATATTTATCAAAATGACGTCATTTTAAAGATTCTTTGATGGAATTTTTATAAATAAAAGAAAAATAAGTGGGTCGCGGAATGTCACATATTCTTTTAATATTATTTATATAAAAAAAAGAATCTTCAAAACGATGTCGTTTTGATAAATGTATGTTATTTAAGAGATGTGTGTTATTTAAGATGTATGTTTTAGATCTGTCCTTATATATATATATATATATATATATATATATATATATATATATATATATATATATATATATATATAGTTTTGAAAAAACTTCATTCGCTTTTATTCCTTAGACTCCTAGTTATACAAAACTTACAACATTATAAATTTTGAAAAGAATACAACTTAACATAGAATCAACTCTTGATCCTTTTCTTAACCATGTTTTATTTAAAAACATTTACAAGAGATAATACTAGTTCATTTACCTCCAATCATGTCACAATGTTAACATACTTGAAACCAACATGATTCTTAACTATAATACATTACTCAATGATCTATCATTTGATCAAACCTTGAAAAATCAAAGTTTAGAAAACAACTTTTAGGATCTTTATCAAACATGTGGTGGTTGTTCATTAACAAAACTCTTATGTAACATACATATAATAATCATATATCTCCATTATATACCCTTCCTTGTATCATCCTTGGATCCACCATGATCCACCACATCTAACAAATTAAAGCTCCCACAACAAAAAGCAATAGATGTATAATACAACATAAGCTAACTAATATTGAAACATAACTTGAGTTTAAGGAAATTTTAAACCTATAGTGCTTGCCTTGATGTGCTTTCTCTTGATAGTGGCTTGCTAAAACTTGCTAGCCCCCTCATTCTTCTTCCTTTAACCCTTCAGGTTCTCTTTCTCTCTCTATGTAATTTCTTTTAAATTCTCAGCTTTCTAACTTATGCCTAGCAAAAGAATATAGAGCAAAGGCCTTGGATATGTTATATGGGTTGGGTAATTAATATATGTCCTCCCCCCTTCATCCACTAGTCATACATATATACATAAAGGTATATATCCATCAGCTATTACCACCTAGCTTGACCCCTACCATAGTCCCTAAATGACCTACTAGGTCACCTCCTAGCTGCCCCACATTAGGTTTGCCGAATTGAACTTCAACTGCCTTCTTGGCAGACTAAATGTCCCTTCTCCTTGCCCATTTGATATTGCTTCAACAACTACACACACATACACAAATAAGTCAGGCTCTTAACGTGCAATTAGCGAAATTATGTTTTTCTATAAATAGGAAGCTCCATCATTCATAAATTCCTACCATTCAAGAAGTAGTTCCAGAGTAAAATTACTCTCTCTATATATTTTAAATAGTTATTGTGACGCCCCCAAATCTAGGCCCACACAGCCCAAACTTGAGTCGTCAAAAGACTACAACAAAATTATTACAACAAAGCACAACGTACAATAATACCGTGTATAATAATACACAACTAAGTCTTCACTATTATTGCCACACTATTTTACAACACGTGAAGACTATAATAGATATCCCTCGGACTCCCACTCCATTCCCCGGCTAGACCCAGCTACGTTCTCATATCCTGTTGAAAAATAATGGAACAAAAGGGTGAGCTCAAATAGCCCAGTAAGAAATATCATGACTAAGATAATGACGAATAAATTATCATTAGCCTTCAACAGGTGAGTTCTTGATAGAATACAACAGAATACAAGGTGTATATCAAAAACTGCAGTTAAATTCTTGAACAATGTTCAGATCAATAATAGCGACAGAATGAACAATCTATTAGAAGAATAATGTAGACTATAATGTCCACGCGCTTCTCTTTTTCGTAAAAACATCATCAACTTTTATCATCTGAAATACCATTAGTCAAGATAATACAAATTCACAGTTCCTGGTCATAATCATGCAAATCAACAATTCATCTATGCATTACGGGCCAAAGAGAACATTCAATATAGCACCAGCGGTCATGATTATACCAGATTCAGCCTTTGATCATAATCATACCAAACAACAGTTCATCTATGCACTACGGGCCAAAGAGAACTTTCAATATAACAACAACGGTCATGATTATACCAGATTCAGCCTTTGGTCATAATCATACCAAACAACAGTTCATCTATGCACTACGGGCCAAAGAGAACTTTCACCACGTGCCATAAAAGACACCGAACAGATGTATCGCCTTTAACCTAATATATCGCATTTAACCTATCATCTGTTCAACAAATATATCACATCTGTGCCCCCGGCCACAGATATTCACAACAGCTTGATTCTTGATGATTAGTACAAATAATAGTGATACAATTGATGAACAGAAGAAACAGGATAAACAATAAGTATCGGAAGTTTACTTTGTGCAGATTCAAATAATGTCCAAATTGTCAACATGATGTGGAGTGAAATTTAAAAATGTTATTCAAGATTCTCAGTTCAGAATAACGGTTACAGTTCAATAGAAAGATTCAGAAAATAGGAATGTTCAGTTGAAATAATGAAGTTCAACTATTATGGAACATATAATATTTTCAGGAATTATAGAAGCAATAGTTCCATAATAAGTTTCGATTCAGGAGTATGAAAGAAAATAATATCCCTTACCGTAGCAAGTTCAAGAGTGTAAAAAAAATGACATTTCTTACCTTAACACGTGACTGGATATTGATTTAAATGAGATTGATCAACCTATATATTTATAATAAAATTAGTAATTACAACATGTAAACTTCAAAGTGTATGATAACTCATATATTATGAACTATCAAAATTATATATATTTAACATAATTTTTGTAGTATAAAATACCAACTTTAAAATAGTTTTAAAAATAATATTCCAAAATAAATCTTCCAAAGAAAGCTTTTAAAAATGAATCTTCTCAAAGAAGAGTCTTCTAAAGGAAGATTTGTGAATACCGTGAAAAATAGGAATTTATAAAATTACTACTCTTTAATAAAAGACTTACTTGAAAAATTCCTGCACTCCTTTTGGCTTTCAAACACTCAAAATAGCCTTACTATTCTCAGAGAAAACTCATAAAATTCTTATAGAAAAATTTTATGTTTTAGGTGTGATTTTTCTATTCAGCTGAACAAGCTATTTATAGGAGAAAAGAGGTTACTATGCGTGGTAGGTGAACTAAAAAAAATTCAGCAGAGGCTGCGCAAACGTTTTTAAAAATTTTCAATACTTGCACAGTAACTTTGCACAGTAACTTTAAAATTTTCAAAAAGTGAACAGTAATGAACAGTAACTTTTGTCGGCAGATGAACAGTAACTTCCCGAGATGAACAGTAACTTCCGTCAGTGAATAGTAACTTTTCCGGGAATGAATAGTAAATTCCGGGAGTGAATAGTAACTTTTGAAAAATAAAATTTTTTATTTTTCCTGTGGGTCCAACATATAAAATGAAATAATGCTACAACAATAATGTAATAAACACGTTACAGATTATTATTAATTTAATAATATAAATTACAGTATATTTGCAACTGTGACAATTATTAGGTTCAATAATTTTAAAAACAGTGCAGCAACAATTATTGACTCAATGATATAAAATACAGTGTAATGACAATTATTAAATCAATAATGCAAAATACTGTGTAGTAACAATAATTGAATTGATAATATAAAATATTATGCAGTGACAATTATCGATGAAATGATGCGTAACAGTTACGGTGTCAATAATATGAGACACTGTGCAATACCGTGTGCTACTGTAGAGTACCGTGTGCTATACTGAAATACCATAAATTACCGTATACTACTATTCTTTTATCACCAGTATTTAAACAGTTAACACCGTTGACTATTTTTATTTAAAAAGGTTACTTCCGTCGTTTTCTATATCCGACAAATATTCCGTTGTGGGGTCCACTAGTAATTTGTTATTTCGGCGCCGTCGTACGGCCCGAATATTCCCCGACAAAACGAATATTCTCCGACAAAACGAATATTGTCCGACAAAATAAAAATTTGCACATAACGTCCTTAACTTTTAACTTTATTAATTTAACCACTTACTGTTTCATGAAAAATATATATGAAGAAAAATTAAATTTTATATTTCATAAAATTCGGGGTCTTACAGTTATAATTCAAGTAATCTTAAGTTGCAAAGAAATAGTTAAAGCTTGCACTTCGAGAGGTAAATTGTTAGTTGTTATTATGTTTGTTTAATTTTTGTTTAAAAACTCAAGAACGCGAGTCGTAGCCGTGTACGATTGTCGTTCTCTGTGTACTTCATGTGTTCTTGAGTTTTTCTTCATTTTGTAGTAGTTATACTATCGAATTTCATTTTATAATTTAAAACTCAAGAACGTACGCCGTAGCCATGTACGATTGTCGTTCTTTGTGTGTTCTTAAGCAATAATTATAACTTGTAATAATCAAGTAAACAAGTCGTTATAATGACCAAATTTTGTCAATTATAAAGTATTATAATCACATATGTAAGCAGTTATAATGCTCAAATTATTTTAAGTATGAAATCCTAAAACTTAAGAACATAAATCGTTACTATAGCAAAAGTTATAATTTTCTACATAAGTAGGTTTATGATTTTATAATTTAGTGTTATAAAGTTTTGAAACATGATGGCCTAGCAAATTCATGCTTGTGACACCATGTTTTACCAAGCTAAACCAAGAACGATGAAACTTAGTTCTTTGTGTTCTTGAGTAAAAGTCATAAATCGTATATAAGTAGATTTATGATTTTGTCATTTTTATGATATGAAGTGTTATGGAGTGTTAGAACATGTTATCTTAGCAAATTAATGCTTGAGGTATCATGTTTTACCAATAAGATTAAAGAAAAATAAGTCTAACATGCATACTGACTGTTTTTAATAAAATATGAAATTTTAAAGTCCGAATATGCATTAGAAACC
Organism: Hedera helix; assembly: GCA_947179155.2. Taxonomy (NCBI): domain Eukaryota; kingdom Viridiplantae; phylum Streptophyta; class Magnoliopsida; order Apiales; family Araliaceae; genus Hedera; species Hedera helix. The sequence continues at coordinate 43,207,130 of OX359284.1, read as the reverse complement.
TGAAGTAAAGTTGTAGATCATGAAATTCTAAGCAATTTAGACTCAAGAATAACCTCAAAATATTTTCTTGTGACAAAGTTATGGTAGTTACCGAAAAAGAGATCGAAGTTAAAAATTTTAAAGGACCATTCGGGTTCAAGTGTTTAAAAATGTGATTTTGAGTTAGTCACTTAACCAAATAATTATAATAATGAAAATAGTCTAGTTAATCTATCCTAAGACTTATTCAAAAGTAAAATTAGGTAAACTAACGTTCGGAGACGCGTAATCCTTTTTGTAGGCGTTTAATGATTTTTCAGGAAACCCTAAAACGGTTGCAAGGCAAGTCTTCTAAGTCTTGCTATGTGCTACTTGTGTAATATTATTAAAATGATAAATGAGATGTGTAATATCATGTTGATATGTGATAGATGTTATGTGAAGTGTTTAACTGATATTTACAAGCTTTCTAACTGTTATGTGTTATGTATAAGAGTTATGAATGATTTATACACTTTGTATGTCAATGTGATATAAATTGTTGGAATGTGATTTATATGTGATATTAAATGGAGAATTATGTTCAGCTAAGACACGTTAAAGTTTATATGAAAGCATAAAATGTGTACGTGTTATATGTTAGACTTGTTGAGCTGTCGTGCTCATTATTGGGAATAAAACCTTATTTGATGATTAAAGATGAATGTTAAAAAGATCATGAATGTAAATATGAAACCTAGATTAGGTTTTCATATTTATTACTTGTATTTGTATAAGTCATAATGACTGTTGTAATACGAACAAACAAACAAGTAACCAAATATTAAATGAATATTATAAATTATTATCATCAGAATGTTGTTATGTCTTTATTTTGATATAACGTAGAATTGTTAAAACTTAAGATAGTATTGATAATGATCTATTTATCTGAATGAGGATTGGTAAATGACTTGTGAGTACTGTACATTTGAGACATGACTAATCGATGTTGACTGGTCAAATCCATCGTTAGGTTCCTCGCTTGTCATTACTATCCTGAATATCTGATAAGTAGGATTATTGATATAAAGAGGTATCACTATAAACAAATGTGTTTCGAGTGAGGGTGTTACTAGTTGGGTAATGTTCTGTACAGAAAGAAAATTTTGCACTGGACAAAGATACAAACATTTGTCACGGATAAAGTTGCAATCATTTATCATGGATGAAGATATAAATATTCATCGCGAAATTCTCTGTTCCTAAGAGTCGTCCTAATGATTTAATGTCGTGAATCTTGGAATATGTAAAGTTATAGAATATTTAAATCTTAAGGTTAAAATTGGACCGTTATATATGGTGTTATCCATTTTTACGGATGAACTAAAAGTTGATACTTGTATAAATAATGAGATTAAGATCAAGTTAAGATCTAGGGACAAAGTTAAGAGAAATTTTTAATGTATAGTCTAAAACAAAACTAATTCAACAAATATGATTATGAGATTATTGGTTAAGTTGGTAAATGTGACACCCCAGGATTTTATTAAATTTCTAAATAAGGATTATGGATAATTGAGTAAAGGTTAATAGTTAAAACCTAGTGTTGGATGATAAAAAGTTGTAAGAATGATTAATACGATTCATTATTTAATTAATATGCTATTATGACCTATGTGGTAGGCTGTGTATGTATATAAGTATATTTGAGTGGATAAAGAAATAGGGAATAATTTGACCTAATTGATATATTAGGGATTATGGAATAATAAAGTCAATGAGCTTTGAATACTTAAGTTATAAAATTGAGAACGAGGTTAATGAATAGGCCTGAAAAGGCGATGGTATGAAAATGGTAAGGTAATGTAAGTATGTTTGTGCAGTAAAGAAGAAACCATATAATTAAATTGGTTATTAAGAATTTATGGAATATTAAGTGTCGATATGTGAATAGTTGAAGTTTACCAAAGAATGGATATATATTGGATTAAAATAAGATAATTTTGTATATGATGCATAAATACAAAATGTGATACCCCAAAAGTACGTAGAATGAATGTAGATAATATATGTGTTGAGAATTAGCATATGTGTGTAAAGTAAACGAATCAATGGACGTTAACGTTGAAATTATGACATTACGAGTTTAAAGGAAAATGATAATGGATTTTGAGAATTCGATCGAGGTTCGCTTATCGAGGAAGCATTTTATAGAAAATGTGAGTAAAACGACTATTTGAAATATTGAAATTTGGAATTTATTTATTGAGGAATCAAAAGGTTCATAGAAATTAGGATTTAAGGAATAGTATAAAATTTGGCAATTTTGTGAATTATTAATATTAAGGAAATTCGATGCTCAGAGTGTGACAAACGATATGGGACAAGTAAATTATGAAGTATTTAATGATGGAATGAAATTCAAACATAATAAAGCAAGTTGGGAGCAAAAAGGAATTGATTTGGATAAAAAAAAGAACAAATTAAAAATTTAAAGGATTAAATTTGCTAGATTTTGAGGCAAATGACCAAAATGCCCTTGTCAAGTTACGTAATGACCATGGTGTCCCAACTTGGTCTAATGACCAAAATATCCTTAGCTAGCCATGAGAATTGTCCTTAATGCCCTTAACCTAATATGAGTTAACCTAACCAAGGGTGGTTAAGTGTTGTAAAGTTAACCAACATATATATGTATATAATTGTATGTATGAGCATAGCTGGTTTTCATTTTCTTCTTCACCATTCGAAGTTGCTAGAAAAATAGAGAGAGAGAGAGAGCAAGAAGGCAAGAGAATAAGCCAAGATTTGTCCAAAAAGCCATGAAAGATTGCAAGAAATTGCTTAAGAGAAGCCTACAAAGCCATCAAAGTGGAGAGTTTAGCTCTAGTAAACTTCATAACAAGAAAAGAAAAGACCTACATGAAGGTATAATGATATTTAAGCCTTAATAGTTTGTATTTATGTGTTCTAAAGATTTAAAGTTAAGAGTTATGTGAAGCCATGCAAGTATTCATGCTTAAATGTGTAAGTTTATGAGAGTTTATATGTTTATGTTTGGTCTATGTTGAAACCCTAAGTTTGAAAGTTGAGTTACAAATGTGGTACACTATTCATGTGTATATTCAAGCTAGAAATTATGATTTAAGGCATGATCATGTGTATAATGTTGTTGGTTTGATGAAAACCTAGATAAGGAGGATGAACATGTTTATACTTGGTGTAATTCCATGTTATATAACATTCAAGATGCATTAAAGGTCCAAAAGTACGATTTGTTAAGTAAAGATTGAATATTAGGCTATACTTTTTGTGTAGACAACGTAACAATCTATAAAGTGTATTGGAAGATACATATGGAAGTTGTGAGAATGTACAAAGTTGTTAAATGTATATGTGATAGCCTATGTGGTGTGTTGGATTTAAGATGTTAAGTTGAGTTTAAGGCTTGAAATTGAAAAGTTGAGAATATGCCATTAATATGTGAATTTTGGCAATTTTGTGTAATTAAAGGTCAAACGATGCTAAAAATTTAAGTTTTGTATAAAGACACGTGTTCAAGTTGAATTGGAAGTCATTTGAAGTCTATGGCGACAATTATGGATTTTAAACGTTTAAAAAAAAATGTTCGCCGGCGACTAAAAAGAGTCATTTGGAAAAATGAAGTTATTTGAAAAGTTTTAAACGTTTGAAAGGCACATGCAAGTCAATTGTATGCTATATGTGTTATGTGTTAAGTTAGAATCAAGTTTTGTATTAAGGGGCCAAGAATAGCCTAAGATTTGGAAATGAGAAATTCATGAAAAGTTTGGAAGTTTTGATGAAAATCCAACCAAGGTGTGATTTTTGGAAATTTTGAAGATTTAAAGGTGAATTGAAGTGAAAAGAGTCATTTTCATGTTATTACACGTGTTTATGTTGATTTGGAAATCAACGAATTGAAATTTGATTGTATAGGCGATTCAAACGATCGAAAACGATCGTTTCGACTCGAAATGGATTTTATCGGACAATTCTTGCCTCGTGCGAATTTTTATGGTTCTAAAAGTTGGGACATGTCATTTACGACTTATATGAACTATGTCAAGTGTTGGAATTTAGTTTTGAAGCAATTGGCCAAAAATAACAAAGTTGCAAAAGTTGAGTTTTAAAATTCTGAATTTTTTTTTAAGTATAGAAATGTATTGAACAACCCTCCTATGTGCTAGTATATCTTTGATTTTAAGAAGCCAAATGAGGCAATAGAAAATTTTGTAAAATACTATGTAGCAAGGTTTAGAATTGTACCAAATTTGGTGTTAATTGGATTTGTGGTTAAGAAGTTAAAAATCAGCAAAGCAAGGTCAAAAATCAGAAAGTTGTTGAACCAGGACTGCGCCGGGGTTCAGTGTCACTATTCATTGGCCGAGAAGATTTCGCTGGCAGCGAGGTCTGACGGCGCCGGGGCAAAGTTGCTCTGTCGTTGAAAAATTTTTAAGCTTCCGAAATGCTATATTTTGATGTGCAATGATAAGAATAGGTTATGGAAACCTTAAATGAATTAGAATGGGCTATATAAAAGGTGTCAAGGTGTAATAAATGAATAACTGACATAATATAACATGCCTAAAGCTAAGCCAAATTAAGTTAAAGGGTATGTAAAAGGCCAGAAGCAAGCTAGGGTGTATTATAAACCTATATAAGGTATAATACATCACATGTAAAATGAATAGAGACTAATGATCGGGTATTTATGAGTTAAGTTTGACAAAGATTATAATGTATGATGATCATATATTGATGTAAAGGTTATATATTGACAAATAAAGATCGAGGTAGCAATCTGATGCAAGAAATGGTTGAATGGCCAAGCAGTGCAATAAAGGTTAAGTAAACTAATGCAGATCAGACAAGTGTTCAAACTATATGCTATTGTTCTATGTGACTCTTTCCCTCTTTTTTACTTAGCTTAAAATTTTGGTTGGCAAAAATAAAGCAAGCTTTTGGTATCTAATTATATATAGAAGATAATTTTCAAAGTTTATATGTTCATCCCTCCAAGAAGTCCCTTTTTGGTCATGCCCCTTCCATTCATGGAATTCTAAATTGGATCCCAAATAATTAATTAGGTGTAATCTCACTTGGTTGGAAGTAATCCCATGTTTACTACTTAATCTAGTGCTTAAAACTTCACTTTGCAAGCATTGGCCAAAATGGAACACATCTCCTCATTTGGAATTTGACAACATAAAAGGTGTTAAGTGAGCAAATTAATAAGTAGATTTTATGTCTATTTATTGAATATTTTTAAGCTTAATAATTTGTGAGTTTTCAATTATTTTATATTATTTTATGTTTATTTATATTTTAATTTGTGAGCCTTTAATTTTTTTTGTTACTTTTATCATTTTTATTCTTATTTATACATTTTTTTATTTTAATTATATAGGAATTAAATGAAGTGAATGGCATTTTTGTAATTCATCAACAAAGGACCAGGTGCGCATGGCGCTAAGGGTAAAGGAAGGCTAGGTCAGACTGTAATGACCTAAGTTTGTATTCCCTTATTTAATCCCACATCATGTAATTGGGAAACCACCTAGCCTTCCTTATACTATATAAAGAACCTAACCCTTTGTGTTGTAAGTCACCAACGATAAGGCCTTCAATTTTGAGAAAGACCTTCTTGTGAGAGGGCTTTTTATAAAGACCTCTTTAGTTAAAAAAAAATTGGCATCGAAGGAGTAGGCTATCTGTGGGACTCGTATTTTCTAGTATGTTTTGTATTAAATTTTTTTGTATTGTTATTATTGTAGCTTTAATTATTATTTTGTATTTAGCTTATTAGTAAATAGTTTTAGTAGCATTATTGGTTTTAATTATTGTATTTAGATTATTAGTAAATAGTTTTGGATTAGTATTATAGTTTTGTATTTAGATTATTAGTTAATAGTTTTGGATTAGTATTATTGGCTTTAATTATGATTTTGTATTTAGATTATTATTTTTGTAACTTTAAAGTTTTGGCATAATAGTAATATTTGTTTGAAAAATGATTAAATATTGAAAGAATATTTTTGTAAATATACTCATAGTTATTTTGAAAGGAATAAAAAGGTTGTTAAATAATAGATTTGTTATCCTAACGACATTTATTTGTTCTAAATTTATAATTAGGAATTGTTCGACTATTAATTTTGTGTTCAACAATATTGAGGTAAGTGACTTTTCGAACTAATTAATATTTTCGAATTATATAGTGTAAGTGATTTTGCGAACTATTTAGTATTTTGAAATTATTGTTTATAATTATGTATGCTTTAGTAATTATTTGTATGCCTAAATGTATTATTTCAAAATTTGTTATACTTTATTTAAGGTTTCCATTTGAATGAAAAATGTTACACTTGTATTTTGTTAAAAGCCTGAATCAAGTATCAAAATAAAATTTTGATTTATAAAACGAGATTATATGATTTTGAACTATGAAATAAGCATAGTTTTGAATATTGATATTATTGAGATATTATTTTAAAAATCTTTCGAACATCAAAAATATGGAGAAATTGATTTTAAAAACCTCAGTCCGACTATGTATAAAACCCGTTAGGGTTTCATGTTAGTTCTGGAACTATATTAGACCTACTAAGGTGCACAACTTTAAATACCCTTCAAAGGGCACCCTTTGGGTTATGTGCTTTATAGATCCCTTAGTAGGGTCCATGATCATTGACATTATCGAACTTAAGAGCCGTGTTACTGGGCTATTGTAACCTTAGTTGACAGGGCTGTGGATTAAAAGATACATTGAATATATTGAACATATCAAAATCGTTTATCAAATATATTGAACATATTGAAATTATTTTCGAATTATGTTTTGTGATTATTGATTTTGGTTTTAAAAAGTATAGTTACTATTGTTTTTGAACAAGAAAAGATTATTTCCGAAAAGTATATTTAGTATTGTTATTGAACAAAAAAGATTATTTTTGAAAATAGTGTTTTGTAAATTGTACTTGATCCAACTAAATAGTAAAGATTGTCACTTGCTGAGCTTTATCACTCACCCCTTACGTTAATTTTTATATGATATTTTTATGGATGGCTAGAGATCACTTAGCTTATGAAGTGTATTAGTATTTAAGAATTTTGATAAGACTTTTGTTTGAGAGAGTTGTGCCTTCAAATTTATATTTTTAGTATTTAGTTATTGAGTCCGAGTGTAATTATAAGTTAGTATCATTACTGAGTTGTTACTGTTTGGGCTGCACTATTGATATGGTTGCCTTGCAAGCTTCGGGCTTGCTGCGTGTGGCACTCCGGACTTGTGGCGGGTTCAGGGTGTTACACAGACGCACTGTTTAGCGTTCGACATGGTTCAGGGGCATGCACGCATGGCGCTAAGGGTTAAGGAGACTATGTCATTTTATAAGTGGATCAACATGCATTGGGATTGAAAAATCACGAGCAATACGCGAAGGCAGTATTATTAGGCACCATGCGCGGGCGCGTGCTCAGCTCGTGAAATCTGGCAACATGCTTATTTTTTGACTTTTCTTGCAGGTCCTACTACTTTGCATGGTTTAGGCTAACGAGATTTTTCGCATTATTTTATTTCAAGGATCCCACAAGTTAATTAAGGATGATTTTTAATTGTATTTTAAATCCTATTAGGGTTTGAAAAATAAATCCTATTAGGGTTTTAAAAAATTAAAAGCATATAAATACATGATAAGGGGAGCCAAATAACATAACCTAGAGACACAAAAAGGAGAAGCATTGAACCAAAAGAGGCAACACGAAATATTAAAGGATTGTAGGTTAAAGAAGCGCTTACACATATTTTATTCTTTAGCTTTTATATTTTAATTCTTGTTGTTCTAAGATGTTGATTACTGATAAGTCGATTTTATATCCATTTATTGGGTATTTTTATACTTAATTATTTGTGAGTTTTTAAGTATTTTTAGTGTTTTAGGTAATTAATTTAATTTTATGCATTATTATTATTTTTAGTAATTTTATATTATTTTATTTTTATTTTGTAGGTAAAAAAAAAAAATCAAAATTCAAATGGCAAGATGGAAAATAATTGGAAGCTGATGGCATTTTGGTAATTTCAGGAGCATGGCTAGTGCACCAGAAGCGAATTGAAGTTCGGCAGAGCAGCAGGAGCGATGCCGTTTTGGCGAGGGATGGTCATTAAAGCAGAGAAACACACTATGCGCGTAGGGAGTATTGGATCAAAACAAACCGTGCAATGTGCGATCGACCATGTTCGCTTATCCTGCTTGTTTTTCCATCTGGGGCCCATAATAACGGTAACGTGACATCAGCAAAGGCGCGTGCATGTGAGGGGTCAGTCAGCTGGCAGTGCAATTATTTTCTTTTGTATGCATTAGGTCCCACCACAATACTTGGTTCCTTTTCCTCATTCTTTCAAGCAGACTTTTGGCAATTGTTTTTAATTTTCGTGTGGGTCTCAGCTAGCTAAGAATAAATAAAAGGATATATTAATAGAATCTTTAGCAATTTTGGAATAGAAACATTAATTAATTATTTTTTTTTTAATTTAGTATTTATAAATCCTATTAGGGTTTGAAAATTATAATTTTTATTTGGGTTAGGAGAATTATGTAGCCTATGAACAGAGGATGTAATACACTATTGAAGACACGTCTTTTGCTAGAAAATTCTCTCTTTTATTCTTTGGTGCTTTTTATGATTATGTGTAACTAAATTATTTTCCTTGGTTTAAGTGATTGAAGCCATCAAGATTAATACACTGTGAGATCTAATTTATTTTAATTGTTTAATTTATATTTTGAGTATTAGATATTTTCTGTATTTATTTATATGATTGATTCGTTTAATTGCTAGGAGGCTTACTAGTTTATTATTCGCATTAATCTACTGCTAAATTAAATATCAAATCCGTAATTATTTGGTCACTTAAATTTATGAAGCAACTAAGATTAATAATTATTTTGTAAATCAAAATATTATTATATCTTAGGAAGAATATTCATCTAAATTAAATGCAAACGCTTGGCTTATGTTGTTTAGTTCAACGATCTCTCTAATTTTTAAAGCTACTACTATGTTAAATCTTTAGCACTTGTTTGAAGTTATTTAGTAGTAAAGGTTATTTAGATCACTTGTTTCTGCTTAACTAAAAATAATGAGAGATAGCAAAATTATTCGAATGGGAGTAATTATTCCACGTTAAATATTTAAAATATGAATTGAGTTATTCTTGCATCAATGATCAGTTGTAAATTCTTAATAGTGGATGTTAACTTAAACCAAGGTTTTTTCTTCTTATTTATTTCATTAAATTACTTGCATATTTATTTGTTTTAGTTAATGTTATTTAAATTTATTTAAGTTATTTCTTTAATTAAAAACCCCTCACTTTTAATTTACGAAAACATAAAATTAAATTAATTATTCTCTGTGGGATCGACTCTTACTTGCACTACTACACTAATATTTTTTCAAAGCAAGATTTTATTTTTAGGTGTCTGCGACAGCACACCAATTACTTTTTATTTAATTTTGAACTAAGTTTTTTTATTAAGGTTACAATGGAACCTAGTGTCTAGTTTAAATTAATTCACTCTTGTTTTCAATTATTGATCTATACAATTCTTTTATCATTTTATGCATAATGTATGATTGTTTGGCCAACAATTAATTTGATTACCTAGTTGGATTTAGAAGATGAATTCTAGGGTTTGAGTTGAATATGATAATATGTATTCTAGTTTATTTTTCTTAGGGTTGAATAACGTGATTTGTGCATCAGATAGGATATACCTATATGCTACATATAACTATTGTGGGAATTTGATCTGAATGAATATGTTTTTAATTACTTTGCATAGGAATATAGTAAATTAATTGGAATAAATATTTTTATCAAACTAATGGAAAAGGTTTAATAAATATTTTTGAATTCCTAGTTAACTACTTGTGTTGATTAAATAATTGTCAAGAGAGTGAAAAGATTTATGCGAAACATTAGGAAAAATTGTAATCTTAAGTTTTTTATATTTGGTGAATCAATCTTTATTTAGTAATTTTAATTTTTTAATTTAATCTGCTATTATTTAGATAAAATTGAATTGATATAAAATCAGTACTTGAAATATTATTAGATATAATTCTCTGTGGGTTCGACACTATTCTTAACATTATATTACTTATTAATCGTGTATACTTGCACGTAAATTGTCATTATCTGAATTGGACAACAAAAATCTTGGATCTTGGTCTCCTCTCCATCCCACTCAATATGGCCAAATTTGACAAAGGTTTTCCTCTTCTTTTTTTTTTTTGAAACTTCTAGATACATTTTGACTTCTTGGACAATTTTTTATATACATACATATATACTTACTCTCCCACATACTTACATTCTTCTAAAATCTTGAAATTCATACATATATAAAATCTTCATACACATTTATATATAATCTCATGAATTATCTTCCTTTATCCAAGACATTTTTGTTTACATTATTAATCACGTACTAATTTACAATTCTAACTGAAATTCTATTACATTTTTCATTAAAATTTTAATTTGCATTACTTACTTTATATTATATTATTTAAAAAAATTGTAATATTACATCAGCAGCATGCACTTCTTTGTGTAATTCTAGTATTATTTGTAGTTCCTTGTGGCAAATAAGGCTAGTCATACACTTGTTCTAGTAGTTAAACATTCTTCCAATGACTATAATTCTACTTGTTTAGTATGTCCTTGGCCAATCAATGTAAGTTGCTATTTTCTGATAATTTGTCTCAAACAGACCATTCATTTTCCTTACTTTATTTGGATGTTTGGGGAACTTATAGAATTGCTACTACTAATGGATGCAAGTATTTTTTGACACTAGTTGGTGATTTTTCCAGATTTACCTGGACTTTTTTGTTACCAACCACTACAAGAAAAATGATTATTTCCAACGGAATACTCTGTCGAAAATTCAGTCGAATATAAATTTGTCGAGGATAAGTCCGTCGAGAATTCTATCAGGATTACTTAATTTATGTTCCTATGATTACTATTTCCGGCGAAATTTCGTCGGAATTAATTTATGTCCATCGGAATTATTTCCGTCGCGAATATTCTGTCGAAAATAACGTAATTAATTCCGAGGAAATTTAGTTAGTCAAAAATAATTATGTCAGAATTAGTCTGTTTTCTTGTAGTTAACTAAGCATCATGTCAGTCTACTACCCAATCATTCTTTGCTTATGTTTAGAATCAGTTTTACACGACAGTCAAAACCATAAGAACTGACAATAGCACTGAGTTTTTTAATACTCAGCTTAGTCTATTTTTACTCTTGAATGGGGTCTTACATCAACACTCATGCACTAAGACACCTCGGCAAAATGAAAGAGTTGAAAGAAAACATAAATATTTGTTGGAAATGACTAGAGCCCTAAGATTTCAGTCAGGTCTACCACCTAAATTCTGGGGTGAATGTTTGATGACTGCTACATACCTGATCAATAGGATTCCCACTCCAATTCTTTCTCATAAAGCTCCCCTTGAAAAACTATACAATAAACCCCCATTGTATAATCATTTAAGGGCATTTGGGTGTCTTTGCATTGCATCTATCCATTCTTCTGATAAGCTAGCTCCTAGGGCTATCAAGTCTATTTTTATTGGATATCCAACCATACAAAAGGGATACAGATTATATGACCTGGAAAATCGCAAGACCTTTGTTTCTAGGCATGTGGTGTTTCATGAACATATATTCCCTTTTCTATCTAATTCTACTCTTGATGTATCTATTTTTAATTCTGGATATTGCATTTTTTCAATCCTATACATTCTAGCTTCCCTTCATCATATTCCTTGTCTCCTTCACCTGCTGCTAATTCTGAAGATTTTGCTAACTGCAGTCGTAGAACTTTTACATGAATTAAATACAAACCATCATGGATGAAGGATTATGATCTTACTGATACAAGCCCTGTGGTTTCTTCATTCACTATTACATATTCTCACCAGATATTCTACTTCCTTGTATTCATCCAAACAACTAGCTCCTTCTGCATCAAAATATAATGTCAATCATTTCCTTTCTTATTATATTTTCAGTCCTTCTCATATGCACTTTGTTTCCAATTTAACTCTTCTCAAAAAGCCTCATACCTATAACCAACCAATTAAAGATGATAGGTGGGTAGAGGCCATGCATAAAGAATTGGCTGCATTGGAAGCAAACCATACTTGGGACATACAATCTCTTCCTACTAATAAGAAAGTAATTGGTTGCAAATGAGTTTATAAGATAAAATATTATGCTGATGGCTCAGTTGAAAGGTTTAAGGCTCACTTAGTAGGCAAAGGGTATTCACAAACTGAAGGAGAAAACTACCATGAGACTTTTGCACTTGTAAAAATGGTGATAGTAAGAACTTTATTAGCTATAGTTGTTGCTAAACAATGGACTGTGCTTCAACTAGATGTCAACAATGCATTCTTGCATGGTGATTTAGATGAAGAAATCTATATGGAATTGCCTAAAGGTCATTCAGGTGCAGGGACATCAAATTTGGTGTGTAAATTGGTTAAGTCCCTATATGGATTAAAGCACGCCAGCAGACGGTGGTTCTCCAAGTCGGCAGCCTTTCTTGTTTCTGCTGGTTATAAACAATTTTAAAATCCCAGTTGGATAGCACCTTTACTATTAAAGATCTAGGAGAAATCAGGTATTAACTTGGTCTTGAAGTTTCTAGGTCTCCATCTGGTATTTTTGTGCATCAGAGGAAATATCTTCTTGACTTGCTCTCTGATATTGGCTTCTTGGATGTCAAATCTTTAACCATTCCTTTAGAGAAAATTATCAAACTAAAGGCTGAAGATGGTGTTTTATTGGATGATCTGTAATATCCAAGAATTTTTGTCTAGATTGTAAATACGGTCTTAAAAAGATTAAATAAGGGTTAAGAATTAAAACCCTAGATTATAAAAAGAATACCTAAATCAAACTAAAGGCTGAAGATGGTGTTTTATTGGATGATCTGTAATATCCAAGAATTTTTGTCTAGATTGTAAATACGATCTTAAAAAGATTAAATAAGGGTTAAGAATTAAAACCCTAGATTATAAAAAAAATACCTAAGGAATGACTATTCAGGTATACTTTGAAAACCTAATACGACTCGAAAACACGATCGTATACGTTTAAGGTTAAATAGATAACCTAATCTATATATGTGTTACGTGATTAATAAACTTAAAATTTTATTTTTTAAATTGTGTTATGTGATTGCATGATATAACGTTGTTATATGTAAAAAAATAATTTTTTGAAAAATAAACACCGAAAATGCCTTTTCGTTTTTACTACTTTTTACATTACGGCATAGCGTTTATCTGGGATATGAAAATAGAAAATCCAATTAAAATTCAAAAATAAAAAGTAGCTAAAAACCCTAATTAAGCTACTTGTAAGCTACTTAAAAAACCCTAATTAAGTTACTAAGAAACCCTAATCAAGTTGCTAAAGAAACCCTAATTAAACTATTTAATATTAAAGTTATGAAGTTAACTAGTTGGTTAATTTAATTATTAAGTTAACTAGGAAATGGGAATGATTAAATTAATTATCAAATTAATATTTTAAAGCAAGATGAAAATGATTACTAAGTTGCTCAATATTTTGTGGGAAGAAGTAAATTAATCGAGAAAGTAAAATTAACAAGTTAATTTTCTAAGTTGCTTAACATTTTCTAAAAGGAACTAAGTTGCTTAGAAAATTAAACTAGGTTAGATTAAATGATTAAACAAGTTAATCTAGCTAGTTGACAAATTAAATTAAGCATGGTAACTAATTATGCAAATGACTAATTAAGTTAGTGTGCTAACTAATTAAATTAATTGCTAAACCAATCAAATAAGAGAATTAATAAATTGCAATCCAAGTGAACTATTATTAACCAATTAAAACTATGCTAGCAAAGTGTGTTAGTTTGCAATCCATGTCATATATGATGAACCAATCATGTAGCAAGTTGGCAATCCTTGTAAACTAGTTTAAACCAATTAATAATAAACTTGGAGCCGAAGAAAACCAAATTTGGAAATGGGAGGGGAGGCTGCCCAAGGAGCTAAGCTCCTTGCCACTTATCAATCTTACAAGAGAAATCTTACAAGAGACCCCAAGCCTTGAGGCTACTCATGAGGGTAAACTAGGAAGGAACCATGTCCTTTTGGCTTGGAAGTTAAGGCTTTAAACCCCTATAAATTAGCAGCCCTCACACCACTTCATTTCTCACCAATTCATCTACAAATCAAAGCATTAGAGAGTTCATATATAGTAGAGCAAAGATCTTGAGCAAAGAAATGAAGAAAAGCCTGCAACTCCAAGAGCTATAAAAACCCTAGTTTATGTAAATTATTTCAATTCTTGCATGCTTATGTTATAATTATGAAACCTATCATAGATAGGTCTCTAATCATGTTATATTATGTTATTAAGTCTTATAACATGATAAACTAACAAGAAAATGCATACTATATGAAGATATAGCAAGCTGCCCAAAATTGCAAAAAAAAAGCCCGAGGCACTTTGTAAGCTTTGTGCAGTTTGATTCTGCAGCTATTTTGTTAGAAATAAAATTGCAAGTTGTAGTGTGTAGTGTAAGGAAGAAATTAAAACAAGTAGCACTTAAAAATGTTAAGAAACGAATGAGATATGAATCTCCAAAATAGGTTGCTTGAACAACCAAAAATGCAGAAATTGTGCAGACGCTATCCTTGCGAGCAGTTTTTGAAGCCCTTCGGGATGGAAATGGATTGTCAAATATAAAGACGAAATGTATTCTGAGTACAAAGAAAAATTAAATATTTGAAATAGTAAACTATAAATAATATTAAAAATTCTAGAAACATGTTTAAGGTCTTAAATTAAGTTACGAACATAATAAAAATATCCAGAACTATAATTGTCTAGTTATTGTTATATAGACCGTACAAATGATGAAAAATACGCGTAAACTATTAGACGGACGCTGCAAGCAAGTTTTCTTGAACTTGTTATTATTGAGCAAGTTATTATTAATTCTTGAACTTGTTTTATTGAACATGATTCTTCAGCACGATTGTGCTACAATATGAGTTACTTATTTGCTAACTTATTTGCTATTTGTTAAACTTGTTGAGCAATCAATTACCCATTCTTGCGCGCATAATTTTTATTCGCAACATTTTTATTCGCAACTAAGGTGACACTCCGGAAGTTAAAGGCACTAAAGGAAAGGGAAAGCAGAAATATTTAGAATAGGATGCTTTTATAAATGCTACCTTTTGTATTCAAACTTATGTCATAAAGACTCTTTTGTAATATGAACAAGTAACCGAGAACTCAGTAATTGAGCAACGATATTGTATTATTATCATAGTGCGCAATGTCTTTAAATTTCATTGAAGTTAGTGCATGTTAAGGTTAAAGATCAAAACTCAAAAGTGAATGTTATTTATAAAAATTATATATCTGAGTGAGGGTATTAAATAATATTGAAAAGTTCTAATAAAGACTAGAGTTGTCTAATTGCGCGCTGTTAAGGTGTCTCTTTTAATGAAAAATCCCCTCTATCTGAAAGAAAGATCTTATTATTGATACTGTAAATATAAATAGATATTTTGTGAATAATGTTATAACTCGAGCGCCAAATCTAAGGTAATGAGTACACGGATTTGGTCACATGATCCATCTCAGTACCTAAGCTTATTGGCAAGTTGATTTATTTGACTATTTCAAGACCTGATATCACATATTCAGTTCATGTCTTCCCCATTTATATGCTGCCGTTCACCAAGTTCTTAAGTATCTTAAGAGCACAATTGGTCAAGGAATCTTGTTTTCTTCTTCCAATAATCTTCAAGCTTATTGTGATAGTGATTGGGGAACTTGTTCTGTTTCTAGCTAGAAGATCAGTCATTGGATTCTGTTTGTTTCTTGGTTCTTCTCCCATATCATGGCAGTACACGAAACAGGATGTGGTCTCTCGATCAACTGTAGAGGCAGAGTATAGAGCCTTAGCAGTCACTACTTGTGAGGTCACTTGGTTTCACTTCTTATTAAAAGACTTGCAGGCACCTCAACTACATCCTATAAAGATCCATTGTGACAACAAGGCTGCAAGGGACATTGCTACGAATCCAATGTTCCATACTAGAGCAAAACACAAAGAAATTGACTGTCACTTTGTCAGAGAAAAAATTCAGCCTGGCTTAGTTGTTCCTACTCCCATCTCGTCAAAGGACCAATTAGCTGATATTTTCACCTAGGCACTTCGTAAATATTCTCATTGGTCTCTCTTGTCCAAGATGAATGTACATAATCCATGTATACCTTCATCTTGTAGGGGGACTACAGACTGTAATTCCACTCATATTGAAGCTCAAGCTAAAGCACTGGAAAGTTCAACACATCACAATTTACAGCATCAAGTGGTTGGGTGTATGATGTTGGTTGCAGGTTCCTCACAAGAGGAATAGCTCATCTACAGCTGATAATTAGTAGCACAATAGTTAATTAGGTTGTTAGATTTAGCTGTCAGTAGTTAGATACAATTTGTATATGTAGTGAAGTTAGTTACAGACTTATTCTATATATATACAGTACTGATGTAATAGATTGATATAATGAAATGAAATGGGTCTCTTTCTCCATTTTTCCCTGTTTTCAGATTCATAAAGACTTGACAGTTAGTATAACCAGTAGTGCTTACAATCTCACTATATATACATACCACACCGGACTATGTTCTCCCTTGCTCGGTTACCCCTATGAGACAATACACAAGCTTGTCCATTCTTTCTTAATGAATCTATAATTATATTGATTTAATGAACTCTAATCTCATTATTATTGTCTCAACTCTCAACATCCATCTAACTATTTTTCATAATTTCTCAACCACATACGTGATTACTTCCCATTCATTAATTAACCCTGTCCATCCACATGCAGACCCCAATAGATTATTTACATTATTTATTTATTGTTGTATTATTGTTTATCATTATTATTTCTATAGAAAATGAACAACATTTCACTACAAATGATCAATAATTAACATAACAGCAATAATACACTTCTATAAATTTTTGTTTCACACCTGTATTAATGACCATGATTTTGATCAATCCATGATATCATTATACAAAAAAATAAAAATAAATATTACATCCGTCATTTAAAAGAAAATAATAAGATCGAGTATCATCGATCCATATGCAATCATCCTTAATTAATCCGTGGCGCCGGCCCTTTGTCCTCTGAAATTAAGAACCAAGTTAACCTATACAACCACGGCAACAACTTTTACTGGATAGCGGTCGATGGAGTCAGCCCAAGGGTTATCCTTGCTCTCGCCGGCCGGAATTTCCCTCAAGGCTTTCCAAACAGCACTATTACACTTGAAACCGGACCCAAACGCAATCTGCCAAACGCGATCACCTCCCAAAACTCTTCCCTTGGCCTCGGAGTAAGACAATTCGTACCACAACGAACTGCTCGACGTATTCCCAAAGCGATGGAGCGTCATCCTCGATGGCTCCATATGCCAATCCGCAAGCTGCAAGTTCTTCTGCACCTCATCCAGCACAGCCCTGCCTCCCGCATGAATGCAAAAATGCTCGAACGCAAGCTTAAAGTCCGGTATATACGGCTTCACCTTTGCTTTTAACACCTTTTTTCTAACCAAAGTGACAAAAAACATAAACTGTTCCGTAAATGGCAGCACCAATGGCCCTAAGGTAGTGATATTAGTCTTAAGAGCGTCCCCCGCAACCGCCATCAGTTCACGGGCAAGAGACACGCCAATTGTGCCCTTGTCATCCTCTCTTTGGTACACACAGTTGTAGCAACAGTCGTCCGCCCCTTTGTGGGTTCGCACCGTATGGAGGAGCTCGTACTTGGACCGGACCCGGTCCCGAGACTTGTTAGACAGCAGCACGGCGGCGCCACCCATGCGGAACAGACAGTTGCACAAAAGCATCGATTTATCATTTCCGAAATACCAATTGAGGGTGATGTTTTCGGTGCTCACAACAACAGCGTATGAGTTAGGGTTTGCTCTCAAGAGTTGTTTGGCTAGGTCGACGGATATAAGGCCGGCACTGCAGCCCATTCCCCCGAGGTTAAAGCTCTTGATATCGGGTCGGAGCTTGTAATGGTTGACTATCATGGAGGTAAGAGAAGGAGTTGGATTGAACAAGCTGCAGTTGACTATCAGAATCCCAATATCATCCGGTTTGACTCCTGTTTTTCTGAAGAGCGAGTCGAGTGCACCAAACATAACTGCCTCGGCCTCGGCCCGGGCTTCCTTCATGTTCAAGTTTGGTGGTCTAGAAGTGATCCCTCTAGGTAAATATGTTTCATCCCCTAGACCGGACCGGGTGGCGAGCCGCCTCTGGAAGTGAACCATTTCGTCTCCGAATGCGCCGATGTCTTCGGTCATCTGCATGAAAGATTCGTTAGACATCTTGCGTTGGTCTTCGGGTTTATAACAAGCAAAGTCCACGAGGTAGATGGGACGGGGGCGCTTGGCCCAGTAGACGCCCAAGAGGAATAAGAGAAGTATTGAACCGGTTAGAGCGGTAGCAGTGTCGAGAAAAACGGCCGGACTAGTCCAAATATGTTGGAAAGGTAGAGCGGTGAGTTGAGTTAGGGTAGCAAGGAACAAGGGGAAGACCACGAGGAATAACAGAAGAGTGGCGGGGTTGCATGAATAGCCATAACCTAACTTGACATATTTGAGCTTAACGGACTGCAAGAAGTCGGGCAGGCGTTGGCGGATTTTGATGACCACGGAAGAGGAGTCCTTCATGGCCACCTCCGCTGTTAATCTCTCCTTATCCATCTCTATACTACTACCACTACTACTACCCATTCTCTCGAGATCAATCTCTATATACACTTACACTTAATTCCCTCCCTCGTGTATATGTCTAATACTTAAAGTTGGTTCTTAAAAAAAGAAATTTAGGGCTAGCTTAAGATCTAGCTAGCAATATTATAACTGTGTACGGGAGGAAATAATATATGTTCACGGGAGGAGTATATGAGAAGCCCAGCTATTTAAATAAAACCTCCACGAAAGCAGTACTCCTAGTATATCCAGTTGGCGAGATAATTAGATAATAAAGCTAACACGCTTTGAGCAAGTAGTTGGGTGTGAAGAGGAAAAGGGAGGAGAGAGAAAGAGCAAATACATACTAGGTGTTGAGGGAATGGGGAATGGTTAGTGTTCATTTAATGGTGACTATTTCCCCATGAAACAAAGCATAGCTAAGATATATAGCTCAACTACCAAACCAAGGTGTATATACATATACTTCTGGCAGTATATGTAATTCTGTGTGTGTGTGGATATATAGAGAGCATTTAAGATCAGTAATAATTAATAGTAAAAACTATCTTAACAATTATAATATCAGTAAGCAGTATTTTATATAATCCATCTATTTTAAATTATAAGATCCAATTTAAATTTTAAAATACAAATAAGCTTAATGTTTATAATTTTTTAAAATCATTTTAATTTAAATTAAATAAATTCATATCGATATTGTTTAATTTAAAAATATCCAAACATGACTTTAAAAAATTAAAAATTGATAGTATCTTTTAGAAGGAGAGAGAGTATTAAACATAATAAGAAGTCATAAAAAAAATTCAAGGAAAGTACTTTCAAAACGTTAATTTCCATGAGCTCCAATGGCTTGCAACATAAAAAATCATTCAAATTTTATATGTTTACAAATGGGCAAATATAATATACAAAAATATAGCAATGCGAAAAATATGAAACTAATAAATAAATTAAACAATTGTTTAAGGACATTAAATTATGTATGTAAGTTTAATAAAATGAAGCAGCTTATTAATTATTAATAAAAAAAAATTACTTACATCTTTAATGAATTATTTTGAGTCTTCAAGTAATTATATATTGCATTTTAGTAAATAAAATTATTTGTAATAAAATTATAAATAATATTTCAGTTTAACTAATAATTTTATAATATATAATTGTCTAAATTTATATATATATATATATATATAGAGAGAGAGAGAGAGAGAGAGAGAGAGAGAGAGAGAGTTTTAACATGTGCTTTGCACGAGTTTTATATTAGTAATCTAATTTATACAATATGTATTTAAAAAATAATTAAAAAGTTAATATAAAAATTATAACGTCATATTTATTTAATAATTATAATTATCTATTATGTATTATAAAGTATGAAGATTTTGGTAATTTAGTATTATAATTTTTTTTCCAAATACATATTCTTAATCACTGAGAGAGGAGTAGGCATGTGAGTAGGCATGTGAGAATGGATGATTTCGTTCAAGTAATCTCCAATATGATCGAGATAGCAAGGAGCTTCTATCTCTCTTAATCACTTTCCATTGTCCGTTTTCAACGCCAATATATATTCTTAGACCGATTTTTTTTGGGTCAATGTTAATAGTAGTTAAGTTAGTTCATCAGGACAAGCTAGGGAATTACTCCTTTTACAGAGAGAAAGGAGTTGCTTAATTTAGGGTAAACGACTAACAAACAAATTACTAGTATAATGGAGGCCGGTGAGTTTAGGTGAGAGTCCTTGAAGAAACAATAAATGGGCTGGCATTGGTCAGTCAAGGAAGACAGTTGGACGCTAACCTGTCCCAGACGTGCACCCCTCAAATTCAATATATATATATATATATATATATATATATATATATATATATATATTGAATTAATTGATGTCTCATCTCTATCACAACAAAAAAGAGATTATGTCGTACAGTAATTTCTTAAACTAATTTTTATGCAACAAATAAAAAGACTCGATCAAAAAAGAGGAAATTACTATTTCTTTCCACCCAATTACTATTTCCATATCAAGAGTCTTTATTCCTCCCGTACATTCACAAATGATCTGTCCATTGAAATATGGCGAAGGGAAGGAAAAAAAAATTCACCCCTCTCCTCTTTCGGTTGAACATTCAAAATATCAATTTTTATTTTTTTGAATATCTCCTGATCTCCTCTCCGTCGGGGCAGCAACGAATAAATGTCATTAATATGGAGCTTGTAACGTCTACAAATTAACTTTTACAAATATATAATTTAATATTTATGCCCGGAAGGGGATAGTAATCCTTTGAGCAAGTTTTTTTAGATATGTGTAATCGATGCACATCCTCCACTTTCTATTATATTTCCTAACTAGCATCACGTTGGCGAGCTATTATAGATAGTTTATTTCAAAGATGAATCATAAAGCTAAAAGTTTATCAATTTCTTCATCAATTACCTGCTGACGCTCAAGGGCTATGATTCAGTGTTTCTTTTTGACCGGCTTGACATGAGGGTTTACATTGAGCTTGTGGATTGTAACACTTTCATCTATCCTTAACATGTCGGCTGAATTTCATACAAAGATATGTCTGAATATTCTTTTAGAAGGGCGAGCAGACGGTTTTTGAAACTTATCTGTAGTCCGAGCCCAATTTATATCATTTTCTCATAATCTCCTGGGAATAGTTCTATCTCCTCAGTCTCCTAAGCAGGTATTACTATCGGCTCCGTGCCTCCTTCTGTAAAGGGTTCTAATTCAACTTTCATGATTATTTTTTGGTTGTTAACCCCTACAAAAGTAGCCTAGATAGTTTGAAGATAACATCTTTGGGATATATCCTGGACTCCAACAACTTCTTCGATCCCATGCTCAGTCGAGAATTTCATTTTCAGATGAGGGATAAAAGTTATAGCTCTTAGTGCTGATAATGTGGTCCTCCCTAATATAGTATTATAATTACTTTCAACATTAACCACGTAAAATTTTATTATTAGGGAGGATTATTTTGGGACTGTGTCAAAGATCACCAGGAACTCGATTGTTCTTGCGATGAGGACTAGAGCATTGTTGAAGCCATAGAGAGATAACTCATTCCAAATCTCCAGCTTCCTGCCCCTAAGTCCAATTGATTGAACACATAGCTATAAAGTACATCGACTAAACTTCTATTGTCTATGAGGATCCGTCGTAAATCCTTAGTACCCACATGTGCAGTTATAGCAAGGGCATCATGAGGTGTAATCATACTTGGGCGATAATCCTCGTTTGTGAATGTTATGGGATCTGTCTTGATCTTCTTAGGTTGTCCAAACACTTGATGAACAGCTCTAACGAATGCTTTTCTCTTCCTGCTAGACATTGTTCATGTTGATCTGTCGAATATAACATCCACGACTCCCCTTGGAGCTGAGGAAGAGAGTGGTGGTGCTATCCGATCGAAGGTTGATTGCCTATATCTCTCAGCAACATAACAATCTAAGTTGCCATTCTTCACCTATTTCTCTAGGAAGTCCTTCAGCTGGTAACAATCTTCAGTATCATGGCCCTTCGCCTCATGATATAGCAGTATTTATCGTTGTTCTTTTGCCTGGCAAAAACTCTAAGTTTTTAAGGTTTTTTTGTAAAATGGCTCATTATTGATTTCATTAACAATGTTAGCTTTCCTGGTGGTGTTTAGGGGGTGTAATCTTTGTCATTGTTTCTACTCCCCCTATCTTTGAATCTAACATTCTTCTGTTGTCGATCTCCCTTATAATCTTTCTTGTTATTGCCTTTCTTGTTATCATCTTTTTTATCAACTTTATCACCTCTAGGGTCTTTCTAGTGTGAATCACCATTGTATCTTGAAGTACCCCGAAGATTTATGGATGCCTCTTTCAACTCTATAAATTTATTGACCTTTTATCGGTTTTGATCCTCTTTGTTTTAAAGGTTTATAACTTGATCTCATTGAGTTCAAATATTGTTTACAACTAGTTAATTACATGTTTCACTATAATTCAAGGGTTTCACCTCCAATCAAACATATTAATTAGCCAAAAATATGGATTAAACCATCTAGGGTTTATTTACATTATAGTACCATTTACAAGAAAAATCATCATAAATTCATTTTAACTTATTTCTCTTCCGTTCAACTTGGATTATCTTCGTATCTTTTAGATCTACAACATATATTTCATAGATCTTACAAATAACATATACATCTTAGTTTACATTATTTTGAAACTCATGTTACCATCTAATTTAGCTAAGTTACATGTTCATATGCTTACATTTTACACTTTTACACAACATAACATATATCAAACACATAATCTCCTTCTTAAACTTTTTCTTATACCTTCAGATCTTTCATAATACCATAACACATAGACGGAGCCACAACCAAACATACATAAAACTATACTACAAGTTAAAATACATAAACTTAATTAGAGATTTTAGGATTAGAATACTCTTAAACCTTAAAAGAGGATCTTCTTGCTAGGTTGTTGCTAGATGAACTCTTGATTAAGCTTCTTCTCTTGCTAGACCTTACTCCTCCAAGATACTCGCGCACTTAGAATTTTTCTCTCAAGCTCTCACTTTTCTCTACACTTTTCTCTCTATCTCATTAACTCTCTATCTCTGGGTAAACTTAGGAAATGAAACAAACTTAAAAAATGGACTAGGAAATTCCTATTTATAGGGGACATGGACATACCTAAACATGTACATGTATATATTTACACACTATTAGACCTTAAACATTAGACTATTAGGATAATTATGAGTTCTTTTCACATGGCTCAAGGGGTTGAAAAGCTCAAGGGATAGGGCTACAGGAGTGGCTGGATTTTCATGCCTATTTTTTTTTTATCATATATGTGTGTGTGTGTGTGTGTGTGTGTGTGTGTGTGTGTAGCTTTGAACTTTCTAGAAGTTGGACCCCACCTTGGGCCAAATATTTGGGCTAGTGCAATAAAGATTGGGCCTCCTTCCTACATATTAATTCTTATTTGAATTCCTCCATTTGGGCCAATTTAATGTCTTAAATATAATAATAGATTAGGCCAATTTAATAATTCTTACAAGTCTAACTTGACTTGGGCTTATACTACCTCCTTACCTTGGGCTTAAGTCTCCTAACCCCTTAATAATACATTGGGTCATTATTCATTTTAATCACATCATGTAATAATCACATTAAGCTTATTTTTAGTTACCCTCATTGGATGAATTCTTGGACCTAACACTTGGGCTAGTCCACTAATCACATTTCTTATACTCCTCATGATGTTTAGTTTATAATCAACTTAAGCCTCTTACATTATCACATTCAAGTTTGGTTAACTCATAACCCAAACTCTTAGTCACTTATTCCACCATTCTCTCATTCTCTCTCTCTCTCTCACTATATATATAACTAAGCAAGCCAATTCCACAAGGAAAATTTTAATTTATCTTTATTTCATAAAACAAATTACATGAGGTCTCGGTTATTACAGATATATGTTACCTATCAATATCGGTTATATAATGTTATTGCAAGCGTGTCTCCCATCGGGAGTTGTTCTAGCTCTTAGGCAGTGGTGAGGTCGCCATGTTAATTCGTTTTTGTTGAAAAATATCTACTAAATACTAGAATACTCTCCTTCTAGCGTCAATGTTAACACTCGAATTTGTCCGCACGTTTAACCACCAGCTTGGACGTGAATTTATACAGAAAAAACTACTAGAAAATACTTAACGACTTGGGTCACTGAGGAATATCTCCGATGTGAGAGTAAATATAGGCTTTAAAATGTGTTAACAATGGAGACGAGAAGTATTTAGTAGGTTAGAATATTGTATGTTGAATTACTCGCACCTTCATTATTTACCTTGTATTTATAGTACTTGTTATGCTCAAGAGGACCATGATTCTTAATGGAAATCATGTATTGGAAGCTCTGTTAGAGAATGTAACTGTCGTACTAATCACTATTAGATATGGTAAGTCACATGTCAATTAGTATTAGATATAGTAACTAGTTAATATCTGAAGTGATAGGACAACGATCTTAAGTCTATCGGACTTAAGAGTCATATTGTGCGCACACTAGGCCTAATAGGAAATGAGGGTAAGGCCCGTTATAGACAACTCATTTGCACTAGTAAATGCGTAGCCCAACACCTTTATTTTAAGGAATTGACACCAACGAGTTGTGATTTTCTTTTGTAAATAACTCCTACAAGTATTAGACGACTTTAGAAGTATGGGCGGATGCATGTACAGTCTAAGGGGGCAAGTGTCCACTCTTTGTGTTTTGAATTTTTTTGTAAATATAGGGGTAATATAATAAAGTGGTGTTCTTCCTTAAAAAAATATTAGATCACTTATCAATAATTAGATATTTTTAATATACTTTTTCAAATTTAATTTGTAATTTTTGTTTTCATGAGTCTATTTAATTTTTTTCAATTTTCAAGGTTAAGATTAAATATAATTAATTTTTTCTCTAATTTTTTTTATTAATTACCTATGAGTAATTAATTATTTAGTTTTGATTCTTATTTATTTTTATTCATTAATAATAATTAGTACATACATACTCTTTAATTTTATATTATGTATTGAAGTTTTCGGCATGTGTATCATTTGATGTTGTATTAAATCAATAAAGACTTGAATTATGAATATGTAATTTTATTTTAAGATCATACTACTGGGTGTATGATCTATTCATATTATTAAATTTACTATTTAGTTTTTCTATTACGTTATGAATTTATGTTTGATATTTTGAATCAAGATAAATAAATACATGGATAATTAAGTTTCAACATCTAGCGCTACTAAATATCATCAATTCAAAAAAAAAAATTGATGAAACTACTCAATAGTCAATTAATTACTCCAAGAAATAAAGTCTTGAATAATAATTTTGTAGCGACGTTTATGTATTTTTAATTAAAATTTATATTTGATGAATTTTATTAATATTTTATTTAATTATAAGAGTATGCACACATGGTAAAAATTCTGATTCCGCCCCTATTTAGAAGTTATCATAAAAAAGTCTTGTCTCTCGGTTTAAACGTATAATTAATTAATGTTTGGAAAAGTTGTTAACAAAATTGATTTATTCTACTGAACTGAACTGTGTGAAACGTCAACCCATGCACGATTCCGCCGGTGTAAGAAACTAAGCCGCCTGTTGGGAGAGTGGTCGCAAATCAAACAATAAAATAAAAGAAGAAAATAACACAAAATTTAATGTAAAAAATTTTTAAAGAAAAAAATTACGAACTAAACTCCAAATTTTCACTATGTCAAAATAATGTACTTACAATAATTTTGTCAAGTTTTACGCCCTAAAACTTGAGATTCTATAAAATCACAATATAATTTTTTGTACGGATTAAAAACTATAAAATCATCACTCTCACGATCTATAACTTTTTTACACGAAATATAAAAATTACAAAAACCCTCTCTTTTACAAAAATAAAAAATTCTGACACACTCTCTCAATTTTTGAGATGCTACATAATTATTTTTGTTTATGATATGCTTCATCAACTAAATTTAGAATTCGAGCTCAACACCGCCAAAAATGAACCATTTCGACTTCATACAAATACCATATTCTAGCTTAGCCGACATGATCACCTCTTGTAAGCTATTACAGTGACAACGCAAAGTACTAATGAAAAGTAAGAATAGTACCAACCAAATTAAAATTTGTAGATTTCTCTTAACCACTTATGTGGTATATATTCTAAAATGTACGTGGTTTATTTTCAAAAATACTTGTAAATTATCCAAGCTTGCTAGTTACGAATTGAACTTAGGATCAAGTCCATTCAAATCAAATCAAAAATTACCAAATAATGTCAGGGTTCCGTGGCTTTGATGGCTATTGGCATTCAATTGAATTGATAAGCAAACCGTCCCTCCCCAACGTCTCAGTTTGTATTATTACTACTGTCTACTACTTGCAACTGTCTGTCAGCAACTTAATGATGGCCCTCTGTGCTGTTTGTATTAATATCACTAACTGTCTGTCATGGAAGTTAATGATGGAGCTTCCTCCCGGTGCCCTTCTGTCATGAATTATATTTCTGTATCTGTTTTTAAAATATAAGAAAATATAAGAACAAAATAATTTTTAATTTTATTTTGAAATATATGCTGGGTGATCTGTGAAAGCATAATCAACCATTGCACTTTCATTCCATGGTTTTCGCGATCTGTCCGTGTCCAACAACGCAATATCCACTCAAATATCTCAAATGAAAGGATGCTGAACTAGATGCTCATTATAAATGCCGAGTCTATGTTTAGTATTTGAGAGTCCCTTAAGTTTTAAAAAATTTATGTGCATATTAAGATTACACATTACCGTTGGCTACATTTTTCAATATTTTCTTCTCATTAACGAATTTTAGTCAACAAAAATAATTAAGAAAAAGACCATAAAAACTATTACAAGCCCAACAACCCCCCCCCCCCCCCCCCCCCCCCAGTTGTAATGGAAAATTAATGGTACCAAAAAAACTCTATATCCTATGAGAAAGGGAGGGGGGAGGGGGGAGGGGAGGATCAACCAATCAAATGGAAATTTCGTTATCGGATGTAGGGAATGTCACTATATAAAGAGAATAAAATAGCGCAAGACATCCACTGGAGACACTCAAAAGTACAAAACTTTACCTCTAATGTGGAAGGTGTTACAATATGTAATTGTAAGCAAACTCAGTAGCTGTTTGGTAACGTTACGAACATGAAAGACAAAATGTTCTGAAACTACAGTTTGCGCTGAACAACCATAATCTACCTTCTTGGAGTAAAGGTTCTTCTAAACCATGAAACATCTCGATTTGTAAGAAGCCCCTATATTTCTTGGGAGAAAAAAAAATTGACAGTTAAAATACAGGATTTTTACTAATCTCCCTCCAACATAACCTAAGAAACTATGCAAGCAACACATGCTTTCTTCGACATCCATGACTTAATACCCATCAGTATAATTCTGAATTAAGTTCTGCACCCATATTGGGATAAGTAGGCAGATAGCCGTTCAGGCCCTGCACAAGCAAATCAATATGACGCATATCCACTGCCCTCCCCTTCCCATTAAGGAAAACTATGCACGCAAGGACTCGGGTATAGAAGTCACTTCTCTTCGTTATTTGGTTCAGTGGTCCAGACAATATCTTTCAGCCCTGATGAGAAGCTCTTATAGAACTGCCATTAGATTTAAGAAAATTTGGGAAGTTAATCAGTTCTATGAGAAACTTGGCCCTTGACATTGGAAAAGTCTCCCTTAACATACAGAATTAGTAAGTAGTTCAATCCTAAAGTCTCTGACATACCTTGTGAAACTCTAGTGTGTCGCCACCTGTTTTCCGGAGCTCCACCATGTGCACAGAGGGAGCCACTTCAAATACCTGAAGTTGGAATCCACAGTTAGAATATCTCAATGCAGTTGCAGTTTTTACCTTTTAGTTGAAGTGTGGTATTAATAACAGTTTCAGTAAGAACAAACTATATCACAATCCTACCACCAATGGTAGATTACCCTTGAGACTGTCCTTAAGAGTTAACTTGGCTAGCTTAAACATGGTCATCCAGAAGCAAGAGCTTATTATATTCCATCAATATACATAGCTTCCTAGCTTATTTCCATTCTAATTAATACTACCTCCGTTTCAAATTATAACATCATTATTGATTTTTGAAAGTCAATTTAAGACATTTTCAAACTCAAAATTAAGATGATTCATTAAGAATTATTAAACAATAAATTTTACAATGAGTAACTTTTTAGATAAATTTACAATATTCATCATTGTATACTACCTCCGTTTCAAATTATAACATCATTATTGATTTTTGAAAGTCAATTTAAGACATTTTCAAACTCAAAATTAAGATGATTCATTAAGAATTATTAAACAATAAACTTTACAATGAGTAACTTTTTAGATAAATTTACAATATTCATCATTGTATTGTATAGACTAAGATTAAAGGAATTCATATCAATTTTTTGTTTGAAAATGTTTTATGTTAACTTCCAAAAGTCAATAATGATCTTATATTTTGAAACAGAGGGAGTGTAAATAACATTATACCAAGCATTACTTCTTTGCTATATGTCTGAGCAAAGCGTCCCCAAAATGTTAAGCAAAACATAGATACAGCTAAATGTTTGATAACTAAAGAAATCATCTTGCAATAGGAAAGCTGAATCACACGCTGTGCAACTTAGACATCCAATCATGATACCGGATGGCTGAGTAGCAATGTGCAACATCCATATCTCATAACATGCAGTAAAAATGAATGCACATATTGATTACATCATATATAAATCCAAGTAAATATACATATTAACAAGGTAGTTGATATTGCCAAAGCAAAAATGATGTTGCCAAAGTAATAAAGTGTCACTTAAAATGTTTAGTCTCCTGAGAACAGTTATAAAAATGTCGCTAAATATATACATTTATGTTGACGGCATCATTTTCACTCTGGAAATATCAAGGGCCATTAATAATACCAATACATTGAGATACCTTACTATAATTCAAAGGACATCTTGTGGTAAGTAGGTAATAATATAAAAACTGTTCCATGCAACATATGCTGACCTTTCATACTGAATGCATATATGAAGACCTCGGAATAATTCACAATATAGGTGATTTATGTATATCTTCACTAACAGAAGCAGATGATTGAGATGAAAATTACCTGACATATACATATATATCTATATGTATGTGTGTGTGTGTGTGTACAAGAGAAAAAGAGAGAATATTTACATATGAAGCAAAGAAATTATATCTATCGCAACCGTCAATGATAGGGAAAATAAATAAATCAGAAAACCAAAAAGATCTCAATTATCAAATTTATGACAAGAGACCTAAGTCCAATAATATCTACATAGCGGGAAAGAAAAAATAATGAACTCAATTGGAATTGTATTTAGAAAAGTATGCACTTTATTCCATGCAAGAAAATATCCCTCCATTACTTTCTCGTCGAATGAGAGTAAACCGCCAAAAAAGGACAATATGAATAGGTACAAAAGAAAAAGGGGATCAACAGAAAGTTTACAACAAATAATGGAAATGATAATTGTATCATGATTCATAAAATCCCAGAAGAAACACACCCTAAATGCAATAAAAACTCCTTTAATACACATATATATATTTATATGTGTGTGTATATGTCTATGTATGTGTGTGTGTGTGTGTATATATAGGAAAAAGATCCACAACCAACGTTGTAGTGAAAAATTTTCCTAACATGAGTTCATTAATTCTTTAAGGCTAGGGGATAATCCTTAAATGCAGATAATTAATCAAATAATACCATCAGATGAGGTGATACCCAAAACCATAGTATGTAAAAGTTCCAAATGCAGCATCCCAAATGTAAACAACAAAGTGGAATAATGTCTATCTTCATTCTTTTGAAGGTTAACTTTTACTCAGGAGAAAACGAATAAATATAATATTCACCCAGTATCAAGTCAGTACCTCAGTAGCTACAGCAAGGTGGCCCTTCCTTCCAGTCTTATCACCTTGCAGCTTCATCTGCAATAGTATTGATTTAAACTATGAGGTACTAGTGTAAATGAGATTTCTAAATATTTTAGCTGGACTAAACTGGAGTACATCTTATAAAGGATTAAGATCCCCTCCATTACACCTATTCTCTAATTTCTCTTAATACACATTCAACGAGAAACATAGTACATTTAGAGACACTATAAAAATCGATGTAAATAGTTAGCAACACAATAAAATTCATCGTAAAAAATTGTGTCGTTGATATTGTCGCCAAAAGCAATATTTTTGTGTCGTTAAATGTGTACTGGGAGATATTGGAGGGTAGACGTAATGGAGGGGATCCTAATCCATCTTACCGCCCTTTTTTCTGGATTAGACAATAAAATAAAACAGGTGTGATAAAGTCGGCAAAGCAGATCAAGAGTGCAAAAATCAAAATATAAAAGTGTTACCTTATAGTTTCTCTTGTGAACATTAAATCCTAGAGGCTTTGCAGCTTCCTCAATTTTGGACATTATCTCATTTGGAGCACACTTCGAAGCAAAACTTGTTTCTCTCTTAACAAGACCCTGTTGTGGGTATCCAAATAACCATTGGAGTTATATTTGAGTTAGGAATAGTTGAAGTTACATTGCAAAGTTTCAGATCCAAAAAAAATGGATAAGGCATGAACGAGAAAACCCTTGACACTTTAATTTTAACTCTTAAGCTTAACTGAGCACTGGAAATATAAAAATACTAGATATGCATATAATAGTGTAGGCTAAGTATAGCTACAGTAAAACATTCACTTGCACAAAAGAAGAATCCTCGTTTAACATACCATTTGCTTTTCGAACAAATTTTCAAGACTGAAACCCTGCGATTTGGAAATGAGCTCAAAGGCATTCAAGGATTCAGGTTTTTCCTTTTCTACTGTGACGAGATGTTTCTGCAATCAAACATAACAAATGAGATAATGGCTTGAAGTTGGACATATATTCATGTTTTGCTTCTGATTATCAGTATATTTTCTTAGCATCAAAACCGAGTAATACACTTTGATCATCAAACAAGAAGACCACCAAATATTATGTCCGTTGTCTGACAACACATTATTTGCAAAGTACAGTCTCAGGTGCATATTAAAATGGAAAAGAATTTAATAAATAAAATAAAAAATATAAATATAAATCACCTCCGAATCATCGAATATAGCATCTATGTCATCAAGATTTACATTATCTTCCTGCTCGAACTGTGGTGGTTTGTACCCCTTTTTGAACCAATCACTTTCTAAGATTTCTGGAATTGTCATCCGCTACAACAAAAATATTCAAACATCATCTCTGAGCATACCACATTTCTGACTGACTACTATATAACAAGAAAATAATGCCATGGTCATGAAGAAGCTGATTAAAGACAGTTATAATTCAGTTAAATGAAGCCTTGCAACTCACAATGTGTGGATCTGGCTCAAGAATATGCTTAATCAATTCCTTTGCACTAGATGAAAACCATGGTGGACATGTGAAATCAGCCTTTTGGATCTGAAAAATTAATCTATTCATTAATATTCCAAGTGAAATTCATCAATCAAAGAAATGTCTCCTCCGACAATGAAACCCCCAAAACCATTCAAAATTCTTGAAACATACCATCCTATACAAAGCAGGGAGGCTAGGCTCATCAAAAGGCAAATATCCAGCCATAAGAACAAAGAAAATGACTCCGCAAGACCATATATCAGATGATGTACCATCATAGCCTCTGTCAGTGAGCACCTGATAGAAAAAATCATCTCAACTGAAAAAGAAACTAAATTTAGAATTCAATACCTTTGCCTCCCAAACAGCCATTGCATATACCTCAGGAGCAACATAGTTTGGAGTCCCGCAGGCGGTATGAAGCAGTCCATCTCCCTAAGGTAAATAGAATGACGATAAGATTTTCCTTTGTCTTTTATAATGTGCCGAAGATATTTCTACCATGCAAGGAATTTAGACTTCCAAAACTAAATCATGAGTTCCATGTGCGCATTAGGGGGATGGAAATAGCCCCCGTTCAGACAATTAAAACTATAACCGACTTTATCTTAAATAGACACAATTATAGAGATTACGAGAGGAAATAATGGAAAACTGTTGTCCTATGACAGGAACTAAATCTAATTCACAACGGAAAATCTAAATCACTAGTTTGTAACTCAAGAACTCAACTCGCATAACTCTCGGAAAGTAAAGTCGGACTCTTATCAAGATTATTATGGTAAAAAGAGCAAGACTTTATGCAAAACTACCTAGAATCAAGGTCAGCCAAAAGATCACTGATTAAGAATAATAAAAAGATTATTCATCTTTCTCTAAGAAAATTAACAACGTAAACAGATCAAAACAATGTTTGAGCTGCCGGTTTGTTTGCACAATCATAGTCCACGAACTCCTTTTATCCATTACTTATACCATTTGATGTTCATACTTATCTGGGGTATATTGACCAGATAGTTTTCAATCCATGCAAATTAATGTCATATAACATGCTCCCAGAAGATTATTCTTAGAGAATTGATGCGATAATGCATTAATGTACAAACATGTTAGCTATTTGAAAGCTAATTAGCCTAATTTGTCTAAGAAATTACAGAAAATTAGAGAATAAAACAAAGAAAAGTTCTTTTACAAGAAAATAGAAGAAATAAGAAATGGGAAATGCACAAGGATAGAAAGTGCATAAGAAGTACAAATGGCCACCCAATATTGTAAACATTCCTCAGAGAACAAAGCTCCGCTTCAGGTACTGGTTAATGGATTAGCTTTTGAACAGTTGATCACGGAAATCAATTTCTTACCGAGCTGGTCAACTAGGGTCATTTGGCGAAACTGTAACTCTAAATTTTGAAGAAGTTATTGGCATCATTGCAGATTAATTTCTATGATGTGGACGTGAAATTTCTTACACAATTACATGACATTTACCCGTAGTTGCTGTGACAATGCACTCAATCCAAAGTCTGAAACTTTAAGAGTGCCAAATGAGTCCAGGAGCAGGTTCTCAGGCTGCCATAAATGCACGGTAACACATATTAAGAGACTTAATCAACTGATAGCCAGCAACAGCCAAAATCTCCATTAAACGCATTAAAGAATAAGGTGAGTAAGAAAATGTGTCAACCTTCAAGTCTCTATGGTAGACACCTCTACTGTGGCAGTAATCCACAGCATTAATGAGCTGCTGGAAATATCCCCTAGCCTCATCTTCACTAAGTCTCCCTTGTTGGGCCTAAGAATACAAGAACAATTACAAAATGATTTCTGAATGAACTATGAATAGAACAAGCATCAACACGAAACAGCACAATACTATTGATACGCTTACCTTACCATGTGCGTGACTAAAAAAAGTTATATTCTTTTAATAAAGATAAGAGCACAAAATATACAAGCTGAAGTAATAAAAACTTTACTATTTTGTCGAAGAGCTCTCCTCCGTCAACATATTCGAGCACAATGTAGATCTTGGTTTTGCTTGCCATTACCTATTGGCAAGTAGAAAGAGTATAATTAAATTACCACATACAGCCTGAGGCAATGAAAACATCCCTAATAGGGATTCCGGAGTTTTGATTCCACATATCACATTGGATGAAAGGAAGGTAGGTGGTAAGTCTGTAATTTTTCAGTAATAAGTAATAACAATTAACAGGAATCCTTTTTCCTCTAGTACATCTTTAATTTCCTACCCTTCCAAGAAGAGTAATGTCGCTATTCAAACTCCGCATACAAAAAGATTAGAGAGCACGTATCGATTTATTAAAAATCTTGGCTGAAGCAAGAGGACATATTAATCTAGAAACTAAACACTCTTAAAGAAAACATGTGGCTTTAATAAGTTAAATAAGGAACACACGTTTATGCAATAGGATAGAAGGTACAGTACCTCAATGAGATTTAAAACATTGGGGTGTTGGATCAACTTCATTGTTGAAATTTCTCTTTTGATCTGTCAACCACAAACAATACATCAACCCCAAGTACAAAAATATATTAAAAGATTAAGAGATAAAAATAGTGATTATTAATCATTAATTAATTTGATGATATAATAATCACTTCAAGTAGCAGGCAGAAGAGTAGTCACTAGTTAGATTAAAATAATAATAATAATGAACTTTAGTTAATTTAATAATAGAGGAAATGATATTGAATTAAGAAAAGTAGGCAGGTAGGTTGGGTACCTGTTCGGCCAACTCGTGGCGGAGGACAAGGTCACGAGGGATTACTTTGATGGCGAAACTGTGACCGGTGTGAATGTCACGGGCGTATTTGACCTTGGCGAAGCTGCCTTCCCCAAGTGTTTTTCCGATCTCGTATTTCCCAACACGTGTGCGCGCTGCCGGAGCCACCTTCTTCACCCCGCTCATTCTCCCTTTTCCCTAATTAGCAGCGGATTAATTTAGTACATTAGTACTTGCACAGAGAGAGAAAAACGAAGAAAATAATTTTACAGGACAGGCCTGATGCGGAGAAAAATGTAGGATTTATATTTTATTATTTATAAAATTTTAGTTTATTGGATATATTTTTATTTATTATTTAAAAAAATTAGTAGAATTGAAATTTATTATTTTTAGTTTAAAAGTTTTAATTAGTAGTAAAAAAATTAATTAGTTATTTTATTATCATTTTTTAAGTAGTTTAAAAGAGTTATTTATTATTATTTTTAAATTAAATATATAAAAATACCTAAACTTATAAATATAAGTAGTGACTTTTATCAGTCTATGTAATCAATCGATGCAATTCAACTAATAATAATATTATGCTTTCTTTAAGATAAATTTTTATTTTTTCTTGCGTGCAAAAAAATTATTTGGCCAAAATAATAATTATATTTTTTTGTTTTAATTAACATCAGAGTCAAGAAAACTGTATCTATTAGTCATAATTTAAAAAATAGATAAAGTAAAAGTGTAAAATTTCGCGTGTTATCTTTAGAAATTTTAAATTTTTGATGAAAATTAAATTTTAGAGTCAAAAAATGTGGTAATTTTTTTGGTCAGCATAGTTTTTGTTTATACACGATAACAAATCTAAATTTTATTAAAAAATTTAAAATAATAAATTAAAATTTCATAAATAAAATATATATATATATATATATATATATATATATATATTCTAATTTTCATCTCCACATAATCCCATACGCGGACTATCCAATTGCTATCAGTCATCAGAGATGTGATGTTTGCCCATTTATTTCCTTCCTTGTTCCTTCATGCCAGTCGGACAATTTACAAAATTTATCACTAATAATTTTAAGTACGTACCAACCATCTCAAGTTTCTCAACAAGAAAAAATTATTCAATTATCTTGGATTTGTGATATTTCAGATAAATCAAATTTTTATATTTTAATAATATTTTATTACTTGTAATTGTAGATTCAGTAAAATAAAAAAATGTAATCGACTAAAATACAACGTAACGGTCTCAACAAGAAGGTGCATCTACTACTTTTTAATGGCTCTTTTATAAAATATGTAAATATAAAAATAAAAAAATAAAATAAAAGACTTAGAGAAATGGCAGTTGAAGGGAAATGCTTTGTGTGTCAACAACCGGTAGGGGCTGAATTATCCTTTAAAAAAATAAAAAGAATTGCATAATACAACTTTGTTGTCATAACATTTTTGTTACTGATAATTCAATTTTTCAATGAACAGAAGTTATAAATGTGTAAAATTCTGAAAATAAAGGATAAATAGTGTTGTATCTAACAAACAAATCTTGATAAATACACATGAAAAAATAAAATAAATACAAATTAGAACAAGTTTCCGAAGAATGGCCAATAACTTGGATGGACACAATTGATGATGTTTCTTGCCACTCCATTAAACATCACCCCCTTCTTTTTTTCATCAATCAAGGAATGGGCAGTAGTATGAAGCTAGCCAAGTAGCTTCTTTATCAAAATCAATAAGATAATACTATTGTCTTGGGGGGGGGGGGGGGGGGGGGGGGGGGGGGGGGGGTGAGGAATTTATAATCTTTCAGTTCGAAGTATTAATCTTTGCTATTAACAGTTGAAATGTCTAATCTATTCCATTTTGAGATAAATATCCAAATAATATACAACAAGAGAAACAGGACAACTTAATATATACGTATCTTCAAATTTAGATATATAGAGAAAAGATGCATGAATTGAGAAACGCAAATTTCATAAACTGATTTCAAGTAGCAGAAAGTGAAAAAATAATTTTACATTGTGCTCACACCCGACATAACAAGAAGGTGAAATCACGCACGCGTCAATCAACATCTGAACGGGTTGGAAAATCCAGTCCCCCAAGTGCAGGTATATTTTCCATATCTTCTTTTGAAAACAATGGAAAGAACCATAATGCTTTCCTAGTTCCAAAAACCTTAAAGAGGAGACAGAAACATAAGTATGTAATCACAAGATGCAAATACCTAAGCAAAGGAAGAATAGTCTCTAAATCCTATAGCCCACCATAATCTAGTTAAAATCTGATGATGAATATTAGATAACCTTAGTATTGACTATTGAAGAAGTGATGTTCTCAAGGTTTACCTTTTTAACCTTGGAAATACAATAATTTCAAAATCATGGAGATATCTTATTTCTTCCTGTAATAATTAATAATTTGAATTAAAAAAATCTATTTGTGTACAATATCATGGGAACAATTAAGCGTGCCAAATCAGGTGTCTATATACTGCATTTAGCAGGCACGCAACAGATTCATACATAATAACAGAACCTGAATGCAATTCAATAAGACATTGAGGCCAAACAAGCAGGAGGAAAAGGTGCCAGACAGCTATGGGAATTGGAGGATGTGTTTGGAATGGAATATAGACTAGAACATATTACATGACAAATTTGCTGTCTAGGTTGTGTGCCTATACATAATATGTAGCCGGGTGTGGAGAGTAGGGATGCTTTTTCCTTAGTGGTTGTTTTGTTAGTTTTTTGTTGGGTGTCTGGCAGGGTTTTGGCAGAGTTATATAGTCCAGATTATTTTGTGCTTGTTTAGTGTTCGTTGCAGCTTTGGCTTGGGGGGAATGCCCCTTCATAAATCCTTGTGTATAATTGTTGTTAAATTAATTTACATCTTAGCTAAAAGAAAGAGTGTCAAATTAAAGTGTCAAAATTGTTAGCTGATTATCTTTTTATCCTCAACTCTCACCCATTTAACTAAAAGAAAATAGGAATTTTAAAAGGAAAGATTCAGACATATCCTACCTGCTCAAAATTTTTCTTCCAACCCAAGTCATATTTCCACTGTGCAACTCCTTTCTTCTCATAAACCTGATGAGAAATAATATACGCCATTCTTTACAGATAAAGAGCAATGGAAAACACATGATTTGATGCACAATGTTTGTCGTATTTAATTACCTCGACTGAAGTAGTGTTGCTTGAGATAAGAGAAGAATGCATAATTATGAAACAAAGAAGACTCAGTGCAAAAGCCAAGTTTAAAACTGCATCAAGGTACAAAATCTGTAAGAAAGAGGGAGATAATAAGTATGCAGAGATAGTAATTATGAACAATTTGTGTAGGATATGATAGAAAGTATACCAAAAGCCAAAAATGTGACAGCAAGATTGCTGGGTGAGACGGAACGGTGTTTGGCTTCTTGAAAGAACTCTATGAAACTAGGTAGCAATGCAAGAGTATCCAGTGTTGTCTCCAGAAATGTGTACAGCTAAAAAACAAACCAATGCATCAATAAATTTATTACGTACTCATGGGGTAATTGGTTAAGAATAGTTTAGCATAGTTTCCAAATTCCCATTCACAAGGTTGATGAAGCAGAAAGAAGGAAAACAAAGTTGTTTTTGTTTTTTATAAAAACACATCTCAAAATTTGAATCACATACATGTAAATATATACTCCTTCTGTCACACTTTGAAGTCATACACTCCGTATTGCTAAATTGAGAAATAGATTCATAGTAAGGATTTAAAGACAGTAATAATTAATAATTATATGGGCCGCCTTTATCCCTCTCTAAATGAAGGATAAAGTTTATAGTCCCACCATCTCTCGGTTGTAAATTAAGAAAAGGAAGAAACTTGGAAGAAAATCAGAAGCTCTTGTATTTCTTATACTATGTGCCACCTATACTCTAGCATCCAAATGCGCAGAGGGAGTATATGCCAACAAAAACAACAGAATGAAAATCTTCTAGGAGAACATGACTAATAGGACAGCTTTTCCAAATTAGTTAGCTGCATGGGGATGCATTACTAACAATCCATTTCAACTCAAACCTTCTGGTAGCCATTAGACACATTCAATATGCAAGCTTTTAAGAGGAACCATGTTGGATCATTTCATTAAGCATATGGTACCTTAAGCTTTTACTGAAGTTCAATGAAAAGGATTACTTTGCAAATTCAAATGATTCCAATATCAATGGCGTAAACTTATGGTTAAGTTTGAAGACAGTCTAGTGCAAGACATCTCACAGGCAACAAGCAGCTGGTTCCACTGACCTTATAAAAATGTTCTTAGTTGAATCCATTGCTGCTACTAATTTAATTAAGCAAGCACTGTAAGGGTCATTATAAGTCAATCATTATCCGAATGTTTGCAATGCAATTAATATCTGAATACAGGAAGTTGTGACTACAACTATGAAAAAGGAAAAATATTTCCACTAAACCAACAGGTGAATGTGTTTCTTGTTTTATACCTAAATTTCAACTTGTCTATTGAACGATCATGGCAAAGAATATACATTACCACGAAAAGGAGGAAGAATTTGTAGTTGCATGCCCCAACACAGTTCACCACCCATACGCAGTGGTGATCCATTTTAAGAACACATCTTTGGCCTGGACAACAAAAAGATAATAATAAACATAATATTCATCTCTACCCATTCAGGAATCTAACTGTATGCAAACTGGTATCAGCACAATGTCATAGCAAGTAAACAATATAAAGCAAATAAATTTTTATATCCATTTGAAATAATCTATCCGGATGATGAACGAACGTCAATGCAAGTTCATGCCCTGGTGAATGCAGAATTATTACTTACTACTATAATAATTAAGAAAAATTTAATTTTAGAAAAGGGGACACGGAAAGAGAACGAGAACAATTATAATTGTTATAACTAGCCGGTAACAGTCAAGTATTAGGAGATTAACAAGAAAGGAAAGCATAAAACTTGAGTAACCAGTATATAATAAAATATATGGATCTAGCTTACAAACAGAGCAATGATGGCAGCGTGGTGGCTTGCCATTTTGGCATTGGCTACAGTAGGCCACAACTGGTCTTCTCTCCATCTCATCAGGTGTTACAGTCTCTGAAAGTGTCATAGAACCACCCTCTATATTATCTTCTGATGCTGGTTTCCAGTTAGCGGGAACAGAACCAGGGTCCCGAAAAACTACCATGAAATAGGTCCATGTTAATAATACAAGCTGCAAAACAAAATCAAACAACTCAATTAGATCGTGATGAATATTATACTCCCTCCATTCCAAAATTAGAGATACATTATGACTTTTGTTAGATAATTTGCAAAATCATAAAATTCAAAATCGATACGCTTTCATCTCAATTTTGAAAGCAACAAATATGGCCATAAGTAGTACCTTTTCTAGTAGTTGTTTGTAGTAAAAACAAATAAATTAAATTAGTATCGGTGGCAAATTGAGTTTGAGTTAGAAAATTACAAAGAGAGGAAGTACCACCCAAAAGAAACACAATTCCCACTATAATAAACTTACGCAGGTACTTAAAATTAACTCAAATGAAGTAAACCAGGTGAAAACTTTAATCTTGTTCATGGGAAAGAACATAAATGATAACTCACAATTACCATAACACATGTAGCTACACCCACAGCCAATCTTGGATACCATTAAGACTTCAGCTTTGTTCATAAATAGAATTAGAGAAAGAAAAATAAATACCAGGAGATGAAAACCGGCGATTATGATGGAGGATAAGAAGGAATCGAAGCCACCGTGGAGGATACGGGGAGCCCAAGTGATGACGATGACGGCATAATAGGAAACGGCGATAATTGCAGCGACGAGAAGGATCATTAAGTAGCCCAGAACTTTGAGGCTAGAGCATAACGTGAACGGATTCAAGTCCATTCCAGGACTGGGTCTGGGACTGGATCTGAATCGTCCCCCTATCACAATCTGAGAATAACTTGACCTTCTTGTTCGAGCTGGGAATAAGCGTTTCCAGATGTCGGAAGCCAGGATTAGCGATTCTTCTTCAATCTGACTTGGAAATTTTTCACCCAATTCTACACGACCAGTTTCCGGTTCTATGGACTCCAAAACTGGGTAATGGTAAGTCGCAATGTTTCTTAGTACTTGCTGCAATGGACCCAAATCACCCAATGGAGTTTATTTACTTTTATAGGATCATTTTACACAAGTTACAATTAAAGATTATTTTAAATATTACATATTTTTTAATTATTAAAAAATAAAATTTAACATAATTTCATATCAATTAGTTGATTATTTCATTTGTATGTGTAATCACTCCAAAAATTATAAAATAAATAAATATAGAAGTGGAGAAAAGCTAAACTATTGTCTATTGGCAGTAGTAGTTGGCAGTAGTACTACATTTGATATATACAACTTTTTTGGTAAAAGAATGTAATAATGTTCATTCTCATTTCAATGCCTTCTAATTATGATAACAAATTCTTAATAGACATTTTAATGTATAATTACTGATCTACAACATGTGAACTTAAAATTTTAACGGAAAAGGAAGGAGTTTGATTGCATTAATAGATTTTAGACAAGGGTTAATGAATTGAATGCAATAAAGTTTCTTGATTATCACTCTTGGGATATGATTGACAACCCTTTTCAGGAAGTTAAGGGCATGTTCAAAAGTGTTCAAAGTGTTAATTGAATAGCTCTGTCACGCACCAATCCCAAAAGAATTGTCATCGATATTATCGCTCATTCTTTTTACAATTTGGGGAATCGATCTGTTGGGGCCTATGTCGAAGGGAAGGGGTCAGGTTGTCTACCTTATTGTAGTGATCGATTACATGATAAAGTAGATAGAGGTAAAACCGCTACGACATATTACTAAACGGGATTGCATCCGATTCCTAAAAGAGTATGTGGCATTTCGTTCGGGATTCCTATGGTGCTGGTATCGGATAATGGCTTGCAATTTATGAGTGCGGAGTTCGAAAGATTTTTATCTGACTTACAAATTTAGCATCGGAAGGTATCTGTGGCTCATCCCCAGGCTAATAGGCAAGTTGAGATAACTAATCGAACTTTGCTTAATGGATTAAAAAATGCTTGATGATGCAAAGGGGAGGTAGACCGAGAAACTTCCTAGTGTGCTATAGGCATATAGAACTACATCTCAAACAACAACTGATAATTCCCCATTTCGATTGGCATATGGTATTGAAGCGCTTATTCTTGTGGAGATTGGGTCTCCTTCGTTTCGGGTGGTGAATTCCAAGGAAGCCTATAATGACCAAGGGTTAAGACTGAACTTGGACTTATTAGACGAGGTTCGGGACGCTGCGATACTGAAATTGGCTGTTTATTAGCAGAAAACAGCTTGGCATTATAATAGAAAGGTCAAACAACTTGAAGTTGGTGATTTAATGCTTTGGCAAACAGAGGTCTCGACTCCTCAGAACACTGAAAAGTTAATGCCAAATTGGGAAGGTCCGTATGAAGTGATAAAAGTCGTTAAGCCTGACACTAATCGGCTTAGGGACATGTCAAGTTCTGAGATTAATAATTATTGGCATAACTACTAGGTTAAAGAGATATTATCAGTAGTTACATTATTGCTGATTCATTTTTATTTTTGTACTTAGTTGTATCTTTTAAAGTATGATTATAAGAGGAGGTCATAAGGGGTGATTTTGCGAATATGTAATAATTTACATGACAATCAATAAGATAAAGGTCATTTTTCATTCATACTTTGATTTATACAATATATTTTTTTACAAGTCAAGTAGGAGGGTCTCGGGGGATTGGTTGGCTTTGGGGTTCTTCCTCTTTATCTTCGTCTAAAGAGAAGCCTAGGGTGATTGGATTTACTCCGGCTTTAGCCACTATGTTTTTTGCGAAGACATATCCCTTGTTATATTGATCTACGATGGCATCGTTTACTCTTTGGATCTCTTATAGTCTTCAATGATTCCAAAGCGACTGTCTTCAATGAGTGTTTCAGCTTTAATTTTCAGTTGTTGGTTTTCCTCCTCCAGAAGTTTGTTGGTGACGGCGGACAGATACAAAGCCTCGGTCTTTTCCTTGGTATCCATTGTCAGATTATCGATTTGTAGCTGCAGTTCGGTCTTCTGTCTTTTAAGATCCTCCATTGTGTTGGTACGTTCGGTTCGTTCCTCTATAAGAGTGGTTCTTTCTTTTACAACATCGGTCAACCTCCCTCCCAGGGCTTGATTTTATGCTTTCTATTTGGCTAATTAAGCTTGTAGAGATCTAATAAGGGTATCATTGACGTCGCTTTGCGCATGGAGGACGAAATGATCATGTTGAAGCTGGAAGTGTTCTTTATGGAGCTGGACATGGTCAAATTA
Organism: Hedera helix; assembly: GCA_947179155.2. Classification (NCBI taxonomy): domain Eukaryota; kingdom Viridiplantae; phylum Streptophyta; class Magnoliopsida; order Apiales; family Araliaceae; genus Hedera; species Hedera helix. The sequence goes on along the minus strand of OX359284.1, from coordinate 43,164,127 downwards.
TAATTGTTGAAGCTTGGCTTGAATCTGATGAATGATGTCGGTTTGATCTTTATTTTTCTCCTGGAAGTTCGTGATGCGGTTGAAGCCTCCCAAAGCCTTGTCAAGGTAAACATGTGTTAGTCTCAACCTTCTCAAAAGAAAAAAAAGAAGAAGTTAAAGTTTAGACATACGCACCTGTCCGAGGTGAAGACCAGTTGTGGTCAACAAACTATCGAGGTCTAATGAGTTGTAGTGGGATTCGTCGGCTAGAAGATTGAAAAAATTATAAAGTTCTTTATGGATGAATGAGGTGGGTTCCGTTGGAAAGAAGGATAATTGGTAAAATGTGGATATAAGGATTGAGGGGAAGGACTTGGCTGGGAAGGTTTAGGGTTTTGATGTCGTGGGTTCGACATCGGGAATTATGTTTGAGGGGTGCTGGTATGGCGAGGGTTCGACATCTATGCGTATTATCGGAGGGGCCTTCAGGGGTGAGAGTTGCTGTTTGGGTCAGGGGAATACGTCTTTGTCCCCTATATCCAGAGAAAGGGATATAGGGGGAAGGTGGAAGCGGTCAGATGAAGGATATCAGTTCGACAATGATGGGGTTAAGAGTGATATTAGGGTTCTTTGAAACGTTTCTTTTTGTTGAGTTATTGTTTTCAAGATCGATAAAGTCTAAAGCGTTCTTTTCAGGAGAAGAGGGTTCAAAAGGTATAGGTTGGGTTATTGAATGGGTTTTTTTAGGGGTTGGGTTTGTACTGAGGGTGGCTGGGGGGAAGGTCAAATGCTTAGTTGTGATTTGGTGACGTTCGGCTGGGTCTTGTAAACCACTATTGGAGCATAAAGGGTAGAAGATTATGGGATTAGGATAAATTGAATCAATTTAAAAAAAAAAGAGAGGTTGAGAAGAGGAAGGATTGAGAACTTACATCCGTGATCATGAAGCCACTGAAGATTCGTGATGAGGCTTATGTCCCATGGTTCTGTGGGGATGGTTTGGCAGAACCGTTAGAACTCATCCTTTCTGTCATCAGCAATAGGGTTGATGACTGGTTTTTCTAGGTTGCCCAGGGTTATAGAAAGTGTGTGTCTAAACTAGACACGAAGAACCAGTTGTTGTGCTATTCCTTGTTACTTGATGGAGGAAACATCCAGGCCTTCTGATTGGGAAGACGGTTGAGGGCTTGAAATCCTTGTTCTTTGGTCTTGGTCAGGGTGAAGATATGAAAGAAATAGTCTAGGCTTGGTTTGATGCCAAATTATTTGCAGGCGGCGATGAAGCATACCAAGTGTATGTACGAATTGGGGACTAGTTGGGCGAGTCTGATCCGAATGAAGTCATAAAAATCAGAGATGAAGGGGTGAAGGGGGAATCTAATCCTATTTCTGAGTACTTGGGTTGGTACTGCGAGTTGAGGGTTAGTGGGTCACCGATACATCTTCTCGTTCGGGCTAGGAGCCTTTAGGGTATATTCTCCAAAAAATTAGAATTCAGATCTGTAGACTTCAACAACTTTATTGTTGACGGTGGATTAGGTGTTAGTGTGAGAATATGCATTTGTGCTTTCAAACATATTTCTAATTTCGATTTCTTTGATTTTGGATCCTGAAGGGTTGGGAATAAGAGTGGTTGAGGTAACTAGGTTGGCTATATTCATCTCGGAGGATGAAGAGGTTGCGATTGCTGCAGTGGTGGTGGTTGGTTTAGAAGCCATGAAATATTTATTGAAGGTGGGACAATTTCTGGGGGTATAAGGGTATAAGGTGATGGAGATTAGGTTTTGGACGTTTGATGCGGGAGAAAGGTGAGGTATCAGAAGCTTTTCTGCTTACCGATTGTTTGTATAGCTATGAATAGGAAGCAACAGGTTTTCTGGTTTCCAAAGAAAAGAGAAAATGGAGACTGAAGTGGGCTTTTGGGGAAGACGACTGTTTATGTGGCAGGTAATTTGAAAGGAAAGATTTTTATCATGGGCGCGGAGCTCTAAATTGGTGATTTGACATGTATGGCTGCTGGGATGACGTCAAATATGTTTGACAATCGAGTGAGGGTTTAAATTTAATGATTCACCAGATTTTGGGGTGTTATTCTCCTATTTTGCTTTAAAAGTATAAAAGTGGGGGCAATGTTGGGATATGATTATTTGTGTTTGAATTTGGATCAATCCATATTATTTTTGAATTATATCTATTGACTACTTAGGTTGGGTCATAGGGTGGTCACCCCATTCTCATTCATATTGAAGGCAGCTTGGGGTTGTTGGTGTCCATATACTTATTGGATTCTATTTCCTTATTTAGTTGAAGTAGGATGGTTATTATGGAAAAGATTCCATAATGCGATAAAGGGAGTCATAAGTTAGTTTGAAAATAGATGTCCTATTCTTAATTGGATTCCGAGGACCTTGACATCTATATAAACAACCAATTAACTCATAATCACGGTATACAAATTCTTATTCTTATTTACAGAATCCTGTTATTCCAACACAACTTAGTTCTCCATTGATAATACTTTTGACTTGTAATTACTCTCACACCGGAGCATTTTCAGACGGCCCTAAACCGTCTCTAGTTCTGAAGGTGTCTAACAATTTTTTTTAAGTGCAGATATTTATATTTTTAATAATTTTCGATGGACTTACAAAATTTGGCGTTAACAATAAGTAAGAATTCTGATTCAGCCTGTTGTTGCTCAGCGAAGAAAGCAGTTTTAGGATAGTGTGCTACACAGAAAAGAAGTCACCTCAGTAAAAAGCAAAAACTAGACATAACCTTGGGACAGTAGAAATTCCCGAGCCCTCGCGCATAATCAGTTTTGAGGCCAAAGCCAGTTAAGGGGTGTTCGGCGCCAACCTATAAGTTGGTTAACCTAATTTATAAGTTGGTAAGTTAAAATAAGTGTTCGGCCACAACTTTTTTTTTTTACTTATAAGTCAAAAAAAAAAGTCAAAAAAAAAAGTTTTTGAAACTTAAAAAAAAGAACTTATAAGTCATTTTTTTAACTTAGTCAACTCTAATGAAATCACAAAAATGTCCTATTTTTTTTTTTTTAACATTATTCTTACTAAATAATATTTTAGTAATCTTTACATTTTACTTAACTTATAAGTCATTATTAGCCGAACACATCTACAATTATTACTTATAATTTCTGACTTATAAGTAAAAATAATACCAAATCTTTTGACTTATAAATCTATTAAAATTTTAACTTATAAATATACTAAAATTTTAACTTTAAATTTTTAAAAAAAAATAATTCCCGAACCGGCCCTCAGTTACCTGTTACCCTCCCCGTTCCCCACCCACCATTTGTACTGCTTGATAAATTTCAATTCAAGTTCACACTTGACACTAGTATTTTTGTCCCAAATTCAACAACCCTCAACGCTCAGTCTCTCTTTCTCTCCCCCTGCAAAATCAAATTCAAAAGCTCGGACTCCTCACCAATCTAAGGTGAAGTATACCAATCTTTATCTTTTATCTGCTACGGTTTTTCAATTGTTTCGAATTAGGGAAACTTTCTCTACTTTTGGGTTTTGGGAATTATTAGGGTTGGAGTTTTATGCAAAAAAAAAATGCAGCAACCACAGCCAATGATGCCGATGATGCCTTCATTTCCCCCATCAAATATAACCACCGAACAGATCCAAAAGGTAATTAATAATACCCCACTACTTGTTTCCATTTTACTGTCTTTATTCTACGACTCTCTTACACTTTTTGCTGGACAATATTTTTTGTTTTGATTCAGTCCATCCTTTAATTCATAGCTTGAAAGCTTTTTAAGTTTGATTGTGACCATTAAAGTTGATAATCTCTTCAGTAAAGTTTAGTGAGTTAATAACCAGGGGACAGTTATTTTTAGTTTTTTTTAAATATGTGTAATTTGTGTAAGTTAAGTTTGATCTTGTGTTTACATATATAGCCAATCATATATCAAACTCAATGATATGGCTACATAAAAAAAAGTCAATCTTGAATGGGTAATTTGGTAACCTTGTTAACACTACGTCAAACAAATCATTTCATGCTCATGGAACATTTGGGAAATGATAAACAGTGACAAAGTCTATTAGCCAGTAAACTGTAAAGTAATATTATAAAGAGATTGCCGATTCAAAAAATAAAAAAATAAAAACAATTATTAAGAGATGACATACTTTGAAATAAAATGGCGGTCCTTGAATTAAGGGGTGTACAAAGGATAGATGTTTAGAGATGACACCATATGCAAATGAGCCTTTAAAGGCAAAAGGGTTATGAAGCTCTGTTTTAATGGTTACCTACGAATCAATAGTTTCTAATGAGCAACTCACATGTGAGGATTATTCCATTTACATGTGATTTACTTTTTTATTGGCACTGAAGTGAAATCGCATTTTAAATATTACGATGCTAGGTCTTTCCCAGGTCTGTGTGGTGTCATTAATTATTTTTTTGGGGGGCAGTTCAGTTTGGGAGCTCGTTGAGGGCTTTAGTGTTGTTGATGTATGGGGTTTCTTTAGTGCAGGTTGTGTTTTTCCTTTCACCTCCCTTTTTTATACATCGCGTTTGCTAGGATGGCGCCCCATTTGGCGCCTTTATGAATATATCTTACTTATATTTGGGAGTGATCCATAGCCAGGTATGACCTAATTCTCAGTCAACCCATCTATAACTGTCCACACTTTGATTTAAACAGACAATATTTTTACATAAATCCAAACTCCAAACATTTTAGCGGAGCACTCTGTTACAATAATGGCATTTTTCAATCACATGTTAAATCATCCATCAAATTGTTTTGCAGAACCTTATCTCTCTCTCTCTCTCTCTCTCTCTCCTGCACCTACTCTTTCACCCATTTAATGATATTCCAGTTAACGACTTTATTAATGAAACCTATTAGGCGGGTTAATTATTCTGATAAATCCTTTATTTTAACTTACGCAAGTGTCACAAATATAGCATGATGTCTTCTTCCCATGTATGTTTGGTTTTCACACATTTATCTAGTTTTAGCAAAGCAATTTTCAAGAATTAGAAGAATCCTGTCAGTTGATAACTTGGTATGCTTGGACATTCAAATAGGTTAGTAATTAGTGTTCATTACTATTTTGTACAAAATTAAAATTTAGTTGCCAAAAATTTTGACTTGGGATTGCCTGAGAATTAAGTAACATTTTCTTCCACTTGCTTTCTGATTTAATGATCCATCTAGATGTGTCTTTTTTGGAGATGAGAAAGGGGAAAAAGTTGGGGGTGAGCGTGGATTGAACACGTGACCTTGAGATCTTCATTCTAACAACTCTACCAACTGAGCTATCCTTGCAAGTAATGAATAGATAGATGCACCATGGTTTGTAAAGTCACGTTATGGATTGAGTGAGGATATCATTTCTTTTCTGCATGTGTTGAAAGTCGAAACTAGTTGTTATATTTGTCTTCTGTCCAAGTCCACGGGCTTCTTCCTTTATATGAATGACAAGATAAACAAGGATAATGAATCTCTTGAAAGGCTTCGATTTGTTATTGGCTGTGTGCTGAGGTTACATGCATCAGTCTCAGGTTCTACTATGCATTGTACCTTATGCTAGGTGATTTCTTTCGTCTTGTTTTTGTATCTTATGAATAATTCCAAACTGGAACCTCTCCCACTGGTGTTGTTAATTTGTATATGGTCTATTGATCTTTGACCCTGTATTTAGTGGTATTCTTTGAATTTTTCACTTTCTTGATGGCAAACTTAACGCACCACCAATTCTATTACTTGTTTGTAAGTGCATCATGCAATGCAGGCTGTGAAGCTGAAGCAACTACATGCAAAATCTTTTCTTGTTTAAGAGTAGAGTCTTCCTTGAGACCTACACTGTATTTTTGGCTGGATTATACTTTTTTCCAGTCCAGGCTCTTTTATACCCTTTTTTTTTCCTCCTTTATTATTATTATTATTATTATTATTATTTTTATTTTTTGGTATTTGTGGAGAATTCATTAATGTTCATAGATAAGCAATACTACCTCAATTCCAATTAAGGGGACCTTCTCTCTATTTTGGGATGTTTCAAATTGGGTCACCCTAATCCACATATCAGTGCATTAATTGTTCAGTTTGACTAAGTTTGGAAGTTAGAAAAGAGAGTTGGAAATATTATGGACCCCATATTATATATTACTGGATTACTTTAAACCTATGTTTGTTAGCGAGGATTAAGGAGGGGATAGAACTTTTTCTAGTCATTAAAAATTTAATCCTACATTTAGTCCTTTAAAATCTAATCCTAGGTTTGGATCTCCACGTCATATTAGTTTTTGTATTGTCAGATCCTATGCCATGGTCTATAAACTGATGCAAATGTTGTTCTTTATGCATGATGCAGTACCTTGATGACAATAAGAAATTAATCTTGGCAATCATGGACAATCAGAATCTTGGAAAACTTGCCGACTGTGCTCAGTAAGTTGCATATTGACTTTCTCTATGTGTTTGCGGCAGTGCCTGTGCATGCACGCAGGTGTTGTGTGGTTGAATCCTCTGTTCAAACTTCAAGCATTCTCCCTACTCTAACTGGTGTCCCTTTTTCATAGTTTGTGTTGGCTACCTTCTTTTGGATAAATCTGAATCTCCATTTGGATATTTCCTTTCATATTATGTTGTATCATATTCAGTCGTGTACACATATTTCTGTTTAACTAAACAAGCCCCCAAACAGGGACAGTGCCCATGTACACAGTGTATACAAAAGACTTGGGAGAAATGAAAAAAAAATGCCCTTGCTCAAACCCAGTTCAGCCCCCTCAAAATTGGTCAAGGAAACCAAAAGAAATTAGGAGCACCAAAAAAGGACACACTAAGGACCTAGAACACATATGTACCTGTTCCAGAAAAAAAATTAAAAAATAAGAAGACTTCCATTTTGAGTTTAAGAAGTCAATTCGCGAAACCCTAAAATTTAAGTTGATGTGCATTCATTTAGGTTTTGAAACCAACAAATTTTATAATAATAGTAATTTTTAGATAATTCATAGTATTCACAAATGCACTAACTAAAATAAAATATGTCTATATCTATTTTGAATTCGAAAATGTTGCAAATTGACATTAAAAAGTCAATTGTGACTCTTTTTTATGAAAAAAGAAGGTATTTTCACATTTATATCAAGGATAATCAAACCTTCCCCTACATGGGAACAGTGTCTTTAAAATTTTAGTTAGACACCTAAGCAGCGGAGGAAAAGCCTAGCATATAGGCGGTCTTACTTATTAATTAATTATTAGTATACATTTTCCTCTACTAAAAGCTTATAGTATATGTAAATATTCTAAATTGTACATGAAAATTACAAACAGAAAAAAATACAAATAAAATCTTATGAGGCATATCAAATTCATTTCAAGTATTATAGAGGTTCAAAGCCTTCATTAAATTCCATTTTAGTTGTTATTTTAAATTCACATATGTAATCATTTCTTGGACAATTATTTTGACTTTGATTCTTTGACTGACCCATCTAGCGTTGCAAATTGACATTAAAAAGTCAATTGTGACTCTTTTTTATGAAAAAAGAAGGTATTTTCACAGTTATATCAAGGATAATCAAACCTTCCCCTACATGGGAACAGTGTCTTTAAAATTTTAGTTAGACACCTAAGCAGCGGAGGAAAAGCCTAGCATATAGGCGGTCTTACTTATTAATTAATTATTAGTATACATTTTCCTCTACTAAAAGCTTATAGTATATGTAAATATTCTAAATTGTACATGAAAATTACAAACAGAAAAAAATACAAATAAAATCTTATGAGGCATATCAAATTCATTTCAAGTATTATAGAGGTTCAAAGCCTTCATTAAATTCCATTTTCCACATTCCAGTGTTTGGTTGCATGTTTTTTTGGGGTTCATGAAATATGTTTATTTAATGGTGTAGTTACCAGGCTCTACTTCAAAAGAATTTGATGTATTTAGCTGCCATTGCTGATGCCCAACCACAGGGACCAATGATGACTTCGCAGGTGCATGACAAACTCAAGTGGTTTGCATTTGGACTCAAAATGTTGTAGAATTCTTGCTTATCTATCTATTGGCATGTGCAGATGGCTCCACAGCCTGTGATGCAGCAAGGAGGGTTTTACATGCAGCATCCTCAAGCAGCAGCAGTGCCGCAGCAGCCTGTTTTCACTCCAAAGGGGCCTTTACAATTTAATAACCCACATCCAATGCAGGAACTGCAGCAGCAACAGCAAATGCACCAACACCACCCACAGGGACTCCCAGGGCAAATGGGTATGAGACCAGTAGGGGCCAACAACAGCATGAATCCTGTCCATGCTGAGGCCAGTCGTGGAGGTGGCAGCAGTACTGTGCCACCTGAATCTAAAGCCTCGAGTGATGTACGTGGAGGAAATAAGCAAGATGCCCCTGAGGCTGGGGCCTCTGGTGCTGATGGCCCGGGAAGCTCAGCTACTGGAAAAGGTAGTGGAGATGCAGAAGCCAAATAAACTCTGGCCTCTTACCAACTCCCACTACTGTGCATGTGGCAATTGATAGTAGGCCTCTTACTTTAGAACTAGTATTTATCTGGTTTATTTGTGACAGTAAACATTGTCCAAGAGAGTTTGTAGTTGGTTCTTTAGGGAGCAGGCAGGAATTCTGTGTTTAGGACTAATATGTGCCAAGAGGGTTGATGTTTGTTCCATTTGTCGTCCACGTCTGTTGTAATTTAGAGGAGAAAAAGTATGAAGTTTCCGGGTTGATATTAGTCAGTGTCAAACTAGTAGAATTTGTGCTGATTTTTCTGGAAGAAATATTCTAAAAAACTTGTAGATTTTTTATTCTCTTCTTTCTTCTTATTTTTTATTTTCCCTTTCTTTTGAACGCCCCACTATAGGGGGGATATCATTACAAGTACAAACAAGCGAATTTCATAATCAATGCCAAGGCTCTCAATTACAGTTTCACTAAATTTACAGTACAAGTAAGACCATCACAAGAATAACTAGTCTCACAATGAGGAAAGAAAGTCTTAACGATAAGAATAAAGAAACTCGTCTAATAGTTGAGAGAATTGGGAAGGAGACTTTAAGAAGACCATGGCCTTTGTCTTAACCCTGAAAAACGAAACTCGTCTAATAGTAAGAAATATTTCAAAAGAGACTGAAGTTCGACTTCAGTGGAGCAATTATTAAACGTTATGATCAGAGGCCACGTAAATAAATTCGGCACATGGGTTTTTGAAAAAATGAATTTTAATATTAAAATGTCAAACAAAATAAATATGGGACCCGAAGGAGGATCATGCATGATCAGAAAAGGACCAAAAGATTTATCATCACTTGGGTCGTTATTATTGAATCATGAGCGTTTGTGGTGGTAGTTGTGTGAAAGGGACGGAGTTTAATTTCACCGTTTGTGTTCTGCCCAAATAAAAATCAAAACCAGATTACTTTTTTATGGTGCATGCATACGTACTAATTATAGCATCAGAAACAATACTCCACTAGAGATAAGTTTTAGATCAAAGATTCCTCATTTGATGGAGACTTGGCTAATTAATTGTCTTCGGGGTCCTAAAATAAAGGCTTATAATTAATATGATGAATGAATGATTCAGAAAAGAAAAAAAAAATACTGGTAGGGTGGAACAGTGACAATTAAAAATCAAATATGAAATTGTTTGGAGGTATGTATGTAATTAATGCTAGCTAGGCTACATCTTGCCTAAAGCCAAGGGAGGTGAGTCGGTCCCTATGTAGAGTAATACTAATATACATGGTCCCGAAAGACATGAATATAATGGGACGGTACAGGCTTAGGCGAAAATGCCCACTCTTGTCCATACATATCGGACATGACGAAAATGCCCGGCCTTGTTCATACTGTCATTTGGACATATATACAGGTAGAGCACATGTATGAAACCAAATTAACTCCCAACCATTTACATTCCTACCTAATATTACTACATCCTATCCGGCTTGTAATGAATAATATACGCTTTGAAGTAATCCAAAAATATCATCTTCTACTAATATATATATATATATATTACCTTATTTTCTTTAGTAGAGGAGAGAATATCTCTCTTATTATAAAGAGAGAGGTAGAATTTTAACCGTTTCATTATTAAAACTGTGTTATTGATGTTTATCTTTGAGTTTTAATCTTTTTATCCTTATTTTTACTCTTCCACTGATCTCTCATAACCTCTCTAACTATTATTTTTCTATTTATTTTTAATTACACATGCAACCAGTTATATTTATTAACCCGTCAAGTTTAAGTTTTACCATGCACCACATAGGAGTAAAAGTTAATTGGTTGCTAAGATTTTTGAACATATAGTAATACTTGTGCTGGTAAATTAAGTTGCGACTTTTACGACTGCATTTAGTACTGTTATCATGTGGTTGGTTGCTAGGGAATTTGAAAAAAATTATCGAGGATCTCCTCCTCCTAATAACTGGGAGCTACGTAGAATACTATATAGCTAATCCAATGGAAAATTTTGTGTACGTACGTACGTGTATTTGGTGGAGCATTCAAATTAGTCCACTAACAACGAAGCGAAGCTCGTGTATCATCTTAAAGTTTATTATACGTGTGGAACTCGAGAGTATAATTATATATATTCTACAACTCTGCGTTTGTATGTCATGTGTTTTGTCGCTTTTTTTTATTTTTTACAATTACAACATGTACGTACATTGAACCTTTTAATAAACCACTGGCCTGCGTACACTAACTTTTCAACTCCGTACAAGTGTTATCGCGTATCTTGTTAATTTTTCAATAAAAATCCTTGTGATTCTCAGTGGTTTGAGAAGGAATGCTGGTTAAAGGAACTTAACATGATGATATTATTAATTAACACTAAAAACGTTTTCATGCTTTTATTTAATTTGTTGTCACCTATATATGTTTCTACTGTACGTACGTTCTTTCATTATTAAAAGTTAAAATCAATAAATTAAATATCGTTTGATAAACATATTAAAACATTCATTATATTTGATTTTATAAGAAATTGAAGTTCTGAGTTTTATTGTCAATTAATAAAACTTTTATGTATAAATTGAGTCCAAATCAACTCTCTCAAATTATATCTCACTATTTGCTGCCTGCCTGCCTAGTTTAACAAGAACAAGAAAATTGTATCATGCGGTAAATATTGAAAATAAATAGCTTCCGATCGATATGGCTAAATAAATATTTTTACTGCCAGGATTGATTTTGCGTTCACTTATTCTAAAGCAGACAACATCTGTTGTGTGCTTGCTTGCTATGTATGAACTTACAAACAATTGGCCAAACGTTCGCTTTAAAGGAGAATGCATAAGAAAGAAACATAATAGTACTAAGGGTGTTTATCGATAAATTATTAAATCGGTATTAAAAAATCAAATCGATACCAAACTCAAAATATTGTTAAAATAAAAATTGGTACTGAATTAGTTTGGTACAAAATTGGTATCGATTTTTTCGGTTCGGTTTATACCGATTGGTAATATATATAATTATAATTTATAAATAATAATTATATATTAATTTATTTATAAATTATAATAATATATATTATTATTATTAATTATATATATAATAACATATAATTATTATAATAATTAATATAAATTTATTATTATATTATTTAACTCGATTCTTTCGGTATACCGTTTTTTGTCGAAATTCAAAAATGTCCATACTGCTGCCTGTACCAAAAAATATAAAAAATTAAAAAAAAATTGGTACAAAAAAAACCGATACCAAAAAAATCGATACAAAAAAAACCCGATATTACCCGTACTAATATCGACCAATTCAATAAAAAATTAAATTTTTTGAACACACGTGCGTAGTGCTGGCTGTATATATATATGTTATGTTCGACGACATTGTTATATAAGGTGCATTAGATTAAAATACTAGTAGTATAATATTACTCCATAGAGTAGCACGCACGTGGTGGGACAGAGCAATTTCAGTCCCGGGCTCCCGGCCGGCCAACATAACTTAGGAAGGAAGGAAGACTGGAACGTACGTGTATTTCGGACTTTTGTGGTTTCTTATAATTAATCACGTTAGTTAAGGGTGCAACTACTGATACGTATGAGCAAGCGCTTAAATTTAGTGCTATTAGTTTTGACAGAATCTAGCTAGTTACAACAACTACTATTAAGTACAGTACTGTTGTTGAATGTTGGTTAATATAATTCACCACCAGTATTGGTTAGTATTTAAAGGCTGCCTTTGTGTGCCATAAAATTGGGGAACTACCTAGCTAGTACCCAAAAAATACACAGATACATATTTATATGTACAAAATTCACTACAACTACTCCGCATTAAATAAGTTAATTACTGCTCTTTTTAGGCTCGGATGGTCAACAGTCTGCAAACGGGGTTACAAGACAACCTTTGTGCACTTACCTCGACAGAAATAATTAATAGTCTTAAGAAAAAAGGAAGAAAGAAGGAAACCAATTAAAACACGCTTGCCGGAGGGAACCATTAATTAATTAGCAACTAGTGGTCTAACACCCTAAGAAGAGCAGCTTTGAGTGCATCCTCAGTTCTCAAGGCATCGGGAACCCTAATCACCACATCTTGAAGCATTAACTCATTCACACTTGACATGCTTGCATGGTGCACTTGTAATTCCAGCTCACGTAACGCCTCCATCATTTTTACACCCGGGTAGTTCGAATTCTCCGATTGTACCCGGATCATGGCGTTCGGACCCACCATCTTCACCTCAATTTCTAGCAGCACCATTAAATTATTATAGTTAGAGTTAGAATTAGGGGTTGTTTGGTCAGCAGAAGTGGTGCTGCTATTGTTGTTATCGGCCGTGTCGGTAGACGCTGCTGCTGCTCCTGCTACTAGTTTGAGTTTCTTGGATTCCTTTTGGAGTTGCGACTCTAAGTCCTCCACTTTGGCCTTCAAGTCATTGATGTAGCTGACTGCGTCCGCCAGCAGGGATGCCTTGTCCATCCGTGACACGTTCGGAACCACCGACCGGAGCGCGTAGAAGCGGTTGTTCAGCTTCTCCCGCCGCTGCCTCTCCGCCTCCACATGGTTCACCGGCGTGTCTCGCCCCGTGCACGGCTTACGCCCTCTTTTCTTGGGTGCTCTTTTCTCAGTACTAGCGGCACCACCAGCGGCAGCAGCAGCAACAAACTGAAACTCGGAATCGGAATGCTCCGAGTCTAGTTTGGGGTCTAGTAGGTTTATGCTGTCCTCTTGATCTTGTAAGCTAGTAAAAAGGCCATTAATATCTGAGAAACAAATGCTCCGGTCAACCTCAAAAGCATTCATATTATTATTGTTGGGGTCGACATGATCTTTATGGATTAAGCCGGTGAGATCTGATCCAAACAGTGACTTAGCTTGTTGCACCAAGTTCCAGTTTTCTTTAAGGGGAATAGTTGACCCCATTTCAAGAACTCCAATGGAGGTTGGAATGCAAACCAAAGTCTGAATCCCGTGGATCTGAGCTTCTTGAGCTCTTTCACACTCGAAAGAGCCAAGTTGATCAGGTCCGCTTAGCCAAATGTAGGCGCCCGAACTAAAAGCCTTCCCTGGAACCCCTCCAGAGGGATTTCCGGGGAAAGTTCGGGCCATGGAGGAGACGTAAAACCATTGGGCGTCGGTGACATCACCGTCAACGATGGAGGTGTCAGGGTTATCATTCAAGAGAGCATGAAATAGTCCTTTGATGGGTTTCTTTCGGTCTTTGAGAGGTAGTGGCGTGTTCTTGGTTGTACCAAGGAAATGGCCGTCTCCCCAAGATAAGATGACTTGGTCATTAGAGGAGGCTTGCCAGAAAATGGCATAAGACCAGGAGTGATCAGCTGGCTGGGTTTCAACTAAATATTGGAGCCTGTGTTGAAGGGTGGTTGATAATGGTGGGTATTGTTCTTGAGATGTCAGTGAGACAAGAGAAGACGATGAAGATGAGGAAACCATCAACTCCTCCATCACTTGCACGATAGATAGGTTTAGAGTGTGTGTCTGTGTATTTGTAATTTATTTCTCTATATATATAAAAGTTGAGTATTAGTGGCGTGGGAAGGAGGATCGGCAGAGAGAGAGAGAGAGAGAAATCTTCAGTGTCATGAAAGTAGCTTGACCCTCGATCAGTTATAATGGGGAATTAATTATGTGGCTACACGAGAATTAACACTTCATCATTTTATTTGGAAAAAATCTAGGGTCCTTTCATTTTTGTTTTTTGTTTTTTTTTTAAATTTCTATTTTCTAAAGGGGTATCACTACCAAAAATAAATAAATAAAAAATTGATCATTTTTAAAGTGTGAGAATACGTACATAAATAAATATAAAAAAATTAAACATGCATGTAGTTAATTGGTTTCAGAGTTGCAGTTTTGATTAATCGCCAAGAATAAGACAAATAAATAATTAATGATATGATATGTTTATTCGCTTATTCAAACAAATTATAGTCATCGGTTGGGTTGTTCATTACTCCTATGACTCATATAAATTATTTACATTCATTTTATTGCTCAAGATACGTAATTAAAATTCAGAAGTTGCTGATGATTCTAGATTGCTCATACAATTTAGAAATTTGTTGAACATGTTCATATATGATAATTCTCTTATAATTAATTGAATTATTTTTATAATAAATGTCATTACGACTACATGCAACTTTTAGATATAAAAAGCGAGGTCGGTATATCCATCCATCGGTCACTGTGTTAATAATTTGTTGCAATTATTTTTATAAACAATGTAGTGGTCCATATATGTGGGGCTTTCATTTAAAGCTGTGTGGACAGTGTACGTACTGCCATTTAAATACCCGTTACATACATCTCTAGGCTCAACCAAGACTACGGATCCATGCAGGAACCAAACAAACAAACAAACAATAATGACTTGACTTGACTTTGGTAAAATACAAAGAATGTACGTACTAATCTACTAGTGGAGTTCGTAATTCCGTCGCATCCTCGTTGCTCATCAGATGATCCACAATCATTTAATAAGGAGATTTAGAGCGCGGGCGCATATATATATATATATATATATATATATATATATATATATATAGTAAATGGTAAAGTGATTAGTGATATAAGCTAAACATGATTAGATGGTTCCATTAGGATGAAAAGAAAGTGCTTCCCATACGACAGACAAGTCTTTATCTCTGGTCATTCAAGAGCTAAGTAGCTAGCTAGCCAGCTATAAATCACAACAAACAAAACAGCACTGCTTCGGCTAACTCAGCATAGGAAAAAGATATAAGTAATAGCCTTCATAAAAAATAATAAGACTTATTATATAAATGATGGATCTCAGATGACTTTTATTATTTTTTATAAAAGTTATTGGTAAAATCATTAACAATATCTTTAAGTATAGCAAAACTTTTCAGCACAAGTATGTTGTCTCTATGTGTATTATTACTCTCTTCAATTCACAAAAAGTATCGTTTTTTTTTATTTAATCCTACTTAGTTTATAAAATTTTAAAATTCAAATTATGATATAAATTTATTTTTATTTTGCAATATTATTTAAACTCAATATTAATATATCAGTCGTAATCTAAATTAAATAAATATACATTGAGCTTGAACTTTAAAATTTCAGAAATTAATTAAAATCTTAAGTGATTTTTTTTATTTGTCAAATGGAGAAAAAAAAGAGAGGGGGGCGGGTGATTCTCGTGGTTGCATGCAGTAGAATGAGGAGGGGCCTTTGGAATTTGTTTGGGAAAGCGAATTAAGGACGCAGAAAGGATACAACAAAATTTCTTTTTCATGTAAGAAAAAATTATAAAACGCAAATTATAGATAAAACAAGGAAAAATGAAACAGAAGGAGAGGTGCACGTGAAAGGACAGAGAAAGGTCACATCATGGGGTCTTATCTGATTTTGGACGTAATTCTCTTTTTTTGCTGCATGTATAATATAGTAATATTTTTTGCTCTACTACTAAATTAATTAATTAATAATAATAATATAATTGTAGCTACCTCCTAGCTTGGAGCATTCGGGTGGGTGGGTGGGTGGGTGGGTGGGTTGGTTGGTTTTTTTAAATTAACCTGCTGCATATAGTAGTTAGTATTTGTAGTCCATACAATCTTTTATATATTAGACTTTCATTCTAGCTTCTACCCCTCTCCCTTCAATTATCGGACCTTCCAATTACAACGATGTGCGTATCTGTAGAGATCCCGTGTTACATTATTGGTGGTCCTAGCTTTTCCTGAAAGTTGGCTAGTCGTCGTCATTCAGCATTTATTGCATCTATAAACAATACATGAGTCTGGCTCAATTCGCATGCTTGCTTATGTATGTATACAAAATAATAAGCCTACTTATGGGGATGGTTTAATTGATCAAGTATTTTTTTGGTCATTTCCAGGTTTTTACGGGGCATTAATTATATTAAATATTTTTTTTTGCTGATCAAGGACTTAAAAAAAGAAGAAGAAAAAGTAAATGTGTCAAGCTATTAATTTGTCTTCGACTCATGTAAGATTAGAACTAGCAACTTTTAGTCTTGGCTAGCTGATAATCTAAATAGGGTATGTTAACTCAGCTGCTGCTGCATGCTCTATAGATCCACAACACTCCCCCACAAATTAGAGAGCTGCACCCCCAACCTGGACAAAAAGAAAAAATTAGTAACAGCTTACAGTTTTTAAAATTTGGCGTTGAAAAACAATCATGCAAATAAAGTTTTATTTAATGATCATGTATCTTGTACGAATATTAATAACTATATATTGGGTAGTCAAAATAATGTTTAATTGGATTCATAATTTTTATTCTTATATATATCTTTGTTTCCTTTTATTTTCTTTTAAGTTCCCCCTATATATATATGTGTGTGTGTGTGTGTGTGTACGCGCGCGTGAAAAAATAATTTATAGTCAAAATTGGATAGGAACACTATTTCATTTAACCCAATCTTTACCATCCATTGCGATATCCAAAGGGAGAGAAAATTATATACAACATAAACAGTTATGTGATAAGAAGCCACAAATTTTTTTCCAAAGTTACCTTCATTGCACCGCATATTGTGTCTGCGATATGCGCAAAACTTTTTTATAAAAAAAACCCGCAAACTTTGGTTATGCAATATGTGTAATTTTATTTTATTTTTGTTTCTTCGCACTGCACAAGTTATAACAATTATGTGGTATGTCTAAAATTTACCCATACTGCATAACAATTATGCGGTATGTCTAAATATTTTTTTCCCTAGATACCACGTAATTCTTATGAGATGTGAATAAATAAATAAATTAGACATATCGCGTAACCAAAACTCTTAATGTATGTCTTTGAATATATAGTTTGTAATTAGATATATTATATTGATTATAAAAATTGTTGAAAAGTTATGAAAAACACACATGCCCGACTTATTTTTAAAAAAAAATAGACAATTTTAGGAAAATTAGACCAAAACTCGCTTTGAGCATCGAAACAACGCGAAATCGTAGGCGTAACACCTTTTACATATTCCAAATACATGACAACTTACTGGGCTTGATTCAGAGTTATGGTGGTTGAGTTAGAAACTCGTTTGCCTAACTTATATAAAAAAAATGTACACAACTTTAGAAAAATTAGACCAAAACTCGCCCCGGGTATTAAAACAACGCGAAACCGTAGGCGTAAACCAAAACTCGCCCTGGGTATCGAAACAACGCGAAACTATAAGGGTAGTACCTCTTACATATTTCAAACGCATGACAACTTACGGGGCTTGATTCGAAGTTCCGGTGGCCGAGTTAGAAACTCGTTTGCCTAATTTATATATATATCAAAAATTAGACAACTTTAGGAAACTACACCAAAACTCGCCTCGGTATCGAAACAAAGTGAAACTGTAGGTGTAGCATCTCTTAGATATTTAAAATGTGTGACAATTTATGGAGCTCGATTCGAAGTTCCGGTAGCCGAGTTAGAAGCTCATTTGCCTAACTTATATATATATATATATATATACAGACAACTTTAGGAAAATTAGACCAAAACTCGTCCCGGGTATCGAAATAACGCAAAACCGTAGGCGTAACACCTATTACATATTTCAAACGCATGACAATTGAAGAGGCTCGATTTGGAGTTCTAGTGGCCGAGTTAGAAGCTCGTTTCCCTAACTTATATAAAAAAAAGCTTAGACAACTTTAGGAAAATTAGACAAAAACTCTCCCTGGGTATCGAAATAACGCGAAACTATAGGGGTAACATCTTTTACATATTTGAAACACGTGACAACTTACGGGGCTCGATTTAAAGTTTCGGTGTCCAAGTTAAAAGCTCATTTGCCTAACTTATATAAAAAAAAAACTTGGATAACTTTAGGAAAACAAGACCAAAACTTGTCCCGGGCAACGAAATAACGTGAAACCGTAGGCGTAACACTTCCAACATATTTCAAACACGTGAAAACTTACAAGGCTCGATTTAGAGTTCTAATGGCCAAGCTAGAAGCTCGTTTGCCTAACTTATATAAAAGAAAACTTAAATAACTTATTTAAATATGGTTACATTTGTTTTATATCTACTTAATATTTTAATTTTATAGGGTCTTGTTGATGAGGCTCGTGGAAGTGGTGGAGGCAACGACAATGCTGAAGATGGTGGACGTGGTGACGATGGTGAGGACGATGGAGGCGACGACCATGCTAGGACTGATGGAGGTAGGGGTAGTAGCATAATGGATGATGTTCATTTTTTTGCCCATGACGACGATGACCGAGGGATCTAATTTATATTTATATATTTTCTTATATGTAAATTGCTAGTTTTTAGGTTGTACAGTGATTAAATTTTGTATGTAATTACTTTTTATGTAAATAACTAGTTAATATATTGATGGTTGATTATATATATTTGATGGATATAGATATGCGTTAGTGAAGAATTTGTTGTTGCTTTTAGTTTATAACAGATACAATTAGGTAGATTTAAAAAAATAGGGGGTTTTAAAAATTTATTTATTTATTAAATGTCATTGCCAACAAACCAAAGGTCATAGCCGATGGACATGGTCGTCGATAATTACTATTTTATTTAAAATTTTATTTATTTATTTAAAATTTAATTTATTCATTATCAATGGTATGTTTGTCGACTGTCGCTAATGAGTTATTGGCGACAGACACACTGTTGACAATGTTATCGTCATCAACAATCTCAATCTTGATGGTAGCCGATGGAGAAACGGGGGAATGGAAGAGTCCGTCGAGAAAAAGGTCATTGGCGACGACAAAGTGTCATTACCGACAACTTTGTTTGTCGCATATGACCTGTTTTTTTGTAATGAAGGAAATTTTTATTTTATTTTTTTCTTTATTGAATACTAAATCAAAGGGTAATAATCATAATCGACAATCTTATATAGATCCATCTTGGTGAATCTTGATAAGTAATTTGATGTGGTTGAAGAATCTAATTCGAAAGTGGATTAGGTGTTCAGATGCGTTCGGGTTTGTAGAATTTTAAAGTGTCATAAATTTTAATTTAGGAAGAGTTATGAGACTCATAATATATCAAATTGAAGCTTGCGACGAGATCTACAAGACTTATTTTCTATGACCATGATGTGTACTATTTTAAATCTTAAAAAAACACTATTTTAAACAATCTAGTCGAAGGTCAAAGTTTGGTTAACCTTGAATTTTTTTTTTTTAATTTTTCTTATCCTAATTGATGTGGAGAAGTTGTTTAGGACCATAGATATGTTTATTAGGGTTTGTGAACAATTACGTTTTTCATCAATTAATATTATTATCTCTTGTTCTATTTATGAGTTCATATTTTTCTTGTGAATTCAAGAGTTTATATTAGTTCTTGTTGATACATTTAAACCTACAAATCACGTTTATGTTAGAACGTTACAATCTAAACATATTTCTCTATGTCAATTGGCATCAGAGCTTCAATAATTGTATCCAAATAAGATTATAACTAAAGGAACGATTAGAAATTTTGCTACGAGGGAGTTAGTAGACAATCTACAGTAGCAAGTTGGCGGTATACAGTAAAAATTGAATCGGTTGGAGATCGCCATCAATAGATTGATCAATGCGCAGAATCATAATAGGCGTTATCCTGGTTGTGAAGGTGCAGATTGTGCAGAATTGAACAATGACAGTGAGTCACGCGCTAAAAGATATGAGGAAGGACTACGTCAATCAAATCATGGAGGTGAAAGAGGCGGAAGTGTGATTGGTTATGGTGAAACCATGACAGAGATTTGGATCGCTATGGTGGTCTCGATCAGCACAATGAGACTATTATAAGGTAACGACTAAAATCCCTAATTTTTATAGTTCTTTGGATATAAAGAGATTTTTAGATTAGATGCATGAAGTCGAGACTTTTTTTGATTTAATGGATATTCCTAATATAAGAAAGTTAGTTTGGAAGCATGTAAATTGAAAATGGGAATATCTGCTTAGTGGAGACAGTTGTAAGAAACAAGGCATCGTTAGGGAAAATAATCGATTCGTGCTTGGCCTAAGGTTTTGTTGCACAATAGGTTTTTACCCTCTGATTATTGAAAATATTTGTTCTAGCAATTTCAGGGTTATATATGCAGAATTTGCAAACAATTAATGTAAATATGAAGGAATTTTTACGGGTACAAAATTTGTGTAATTTACAGAAATTGAAGGATCAGCAAGAGGCGAGGTATGTGAACGGGCTTAATCTGAATATTCAGACCAAAATAGGGGTGCAATTGATTTATATTTTGGATGAGGCGCGTCATCTAGCATTAAAAGCATAGAGGTTAAATAACAGTAAATAGTAGAGCCAGAATTGTTCATATTCTGCCAAAAATTAGGGTGGAGGAAAAAGTACTAGTTTGCCTAATTCTAGTGATAATCGAGAGATCGGGAGTCCAAAAAATATTATTCCTAAGCAAATTTTAGAAGGGGCTAATTGTGCTAAAATTAATTCGCATGTCAAACCTAACAGAGAAAAGTATTACAGGTGTAAGGAACCAAGTCATCGTTCAAATCAGTTTTCCAAACCTCATCCTGATAAGGAGTAACGTGGTGACAAAGTGGCGTATATGAATCAGAAGCAGGAACTAAATGATCATTCGGAGGAACAACAGTGGGATAATTCATATTTGAAAGATGTTGAGGTAGCTTATGAGGAAGGAGAGTCACTTAATCTTGTTGTTCGTAAGTTGTTTTTGTCTCCTAAGTAAGAGGAACCTACCCAGGGAAATTAAATATTCTAGTCACAGTGCTCGATAAATCAGAAGGTTTGTAGTTTAATCATTTACAGTGGCAACTACAAAGACATAATTTCTAAAGTAGTAGTGAAATGTTTGAATTTTCCTACTTCCCTACATCCCTACCTTTGTCAGATTGGTTAGATAAAGAAAGGTCCATCAATTAAGGTAACCAAAATTTGTGAAGTACCTATTTCTATTCAGAAGCATTACCGAGATAAGGTAGCCTGTGATGTAGTAGAAATAGATGTCTGACACGTATGGTTGGGGTGTTTGTGGCAACATGATATTATTGTGTTTTTATGGAATAAGAAGAAGATTATCATTATGCCTACTATTTTCGTTCCTTCATTTATGGGAAAGAACATGTGAGTGTTTTTAGTCACGGGGAGTTCTTGGCTGATGTGCGAAAGTCAAAGGTGGTTTTTGGCATGGTAGTTAAAGACAAGGTTAGACAATAAGAAAAAATCAATTCTAAACGAGTTAGGATCATTGTTTGCTGAATTTGGTGAATTATTAGGAGAACTGGATAACTTGTCACTCATAAGAGACGTTCAATACCATATTGATATAATTCTTAGGCCTCGTCTTTCGAATCATCCACATTACAAGATGATCCCGAAAGAGAATGACATCTTGAAAGAACAGGTTTCGGAGTAACTTTAAAAAAGGCATATTCGAGATAGTATAAGTCCTTGTGCTGTACCTACTTTGTTAATTCTGAAGAAAGATGGTTCGTGGTGTATATGTATAGATAGTCAGGCTATTAACAAAATTACAGTCGGGCACCGATTTCCTATCCATTCGATTTATGACATGCTTAATAGATTGAGTGGTTTCAATTTTTTTAAAAATTAACTTGCGCGGTGGATATCACTAAATTCGAATTAGAGCGAGTGATGAGTGAAAAACAGGACTCAAGACTAAGAAGGGTTTTTATGAGTGGTTGGTCATGTCATTTTGATTATCTAATACTCTTAGTACTTTTATACAGCTAATGAATCAAGTACTTAAGCATTTCATTGATAAATTTGTGGTGGTATATTTTGATGATATCTTGATTTATAGTACTAATTTTTCTAATCATTTGGAGTATCTACAACAAGTTTTTAAGGCACTACTCGAGAATAAATTGTACATTAACCTAAAAGAGTGTACTTTTCTAGAGAGTAAACTTCTATGTTTAGGGTTTATAGTCAGTGCAGATGGGATTCAGGTAGATGAAAAGAAAGTTTGAGCTATACGAGAATGGCTAGTTCCTAAAACTATTATTGAGGTGAGGAACTTTCATCGTGGGCTTACAGGCTTTTATAGGCATTTTATTCGGAATTTCAGCACATTTGTGGCTTCTATAACTGATTGTATGAAAGGGACTAAATTTTAATGGATGGAGGAAACGCAACATAGTTTTGGAGAAGTTAAAGAGAAATTGACAATATCACTAGTTCTCGCGTTGCCAAATTTCTCTAAGGTATTTGAGATTGAATGTGATGCTTGTTGAGTGAGAATTGGTGGTGTTCTTTCTTAAGGTGGTAGGCCTATTGCATATTTCAATGAGAAACTCAGCGATGCTCAACAAAAGTGGTCAACCTATGAACATGAGGTGTATGTAGTTTTTCGTGCTCTAAAGACATGGGAGTTGTATTTGATACCATATGAGTTTGTTATTTATTCAAATCATCAATTTTTCAGGTATTTGAAAACTCAAAAGCATATTAATAAATTGTATGCACATTAGGCTGCGAATTTAGAGCAATTTGCATATATGATTAAACATAAGTCTAAAGTTACTAATAAGGTTGCAAATGCCCTTAGTCGCTATGCTAATTTATTGGTTACCCTTCAAACTGAAATTGTGGGGTTTGATTACCTTAAGGAGTTGTATCTCAAGGATGAAGATTTCTAAGAGATTTAGGAAAAGTGTCAATAGCATAATTCTCATAGTGAGCTTCATATATTGTAGGGCTATTTGATTAAGGAAAATTGTTTGTGTATTCCCAAAACTTCTCTATGTGAGCATCTTATTTGGGAATTGCATGGGGGTAGTCTTAGTGCTCATCTGAGACGTGAAAAGACTTTGTATAGTACACGAGAGAGTATTTTTGGCTTAAGCTTTACAAAGATGTTGAAAATATTATTCGTAGTCATGCCGTTTACCAAGTTGGTAAATGTAGCGTTCAAAATAGGAACTTTATATGTCATTGTTGGTGTCGAAATATATTTGGGAGAAACTTCGTATGCATTTTATTTTGGGTTTTCCTCATACTCAAAAGGGTATATGATTTTATTTTCGTGGTTGTGAACTGGTTTTTCAAAATGGTGCACTTTATTTATTCCTTACAAGAAAACATCTAATGTTGTTCACGTTGCAAGACTATTTTTTCAGAAAATTATGCGCTCGTATGAAATTCCCTATTCTATTGTGTTTGATCATTATTCAAAATTTATAACTTCTTTTAGGACTACTCTGTGGCATACGTTTAATACTCCTTTGAAGTATAGTACTACAACTCATCCTTAACCAGATCGCTAGACTAAGGTGGTGAATTGTTCATTTGGTAACATGATTCGATGTCTTTGTGATAACCAGCCAAAAAGGTGGAAGTTGACTATTGGGCAGGCTGAATTTATTTTCAACAGCCCAGTCAATAATTTCACTGGTATGCCTTCTTTTATTGTTATTTATCGCAATTTTCTTAAGCATGTTCTGGATTTAGTTTCTTTGCCAAACGTAGCAGGTTTTAGTGGTGGTTCTATAATGATGACTGAGCTTATACGTGATGTGCAAGCTGATGTGAGGGCAAAGCTAGAGCAGTTTAATATGAAGTATAAAGCTGCTACTGATGAACTATTCTAGGTTGGGGATGAAGTGATGGTGTTCTGGCGGCGTGAGAGATTTCTCCCTGGAAAACATCATAAGCTAAGATAGAAGAAATATATGCCTTCCCAGATTTTGTGTGCTTAATGATAATGGGTGTATGTTGGATCTTCCAGCTAATGTGGAAATTTCTTTTACTGTTAGTGTGACTGATTTGATAGCGCATTATCCTTCAATCTCGTTGAATTATCCAGATCATAGCTCAAGGGCTAGTTCTTTCAAAAGGAGAAAGACTGATGTGGTGAAAGAATCCAATTCAGAAGTGGATTAAGTGTTTGAATGCGCTCGAGTCGGTAAACCGACTGCTTCAGGAAATTAGAATGAGACCTGGTCTTTTATTCAAAAGTCGGACGCCTAAAACAATTTAAAAATGAGCATTCCTGTTCTTTTTTATTTATCAAAAATCTCAAAGAAAAAAGTACACAATCTAGGTTTCATCCATCCCTACGTCGTCCTAGGGTCATCGGAGAAGTCAAGCACCCTACGTACGATATTACAGAACCAAGTAGTAGCTAACAAATCATTCAGTCCAAGGCATATCTGATAACATACAGCTGAAACTTGAAGCATGTCCACTCCCTACGATATTAACCAAGTAACAATAACTTACTGATAGCTAAAAGCTATAATACCATTACAAAGGTTTTCACATGCATTTATCAAGAATCTCAAACAACCAAAATCTACATTTCATCCAACTCATGCACAAGCTTCTCCACCTCCTCCCTAGTATTTACATTAATCCCAAGGGCCCGCTCTTCTTAACAGGCTTGCTCAATTGAAAAATAGGATGCCTACATAGCCTTCTCACTCCTTTTGTGAAACTTAATCTGTTAAGAATACCCCCTTCAGCATCTAAACCATTTTCTGAGTTGCCTTTCGTGCATGTAACAGGTAATCTCCTATCTGACGTAGAATCATAATCCTCTAACTCAGTATCATTCTTGCTCTTAAAGCTCCAAAATTTCTCCTCTGATTCAGATTCCAGTCTGTCTAAGGTGTCACTCCGCAAAAGGTTACCAGGCCCAGGCTCAAGCCCCTTAGGGACACAACTATCGAAGGATTTCGCATTATTTGATGCCAATCTGTTCGAATTTTTTAAATGGGGTTCGCCCTTACTACTAGGGGAATCCTCACATGATGAGAGCAGCCATACTATTGTACTTGATTCTTCTCTTTCTCGAAGGGTTTTTAAAATCAGTGTTTTGAGCAAATTCATTACTTGAACTGCATGAATCAATGCAGTCAAAGGATCAGCCATCTGCATCAAATAGGAATAATATCTGGTTATTACTTGCATAACTGATGTTGTATAAGTTTGTAAACCAGGAGATTTCTTAGTTTAGTCACTACAATGATATTGTGCGTGTGCCAACAGAGGCCGAGTGTTGCAAAACCCTCTAATCATGGGTACATATAGACAAAACCCATTAAAAATTAGGTAATTAAATGAATCACAACACTGTACGTTAATCTCCTTAAAATCCTCTTGCCGACATTAACAAACATAGAACAACACTGTAGTAACTTCTGGTTTCCCACTTTAGGAAGTTCATGTAAGATTTGTTGTGCTAATAATTTTGAGACTTCAACTGTTGAGGTTGTGTTTATTTGTAACAAGGTTATAAAGTCAAAAACTTTAAAAGTAGTACAACAAGATAAGTAGAATCTATTTAGGAAACTATATAAATGATGGCATACCTGAGTCATGTTGGGCGCAAAAACCATGGCAATATTACGTGCATTCATCTTGTTTAAATGTTCATTCTGTACAACATCTGCCATCAAATTGATCGCCCAGTCAAGCAGTGCAACTTCAGATGGAGGAAGTTCTTTGACAAGTTGTGTGCATTCCTCTTCCGTGTTGCAATTCATCACCTGTTCTGCAGTCAGCAAATCAAGCACTCCAGTAGGAAGTTCTCTGAACCATGCCTGCATATTATAAGAAGATTGTGGGTTTAGTAAATGAAATGAATCAAATCAATTTTGAATTTGAAAATGTTTAAAATTGACTTTAAAAGGTCAAAATTGCTATAAGATTTTGGAACGGGCAGTATTATTCTCTTTATCTTTTCGGGTGGTTCAGTCTCATTTCAGGCTAGTTATATAATGGTTTTATTTAGTAGAATGATACGACTATAGCTTCACTTGAATGGCTGAATTGAATGGACAATGCATTGCCTGTAGCTGGATGTGTAATGCAAGTGTCAAATATTTTTGAACTTTGAAACAGGTTTCGGTAACAATATATTGGTGCTGATTTGGTGATGTTATGATGATGCCTTTAAAATTTGATTTTTCGAGGATTCTATGCTTACAATAATGTATGTTAACATACATTTACCGACTATGTGCATGCCTACATGATAGGTCAAATATTAAAAGATCGTACCCATGGCTACATAGTAGGGTCTGGGGAAGATCAGATATACGCCTCTATTGAGAGAGAGAGAGAGATGCTGTTTCCAAAATTTGAGCCTTTGACCAAGTACAAGAGAACACTTCACCATCTCACCAACATCTTTTTATGATAATTTGTAGATTTAATATCTAGAACCCATTAAATGCCTTGTCAGATGTTCTCAAGCAATATGAATTTGTTGTATATTTAAAGGATATTTATGTCTGAAGAATTCAAAAGATGTGAATAATTGTGCTACTATTAACAAAGTAATCTTTCGATATAGAATCTCTTTTGATGAGAATGAAAGTTCTAGTTACTAACGTTAACGCTGCCAATGGAGAAAAACCTGGGCTATGCCACTGAACACATGTAATTGGATCCACTTGCAGGTAGACCTTTTTGGGGATCGATTGGACTCGGATTAAAGATAGATGCCTGAAATCATGAACTATTGCCACATTTCTGTACCAATTATTTGCTATAGGACCCCTTTAGCAGGACTAAAAGTCTAGGATCTCACTTTTATGCTAATACATGAAAGAAAATGTCCATAGAACTAAAATATGTGCCATTTCATTTTGACAGAGGAAAGGATCAGACTTTAGTTGACGGAAAGGAAATGTGTAGTAGTTCATTGACAACCTATTGAAGCAAAAACGCTAGTCAATTTAGTGTACAATACTAACATATAATTTATCAGCAGAAGGTACTCATCATTGTTCACATTTGTAGTAGGACTGTAGGAGTATGCCTCTTAAAAAGAACCTAATATGTAACAGAAGTATACATTTCATGTGTAAAGCACAATTAATATAAACAGTGACCAGGTGGAGAAAATGTGTGCAGTTCACAACGAAAGGACCAAAAGGGTACCCACATTGGGTTTTTAAAATTAAAATGTTTGTGTACAAGTAACATGGTTAATGGTACAAATAGAGTGAAATAAAGCCTTGAATACCTTTATCAACCCTGCTAAACAATGAACGTCGATTCCACATGGCACAAGACCTTTGTTCAGCTGGTTTCGAACTTGTTCTTCTTTACTATTTTCAGCATTTACCCGGAATATTCCTTCCGCCTTCAAACAAGACACATGAAATGAATGTCAACAGTCTCATTGTGGTAACACTCAACAACTGTAGAAGTAGAATAAGAAATGCATACTTGAAGACCTCCTCCTGAATACAAATGCTTTTGCATCATAAGAAGAATAGTTGGTACACTATTCCCTCTTTGATCATAAGAACACTGCATTGAGTTGGCAGAAACTCCAAAAACGCTTACACTGAACAATAAGAAATATCCCACAGAAAATGCAGAATTAAGAGAATAGATCAACAGTAATACATCCATAATCCAACGTAAAGATGCAAGTAAATGAATAGGATGATTCTTTGTACTTGATTATTCAACACATAATGAAATCAGTTCTTCAAATAAGTAATGAAAAATTAGCTTTCCTCATAAATGTTTACAGAATTTAAATTATATAGTGTGTGTGTGTGTGTATATATATAGGTGTAATATTTACAGAACCGAATTGACACCCTCTCATACCCAAAAGCTAGCATTCCAGAAAGTAGCACTAAGAACATTTTCCATCTTTTAGACGCCTAACAAACAAGATTGTACTGACGAGCATGAACGTGATAATTTCAACAATTTTCACCTTTGCATATTTTACTTTGCAGATGATATTGGCATATGGTAAGCATCAACTCCTGTACGTTGATTTAGATTTAAACTAACCTAGGGACCACAACAAAAGACGTTTGTTAGATACACAAAACTTCCATGTTGAGTTTCATTTCACTAGAACAAGTAATAGTTCAAGGGCACTAGGAAAAAATAAGTTACCTCAACAAGTTACTGGGACTGATATCATGAAAATCATTTGGGGTGACAAAAGCAAAAGATAAAATTCCTCATAAACCATATTGTATTTGCCTAGATACAATTATTTAATAGCATTGATATTGGATACTTTTCGAATTCTATTTAGAAAAAGACTGTTATTATGAAAAAGGAAGAGTCCTAATAAAAATAGGAGCATAATTGTTAGAATCTTACGATATGCGATACGTATCTTACGATACGATACGATATGGAGACAATTCGATACGTATTGCATGGTGAATCAAAAATGATACTGTATCTTACGATTCGATACGATTCTTATGATACGATATAATGTACGATATTTTTTAAAAGCAACCAACTTGAAAAAGTTTTCATGTAGATCTAAAAGACTAAAAACAAAACTTTTAAGACTTTTAACAATTCAATTGAAGAAGTTTTTTAGCACAAACATATTCTATATCGCTTCATGAACCTTTAATCATTTTTTAGAGTATTATATCTAATTGAAAATGTCACTCTATTTTTTCCACGTCACTTTTTATAAGCAAATATATAAATCTCCATTTGTTAATTTGAATTATTATCTTTGTTTTATAGATTAAAGGTGAATCTGAATTTTCGTTTTCTTTTGTTACTCTATAAAGATTACTGAGATAATATCTAATAAATCAATTTAGAGTACTTTGGCTATTGTTTAACTTTAAATTTTATTTTTAGTCTATAATAATAGTTACTTGATTACTTTTATATATAGTCAAACTTGTGTTTTATATGTTTAAATATATATTACTACATTTTTTTTATTTTTTATCCTTATCTTACGATACGATTAATGATACGGGGGTTTTCGATACACGATACGATTCATGATTTGATAATTATGAATAGGAGTATTGTTTTGGAAGGTATCCTATTTTTAATAGGATATTTATTATATGTTGGAGTCCTATTATGAGAAGGAATCTAATTTTTGGTAGGAGTATTATTTTGAAAGTGTTCTATTTTGAATAGGAAGAGAAAAGTTGTGGATACTTCATAAAAAGAGTATTATGTTTGGTTAGTTTTTAAAGTGTAGCACAATCAAACATCATATAACATCTTATAGTTAAGAAAAAGTGTGAGGCGGTTTTTGGTTTGTGTGAAGGAGATGGTTTTTACAGTTTTTATATTCTGTGCAAGAAAATTGTATTGTGGGATGGAAGGATTTGCAACTTTTATTCCGTGCAAAAAGTTTTACCATGGTATTGTGTTATCTCAAGTTTCATGGCATAAAACTTGAGAGGAATATTGTAAGTCCATTATTATTGATATAGTGAAGATTCGGAGTTATCCAAGGTAGAGAGGAATTAGTTATATTGGTGTGACAAATAAAGAGAGTGAAGATCGAAGAAGTTGAAGATGTTCATCATGATGTTGATGAATAAAAGATTTTGCGCTTATGGAGGATCACCGTTGCAGTCATTAGACGATGAAGATGATGGAGATGCTGACGAAGATGAAACGAAGTTGCTTGATGATGATGATTTTGAAGAAAAAGATGAAAATGTTATTGCTATTGTTAAAGATATGGATTGTGCTATAATGCGGATGGTACAGATAATAAGGCTAACGTTGAATATTGCGATATCACGGATGATATGGATGGTGTGAATGATGATGATAATGACTATGACAACGGTGACAGTGATAAAGTTAGAGTATTTGGGAATTCGAGTTGATGAAAGAATTGTTAGGATATTCCTCGAATCCTATTTTAAAAAAGATTGCTATTATGGAAATAAGAGTCCTACTGAAAATAGGAGTATTGTTTTGGAAGGTGTCCTATTTTTAATAGGATATTTATTATATGTTGGAGTCTTATTATGAGAAAGAATCTTATTTTTTGTATGAATATTATTTTGAAAGTATCATATTTTGAATAGAAAGAGAAAAGTTGTGGATACTCTATAAATAGAGTATTATGTTTAGTTTTTGAAGTGTGGATATAGCATCATAAGAGCTGAGAGCGGGTGTGAGAGGATTTTTGGTTTGTGTGAAGGGGAGAGTTTTTACAACTTTTAAATTCCGTGCAAAAAAAATTGTATTATAGGATGAAGGGTTTTGCAACTTGTATTCCGTGCAAAAAGTTATATCGTGATATTGTGTAACTTCAAGTTTTAGGGCGTAAAACTTGAAATGAATATTGTAAAGCTGTTATTATTAATACAGTGGAGATTCGGAGTTTGCCCTATGGTTTTTCTCTTTAATGATTTTTCACGTTAAATTTTGTGTTTTTCTTTTCTTTTTATTTATTTGTTTATTTTGCGTGACTTAATTCCCAGTTATTGATTTATTGTTTTAGAGAGAAATTGGTTACTAGACTGAGATAAGACCACATCAAACAGGGTATTCAGCAAAGGAGCAAAATTCTTTCCTCGTCAATTACAACATTCAGAGACTAGTTCTCTGTCCTTCGATATTGTATAGCTACAAAGAAAGCAGCTTACAATAAGGCTAAGAGTTTTCTGTTATTCAATCATCCTACACCAGATCAGTAATTATGCCCCCGGTCCCCAACCCATTAATTTAATTTGACTAAGACCTGAACCAGCAAACCACGACAAGATAATCAATTCAAAACTGAGGCACATGGTTCATAAATCCTAGCCCGAAAGATTCTAGTAAACGCACCTACCCATTCTCAACTATAGTAGAAAAACAGAATGAATTCTCTTGAAGGTACACATTCATTACACTTTTTTTCCTTTGTCCATGTGTTAACTAGCACACCCAATTTTCCAACCACTCACACCCACCATTTTTGTTAAGCTATCAACTAACTGGCTGGCTTCATTCAATATTATCTTTCTTAGTACTTGGGCATATATATCCACAAGATACTAGCTTCAGGAAAACATAATGATAATAACAACAACAATAATTACTATTACCCAAAAAATCTCCAAATCTCCCATTAAAGGAGTAGAGCTATGTCCATTGAAAGAAGTAACATTTTGGTAAATTAAAGAGTAGTGCTGAATGCAACATTTTCTATAAAAGTGCAACTCTTTGTATAGACAAAAGTTGCATTTGGCATTTTATATATAAAATAAATGACAAAATTAGGATTTTGGGGAATTGAATTCGACGAGAATTAAGATGTAATTGATCAAAGAGGTTGGCAGTTAGAATCAAATGGAAATCCAAGAATTATGAAAGAAACGTATAAACAGGCAGTGGGTGTGGATGAGACCTTGCGCTGGGAACTTTGGTGGGAAGTTGAGGCTGGAGCTCAGCAGGCAAGCCAAGAAAGCCATTGAAACGATCAAAAGTGACGTGAGACACGTGGCGAACATCTGTGGGATATCCAATGTCCATGGAAGAAAAATCCTCTGTTTCCACGCTGCAGGTCACCAACAAAGACTTTCTCAGGGCCGCCGCCAAAATGGCAACTATATTATGCTGACCCACCTGCACCTGCTCATCATGTGGATGACGAAGACGACGACGACGTTCGGGGCTAATATTAATTGGAAAATAATAGTGGTCGTCGTCGTCTTCTTCTTCTTCTTGTTGGAGAAGTGAGTCAATTGTGGTGCGACCAACTCCAGAAGATTTGGATGGGAAGAGGCGAGTCATGGTGGAATGTAAGACAACAGAGGAGGAGGAGGAGAAAAGGGAGTGGTGTGTGAAGAATTATGAATAAATTGGATTTTAGGAATTGAGATGAAGAAGCGATAAATAGAATTGGTGATAGGCGAGGGGGTTACTTTGATATGGTAGTGGCGGCGGTGGTGAGATTGACGATGACGACGGGTACATTATTATTTCTTTTTGTATTCTTGCTCTGCTGCTAATGTCTGTATATGTGTGTATTCATATATAGAGGAAGAGGAAGAGAGAAATGTGAAGTCAGGTGACACGAGGAGAGAAGAGGATAGAAAGAGAATGGAGGGATGGGACATGAGTGAGTATTTTTTCTTTTCTTTTCTCTTTTTTTTTTTGGTGCAAAAATTGGGAGGTAAATAAGGTAATTATTCTAAAAGTCAAATTGGCCTACAATACTGTATTGTAGATTTGTAGTTGTAGGCAGTCTAGTAATAAACAATAGGCCGATCTGACTTGATTCGGTCCAGATCTGTTAAGTTTTAGCTGTTGATTAACTTGGGTCAGATTTTTAAATTTTGACCTACAAATTAAGTCAGGTCAGGTCGGTCTAATTTGATTTATTTAAAATTTTTTTTAATAATTTTAAATATTTTAAAAATATCAATTAAAATTTTACATTTTATTGATGTATTAATTAAAATAATATATTACAACTTATAAATTATAATAATGAATAAAAATATTATACAATTTTAAAGATATTGTATTATTTTATACTATCATTAATAAAAAAATATTTTTTTATGAAAAATATTTTTTTTATTATTATTATTTTACAAACGACTTTCTAATAAACGCTAAGTGTTTATTAAAATGAAGATGCAATGAAAATTCTATAAAAAGTGTAGGTTGTTAGGTATATAAGGAAAATTCTTATATATTACACTACCTAGTGTGTTTTCATGAATTTTTTTATTTGTATATAAACAAACATGTATGGATGAATGTATAGAAAAACATTAATTTTATTTGGTTTATTGAATGAGTCGTCACAAAGAGAAAGTTTTTCTCTGCAGTAGGAGAATTAAAATAGCAAAGAAAGAAAATTGGCAGTCCGGGCGGGGCTTTGGGTAAACCAGGTCCCGTCTCAGGCTAGGACATGCCAGATCAGAGCCAAAAAAAATGTGGTCTGTCAGTGGCCTCTAGGGCGGGCCGAGCCGGACCGGACCATACCTTAATTAGACCGAGCTTTGATAAGGCCGAACTAAGGCGGGGTCGTAGGACATTTGTGCATCATTTACACACATCTTAAGGAATTGTTATCCTACTTACTTATATCTGAAACTTCCACCGCACTTATATATAGTGTGCACAATGGTTGGTTTGGTCGATTTTGACTTTAAAAAATAATTAAATTATTTAAAACAGTTATAAAAAATTAAAAATTAAAACCGTCCAAACTCTCATTTAGCGTGTTATTACATGCTTAATTGAGTTGAAAGCGACAAACAATTAATTTTTTTTTACTTTTGACCATTAGATCTATCGATAGATGGTGTAAACAATTATTTGTTATGGACCACTAAATATATATTATAAAGGGAGAGGGCAGTGACAAAGTCAGAAATAAAGTTCAGTAGGGTAAAATTTTGAGTCTACAAATAATTTTGTAGGGGTTCGCTACTCCCGAACTAATTTTTTTGAATAATTTTATACTTTTGGATTGCATATATAAAACATAGATTTGATTACAATGATAATATAATAATTATTAACTCTATATGTATTTATATGTATGTATGTATATATACACCATATTGACTCATAATAGGCTTTATAAAGACAAATTATTTATAAATAACTAAATCTTTAAAAAATAATATAAAATAGATTATTAACTAGTTTAAGAAGATTATATGAATATACATATGTAGAGGAAGTAAGAATAATATGAGATTGAAACTTAAATGAGAAAGTTATAATTTTTTAATTTGACCAAATACATTAAAAAAATTATAAAATTTAAGTGGGGTCAATTTGTATATAGTATTTAAATTTTTTATATATTATAAAATAAAATAAAAAATTAGTAAGATCAATTGACTCCACAACCTTAGGTGTGGTTTTGCCCCTGGGAGAGGGGGAGTGTGAAATCAGCCTCTTGAGCTCTATCACAAATCATCTTCGCCTTCTGTCCCTTAAAGTTCGGTTGTTTTGCAATTTTATAGTCTTTAATTTTTTTTCTTTTTAATCTTATTT
Organism: Hedera helix; assembly: GCA_947179155.2. Taxonomy (NCBI): domain Eukaryota; kingdom Viridiplantae; phylum Streptophyta; class Magnoliopsida; order Apiales; family Araliaceae; genus Hedera; species Hedera helix. The sequence goes on along the minus strand of OX359284.1, from coordinate 43,129,922 downwards.
TCTAAATTCAAAATTTTTATTGTTATATTTTTAAAGTAATTGTCCACGCAATCCGCCTGTCAAGGTAATTAGTATAATTAAGGTGGTAGTGCTCTTCTTTATTAATTAAGACATAAAGATATAAGTTGATTTACCTATAATTAATGCATGGATCTACGACCTTGTATATATAGTTATAGAAGAATGACGACTCAACTTTTAGGGCAAAGTAGAGATAAATTTTATATCTATATATGATAAACCAAGTACAATTATTATTTAATTCTTTCAACATTTTAATCAATCAGTATTCAATATAATGAGCTGAAGTATAAGATATACTAGCTAGTATTTTCACGTGACTGTGCCATGCAAATGCAGAACCAAAGTGGTCTCTTAATGGTCCCAACCCTAACCCTAAATATAGCAAATGCAGTGCCAAAATGTTTCACATGTGCCGGCCGCCGCCAACCACCACTGGTGATAAAGGCCGTATATATTATGCTATCACAAGCTAGCTAGGACTACATTAGTAGCTATTGTCTATCCCAAGAAGTGTATATATATATATATATATGATTACTTTCCTAACTTGTAGTATATAAAACAACCTCACATTATATTAATTATGTTACTACTAAACTAATCTTATTTAGACTTACGATATATAAAGATGCTCTCCATTGGATTGTTGTTCTTATCCAAATGGTTTTGCTCAACTTCTTCTTTTTTTCTTTCTCTATTGGTTTCCTTTTTGTTTTCCCAAGTAAATTTAATAGTAATTTTTTCCAATACGTAGATAGATAGAAGTAATAATTGTTCATGGGCTTGGTCCTGCTAGACTTGGATTGTCTTTGAGTTCAGCTCTAAACCAGTTGAGTTCAACCCAATACTACTTTATTGGGTACCACTGACTAGGCAGCTCCTCCTTGCTAATAATTTTAATTGAAAAACAAACATTCAATCTTTTGAGACTCCATAAAACCCAACTAGCATGAGATAAGATATCACCAGGAAATCGGAGAGAGTGGTATAGCTCATAGATATGACCCAGTAAGCTTTAACTAAGCCATTGTTCCATGCATACGTAGAAGAAGAAAAATGCAAAGTAGAAAAGGTTCCAAGAGTAAGCTCACTGGTAGATATCCATAACACTGAGGAGGATATATAGCTCAATTAATAAAGGTCCATATAGAAAAACTTTTGAGCTAGACGGTCACTCCTTAGTTCAAGCCCGTTTAAAATCAAATTGCCAATAATTACTTGTGAAATTCTTAGTATCAATACAAAAACATTTATGATGACAGAATAATGGGATAACGTGTTATTTAGCACCGGTTCGTCTATGAATTTTTGGTGTACTTAGAGGTTTAAACGTTCTTGAGAATATTGTTCTTCTATAAACAGTTCATTTAATTCAAAAATATATATTTTTGAGATACACATTATTTTCGCGCGATGCATCTAAACTTTCAAACATACCAAACGTTACAAAATTGTCCTTAGTAGTAGCATAGTATCCTTTTGAATCACTCTAAAACAATTGTGTTATCTAAAAATGCATCGATAATTTAGAGTTACACCTATTAGGAGTATCAACATTATAGTGTATGTGCTTCTCAAGGCTCAAATAGATGTTGCTCTAGTAGAAGATGGCACGATTTCTCTATTTCTTTCTCTACCTCTTTTTATCATTTCTGATTTCTGATTTCTGATTTTCTCTATTAAATTCATACACCATTCACAATAAATTAGCCTCATCTTATGTGGATTTTGTTCGATGGGTGTTCTTCATATTTGAGATCCGACAAATATTACTCTAATTTTCTTCTTCTTCTGAGAATGTGGCTATATGAGTATGTTTTACATGAAATTATTAGTACATATATTATGTTTATTTGCTCTTTCCTTTTGGAATTTCATGGAATGCTAGTATTATACTATTATGTTTTAAAAAATCAATTTAGCTTTCATAGAACTTGAAAAGTCATACTTCGCCCTAAAAAAGGTGCAGCACCGAAGTCTTGGTTTTTTTTTTATGAAATCTTGTTTTATTTTGAAACTGGTATTAAAAATGGAAATGAGTTATTTACGAACTAGAGTCTTTTTTATTTTTATGTTTTTTTAAGTTGAAGAGTACTTAATTGAAATCAAATGGGCAATAAAACCGCTCTTTGAAATCAAATGAGCAATAAATGGTTAAGAGATTGTTTAATTCCTTATATTAAAAATAATGTATTTAAAACTATTGATAATGATGTTATCTTTGAGTATTTTTAAGTTATGGAGTCTAGAAGTATAGTATTGTAATTTATAAATATTATTATGATTTAGTTAATATTAAGATTAATTTAAATTATATTTATTTAATTTTAACAAAAAAAAAAATTAAAATTCGCCGGAATAAAATTCTAAATCGGCCCTTGCACATTGAACTGACTTAAATGTGATGGCAAATAGCTACACTGGTCACTATTGTAGTATTCTTATTTAGTTACTTAGTATAGGCCTACCGGAATTTACTTAACCAATTCCAATATGTTGAATAAATGAACAGTATTATTTCTTAATAACGTACTATTGTAATATTAAATGATAAATATATTTGTCGTATGAAATATTAAATATATCTAAAATCCTGTTGGTATATCAAAATTTCTTAAGATATTTGAATTTTAACAAATTTATTTTAGGATATTGAAAGATATGAATTTGTATCAATATTAGTATTAGATATTTTATACTAAATATTACTTACATTTATATTAGGTATATTTTGTATTAGGTTCGTCTTTACCATCAAATTTTGTGATGTCCAGTTAAAATCACGAGTATATAAAGTTATTTTCTATGTATTGGTAATAAGAAATAAGAACAAAAAATCTCACACCTAGGCAATAATATATAATTGATTTTAAGTTATCTATGTGTTTGCATATAGATATAGATATGGAAATAATTTATAATTACTATTTTTTTTTGGTAGTATTAAGAATTTATTACATTAAAGGGGGGAAAGGGGTTAAAGAAATAAACAGTAATTGGTTTTATTTTGTCTTTAATTAATTGATTGCAGATTTTTAAATAAGTTATAATTCAAATGAAGAATGATTTGAAAAGAAAATGTGATGCGATGCGATGCGATGATGGGGTTTGAGATAGATATATATATATATATATATATATATATATATATATATATATATATATAGAGAGAGAGAGAGAGAGAGAGAGAGAGTATTAATTGATAGATGTCATCATATTAGTAGCGATAGTTAGAGTGGATTAATGGTGAGAGTAGTAATAACCTCCCTCTCTCTCTCTCTCTCTCGTGGATATAATATCGAACGTAATATTAATTTTAAATGTTAAAAAATAAAATATAATATAAATTTTCGTATCAAATTATAAATTTTAATAATTAAAATTAATATTATATTCGTTCAATTATAATATATTTAGACTTGTTCATCTTTTTACTTATTATTATTATTATTATTATTTGCAAGTTATTGACTTTAGTGATCAGTCCTCCTCCTCCATGACACACACTGTCTGCCTGGATTATTATGACCCCATTCCCATCTATTTCGTCATCTCTCTTTTTCTTTCTCTAACAACAACGGAGTAGTGAGGGCCGGCCGGCCGGCCTTTTACATGTGCAGAGGAAGGGGAGAAGACGAAGGAGAAGGAGTAAGTAATAGATAAATAAAATTAGAAAAAGTAAATATTCGCTGCAGTATTTATTACTCCATTATTAAACTAAAAAAAAGAAGAAGAGAAATAGAATAAGGAGGAGGAGGAGGCTGCTTAGAAGAATGGAAACAGAGCGAAAGTCCCGCGTTTTACAGCATGCAGCAGCATTGGGATTCTGTCGTCTCTGTTTCCGTTTCATTTTTGATTCTCAGATCTACTAGATAAACTCAATTTCCCCCAATCTTTATTCTTTTTCTTAATTTTATTTTCCTCTCTCCTCCTCCCCTAAAGTCCTAATCCCCTTTTTTTTACATTCCCACTCCATCTGTTTCTCTTAAATCCTTTCTGTCAACCTCATTTTGGGATTTTTATTACCAAACCGACCGTGTGTCTGTCTCTGTCTGCATCCACCTATATATATACATACACGCATCTCTCTCCCTCTCTGACTCACTGAACCTCATTCTCTCTCTTTATCGTTTTCTCGCCGTAGATCTTCTCCGCTCTTTCTTCTCTCCAGCGCTCATCTTTTTAGATCTCGTACGGAGAGACAACCCCTCCCCCTCTCATCATTGAATTTCTTTCTTTGACTCTGTCGCTCTTAACACTCCATACATTCAACACAAAAGTCACTCATTCCCTCCATGGGTCAGTGTTACGGCAAGACCATACCTACCTCCGACAGCGCCACCGCATACGTCGACTCCGGCGCCGTCGATCACGCTCTCCAGTCACCGCTCCCTTCCTCTGCCGTCAACGCTAATAACACTCCGGCTCGATCGTCGGCAACCAATTTCTGGCCGAGTCCGTATCCTCAAGGCGCCGGGACCAGTCCGCTTCCGGTCGGAGTCTCGCCGTCTCCGGCGAGGTCCACCCCGCGGAGGTTCTTCAAGCGGCCCTTCCCTCCGCCGTCGCCGGCCAAGCACATCAAAGCTTCCCTTGCCAAGCGCTTCGGCCATGCCAAGCCCCGTGAAGGTCCGATTCCCGAAGACGGAGCCACGGAGCCTGATCAGTTGCTTGATAAGAACTTTGGCTACAATAAGAATTTTGGTGCCAAGTATGAATTGGGGAAGGAGATTGGCCGAGGGCATTTTGGTCATACTTGCCATGCTAAGGGTAGAAAAGGCGAGCTCAAGGATCATCCTGTTGCTGTGAAAATCATCTCCAAGTCAAAGGTCCTTTCTTTCTTCTTCTTCTTACTAAAACCTCTGAATTGTTCGATTATATTATTTGAATCCTGTTTTTGATCACTTGGAAATTAATTCCCATTCCTTAAGATCAAATGTATTTAGGAAATTAAAGTAGAAAACGAAAAATCAGGTTTACTGAGTGGCTTGTCTGATTGAAAGATTGATTTTTTATAGGCAATTTGGTTATATACTTGATAAAGATTTAAATTTTATTGTTTGTTTCTCTCAATCTCTCTCTATCATATGGAGGGAATCCGGTAAGATGGCCTAAAAACTCATAGTTTTTTAATCTTTCAGTTTTTATTCAACAAAATGATGGACTATATAGATATTATTTACTAAAGATTTTACCAAGAACCTTGTCATTGCCTCATGGCTGGCTTGATTACAAGCTTTCCCTATAGTTGCTAACATTGGCTTAATAAGCTAAGTCTCTGTAAGAAACGAGTACAGTAGCTCAATGGATAAACTTGAGTAGAGTTCATTCAAAGCAGCTGTGTTGAGCTAATTCAAGCTTTCATTTATCAAATGAGCACATTTTGAGCACCAACTACAGGCTAGTCATGACTTAGTTTTAGCTGGTGGCCTGGTGCTATTGAGTTGAACAGCGTGTATTGAATAAAATCTTGTACGCTGCATATTTTCCTTTTGATGAATAACATTACATTGTACCACCTTGTCTTTTGAAGAAAGAACATAATGTAGTTGTGTTTAATTATGGGATTTGTTGGCCTCAAGAGGTTGTTTGTTTGATCATGCAAACTTGGAAGTGTGATTTGTCTGTTTCTCTGTGGAGAATGATCGATAGCTATTTCTGAAATTTTGTGGAGCTTAAAAAGGACACACACAATACGCACCCACCCAAACCTCCTCCCTACAATTTTACGTGAAGAAATTTTCCCATTTGTTGAATGCACGCATACACGTATATGCTTGATCATCAGAATATTTTCTCTCTTCAAAATTAGTATGCGAACTAAATTGGATTGTAATTGAATGAACTTGTCGTTATATGGCTAAGTACTTAAATGTCCACTGCTTGAAGCAACAAAATGACGTAAGTAGATGTGCAGGTGACACCTGTGTTTTAATTGCAAGATAAGAAGGGATATTAATTTATTTCCTACATTAATTCTCGTTGTCAGACCTATAACTCCTCCTTTAACCTACGTATCTCTCTTAGATCAATAGGGTTTTCTCTACATGTTTCCTGTAACAAGGACCAATAAAGACGTGTAACTGTCGGAATAATTAAAACTTGAAAGATTTCAGATGGGCAAGACTTCCATACTAGTACAGCAAGAACGTAACATTTTATGTCAACTCTTCCTTATTGTGTAATTTTTTAGAATCACAATGAAATACTATAATCTTAGTTGTGAATTTGAATGCCCTTCTATAACCTTTATTTACATTTTAATCATGTTTTACATGAAAATCATTCATGAATAATAACCAAAATGTCATGATTTGGAACCTTTTGAAATTGCATCTTAGTTTTGTCATTGTCTAGATTATACATGGTAACTCAAAAGAAAGAGTGTTAGAAATTCGTTAGATGAAGCATGGATCTTATATGTATTATCTGTTGAAATTTCTTTTGTCCCAATTGTAGTATTCTTTTAATCTAAGCAAATAACCTCCCTCTCTCTCTTTCATACTCACGGAAACGCAAATACAAACACACGAGGAGTATATCTTTAACAAGTAACAAGAATAATAGTATCAAAAGAGAAACAATTACACAAGACACATAATTTACGTCGTTAGCCTTGTCTTATGCTATCTCCACGAAAAGGCCCTGTTACAACTGGATTAGCTTTAACAACTCTCTTCGATTTAAACAAGATCAGACTTCACCAGTAATATATACTTTCATTCTGACATGATCATCATATAATATTTATTTGCTAGAATTGTATCACCTCTTGATATTTTTTTGGGCTTGTCCTCGTCATCTCTTGATTCTTTTGGGTGTTTTTTCATCATCATCATCATCATCGGTTTGGATTTCAAATTTACACCTTGTTTCGAGAAAAAAAAGTAATGTTCACTTTAAATTTCTATCGAATTAGGCATTTCCTTGTAAGTTGTTATGCATATAACTGTGCTTCGAACTACGTAATCAATGATTGCTATAGCAGTGGGGCCCTGCGGGTAACGGAGAGCTTGAAATTGAACATGTTACTTCTAGTGGCGAGGTATATGTGACTGATAGGGAGATAACGGTTGATTTTTGATGCATTCAATTAATTTACCAATAGGAAATTATCGTACTAAATCAATAATTGATCTTATTTTGGTAGTTATGCTAGGTATGTGATATCTCATAAAAGCATTGATGAATTTAAGAGAAATCTGGTAACATTATCATTTTTTGTTTCATTGGATCAATGGTATATATATATGTATATATATATATGTATGTATGTATATATATATATATACATACATACATACATATATATATATATATATATATGCATATTTGTTTATGATCTAGAAAATGTTTTATTTGTTATAATTGAAATAATTAAACGCGGATCCCTATCTCAATAGGGGAGTATAGTGTGGCATTAGTAATATGCCTCGAACTTGTTGAATCATAAAATATACCAGGAATAGACCAAAGGAATTACTATGATTTGATTGTTAGTATTAGTGATTTAAACTTATTAAAAAATAGTAGTGTATTGGAGTCTTAACTTGTGTTAAGATGCATTTAATGTAAGTTTAGCCAACTGACATGGTCCAGAATCGAGATTAGTGACATGGTCAAAACTGGAAGTTTTATTATTTCCAAATAATATTATCCCCCAAAATTGTTTGTAAAATGAGGTCAAGAGAAGTCAGAATGAATGAAACAATCACAACGAGCACAGAGATTTACATGGTTCGGTTAACAACAAGAGCACAATGAAGGCGGTTCAGAAATTTCACAATTAAACTGAAGATAAGGATTTCGTTTTAAAAAAAAACAAAATATCCCTTATACCTGGAAATATGCCCAAGCTTGGTCTCGGAGAATAATGAAACCTTAACCGTAAACTTCTTCATATGCAAACTAATTGGTTCAGGACAAAACATAGTACAATCGGGTTGTGTCTATAGCCCATTGCTTCACTCCGCGGACTAAGGCTCTAAATTTTCCAAAGTAAACTGTAGCTGGTGCATGATTATTAGGTCCCAACTTGGATAGGAATAGAAGATATCACAACAAATTATATCATCTACTTCTGTTTAAGGTTTAAAACATAGTTATAAATTCTTGATGTTTCTCTTGTTTGATGAATCCATTGTCCTTGATTATTCCTGACTCTATCCATTTATCATGCAATGTATGTATCTTAACTAGTTTTGTCTTTGCAGATGACAACAGCAATATCAATTGAAGACGTTCGTAGAGAAGTGAAAATATTGAAAGCTTTATCTGGGCATAAGCATTTGGTCAAATATTATGATGCCTGTGAGGATGCCAACAATGTGTACATAATCATGGAGTAAGTCTTTTCCATTAATCTTTTCATGGATCATTATTATGAAAAATGTGGTTGATGAACTGTGAATAAACCTTACCTTTTGCTTTGGGGGACACGTTTTTCAGTTTTCTCGTCTGGTTGAATTCTATCTTTCTGCTTGCTGCAGTTCATGTATCATGATCGAGATTACATAATTTTTGGTTCAATTAATGATTTTTATATGCTTCTTTTAGTTTTCAAAAAATAAAAATATTACGTATGATGCGTTGTTGGATTTACGTGATAATATTCGAGTTGTTGGCTGCCATCAGTAGTTTGATTTCAATATTCAACGGCTTTTCTGAAAGGTTTTCCATAAACATTTTATGTGGGTTTCTCCCTGAATTAAATGCCTAATGAAGCTTTAGTTATGCCCTGTAATCAGATTGTGTGAAGGCGGAGAACTACTTGACAGAATCTTGTTAAGGTAACCTGGAAGTTCTTTTCTCGTTGGACACATTATTATTCCATAATTGAGTTTGTACTCATAACTTAATTGTGCTTCAAGCAGAGGTGGAAGGTACACAGAAGAGGATGCAAAATTTATTGTTATTCAAATTTTGAGTGTGGTTGCTTTCTGTCATCTTCAAGGAGTTGTGCACCGTGACTTAAAGCCGGAGGTTGTCGATTTTCTGACGTTGAAATCTTAATATATAACCTTTTTCAGATGGTACTGCTCCTTCTTTGTCCTTCTTTCTTACTGATATTGTTTCCATTTCCTGTATTACAGAATTTTCTTTTCACCTCTAGAAATGAAGATGCTGGTATGAAGCTTATTGATTTTGGTCTTTCCGATTTTGTCAGGCCAGGTAATTATTGCAGATCACTGAGCTTGTTCTCTAATCAGATACGTGCTATCCATCTCTCTTAATTCTGCTGATGGATATTATCTAATATATTACTTTAAAGCTTAACAGCTAGCGGACTTCACTAACATGTCATTCTTTATCATCTTGTTTTCTTGATTGATTTCCATGGTTATGAGTTTTTTTTTGGCTTTCTTTTTGTTTAGTTTTGGGTAAGTGACATATTAATCACCAAATCATAATACAAAAAAGCTCAACAATATAGAGAGACCATCTCAACTGAAATGCCCAAGTACAAAAAGCATATGAAAAAGATGAAAAAAATATTGAAACACCCCATCCCAGTTCTAAGTGATACTGATTTTCTGTTCACTGTCCTTTGAGTCGTATGTGTCTTAGTTCTGTCTTGTTAGACCTGCAGATCTTCTTGATAAAGCTTAACAGAAGATCGGAAAGAAGTGTTTGCGTTTAGTTCTGATTGTTATTAATTCATCTGTGTAGTAATCTTTTAAATTGATAAATAAATGTTCATTGCCTGTATAATATATATATATATATATATATATATATATATATATGTATGTATGTATGTATGTATGTATACATATATGTACCTATATGAACACGTGTATGTACACGTGTCTATGTACACACATACACGTGTACATATGTATACATATGTATATATATATATGTATGTATGTATGTATACATATATGTACCTATGTATACATACATACATACATCACACATGTATGTATGTTCTAGAAACCCAGTTGAATTAGACTTGTGGTAAACTGGTAATGCAGAATTGGTTTATCATAAAATGACTGAAACCAATTTCAAATTTCACTTTTTTTTTATCTGCAAAACCTAAATCTGACAAGCCATGCATCTCTGGTTGCTACTAGCTGATTGTTTAGTGCCTGGCTTGTGGGGTTTTGTTGCTTAACAGTTGACACAGGTGTTTACTGATTAGTAGATCAAAATGCAGTTCTATTCTATATGCTAAGATTTAGACTGTTTAGTGTTTGTGTGCAGACTACAGAGTGATTCTGTTGTTACCATTTGTAAAGAAATTAGATTTTTCGGAGAGCCTATTTCATGTTGGTTAATTTTCCCTTCTACGTTTTTATTACAAAGGTCTTGTTATTCATCAAATTTTCTCTATTTAAACTAATGTCAAATGGACAGCTTCGATGTTGCAAGCTAAGTGATCAGTATATGTCATAGACTGTAATCAGTCATCCTTTAACTCAACTTTATGAAAACATTTTTGCATTTATTTCCTCTAATACTAGTAAGAACATAACCTACACACCAACTCCACAAGGAAGGGTACATAACTTTTAGAGGAGTGGTGGAGATTTTCAAGGTGAACTCACTCACCCTTCCCAATCAAAGTGGGACACTTATTTTTCTGTATTTAGATTAGTAAGAAGATAACCCACAAGTCCCCCACTCCTTACTGTTGTAAACTTATCGTTTTTCTTGTGTGTTTCTGCAGACGAAAGGCTTAATGACATTGTTGGAAGTGCATATTATGTGGCACCAGAAGTCCTACATAGGTCCTATAGTCTGGAAGGAGATATTTGGAGTATCGGTGTTATTACCTATATTTTATTATGTGGAAGCAGACCATTCTGGGCAAGATCAGAATCAGGAATTTTTCGTGCAGTACTAAGAGCTGATCCTAACTTTGATGATATACCTTGGCCTTCTGTATCAGCAGAAGCCAAGGACTTCGTGAAGAGGCTTCTAAACAAGGACTACAGGAAAAGAATGACTGCTGCTCAAGCTCTAAGTAAGTTTTCAACTGCTCCCAAAGTATCCCCTTGATATTGCCAACTTTTACACCTTTATATGCAGTGCAATTGTTTGCCAACTATTTCAATTATTATAATGGTTTGGATTGCTCGATGACATTGCAGTACAATGAAAATTTCAGAAAAGAAGTTGATAAATAAACATGACATACAGTACAATGAATAACTTTTCTTTAAAGTCGGACCTGTGGGATATTGGCATATTTGGTCATTTCCTCTTTCCGTCATAATTTACATGAAATGTGCATCAGTTGACCTAAATTATTGCTCTTGAAGCAATCAGGAATTAATGCATTTTCAGATTTATCAGGTACTACTATGTAATGATGATGGTATTTTTGGTTCTTACCTTTAAATGTGCTATATGTTGTTACAGCTCACCCATGGTTGCGGTGTGAAAACCACACTATTCCTTTAGATATATTGATGTATAAGTTGGTGAAGACATACCTTCATGCCACAACTTTCAAACGCGCAGCACTAAAGGTACTATAAACTAAAATTCCTTCACATAAATTTGACAAATTAATTTTTCTGGACATGATGGAGTTTAGTTGTTTAGAATTGCTAATATCTATGTAGATATCTGAATGACCAGATCCACCTATTTGTGCACTCTCCCCCTCTCAACTCTTGAATCAGCGAGTTGAGAGCAAGGTTCATTTATGTGATTGACCTGTTCAAATCCACAATCTGATTGGTCGGTCTGAAGTTGGTATATTTGCACATCAACCAATTGCTGCTAGCCATGCGTGAGTTGTAGCAAAGTTTGCTTTGCACTAGATTGGTCTGCTCCTCTTGCAACTCAGAAAGTTCAAAATTCCAACTGCAGCGAATTGAGCCTGAGATCGATACTCACCAAGTGGTAGTGCTAAAAAAATCCCTGCCAAGGTTCTAGGCAGTCCTCTTCCACCTTGATTTAGTTGGGCACGTAGGAGAAATTAGTTCTCTACTGCATCGATTGAATGAAGACTTTGAAGCTCTATGATGCTTGAAATGAATTTGTTGTCTTATAAGATTGTCTGTTTTTTTTGCTGGTAATTGTTCATGTAAAACTTTGGAATCTTTACATCTACCATATGTTTTATGTAGTATACAAATGTATACAATAGAAAGATAAGTAATTAAGATAGTGTAGGAAGACGCCTAGGCGTCGCCTTGGAAAACATCTATGCTCCGTATAGGAAAACGTCTAGGCTAGGAGCCAGTAGGTCTGCCTAGCTTTTTTTAGAACACTTCTGAGTGGTGCTGTGCTACATATGCTAATATTACTTTGCACTGGATCAAATGAAGAAAATTAAACATTGAAGCAAAGTTCGGAAAATGGTAACTACAAGCATACTGATAAAATAATACAGTACATAATCAATTTAACAATTATATGAAAAAATTACTTAATAGATAGACATTTGCAAGCTGCTTCAGATACGTATTTCATAATTCAACGTTTTAACTCCTCAAATTAGTTACTTGAGGTTATATAATATACATTTGCTTTCTATAAGAAGTGAGGCATACTAGATAATTTGTACATCATTGTTTTACACTTTTACTCGGTTGCTTTAACCTATGCATGCTACATATGGCAAGTCACAAGTCATTTTCTCAAGAAATTGTAGCCAAAGGATTCCTGGGTTCTGTAGTTGGTTATTTACTCTCTTCTTCCCCTGAATGTGTGTATAGTTGTTTCTGTACCTTTTTAGTAATGAAGTACACACACCGGAGAACAGCTGATTTGAAAGTGGGTCTTCCTGTGTCTTGCAGGTTTTTGGGAAGTGAAGTGGTTACTAATTCTATGCTTTTATGTCTTGCTTCTCTTTTCCATTCATTGTTGCCCCCCTCCCCTCCCCTCCACCACACACCAAACACACACAGAGGCGCACCAAAAGAAAACAGATTTGCTGTCATCCAGTAATGGAAATTTTAGGAGAGGTTTGTTAGTGAATTGTGTGCTGTCCACGTTCTAGGGAGTATTCTTCTGTAATTAATACCATACTTGCTTTCAAACAATTCAAAAAAAAAGTCTTTGTTAGTTTCTTAGCATGCATTCGTATCTGTGGACACAGGGCTGACAGTATGGTTGTTGTTTTGTTTAAGAATGATATTAGCATACATGATTAGAACTTACCTAGTCTAGTAAGTATTGCCATGAATTTTATAGTTGTTTATTCCGGTTTAAGTTATAATGCTTGTTTTGTTGTTTGTTATATAATAATTGCAGGCTCTTTCAAAAGCGTTAACAGAGGATGAGTTGGTTTACCTTAGAACTCAATTCACACTCATGGAGCCTAATAACGATGGTTGTGTTTCCCTTGATAACTTCCGAATGGTATTCACCAACACTTTCCCTTTTCAAACTCTTATTTGCTATATACTCTTTTAACTTGTTCTTTGAACTTGAATAGGGTACGATTATGTGTAAGATATCTCATATTCTCATATCTAAAGAAATCTATATATTATATTAGTCATATTTCATTGTTTTTGCTTAGAAAGGCAATATAGCGTTAAATTGGAATTGAACTTGCAGGCTCTTATGCGAAATGCAACTGATGCAATGAAGGAGTCGAGGGTTCCTGATATTTTAAATGCGGTGAGGCATCATCTTTAATATATATGACTAATGTATCTGATTTTTTTTTACTATATGCTTTATATGTTTAAAAATCATCCCAAATTGTGAGCTCCTTGTGAAAGTAAATTAAGGAAGTTCTACTTCAGCATAATCAGTGGCCAAGACTAAACTTAATTAATTATAATGCAATTTGGTAAATTGATTCTAAAAGTGGATGCTCATTTTGATTCTAAAAGTCGCCCCAAATTAAAAGTGGATTCTTATTTTGAGAGAGTAATATGTTTTATATTTAGTTTATCCATGACCTTATGGATTACCTATAGGTTAACTGAAATATTTTAGTTTGGAATGTTGTTATCAAGTGAAACATATCTGGGATCTGGGAAGCTAGCAACAACTGCATTGTATATAACCAACTATAATCATATCTTTTTCGATCCTTGGAATGACAGAAGATATAGTAGTTTATATATTTAGGGTTGGCATAATTTATCAGCTCATAACAGTTTGTCTGCTTCCCTTTTTATTAGATGGCACCTCTCGCTTATCGTAAGATGGACTTTGAGGAATTCTGTGCAGCTGCAATCAGTACTTACCAACTCGAAGCACTTGAAGGTTGGGAGGCTATTGCATCTACAGCGTTTGAGCATTTTGAACAGGAGGGTAACAGAGTGATCTCAGTAGAAGAATTGGCTCGGGTATATAATTTCAGGCCTTGAGAATTATTTCTTCTTTTCTTTAACCGTGTTCTTTGTATATTTATATTAGTCCCTAAGCATCGTCTCTCATGGATCTTCATGCCACCCCAATGATGTAGGAACTGAATGTGGGCCCTACTGCGCATTCAATTCTTAAAGACTGGATCAGAAACGACGGGAGACTCAGTTTGCTTGGGTACACCAAATTTTTGCATGGCGTGACTCTCCGCAGCTCAAATACAAGACATTAGTAGGGTTTTTTTTACTTATAGAATTTGGCATATGTTTAGCAATTGATTATTCATGGTATTCATCGAAGGATTTGGTGGTGGTTCTTTTTTCCTTTAGAGATGGGAAAAGAAGATTGTGTACAAATGAATATAGAAGAGTCAACAGGGAAGGCTGTTGGGGCAATTTTAAGTCGGTAGAAATTTCTTCTTCTTCAGTCCTATAAGCAGCTCCTAAAACCGCTGTGGTTTGAGCTTAAATCTGGAGATTTGTTTAGAAGATGGTTTAGAAGTTTTTGGATTTTAATATTGGTAATTCTCCAACATGTTTATTTGAAGGCACAAAAAGAGGATGAGAATTATTATGAACTTATAACAAAAGTAATTGTTTTCCTTTCAGCCGAGAGATGGTGGAAGAATGAATTTTGTTACATGCATTAAACATCGGTGAATGACTTTTATTTTGTTAATTAGTAGATATCTTTCGTTTGCAACTTATTTGGTGTCTGGTGGAGGAGTAGCAGTGTAGCACCAATCATATACTAATATTGACAAAAAGCCAAATTTGGAAATAACTCCAAGTAATGGTCAGTATTCCTCAAGTCGAAGCAAGTACAAGGCCAATTTTCTTCGGTTTCTGTCAACTTCTCTCTTCGAGTGATTTGGCAATGCTACAATGTCCATTTTACATTCGTTTCTATATATATATATAATTCTAGATTATAACAAGAGCTAGCTGTTATATAAAGCTTATTACTTTATTCTGTTAAATAACTAATACTCCTATGGATGTAGGATAGGCAATTTTTTTGTTTTTCGAGTATTGCGATCATTATGTTTTCACATGCAAATTAATTTGGGCGAAAAATCATAGGGACGGTTCAGATTTATTATAATTGATTTGCAAGTTATTTTAGGTTGTAAAGAGTCTTTAGATAATAGAGTATTTTTAAAATTTTAATTTACGTCGTGCCTTAAGGCATGGATAATTACGTGTCATCTTTCTGTTGTTTTTGCAGGCTATATCGAGAGCAACTATTGTAGTAGGTTCTGACTCATGATATGAGAATTTTTTATCCAATTTCAATAAAAAATATAGAGAAAAAAAATGTTATAGTGATACGATTTAGTTGATGTTATGACAATACTTTTTTGTTTTGATATAGATGGCTCATTTTATATTTTTGGGTATATATGCAAAAGCCTTTATTTTGGATTTTTACATCTTTTTTCCCCCTCATTGGATCCCATCAAATGGCTTGCAGTATTACCCTTTTTTCATAGGAAATACTGTTCATAAATCATATTGACCGATAGTTAGAAATACTGGAGGCAAATAAATCCTGTCAAACTTCTCATTTCTTTTGTCAATAAAGGAAAGGTGTGTGGGATACCCGAAAATACTATATTACACAAATTTGAGTCCGCTATCGTCAATCAATTAATTACTCAAATCTGCCAAGAACTAATTTTAAATTAAAAATAAATAGCACACTAATATTTGCCTAAAAAAAAACTATGACTGAATTGAGTATTAATCTTTTTGTATTAATGGTTGGACTTTCAGTTCTATCATAGAACTGAGAGTCTACTACAGTTTTAGATTTTTTAATTTATAAATATTAAATACAATACCCAACTGTTATATTAGTTATATTGTACCTTTAGACACGAGTTATCCCTAGTATTACATAACAAGTAAAATTGATGACTCAAAAAACAAACATTATTAGTGATCCCTTTTATGATGCATAACTAATTTATATTTTCAAACGCTAGCTGACTCGACCCATGATAATTGATACTCTATTCGCCGTTGTGTGACAAATAGAAAATTTAAAATTTTTTAAGAGTTGGCTATTAAATGTGTATCATGAATACGATCAACACTAACACAACTAATGCAACACCATTGTTAACCTAAATGTGTTGCATTTGCCTTGCATCTCTTCCTCTCTATGCTTCTCTCGATCTCCATCACTCTGAATTGTATTAACAATTCATTTTAATTTGCACAAATTTTATATAAAATTAAGTTATTTATTTAATTACACAGCGCACTTAACCCCCGATTATATATGCTTTCCAAATCATGGTCTAAATCATATAACTACCGTATACAATTTCTTTCTTGGTATTCGTGGCGTCTTGACCTTCAAAGTTCAAAAAAATGCATAGGGATCAATCAAACAAGACGCCTCCTGCCTAGCTAGTAGCTCTCTGTGTCAAAAGTTTTAGGGCAGGCAAATTAATTAAAGCTAGCTAGCTACTAGGCTTTCTCTCTTCGTACAGGTTTCAAAGTCAAACCAATCCATTTTCCAAGCTATAATTCAATAATGAAAAAAAAAGGTTCCTCATGAGTCAGTTCTCATGCAAATTGCTGCAAGAAACAACGAATTCTTGGAATGATATTTTCCATCAATTTTCATATATTTATTTGACAAATTACTTTTATTTTTCATCAAATGTGGAGTGAGTGTACTTTCAATAAAAAAAAAAACCCATAGTTTTCAGAATATATGGAGTACTACTTCTTCATTCCACTCCACAGTTTTTATAGTAGTAATAAATTCCTAATGCGCATTAACTTATTAATCTGTTCAGAGCAACATATATATATACTCTTATCTTATTTACTCCACCGGAATTCATCGTTGCTACAATTGTTCTCTCAGCAACCGGTTATTAGTTGTGGATGGCTACCCATATATATATATATATATATATAAAAGCAGTTTCAAGAAGTTACTAACTCATAAATTATTCTGTTACCAATTACTACTATTATGGAGTCATGAGCCTGAGATATATTGTTCGAGTTGGTCATGATCACTTGCATATTTACACATAAAATCCAATGAATAATGGGGAAAATGGATAACTTAAGAGACAAATACAAACATGCAAAAAAAGAGAGGTATATATAAACTTTGATCTTCCAACATGCATTAACTTTATTAATTTATATAAATATTAAGAAAAACAAAATGAAGAAATTCATTAAGGGATTAGATATACATATGATCAAGGTTTGAGACAATAAACCCTAAGATTAAAAGATCATTAGCTTGGGCTTCACACACACACACACACACATATATATATGGGTCTCATCTATAGCAAACAGTTGCTGAAAAAACTGTTATAGTAACTAATACAGGGGCAAAATGGTTATGAAAGTCCCTATCACTGAAACTCTAATGGCAGGTCAATTTTTTTTTTTTTAACGCTTGTCGTTAGAGGTTTTAACAATAAGCATTAATTTTTTTTTTTTTTAAATGCTGCTAGAGTCTTTGACGATAGTATATTGACAACAACCGTTTACTATGAATACGTTGTTACCTATATGTGTGTATCAAACACTTAATATTGTCAAAATGGAGGTCTATAGACTAGATATATCACCACACTCAATGAGCATTACAATAATACTAAATGTAGAACCAAACAAGGATTATATATATAAAGCCTGCAAAAAAGATTAGTGTATTTCTAAGGGTTATCTCCTTGCAATTTTGTATACCCGAAATTGAATTAATTTAATTAGGTGATAATAGTAGTAGTACAAGTGGTTGGTGGTGAATTTGTGTAGTGGAAGTTGGTGGTATCCACTAGCTAGCATTGAGGTCAGAATTAGGAAAAAAAACAAAACAAGGGTGAAATTATTAGTAGAATATGTGTGTGTATATATATATATATATATATCAAATTAAACAATAAATAAACTATAACATGTGAAAACAAAAGAGCAGAAGATGGAAGCTATTAGCCTGTAGGAAATTGAGTTGTTATTAATAAATGGATTTTCTTAACATGTGTTTTAAGGGTACATGTTAAATATAAAAAATAATAAATACGATTCACTAAATATTATTTGTTTATGCATTTATACTGAATTCCATATATATAAAAAATAATATATTAGTAGACCCCATATATTAAATTCAGTATAAATATATAAATAAATAATATTTAATGAATCTCATATCTTATTTTTTGTATATACTCTTAGAACACGTGTTAAGAGAACCTTTAATAAATAAAGGAGGATGCATGCTACTCAATTAATTTGAGGTGTGAGCGAGAGAGAGAACTGTGTGTCAATATTGAGAGAGAGAAGATTCTAGTGGAACGTTAGTAGTACATTAAGAAAACCAGATCTTTATTATCTATATATATGTAGAGAATTAAGAAAGAGAGACGACACTGAGATATCTAGAAGAGAGAGAGAGAGAGAGAGCATCCATCATCATGATTAAAATCTTCTACTACTACTACTGATGAAGTAGCTTGTAAATGGATGATGAATCTATATATCTATACATATGCTAAAAGGTGATCGATTGTAGCTATTCTTTCTTTCCTTCCTTCTTCCTTGAGTAGCAGATGCAGTAGTAGTACTGACATGTACAAACAAAAAGAAAACACAATGATGACCTGATGATGAGAAATTTACATACATATGATATAAACAAGAGAAAGGTGTCATGATGAAACTTTTATTGATTGATCTAATTCTCATAAAAATTATAAATCTGCCTGCAGGCATGCCATGCCATGCGATGCCATATATATATTCGCCCCGGCCCATGTATAGATAGATAGAGTGAAGATCATCACACCAATCTGCATACTACTCTCAACTACTAACAAACAAATGAGCAAGCAAACAAACAAACAAAACCCAAATGTATTATAAGTATGTAGTACGTAGTAGTATTACTCCTCTCTCTCTCTCTCTCTCTCTAAAAAAAAAAGACTATATAGTTACAAACAAAGAAACATATATAAGTAGTTGAGTAAATTATGTGAAAAAGAAATTAAAGCGCTCCCACGTACGTACCTGTTGTAGATGAAGTCATGATGAATTGAAGAGGTACCTAACGTAGGAGGTACGTATGACAATTGACACAGCGAGCGTGAGAGTTATTGAAATATGAATTAAGCAGCAAGTAATTGAGGGGAATGAAGCCTGGTCCGACAACACTTAAACGTCACCCATACCATACCATATTAAATCTATCTATCCATAATGGATCCATCTAAAAATTTAGATATATGTGATGAAAAAAGATCTGAGAGATTATATATAGGAACAGGAATAGGAATAAAAGGGTCCTCGAGCCAGACAACATTCCCCTCAAAAAAACCCATGCTCCTCCGGCCCCCTACCTACCTAATTCCCTAATTCATTCCATTTCTTCAAAATCATCGATCTATCCATGGATCCATCCTTAATTCCCTAATTTTCTTCTTCATCTTCTTCTTCTTATATATCTCTCTTAATTAATTTATATATCCCCTAAAAGGTTCGGCTTTCTTCAAGGGGAAAGAAATTAAGAGACTGAAAGAGAGAGAGAGACAGAAGCTGAGTAGGTGATATGAATATGATGATGATGAAAATGATTCGTTTGTTTGAGCCTTGAGGGGATGGGGAATACTGGGGAGGTATTATGGCCTGAGAAACACAACACTACACTGCTGGTAACGGCCCCCAACGTTATTAACTTTATAAAACGACAAACCCGCTTTCCTCCCTCACTTCATTAGTTAGGCACAATTACCTGTCTATCCCTACTCAGCTGGGCAGGTTAGGTTGGGTTGAGTTCTAGAAATGACCCCCACCCCGTGCACCTCGCACTCGGGGCCTCTAGTCTCTCTCTCTCTCTCGCACTCGGGGCCTCTAGTCTCTCTCTCTCTCTCTCTCTCTCTCTCTCTCTCTCTCTCTCTCTCTCTCTCTCTCTCTCTCTCTCTCTCTCTCTCTCTCTCTCCATATACTATCACCATTTTTATTTAGATGTATCGGTGATTTGTATAGTACAATTTAATAAAAATTAATTTGTTACATTATATAGCTATTAATAATATATTATCTATACATGTTCAAACAAAAAATGTCTATTCACGTAACATATTTGTACCACTACTCACTATGGTTAGGCAATTTGAAAGCCGAGCAACTCGTGGTCTAATAATAGTACGTAGCTATACTTTATAGAATAAATAGAAAGAATTCGATTATGATGAAATTAAAAATCATTTTCACACTAATAAATTATAAATTTTTTAATTATATTATTATTAATACACATTTAATATAATTAAAAATTTTATAATTTATTATGATGAATTAATTTCACCGTAACCAAAATTATCAAATCTAGATGGATGATTTTGGGCAGGTAAAAATGACAATAAAGGTGTCGTGCTCAGTAAGTACCATACAAACAAAATCAACAATGAAGAATGGTGAGTAATAATGATGACACTAATCAGTAATGTTATGATCACTACATAAATGGAGTATTATTTAAAACATGGTACTGAACAATTAATAAAAGAAAAGGGAAAAAAAAAGAGAAAAAGGGCGCGGGCAGAAGTGTCAGCAGAGAGAATAAATAAGACCGAATTTCCTATATACATACAATGATACAAGCGAGTCAGAGGAGTCTTGGAGAGTTATTGTGCTGCCCCATAAATACAAATATGAATATAAATATAAATACAAACACTCCTATCTCATTTATTATACTACCCAACCCTCGCAATTTTTTCAAAATTTAAAACTACTACTACCATACAGTTAAAATAACTTACGTACTGGAATAGTTAAAATTGTTTGTTGGTGGTAATAGTATTGGTTGGTATATATAGTACTAGTACAGTAGACTAGAAAGAAAAATGGTCCTCCACCTTTATACTCAGAAAACAATGGTACATATAGTACTAGTACAGTACAGTAGAATAGAAAGAAAAATGGGTCCTCGACCTTTATACTCAGAAAACAATTATTTCGAGAAGACGACCGACAGATAGCGTCAGTTAGGGGCTCCACATCTCTATATGTATATATCAGTCGGTCCCTATCTCGATCTCTCTCTATCTATATATCTGCTTTGTTACCCTCCAATTTCCTCGGCGACTAATATGCGTGCGCTCTTCAAGTCTTCTACTATACGTACGGGCACTTGAAAGTTTTGTTTCCATGACTTCATTTATCTATCTGATATCTATATAATGTTGTAGTACAATTTTTTATCCGTCGAGTTATTTTTGGACACGACTGTGATCGATGTTAAATAAAATCCTTAATGAACTTGACTATATATATATATATGCGCTTACATTACTTTTTTATTTTATTGAATTGGATACTAATTTAATTTATATATATATATATATATATATATATATATATATATATATATATATGTCAAAAAATATTAAAATTTAACGGAATATTACGTGACTACTTACATAAATAATAACGAGATTTGATGTGCTAAACGACATCGCGTGATCTTTGTAAAATTTTACATATACCGAACCTCCCAGGTTTTTCTCTCATGGTTTTTCTCTTCTTTGTTTTTGTCGGAAGCTGAGGCATAGCCATTACTAGACCTCAGTTTCATCTGAGTTTGAATAGAATTCTTGTTTACCTGTATACCCATTGGAGATCCAGCTTCCTTAAGAGAAGGACTACTAGAAACTCTTGGTAACTTTCCATTTCCAATTAGTAAGTGTTGGGATATAAATATCTGGAGTGGTGACTCATCAGACTTTATGGGATTTTTGGGGTAGTGGGCCACCTCTGAAAATATCTTTGTAATAATTCAATATTATATGTGTGGGAGACGGTTACTTTATGTTATATATACTGGGCAGAGAGGGATGATCTAACAACAACAACAACAACAACAACAATTACTTACAATATCATAGCAGACGGAGGAGAGAGAGAAGCTACATCACATATACTAAACCCAAAACATACACTTCTACCTGAATACTCCATTTTGGTCATACTCTGACATACACTGATATTCACAGAGGTATAGTGATTTACAGCTTGGACACACGACCCCCTTTCATACACATCGGCTTGCGTCGAAGGGTAGTGATGTGTCGGGTGCATCGTAGGGTAGTGTTATGCGCCGGGTGTATATCGAAGGGTAGACATATACACCGTGTGTGTGAAGCGATATTGTGGTGTCTCGTTATAAATCATTATATATCGACATATATCGGTATGTGTCAGCCCGTGTACTAATGAGTATTTCTCCTGTGGGATTGTTGTAACACTTTCAACATCATTCTAGTGGATTCATGGCGCGTCTCACCCGTGGTTTTCTCCCGATTTGGGTTTCCACGTTAAATCTTGTGTTCTTATATTTATTGATTCTTTCTTTACATTATAATTTATATTTCCAGCATGTATTGGCGCATTTTTTGGCTTGTTCTTTTGGTGACTTTGTCAGGTCCAAAATATGGCGTTAACATTGGCGCTAGAAGGAGGGGGAGGTGGCCACAGTAATTTCAAATCACCAAATTATTTTTGAAATAATTTTTATGGCGGTTCAGTTATCTGATTGAAGGAATATATTACATCCGAAGCTAAGTCATTTCCTTTCATTGAATATTATGATGTTTATTACAAATGTTGTGCTCATGTTTATTACATGTATGATGTCAACGTTAAATATTATATGTTCCACTGATAAACTTTTACTTGAAAGAGAAAAATACTTGGGTCTATTTTCTCTTTCCTCCTATTTATTACTCCCAGGAACGTGACTTCGTCGGAAGCTGAGTCGGCAGCTTGGAGGGTGTTAGGCTTCGGCTCGGTCTGGGCCTCGGCAGATTGGTCCTATGTGTGCTCGGCAGCCTGGGTCGGTCGGTAGGAGGATGGCTCGGCAGTCCTGGGTGGGTCTCGGTGGTTGTGGCTCGGGGGCCGCTCGGCGAGGGGTGTCGGCAGGTGGTGTTGGGTCTGGGTTGGCCTCGGGCTGGTGTTGGTGATCGGCAGTTGATCCTCGGTGGCTTCGGCTCGGTCTGGACCTCGGCAGGTTGATCCTCGGTGGCTTCGGCTCGGTCTGGACCTCGGCAGGTTGATCCTCGGTGGTTTCGGCTCGGTCTGGGCCTCGGCAGATTGGTCCTCGGTGTCTTTGGCAGCTGGGCGACCCGGCGGTGGTTCGGGGGTTGTTCGGCAGGGGTTCGGCGATGGAGCTAGTGACAGCTCGACCTCGGCAACCGGTTTGGGTCGGTGGTCGGCTGGGGGAGTTTGCCGGTGGCTCGTAGGGAGTTCGACGGCGTGGTGGTTTGGTTAGCTCTGGGGCGTGTCGGCAGCCTGGTCCCGCTCGGCTGCCCAAGGTGGGTTCGGTTGCTCCTCAGCGTGTGGCTCGGTCTGGCTGGGGCTTGTTGGTTCGCAGTTGGGTGGTGTGGTTCGGCTGTTTGGGGGGTCGGGCAAGGTGTGCTCGGCAGGCTCGGGGTCGGCGGTCTGGGGTGGAGGTTGGAGGAGAGAGAAGTGGGCGGGGCTGCAGGAGGAAAGAGAGAAGGTAACAAAAAAAAATAAAAAAAAAATATATATATATATGTGTGAAACTGGTGCATTTTTGTAGTACTCTCCTATTATAAATTTTTATAACAGGAGAGTGGGGGGCAATGTTGGGATATAAATATCTGGAGTGGTGACTCATCAGACTTTATGGGATTTTTGGGGTAGTGGGCCACCTCTGAAAATATCTTTGTAATAATTCAATATTATATGTGTGGGAGGCGGTTACTTTATGTTATATATACTGGGCAGAGAGGGATGATCTAACAACAACAACAACAACAACAACAATTACTTACAATATCATAGCAGACGGAGGAGAGAGAGAAGCTACATCACATATACTAAACCCAAAACATACACTTCTACCTGAATACTCCATTTTGGTCATACTCTGACATACACTGATATTCACAGAGGTATAGTGATTTACAGCTTGGACACACGACCCCCTTTCATACACATCGGCTTGCGTCGAAGGGTAGTGATGTGTCGGGTGCATCGTAGGGTAGTGTTATGCGCCGGGTGTATATCGAAGGGTAGACATATACACCGTGTGTGTGAAGCGATATTGTGGTGTCTCGTTATAAATCATTATATATCGACATATATCGGTATGTGTCAGCCCGTGTACTAATGAGTATTTCTCCTGTGGGATTGTTGTAACACTTTCAACATCATTCTAGTGGATTCATGGCGCGTCTCACCCGTGGTTTTCTCCCGATTTGGGTTTCCACGTTAAATCTTGTGTTCTTATATTTATTGATTCTTTCTTTACATTATAATTTATATTTCCAGCATGTATTGACGCATTTTTTGGCTTGTTCTTTTGGTGACTTTGTCAGGTCCAAAATATGGCGTTAACAGTAAGCTATTAGATCTATATTGAAATTCAGCATTATTCAGACCAATTTGACTTGTTCTAGCATTAAAACTATGGCTATCAAAACAAGAAAATTTAACAGCCCTCTCGGCAAACTAAGGATCAACGGAGAGTGCAGGCAAAGCAGAATTCATAGGCATTGGATTCTGGCAAGTTCTCTTTCATAAAATGATTTATAACTGAAGTGGAGAATTCATGGGTGTGTTGTAACATGAAGTGTTGGGACTATTGTTTCCACCACCAATGCAAGTAGTCCCCTGCAGGAAGTCCGGCGAGATCTTGCCGGTGTTGCAAAGGTTCGGCATATGTAAAATTTTACAAAGGCCACACGTCGTCATTTAGCACATCTAATCTCGTCATTATCCACGTAAACAGTCATGTAAACACTTTGTTAAATTTTAAAAACAAAAAATTTAAATTTTATAAAAAAAATTATATTTTAATGAGTCAATTGTAAAAAAATTAATTCAATAATATATATAAAAAAAATAACTTATTTATAAATTATTATGGATCGCTATATATATATATATATATATATATCAATTAATTAATTAGTACCGGACAATATTTAGGTAGTCACAAATTAATTAATTAATTAAATTTCCTTGCCTGCTGCTGCATGGGGATCGGATTGGCGGCAAGATAGAGACTCGGCACAATAAACAAACTGTCGTCATATTTTCACATGGAGACGTTCAATTCCTTCCAAGACCAAGTCTCATTTGTTACAGTAATTAAGTCAATTTTTTGAACATCAAGAAATTTTAGAATCCATTCTTGCCTTGTTAAATTTCTACTAAACTAACAAATAAATAAATAAATAAATAAATAAATTCCTTTCAAGAATCTTTTATATGAGCCCGTCCGTCCTTCCAGGACTATCATTTCCATTGTCTTTGCTTTTCACTAGTCCATTCTCACGCACGGGGTCGATCGCTTTGGTGTACGTAGTGTATATATTAATTACTTCTTATTTACTTTACCCCTCCGACCACAAGATTCGTCGTCACTGAGCTAAGTTGACATTTGAAAGGTATGAAGTAATGCGTCAAAAATAAGTCATCCATGTATTTTGTAAAGAAATCAATTAAATCTGCTTTCACAGTTAGATATATGGAGAACCAATAATTAATTAATAAGGCCATCAAATTTTTTCCTTTTCCTTCCCGATCGATCGGTTGTGGTAATTAGTTTCTCTATCATATGAATTAATTAGTGCTCCCTTTCAGGTCGATCTATAACAATTAAGCTACAACATTAATTTTGAGATAAGTATATGTACACAAAAATCAAACATAACATTGATCTTAGTCATTAAAAGTATGTGCACATGAATTTCAATATAAGCACATACTTTTTAATGACTAAGATCAATGTAGTGTTTGATTTTTGTGCACGTAGACGTACCTTAATTTTGCAACAAGAAGTGACAATATCATCTTTTGTTCTGAATCCTTTGGCCACAACATTAATTTTGCAACAGCTAGCTAGCTAGCTAGGTGACAATATTATTGTGACTTAGCAATTCAGATTAAAAGTGATGCCCCATGCCAGAGGGCTGGTGGAAGGCAAATTCAATGATCCAACCGGCCGGCCATGTAGTAGGCCATTAACAACACATGATTTCATTCACGCATGCATGTGCATGTGTTTTTACGTGCGTGTCTTTCATCTAGTTTTTGTGGTACATCGGAAAACCTTCGGTTGATTGGAATGTAAAGAACGTTTCTCATGAATGAAAGAAAGGAATATGCAGCAGCAAGAAATCTTCAAATATTTCACCATTACCAGATTTTGTTTTTTACAAATACTTTATGCGTACAAGTTAAAGAAGCTGAAGAAACAATTTGTCAGAATTTAATTGTTACTGCATGCAGCTGTTTTGTATTTCATAAATTTATCACATATTTAAGTTTAACAAAGTTCATGACTTTTTGTTACATTTGTTAATTAGAGTACAAGTTTCATACATTGTTTTTGTCATCTACTACCCCGGCCCTTTTCAAGGGCAGAGCAGATACAATATTTTTTGTAATAAAATGCAACAAAAATTTGTAAATTTACACACGGTCAAGAGGATTACAACTTCTTAGCTAGCTAGAGTCATCGATCTAGTTTAGGGAGCTATACGGTCCATTAACGTTGCAACATTGTCCTTTATGTGCTCTAACCGAATTAGCAAGCAAGCATAGCCCCTTTTAGCCGTAGCACTATAGTCCGCGCGTCGACCTTATTTGCAAGCAAGTATCTGCAAGTAAAAATAAATTAAAGCAAAGATTAACTCGAATGAGATAGCTCGACTGCGAGAGCGAGTGGTTAGTCTGTCCATTTCAAGAAAATCTTATTTCAAATAGGCAAATAGAAAAGAATAAGGTACAATTAGATCAGACGATCCTCCTCCTTTTTCGTCTTTTTCTATAAGTTTTACAAATATGATCAAGAGTATTACAACTCCTTAAAATTTGGATCTGTACAACACTTTAAAATTTATATATGATAAAGAGTACTACAACTTCTTAGAATTTAAATTTATATATGATCAAAAATATTACAACTTCTTCGAATTCGAATCCGTACAACACCTTAAAAAGTAGATTGTTCCTCATATTGAGCAAATATTTAGTCATGGTTGAATATTTAATTTTCTCATATAGCCCAAAAAAAAAATCGTTCATTGCCGATTCAACTGTGTACATACATATACATATAGTCCATATATATATATATATATATATATATATATATATATATATAATTGTAATAATTTGGATCAAACTTCGAGTTCAAAATAAATCTCAGGTTAGATCTTGAGTCTGAATCGAATTAAATTTATCTAAATAAGACCTTAAATCACCTACCTCAATAGTATATTTTTAAATTATATAACTTACTTCAATTAGTTCACCAAAAAAATTATAATTAAAGATACTTTTATTATTAATAACTTAATTTTTTTATCTACAAACAAAATTAATTTTCCTACATGTTTCGGTGCCAAACTAATAACCCTAGCCAGCTTACTTAGGTACCTACTTCTTGGACATTTTCATATGTCAAGGTGTAGATCTAGCTAGCACATATCTTGTTCACGGGTTCAGCAGTACTATAGCTAGCTGAGATGGTTGGTATTTGACAGTGAGGAATATATTGACCAAATAAATTACTGATTACTATAGAGGCCTAATTATCTAGTTCTTAAAACACGCATTTGAACATTAACTCATTAAGAATGAGATTTAGAGAAATTCAAAATAATAATGTTGAGTGCCTTATTAGAGACTCTAGAGGAGGTAAATGAAGAGAATTGGAATGTAGGTAGCAAATTAAATTGGGAGATTTCAAATTAAATTAGAGGTTGGTATAGTATTAGTACTTATATATATATCACTTTATGTTATGTACGGATGTTGTGTAATTTTATGGTGCCCGCAAGTTATGGTGTTGTCTGGCATCCAAGAGACCTAAACACGAAAGGGCTCCACCTTCCCACTGCTCTCGCCCTCTCTTTCTCTCCCTCTATAAACTTAATTTTCAATTCATCTTTTGAGAATGAGCAGGATGTCTAAAGCGATATTTTTAAATGTGATTTTTTATGTTTGATATATTTTCTATTGACTTTTATGATTAAATTGACTATTTTTCAAATCAATATATCTTATTATTATTTAATATATATGTAAAAAACCTATAAATATTATAAACTACATAAAATTTAGTACTAATATCAATATTTATTTTTTTGAAAATCTAAATATATATGTTTAATTGTTAATTTTAAAAATGGTCAATTTGATTACAAAAATCAATGAAGGACTTTTATTTTGGTACGGAAGGAGTATTAATATTTTTTATTTAAATGAATTTTTTTTTTATGCTGTTAATGTTTTTTACGTATTTAATATTTGAATTGGACTATTAACCCTAAAAGATTGATTGAACTTATATTTTTATAATTTTTTTTATATGAATTATTTATAGTGTTTAAAAATTTGAAACCTTCTTTGAATTTGAAATGGGGCTTAAAGCCCTAAATTTTTTTTCATATAGGATAGGGCCGGCCCTGAGAATGAGTCATTCTTCGGCGATTGGAATGACGACCGGTCGTTCTACTTTTTTTCAATTTTTGGTATCGATAAGATTAGATATGGTTGGCGGAATTGACAACCAATATAGGGGGTTTTATACTGTCCGAACGATCGATCGTCACTCTCAATGACCATTTCCGTTCGCACCAAAATTTTTCTTTGAGAATAGAGTGAAAAAGGGGGAGGACGATACTAGCTCCAGATTTCAACGATAGCTTTACAGAGTCGTGGAAAATTGTGCAGAAAAAGAAAAGGAGGATGAGGAGGAGGAGAAGTTAATTAAGACAAGATGAGAAAAGTAGAGCAAGTCGTGTAAGGGAAAGCAACAACACATAAATGTCAAATCCCAACTCTGCATCTTCATACACACCTTGTCCATACTCCCTACAATCTATACATATATATAATTTTACTAGCTACTCCTCTCGTCATATATACACGTACTTATACTGTATAAGTACGCTCGTGTTAACATATATAGTATATCAAAAATATACTGCCCACTCACTCCATCCTTGATATAGTACAAGTAGTCGTGCATTACAACAGTCAAAAATTAAAATTTTAAAACTCCCAACGCTATTTAAATATAGTAGAAGTTAGGCGGTCAAAAAGCAATTTGAAGGAAATAAAAGACGTTCCTCTCTTTTCTTCATCAAAATCAACAAATATATACTCTATTTCTCTCTCTATATATGTATATTCTTATGCGTAACATCACGAGTTCTCTCTCTCTCTCATAAGAAGAGTGTGGGTTTGTGCATGTTAATTTGTCAAAGAACAATGCTCATTAATTAATATTTAGTAGCAGTAATGATGAATGATTAGGCTTGAGAATGGAATTAAAAAAGGAGGAATGGAAGGTAGATATCTGGAGGGAAAAGGGGTATAGAGTGCATGTATGCATGGGGAATGAGTGGTAGTTGAAAAGGAAATTAATAAAAGCAACTACTGTGCAAGTAAGCTTTTTTGCCACGCAAGTCAATATATATATATATATATATATATAGCATGGTGATGACACGATGTCCTAATTTCTTCCAGCTTGAGATATATGCAGCAAGAAAGAAAAAGGAAACACAAGATTCATTCAGACTCTTAAAAAGTAACGTCACCATGTAAGTTGAAAACCTAATTGCCTTTACAAATTTCACCTTAATTCTACGTGCAAGTAGGGAACTCATCCCAGTAATCCGTTGCTGCAGATAAATTCCCGTACTACACGTATATATATGTATGTTATATATATAGCACACGCGTACTCCTACATGGCTACCTACCTAGCTCCCTTCTAATTTGAGACCTACCTTAAATTTCACCCTTTAATTAATATATACTCCATCATTCATTTATTCATTACAAATTAAACCAATTCTCCCGTCTCTCTCTATCTCTCTCCTGACTTGGATCTTCTCTAGTTTGGTAAAGCTTGATACATATATAGCTACCTAGGCTTATAGATGGATGGATAGTCTGATTGACTGACTGAGTGACCCACACCCATTCCTTTCTAAAGCCCAAAAAGTACTTATATACTAATAACACCACTAGTACGAGTAGTATTAATTATTTAGCGAAAACAAGAAATGAGCAATCGTATTTAACTTCTGATTCACTGACAGACTCGAGGCCTCTAGCTCACTTAATAAGACTAGTACTAGTTCTAGGCTAGTTACTTCTTCCTTTATTAAAACATTACATAGAATAATTCAATTGGTGACCCAAACAGTGTACCCAGACACCTTTGACCACAAATATCTAGTTAATTACAAAACCCAAGCACAAACATGAAACGAACAAGTCTATGGAACTTTGACGCCAAGGAAGCTAATAATGTCATAGCAGGCCTGAAGATAATTAATGTCCGTCCGGTGGTTCAAAATTCCGGTGGAGTAATAGATAGATGAATTTCTGTGGAGGGAGGGGGTCATGAGTTTTGAAATATTAGACATCTTAGGCTATACAAGGAAATAAGGATATATAGAATGGATTCAATTCCATTTCGTGGAGTCCCATTAACCTTGAAAACCCAGCCCTCAGACCTCATATGTGATGTGTGCTTAAGCTTGGCCCATCTCTTTCGAAAAATTGGAATTCGTCTTCTGGCCCAAATCATTGTGTCCTCCTCTTCTCCCAGCAATGCAATTATAGTTACATTTGGGCCCTGTCTGAGTTTTAAATTTAAGAGTAAGGGAGAGAGCCCATAAGGTGTCCTGGAGTTCTTTCCCTTTTTAGGAGATAATTCATAATAGGGGCTTCTTGGAGGGTTTCTCCCCCCCTTTATTTTTAAAAGAGAGAAAGGGCATAATTTTCTCTCCAATCTCAAACCACCAAAAACAACCCCCCCCCCCCCCCCCCCCCCCCCCCCTATGCAAACAAGTCAACAAAGTAGGATTTTCCTTTTGAGACGAGAACTGAAACGCAATTGTCACGGTCTTTGTTTTTCTAGATAAAGCGAGTATTTCCTTTTTCACTGGACTATGTATTTTGCTATGTACCTTTTTAATTGTTACATTTATTGGCTAATCAGATTTCACAAGGGCCCAGACCGGACTTTAATTTAGCTTTTCAGGCTGATCTAGTTAGCCTACGTGAGTGAGTAGGTCCATGAAAACTTGGTTCATATTATGTTTCACGGGTGAAAATGCATTAAGCTATTTGTGCCTTTTGCTTTTCACGTAATGAAATTTGGATGAGTCTTCCTATGTATGTATTGGAAAAGTTTTTTTTATCAAATTATAATTATGACATACGTACATACATGAGATAAATAAAAATTAAAAATAATTTCACCCTAATTTATTCTATCTTAACGTATAATTTTTCATGTTAGTCTTAATCCAATCAACTTGTTACATATTTGTAGACACGTATATTATTTCTCAATCTAGCTTGATAGTACTTTGAAACACCAATGAAAGTTAACAAACATCATATAGGACTGGCATAGTTGTTAGGATATACATGAACTCATGAATATCCCTAAGTTAACCGGGCCAAAATTATTTATGTCATGTGTGGACAAAAAACTAAATATTAGTTTAATGTTATTGTTGAAAAATTATTTTAAATAATAAATAATTTAATAATTAAAATAATTTATTAAGAATTCCACAATTGTGTGTTCGATACCTTCGACTCAAGGACTTATCAGAGTACAAAAAAGTTAATATAATTAGAATAGTTACATAAGTACAATTTTTAGTAATACATGATTGAAAATTGTTTTCACTATAATAATTTTAGTAATACGGGACTGAGAATTATTTACAAAGATTACAACTAAACTAATTCCTGCCTTACAAACCTTATGGCGATGCGCCCTACAGGTGTTTAATTCGACTCCTAGATAGTAACTCTAAAGAGAGTTGTTTTGTTGATTTGTTGATGATGAGTTTTTGTTCTCATTTCTTCTGATCTTGATGTGGCCATTTATAAAGTTATGTAACTTTCATATCCATGATCTTCTCAACATCCTAAAATTGTCGGTTAATGGTAGTTATGAGATTAATCACTCCAAACACTCAGCTGCTTTAATTTTATCTAACACCTGCCGTTATTAACACTTGTCATTATCATATTGGTCTTGTAGTAAGGCACATGATACCCTTAATAAATATTCGTGGGCTTTCATAATTTAAAAGTCATTCCAGCCTTTTCCCTTTTATTTATATTTTCTCAATAAATTAATAAAATACGGGTACTCAATAAATGCCCCCTTTATTTAATACGCTTATTTATCATATTAAATAAGTCTCTTCCTTTATTTTGGCATGAGAAAGGAACTAAAATTTAAAATCTACACCTACTTAGGAAGAAACCTAAACCTACTTAGGAAGTCGACAACTAGTTTAAGTTATCTCTTTCTTATTTCTAGTTGTGTTTTGGCTTACTTTAGATTTATTTATGCAAAAATTTAACAACTGTAGTTAGGACTTCATGTAAATACTCTATTTATATATATAAAAGTTTTTAGGCTATGTCCATTTGTGTGACTTTTGTTTGGTAAAATAGTTATTGGAAAGGTGTATCTGAGATTTCATATGTATCCTATATATTTGGTTAGTAATTTTTTATGTACTTTCCTTTGATAAACTTTTGATGGATCTCCCTTTTGTAGGCTCCATGTACACCTTTAAAGACCTGATGGACTTTAAATGACCCTTCCCAAGTAGGAGACCATTTTCCTAATTCAGGGAATTAGTTCTCAACGACAAAATGACCTTCCAGACCTAAGTTGAAAGGATTAAAGGACTTGAATTTTACCTTTCAGACCAATTCATCAAGTTGGAAGGACTTAAACTTTACCTTGTAGACCAATTCGACAAGTTAGAAGGACTTGAACTTTACTTTCCAAACTAACTTGACAAGTTGGATGGACTTAAACTTTACCTTTTTGTATACCATTTTACTACTTTGCCCTTATCCATTTGTAGATTGTTTAGGGAATCATATCTTTTGTTATCCAAGTCCACTACGTTGGTTTTTAATGAATCAAGATAATCATTTGTTGAAACATTGTTTTATTTTAACACTTTAATGGATTAATAGTGATCTTGACAAGTAAGACTGCCTCTTCATGATCTTTTGTCGTAATAAATTTCTACCTAGTTACCATAACCTCGACAGGTTGAACCATTGCCCCTTCTACTTTAGGGATATTCAATTCTTTTTAAAACATTTAACAGTGATCTTGGCAGGTAAGATTGTCTATTCTTGATCTTTTGCCATAATAAATTCCCACCTAGTTGTCATGGGCTCTAGAGGTTGAACCGTTGTCCTCTTATCTTTTTTTTTCCAGTCCTTCCCGTAGGAGTATCATAAATCTTTCGTTCTCCCATGTTGCCAGATTCATAAGTGGATCTAGAAACATTACGTTAAGGAGGGAATGTAGCCATATATGGTTGTGTTACATATACTGGTGGAGCTGTCCAAAAACCTGATGAGTGATCAGGATTTACCCTATTAGGTTGTACAATTAAACACATTTCTATCATCTGCTGAGAACATTGGTTGAACATTTATTTTTAATATGTTCAAAATTTAATAAATTCTCTTATTCAAACATCCATGCATTTCTTTCTAAGTCATGTATTTCTAGTCTAAGATCAAATAAATGAGTTTCAAGAGGACCATTTATTTGGTACTTTAGGTTTTGAACTTGAACCTCATCTTCTTTTGAGTTGCCATCATCAACACGGCGATGTACCATTATTAGCAGCGCTTTCAATTATTGGTCCCACCGGGTGTGCCAATTTAACACGTGGACAAACATCCAAAATATTAGTTTAGTGTTATAGTTGAAAAATTATTTTAAATTATAAACAATTTGATAATTAAAATTATTTATTAAGAACCAGACAATTATATGTTCGATACCTTAGAGACTCGAGCACTTCTTGGAATACAGAACAATTGGTACAATTAGAACAGTTAGAAAAATGCAATTTTTAGTAACACGAGAGCAAAAATTATTTTTATTACAATAATTCTAGTAACACGGGACCATGAATTGTTTTCAAAGACTACGATTAAACTAGTTCATACCTTACAAATCTCCTTGCGATATTAGAGACACCTCTTCCTCAGCTATCAATCACATAACATAAGAAGATTTGTAGCACGTAACATAAGCTAATTTGTAGCATAGCATGATTGTTGTGAAAACTGACAGATAGAGAGATTATCAACCATGATTGTTGTACATACATAATTACCAAAAATAGCTAGCTGTTGTGTGTATATATTCTGTAATGATTAATGAAAAATTATGTTGAGTTTCAAATCATACCTGTGTAGCCTTTAGCTTCCATATGGTATCAGTTGAGCCAGTCTCACACGAGTCTTCTCATTCTGCATTCGAAATGTTTGCTTGCCCTAGTTTTCTGGTCATCACCACTCAAATTTTCTTTTCCACAAAACGCCTCCTATTGCTATTAGTGCCACTACACAAATTCCTAAAAAACTCATCTTCCATTTTCCCCCAACAGCGTGCCCAGTTTGAGGCCTTACTCATGGGGTACATCGATGGTACCCTCAAGTGCCCTATTACCACGTCCAACTCCTCTAATGCAGCTCGCGCCGCTACCAACCACTGGGTTCGTCAAGACAAGTTTCTTCTTCACAGCATTCTCGCTTCTGTCTTGCCCACAATTAGCCCGACATTGCCTGTGCCTACACCTCTCATGTTGTGTGGACCAAGCTTACCTAGCTTTACGCCAATCACTCTAGGACTAGGGTCATGTAATTGAAGGATGAGCTTACTATGTCTCAGCGTGGCTCCCGGTTAGTTACAAAGTACCTTTATGCCTTCAAACTCCTTGCGGATGAAATCGCTCTGATCGATTCACCAGTTTTTGTTGACGATTTCATGCTCTATATTCTCAATGGTCTTGGACCATAGTATTATGAGGTCATTGCCCCCATTCAATTTCGTGAATTAGCCATCACCTTTGATGAATTGCACGATATACTGGTCGAACATGATAATTGTCTGCGGAGGATGGACTCCGCTGCTCAATTTCTCGACGTCACGACAAACTCCACCAAGTCCAAATCCTCTGGGTCCTTTCGTGCCTCGTCCAACAAGAATGACGACATTACTCGATGTGGGTCTTCTGATCAAGGCAATACTCGGGGTAATAATCGCAAGGCCTGGTACAACCCCAAGTGTCAATTCTGTGATACAATGGGCCACACAGCCAAAAACTGCCCAAAATTGCAAGCCTTACAGGCCTCGGTAAATTGCTCCACTTCTACCAAAGAGAAGAAATGTTTAGTGGACTTTGCGACTCTCATAACATTACTTCAGACCTATCCAATTTATCTATTCACTCTGAATATGATGGTACTGATGAAGTAGTCCTCGATGATGGTTCAGGTTTGCCTGTCTCGCACGTTGGTTCTATTGATCTACCATTTTCTCATCACACTTTTCATCTTCATGATACACTTTATGTTCCAGCTATTAATTTTTTTTGTTGATATATGTTCATCATTTTACGAAACACAATAATGTTTTTATCAAATTTCACCCCTCTCATTTTCTTGTGAAGGATTAGATCACGGGGGCGCTTCTTCTCAAAGAAGAATGTGAAAACGGCGTGTACCCACTCCCGGATTCCTTGCCTTCTGGTTTGAATAAAGCAATGGTTGATGTGCATGAAATGACAACGTTGGACACTTGACATTTATCATCCAAAATTGTTATCCATCTAGTTAACTGGTTCTCCCGCCCATTCATGTCTCAAATAAATCTTTATTATGTACTTCATGTTCTCTTCATAAATCTTACAAACAAACTTTCTTCACCACTATTCTTAAGAGTTCTTGTCCTCTTAATTTAATATACACTGATGTATGGGGACCCTATCAAATAATTGAAATTGACAGCTCTAAATATTATCTTATCGTTGTTGATCGTTTTACTAAGCATGTATGGCTTTATCCTATGGCACAAAAATCTAGTATCCAACAAAATTTTCCACAATTTAAGCATTTAGTTGAAAATCAATTCAATACCACCATCAATCGTCTTTATTTCGACAATGGAGGTGAATATGTGGCGCTTAAGTCATATTTCTCTGTCCATGGCATAGGACATTTGACTACTGCGTCTCATACACCACAATAAAATGATGTATTTGAATGCTGTCATCGTCATATTGTTGAGACAGGTTTAACTCTCTTAACTGATGCATCCATGCCTACAGAATTTTGGCCATATGCCTTCCAAACAGATGTGTTTCTCATAAATTGCAACCCTACCCCACTTCTTCAAAATAAATCTCCACTTGAAGCTCTTTTCGGTGACAACCCCAATTATCTTAAGCTTTGCCAATTTGGGTCATTATGTTTCCCGCTAACCAAACAATATAAGACCTATAAGCTCCAGCCAAATGCCACAGCCTGTGTGTTTCTTGGTTATTCTCCAAACCAACATTCTTATTGTTGTTATGACACCCTCACCCATCGACTGTACCTATCCAAACATGTTCTCTTTAATGAAACTGTATTCCTCTTCGCCCAGTCAGCTACTGACTCATCTTCCCCGACAGTTTAATCTTAAAGGTCCATTTTCCCACATGAGTTGTTGCCATCACCGAAGCTTAGCGAGCCGGATATGGGTCACGTTGTTTCTCCATCTCCTTCAGGTATGTCACCCTCCCATATGATTTCTTTCATCAAATAATGCAATCGATTCTATTAGTTCCAAATCTCATTATGTGGAACTCCCTACAATCCCCCACTCTCAGACTTATCCCTTGTTCCAATTCCTGTCAACTCGAAACCCGTGCTCGAGACAGTCCTTCCCCCATCTGTTCGAACCCATACCATGACTACTAGAGTTATGCACGACATTCACAAGCCTAAATAACTCTCTGCTATAAACACCCAATGCCCCTACCCTAGAACCCTCTTGTGTGAGTCAGGCCCTGACCGATCCACTGTGGTGTGAGGCTATGGCCAGTGAGCTTACTGCTCTTATGTGTCACAACATTTGGGAATTAGTCCCTGTCCCTAAATGTGTTAATTTGGTTTGATGTTGTTAGGTTTTCAGAGTTAAGAGAAAATCAGATGGTTCTGTGGATCACAAGCGAGATTGGTTGCCAAAGGATTTAACTAGCGTTTGGATTTAGATTACTTTGAGACTTTTAGTCTTGTGGTCAAACCCACCACTATTTGCACTGACTTGTCGATTGTTGTAATGCAAGGCTAGTCATTTAGACAAACGGATGTGAATAACGAGTTCCTTCATAGGAGTCTGGATGAAGATGTCTTCATGAGTCATCCACCTGGTTTTGCTGATCCCACCAAACATGGGTTTTCTACAAGCTTCAAAAATCAATATATGGTCTAAAGCAAGCACCACGAGTATGGTATTTTGCTCTCAAGCAAGCTCTTCTTGATTTTGGTTTCAAAAATTCCTATTCAGACACTTCACTGTTTGTGTATCAAAAGGGTTATGTCATAGCATGTCTGTTGGTTTATGTTGACGATTTAATATTGACTGGCAATGATGCTGTTTTTGTCTCCATGATCATCTTAAAATTGGGTCAATGGTTCTCTCTCAAGGATCTCAGACCACTGCATTTTTTTTGGGCATTAAAGTTATTTCTACTTTTATCGATCTGTTGTTCTCTCAACATAAATACATGCGAGATTTATTAGCTCGTACAAGCATGGACGGGGCTAAAGATGTCATAACCCCTTTCTCTACAAGTGTTTCCTTACGCCTCTCCGACGGCACATCTCTTGTCGATAGTACTTAGTACAGGCAGATAATTGGCAGCCTACAGTATTTATCATTGACAAGGCCGGACATAAGTTTTGCTGTCAACAAATTATCACAATTCATGCACCAACTATCTGTTACTCACTGGGTTGCCATAAAACGTATGATGCACTACTTGAAAAACATTATTTTTCATGGTTTGTTGTTTCACAAGACATCCTTTCCAGTTGTTTCAGCTTTCACGAATACTGACTAGGTAGGTAACCTTGATGATCGCATTTCAACTTCTGCATATGTGATTTTTCTTGGTCACAACCACATATCTTGGAGCTCCAAGAAGTAGCAATCTATTGCAAGGTCCTATACGGAGGCTGAATATCGAGCCCTTGTAACCACAACATCTGAAACTGTCTGGATCACTTTTCTCTTGCATGAACTTGGTTATCCGCTCTGTGCCCCCCCTGCTCTTCTTTGTGATAAACCTTGGCGCAACTTAACTTAGCTTTAATCCTGTTAACCACTTATACATGAAACATATTCAGATTGATCTTCATTTTGTGTGTGACTTGGTTTAGAAAGGTAGCATCATTGTTTTTCATGTGAATACCAAAGATCAATTAACTGATCTATGCACCAAACCACTTTCTCACTAGCGCATTAATCTCTTGCGGAACAAGATTGACCTCACCGATGCTGCCTCCATCTTGCGGGGGCGTATTAGAGACGCCTTTTCCTCAGCTGTCAATCACATAACATAAGTTGATTTGTAGCATAACGTGATTGTTGTGAAATCTGGCAGCTAAAGAGATTATCGACCATAATTGTTGTACAGATGTAATTACCAAAAATAACTAGCTGCTGTGTGTATATATTATGTAATGATCAACAAAAAATTATGTTGAGTTTCAAATCATACCTATGTAGCCTTTAGTTTCTATAGGCGATGCATGCACCCGATAAGTGTCTATAAAGAGATTTATTTGTTGATTTATTGATGATAAGTTTTTGTCGTCATTTTTTTTGATCTTGATATGATCATTTATAACTTTTCATCTCTTGATTAGTTATGTAACTTTCATACTTATGATATTCTCAATTTCTTAAAATTGTCGTTTAGTGGGAATTAGGAAATTAGCCACTCAAGTATTTACCTGCTTCAATTTTATCTAACACATGTCGTTATTGACATTTATTGTTATCGTATTGATCTTGCAGTAAAATTTATGTTATCCTTAATAAATATTTGTAAAATTTTATAATTTAAAGATTATTTAATTTAAGTCTCTTATATTTTATTTATATTTTATCAATAAATTGATAAAATATGAGTACTTAATACCACGTAATTAATATCCATCCATCGTAGCTTGTTTGACCAGGTAATGCTCTCCACTCTCTCTCTCTCTCTCTCTCTCTCTCTCTCTCTCTCTCTCTCGGTTTGTCTGTCTTGGAACGGCTGATAGAATTAGTAGGCAGCATAAGTTTTGAACATGTATAACGATAATTTCCGGGGCCAGACCCGCCTGCCTGGCGGAGATAAGATGAAAATAAATAACAAGAGATGTGATGGGGCGGACATTTTCACTACCAAATCACTTAATTTGATCTCGTCTTTATCACTATGGTCGGCCCCATATACATGCATGCATATGCATACCTAATTAACTAATTAATCTACTCCAAATAACAAAAAAGAAAAACTTATTCAACAACAAGCAGAACTCATATTTTTTTACTTTTAAAGGGTTTAGTTTAATGATGAGGATGAATAAGTACAATTATTATCTTAATAATATCAAAGGTGGTTGAAGATTCTGAGATATGCATTGAACACTAATTAAAAAAGAAAGCTTGTTGAGCTCTTGAATTCTATAAAGAGCATTTGCGAGATAATATATATATATAGAGAGAGAGAGAGAGAAGAAATATTATAATATTGAAGTAATATATGTATTTTATATATAAATGTAAAACAAATCTTTAATTAATTACTCTTAGTTTTAATTAAGCTATAATATAATTATTAATGCTCAAATTTATTTGCACGTTCAACTACTGTCTTAGATGTGAATTTGGACAAGGAAAATCACTAAATTGTGCTT
The DNA here is from genome assembly GCA_947179155.2 of Hedera helix. Classification (NCBI taxonomy): domain Eukaryota; kingdom Viridiplantae; phylum Streptophyta; class Magnoliopsida; order Apiales; family Araliaceae; genus Hedera; species Hedera helix. The sequence goes on along the minus strand of OX359284.1, from coordinate 43,089,768 downwards.
GACGGTTTGAAGATACTTCCGATGTGAGAGTAAGTACATATTTTAAGACATATTAACAATATAGAGAAAATATTTAGTAAACTAAGATATTATATATTAAGAGAGATGATTATAGTTCTGTCGTTAATCATGTATTTATAATACTCATTTGACTCTTCAAGTTAGCATTGAATATAATAATCAATTAATTATCCAAAGATGATAAGGATTATAATTTAAACTTATCGAATTTAGAGATCCTTTTGTATGCATGTTAGGCTTAATAGGCTGTAGAGCCGAGTCCAATATAATCAATTTATTTGTGTTCGTAAATACGCAATTCAACAATAATTAATAGATCATTCTTTTTTAGCATAATATTTTTTATTATTATTTCATTTTCATTTTTGTTTTCACATTTTGCAATTAAGTGGAGTCATAAATTAAATAGCTAGCTAGAAAATATTGAGAGCGGAAAGCTGAAATTAGAATGGATGCAAATTAAGTCTAATTAACTAACTAAGCTCATAGCTAGGATAATTAAGCTGCTATGCCGACATTCTTTCCTAGCTTCTAGAATTAAGTTGATGCAGCTCACGAATTACTCCATTATTTAATTACTATATACATGCTGCTGCTTTATTTCACGAAATCATGACCAGATTCAATTAAAACTTCGCATCAATCAATCTTAGATATTACTCCCACCACCCCTCATTATTTAACGTTTTAGAATTTTGCACAACTATTAAAAAAATTAATTACTCCATTAAAATTACGATATATTACCAAAAACACTATTTATATTATATAAAAAATGAAAAGTTAAATTATAGGGTTCTCTCATTAAATTGCGTAATTATTTTTATTTTTAAAATTAATTAAGAATCTGGAAAAAAAAGAAAATTATTCAATAACAATAAATTAAAAGAGAAAAAAAATAGCATCGAAGAGATTAGAGAGAATTAAAGAGAATATTGATGTTTAAAGATAATTATAAAAATAATATAATTAATATTTCCTAAAAATTTGAAAACAACAAATATATAAAAATGAAAATAACTCTTTAAAATATTAAATAATTAAAAATTGAGGGAATAGTATTATATTAATTTTAAAATTTAATAATACCTGTTAATTTGAGCGGAAACGTGGCAGGGAGAGATAAAGGGCAGTGATTTGCGAAAAAACGAAACGTGTCCTCACACGACACTCAGACTCGACTCGCCTTGCCTTTAATAAAAGTGAGAATATTTAAAAGCAAAGAAGATTAAATGTCCAATGAAAGCTCTGCCACCTACCCTAATGCTGCAGCCCAAAGACAGAGGACCACATAATGGGCTACTAAGTGTTGACCAAACCCACCTGTCAAACTCACACTAGCTTACGTGTCACAACTCATCCCCTTTCATTATAAGAACTAGAACTCAGTCACACACGTAATCCGTGTGTATAAATTATGAATGTGACCTAAAGATATATATTAAATACGAAAAATAAAAAATAAATCTCATTAAATATTATTTTTTTATATATTTGTATTAAATTTAATACATAAAATTTATAAATATATTATTTTTTTATATATTAAATTTAATACAAATACATAAATAAATAATATTATGCATTAAATTTCATACTTAGCATATACCTAAGGACACATTCTAAAAAAATTCATAAATTATATAAGATAAAATAATTATTTTTATAAAATTTAAAGAATTAAATAAAAATTAATATACAAGAATAATAATAATAATATGACTTAACTTTTAAGGACAAAAGAGAAAATAAATAAATTGTGACAAAGAATCACCAAAGCGGCCATAACCGTTTTATAATATAAATAACAAGTGTCAAGAATATATTTTTTTTTTTATATTTAGTCATATTGACATACCAATAAAATTTTGATAACAAATTTAAAGACATTCTATTCTATTATATTTTTGTTATTCTTTATTGATAAATAATTTTATTTTTAAGAACGGAAATAGTAATACTTGATGAAGAGAATGTTATGGTATCCAAAAAGAAAAACATAGAAGAAAATTTCAGAATCCAAGGCAGGCACGTAGCTTCATAAAACAAACAAATTACCATTCGCGCGCTGTCCTTCAAATTGGCGGCTCAGCCAGCCTATCATATCACAATAGTGTCACTGTTTCGAGAATTTTGTCACAAAAAAAGTGTCCTTTATTTTTTGTGGTTGAAAAATTATGAGATTATATTACTCTTTTTATTTATTGTAATATGTTGTGGCTTAAGATTAATATGCAACACTCGTGAACTCCATTAATTTTTACATGTAATAGCCACTTTTATGGAGAATGAATAAGTAGTACCGAATATGTGAAAGCAGGGTGTAGTTCTCCCTCCCGGACACCAACTCTAGGTTTTTCAAGCTACTAGCTAGTGTAAGATCTAAATTAAAAATAAAAAAGCAAGTGTATTATGACCAATTACGAATGATAAATATTAAATATGTTGTGTTAGTGCGGCGTTAATATTAAGTTTATCAACTCTTCAGGTCTAAGGTCCTTCACAAGCTCCTTCTAAAAAAAAAGGGAGCTTCACCCCACCCCACCTCACCTAACATATTTGGTAATGTTACGACCTGCAATTCTCACACACACACACACACACACACACACAGTATTTGTTGATTGCCATAGGAAAATCACATGGTAATTAGGTGTTGCACGTCCCAAGATTTTGGCCCACCGATTTTTGGCTACGTGTACATAACCACAAGCCTTGTCATGGTGATTCTCCAACCATCAAATGTATCATCGAACCGGGACATGTATCAACTGCCAGAACCACATACAGCTTCTATAAGCTTAAAATATCTAGAGAGACCAAACGCTAAATGACAATCTTATGCCAAAACGTGTATCACGTCGTGGCCGAACCGACACCATTCGCCTACAGACAATAAATTTAAGATTACGACGACCAAGACACTGACGACCGTGAAAATTAACATACTATAATAAGGCACCATCAGTAACAATATTATATCATTATGTTATGCTTTCGTGCTCGTTTAAAGTAAACATCATAATTAACCAAGTCACTTAAAAATGGCTTAGCTCGCTCGAAAAACAAGCTCAAGCCATGACCGACAAATTCCCCATTTTAATCAAGTGAAATTGAAAGAGAACACTTTTAACATGAAGTTTACCACAAGGACTTTGGAAGTAGAATTTGAAGACTTTACCACGTTTAATATGGACAATGTTCTCAAGGCACCAGAAGAAAACTTCATACGATATCAGACCCCACCCAGATTGGATATAAAAACAAAATAGAACCCAATCCAACCCAACCAGTCCAAATAACTATAAGGTACTCTTCTCTGTCAGCAGTCAATAAGTACATGATCATCTTCAAACCTCACAAAATCTTCATATACCATTACTGTACCAATTTCATTATCCCCAAGCTTGTTGAGTTCTTTACTTTTAGGCAGCTGATTCTTGCTTGAATCACAAGATGTATGAGGATGGAGAATACTCTTCCTCAATTGCAGCGGTGCCGGATTGTTATATGAGCTTGGACACATTCTCGTTCAAGAAGAGGAACAAAAACAAGAGGAGATTCAGCGATAACCAGATTAAATCCTTAGAGGTCATGTTTGAGTCCGATACCAAGCTTGAGCCACGAAAGAAGTTGCAGGTGGCGAGAGAACTTGGATTACAACCGCGGCAGGTTGCAATTTGGTTCCAGAATAAGCGAGCTCGATACAAGTCAAAGCAGCTCGAGAGAGACTACAACAAACTACGGTCCAATTACAACACGTTGGCAGCCCAATTCGATACCCTGAAGAAAGAGAAGCAATCATTAGTTATACAGGTAAACCAACTGTTCTTCTCCATCCATTGGTGATCATAACAGCATTCATGCAATCTGATTAGAAGCTTACCAGTTTGTTTTCAAATTTCACAGTTGCAGAGGCTACATGATATGATGGAAAATTCAGGGGAGGAAGTACGAGAGCTAGCTAGAAATAGCACCGACGGAAAATCAGACAAAAAAAGAGAGCTTGAAATGAAGCCGGCCTCGTCACTGGACAGATCAGAACCCGGTTTTGGTGTGCTTTCAGATGATGATAGCAGCATGAAGGCAGAGTATTTTGGGCTGGATGATGAACCAGATCTTCTGAACATGGTAGAAGTAGAACCTGGAGACGGTTCTTTGACATCCGCTGACGATTGGAGCACTCTGGAATCCAATGGTGTTTTGGACCAGTCCACCAGTAGTTATCAATGGTGGGACTTCTGGTCTTGAATGAATAAATCACTCAACAGTGTGGAGGAAATGTATCCAAATAATCTTCCATCTGTAGGTAGGATTTGCAGGGGCATGGCATGGTATAATATATCAGTACATTTACGGAATCAATACATGCCAAATAGTAGTATAGCTCGAGGATTTAAACACCTGCAAATGAAATGAGGCACTTTCGCTGTTTTTCACTGGGAACGATTGCCAATGTTGTGCTCACATGCTCACCTGAAACTGCACACACCCACACACTACACACAGAGATTCCATCAAAGTATTGCACCTCAGAACATATTTGGTGAAGCGTTTAAAAGTAGGCATCGCAATCTAGATGAAATAAATTCTTCATTGTCGCATGGTGCATGGTTGAATAGAAACATACAAATGGTAAAAACTAAATACAACTGAACAGACTGCACGCGATTTAAAGCTGAGATCTCGAAACATTGTGTCCTAAATTAATTTAACCACCAGGATTATCTCCTCAATAACTTCATAAATTATCAAGTTTCAGCACAAAATCTACTTACAAGTAGCGTATAACTTCAATCGGCATTGCCCCTTGCAAGACGATCCAAACATAATAAAGTGTCATTATCCATATCTCCCCCACCCTTGGCCCTATGCACAAATTTTGTTCTCATCTGTGTTTGAATCTAAAATTCCAAATAAATTTGTTAACAGCCGTTCAGATTCTTCTCAATACCTTTCTCAAGCTGATAAGCAATTTCACTTTTTTATGGTCTCTAAACAAGGAATCTGAAGCCTTAAACATTTTCCACTTGCCGTGTCTTAATGCCAGATTCTTTTACCTCTTGAATCCAAACATTTCATTTCTTGGATACTACTATTGTATACTCGAGTCAGAGAAACACTTATTGAAACAGCACATTACAACATGTCGACTAGTGAGGAAAACATCATATACAAGTCACTCTATCGAGGACATGTGAAGATTCTCATGGAATAAGTGTTTCAAGATAGAACAACAGATAAAAATGTAGGAAAGCATATTTTCCCAAGGGCAAGAGGAGATCAAGATGTTAAAAGCATTGCTGAATTTTATTACATTTAACAATCTTCGACATAAGAAAAATCATACTTTTACGTCTTATACATCTTGAGCAACAATATCTTTCACATAACCTGAGTTATATCCACACCACCTAAGATTTCCCAAATGTATAACTGTGGACCTGCCTTTTCTGGTAGCAACCCCTACATTACCTTAATGTTGCGTTTGGATTAAAGGAATGAAATAAAGGAAGGAATAAAATGATTTTAAAGTATTTCAAGTGTATATTTGATTGTTAATGGGAGTGAGTGGTCTCATAATATAGTAAAATTATCATACATAACCATTTCATTGGAATGAATTTTATTCCATCACCTCCCACATGGAATAAAAATCAAATGAATGGAATGATTCATTCCACCCACTAGAATGGTTTATCCTCTAAAATGATCATCTTATACACTATTTTTTTATTACATTATTTCTTTCATTCTATTCCCTCAATCCAAACATAGCATAAATATCTTTATCTCTCAAATCATTTAAAAATAAAATAAAATATGAAACTCTAGTAACTTGTTCAACAAAGCCCGTAAGTAACAAATCTTGAGATATTTACAGAATTATCAATGTCTCTATCACCTACACATAATTAAAAAATAGAGTCATTGTCTACCTCCATACTATTCCTTCCTATGCAAAGGAAAATGTGCAATTCACCCTACGGTATCTGGATTTGACTCCAGTATGTAGGACTTCAAGCCATGGTGAAATTTGAGACCTGTATATAACAGAAAAATTATACTTGCACCGAGAGAAAATTTCAGAATAAACACTAAGAGACAGGAAGTACGCATAACAGTAAAAGTACAAACTAAAAAGAATGCACTACAGCAGAAAAATAAATCTTCCTTACGTACCATCACAAGTAAAAGCTCCAGAAAAAAACTCAACGGTCAGCAAGAAGCTCCGAAAGACATGTTATGGAAGTAGGGTGAAGAGGAAAATTAATCTACACCTAGTCTCCAATGCCACAACAAAAAAATACGATAACCTTTAACAGAAACATTTTACCAGGCTGCTTCTAACACACATTGAGATAGTTCTAAAGCAAAGAATATAAATGTCTCGCAAAAAATAAAAATATATTATAAATTATTTAAAAAAAACTACATGTAGCCTCTTATTTTCCTTTAGTTGACTTTCACACCAACATTATCTTGCTTCTTTATATAATACATTTAAAAAAAAAAACTTTCTGATATTGGCTAACAACATTATTGTTTAGATTTTTTAGTAAGTAAATAAATCTAGTAGAAGAGACAAAATGGGGCGAACCCAAGTACACATGAAATATACAAAGCATATCATTAAAGGGTAAAATAGGATATATAATTTGGAAGGAATTAATCAAAATTGAATGTGGATGCAGTTAATGCAGTCACACTTCACATAAGCATACTAACTAAAGTACTCTCATCAACAGTTTATATTTTCGACTGTTGAATCAAAATAACTAACAAAACAATTCGCTTTTGTATAAAGCCCTTATTTAGAGTCCAAACGAACTAATTGCATACAGAACATGCTTATCATTTTAGGGAACATTAAAAAGATCAAAATCTTGGATAGCAGGCATTTTACTACAAAAGTTTCAGCAATCTCACCGACTGATAGTATACTACCAGTTTTTGAAGCTTAATGCTTGAGTGAACTCTATTAAGAGCTAAAACCCTTTTTCATTTAGACTTGCTCCTTTCTTACATCTTCACATTCAAAGTCAAAGACAACCATATCATATTGTATAACGCAAATTGTAAGTTGCAACTCGGTGCTTAGACATTAATTCTAAATAAAAGCTGCTTTCTTTTTAAAGTATAGTGTACATGGCATAATATTCCAAAACAAATTCATCAACAGCTTCGAAATCAATTGAGGCACAGGTCTAATGATCATACAGATTCAATGGATAGCTTAAATGGGAAATATACTACGTGCCACCCAAAAGGCAATCCCAGCAACATATAGATCAAATGACTAAAGTGATTCCAACTCTCCAAGCATTCTCTGTCATACAAATTCTGATTAATATTAAGCAGTGGCTCTTTTCTCTAAGCCCAAAAGAGGGAGGGGGGCTAAAAACTTTATGAAATACTGTAATGCAACTTTTAGTGTAGTTGAGGTTTATTCCCTTTTCCCTCTATTTTTAATGACAATATACAGAAGGATGCAACAAAGTAGGACAGGCAAACAAAAAACACAGGGTTAAATGGCAAAGAAAACAATATAAAGGAAGCTGTAAAAACCCAGAATGGAAATCGTACCAGCCAATCTATGCGCTGCTTCAAGATCAAGCCTCTTAGACAGAGTGTTGTTGTTCAGAACCTAATGAAGCCTCTAACGAGTGTTTTTGTTCAAAACCTAGTGAAGCCTCTGTTATATTAGGTTAACAGAAACCAAGGTAGTAATAAGGGGAGAAGACAATTTCAGATTTAAGGCCCTGGTCTGAAAGGGCGTGGGTTCAAATCCCACAGCTGTCGCTCATCATTTTTATTTTCCTCGAGTCTATGCAAAAACCGCTGCAAAGCGAAGCAATCACAGGTCTTGAATTTTTTATTTAATTTAATTTTGTTGTCTCTTGTGTAGTTGCTCACGCATTTCTCAGCTGGAACTCAAAAAATACGCCCCCCCCCCTCCTTTACCTACCCTCTCCGACCACCATGGGGGCATTTCTTGCATCATTTCTGTTATGGGGGGTCTTGTTACTACTTTTGTATGGAAAAGAACCCTCACGTATGTACTTTACTTGCATTGCAATGCTCCAAGGGAAATCTTATTTTGGTGTTTTTTGTGTATTAGGCAATTTGTGTTCCAGATAACTTCTGTTTTGAAAAATTGGATCTTTAATTAGTTCACTGCGCATATGGTGAATCAGACATGGATCGATGACCCAAAAAGGGTGTTTTTATTTGTTATTTTGATTCTAGTAAGTACCTTCGCATTGTAAAATACCAAAAGCTCTCAACTCCGCAGAGGGAATCTTTATTTAATTATAACCTGGTTGCAGCTTGATACATTTTTCAAGTATATTTTCCTTTGTGAGAATTTCTTTAGGAGTTCAAAAACTGACCAATTGCAGATTACATTTATTGGCCATCATTCTATCAGTAACTCATCACTTCCCTTAACTTTGAATTTTAAGAAAATTGGAGATTAAGTTAAGCATGCGCCATTCTTGATTATTCACACACACACGAGAAGTTAAGAAAAACTTAACAAAGTAAAAATATGAAAAGAAATCCCTGTCGCAATGCATCATAATTCAAAACATTGACCAAAAGCTACGACAAAACAAAAAGAACATAACCAACTTTGATGTTTTAGACAACATAAAGCATAAATAGTCAATGGTCAACTATTGTCACTATAACAAAGCGGTTTCAAAATGTTTAGCTTCCAAGAACCTATCACTAGCTGCAATAGATAAACCCTCCAGCTGCAACTAGCTGGTAGAAACTTGAAATCATGTCTACTTGATCTTCTTCTTTGGCCTCAACTGCAATTAAATGCCAGCAAAAGAAATGAGCGCTAGAATTCATCAACCATAACAAAAAGAAGTAATAAAAGTTTAAAAACAAACAAAAACCAAGTTAAAGATGATATCCAGTAAAAGCACCTGATTGCTGTGGCCACACTTTTTCTTCCTGCAGTTGACAGCACGAGGATGCAGGCGAGCATAACATCTGAAACCAATCAAAGAGAACATTAAATGCACATATCCCTTTTATATGCCACCATATCAAAACTCCCTTGCAATGACATAAAAATAGTGCACCACCATTGACCATAGACATACAGCAATATTGCTGATGCACCAACCAACTTAGCTAAGGTCATGGGAGAAAACAAACAAGTGCAGAGAGGCAGAGGCAGAGGCGAGGACAAAAAAGTATGTCAGTTCAAAATCTAAGATATAGTGAGCTCCTAAAATAGTTAAAATATAGGGGCTTTCGTTTACAGATGAGCAGCAATTTACAATTTCAAATAAGTATAGTTTAGTAACGTATAGTCAGGGCATGTAACTACAATTCTTATCTAAGCAAATAGTTGCACCTTGAACCCCCCCGTCACATCCAAAAGGAGATTAGAAGAATGAGAGGCAATTCAATTAATCAAAAGCCTAACAATTCACCACACCCAAAGCACTTTAATATTTAAAAAAAAATAGATTAAACAAAGATATGAAAATACAATGCTAGAGCAGCAAAACATGTACTATAATACACATGCATCACTATCATAAAATCTCCAAACAAACTATATAAACAACTGCATATCTATAAGCTGTCTGAGCTTTTGGATTATTCCGACCTAACTAGGCTTTTATGGTTTCATGATTTCTAAAACATCTATATATGAGATTAACTCAACGGGGGAACGTAAAAGCAAACATAATGCTCCAACAGGTAATGCTACAGGAAGCAAATTCTTTGCGTGGAATAAAACACAAGCCTTGTGCCAACAATTTTAAATTTTTTCCACTGTTGTCTTCGCCGCCTCTCTTACCTTAAATTATTGAACTATTCACCACCCTCTCTAATATACATTGTTCAGCAGACCTAGGTAGCAAAGGATGCAACTAGCGACCAGGCTTATACCTAGGCAATAATAATTATTTATCTCTCTAATATATATTTGCATATATTATACAAAACATATACTAGATGTAAAGAGACAAAATTTTACATGAACTATTACCAAAAGACAATCATTACGTAAGAACAAATTCATTTCAAGTATTTCAAGTATTATAGAACTTCAAAACCTTTATTAAATTGATAAAGGTGACTGCCTAGGGGGGATTAGGCAGACCCATGGTTCGAAATTGCGGTTGAGGCGCACACCTCAAGGCGCGCCTCAAAGCGAGGCGGCAAAATTCTAAGGCGAGGCGTACGCTTGACAGGGAGGGAAAGAAATTAACGCCTCCTTTGGCTGAGGCGTACGCCTCAAGGCGTTGCGCCTCGAGGCGGAGAGAGGCGTAGGCGTAGGATATGGAGCATAATAGATTCTAAGTGGGACAATCAGTTGCATCGGCATTTGCACGCTGTTGCATATTTTTTGAATCCTCATTTTCAATATGATGACAATTTTTGTGCCAATGTAGAAGTTAAGGTGGGATTGTATGCTTGTATGGACAAGCTTATTCCCAACTCTGAGAAAAGAGAGAAAGCTGATTTGCAATTAGATGCATTCCGATTGAGGCAAGGGTTATTTGGCTACACAAATGCCAAAACAATGTGTAAGAAACGTGCTCCCGGTAAGTACCGTTGATTAATGTATGACTATGCCTGTACTTTCATTTTGATTAAATATAAAGCTAATATGTAATTAAATATTGATATATGTTTTAATATTGATCCAGCTGATTGGTGGATCGCATTTGGAGATGAAGCTCCAGAATTAAGAAACTTTGCAGTGAAGATTTTGAGTTTAACTTGCTCATCTTCAGCGTGTGAGCGTAATTGGAGTACTTTCAATCAGGTATTTATTAGACTCAAATCTCTTTATTAAGATTGTATGAGATCTCACTAATGCTCAATTACTTGTAATATAGATACATACAAAGAGAAGGAATCGACTGTCTGCATCCAGGCTTAACTCATTGACTTACATTATGTACAATAAAAAAATGAAAGATCGGCACATCAAGAAAAAGACACTAACGGAAGAAGAGGATCCATTGGTTGTTGATAGTGTGCCATCTGATAATGAGTGGGTTGCGGGGGGAATTGATGAAAATATCTCAAGAGTGACTTCTGAGCTTGATGATATGGAGGAGGGTGAAGGGACTCGTGGGAATGAAAGGAGAGTTGCAAGAGAAGAGACTATTGTAAGAGAGATTACACTTGGAGGGAAAGGGACCCGAGAAACAAGAAGTAAACAAGGAAGTCAAAAGAGAAAAGGAAAGACTTTGCAGTCAAAAACTAAAACAAAAGGTTAGCGTCATTAAAATTTTCTTTTTAAAAAAACATACTCATTAGTCATTATATTATATATAATTTATATATTTACTTGTTTATTTATAGATAAAGGGAAGGGATTGCAATTAGTAGATGAAGAACCGGAGTTTGAGGATCTTAGCAGTGACGATGAGGAAGATGACAGAGCTATTAGATACGATGATGATTCCATGGAGGATCCTCTTAGTGATAATAGGGGTGATGATGGAGATGATGGTGGGGATGATGATCAAGGATTTGATCCATTTTTCAGACCGTTGGATACGAATGATACACTATTTATATAGTGATGGTTGATCACTATATAAGTAGTTAATGATATTATGTTATTTTGATGTTTTGTAATGATACATTAAGTGACGTTTGGTTATTTTTGTCTTTTATGACCTTAATTATAATGATGGATTATTTTATGATTTTATTAGCATTTTTTTATAATTTTTTTGGGGATTTTTAACTTTTCAAATCGAGGCTTACGCCTCGTTCCGCCTCAAGGCTTACGCCTCGCCTCGTCCGAACAAAACGCCTCGTACCGCTTTTAGCTTTTTCAAACATTGGGCAGGCCTAGGGATTTTAGAATACTGTCAACAACTTCACCTATTCATCTCCAGTTTCCTCCCTCTTTCCCCTGCTGCCAACTATACTAGTTTTTCTTCCCTCTCTAATGACAAAGTTACCACAAAAGAAATGAACAAGTTGAATGAATGGTAACAAGAAATCAAGATCAGGGAGAAAAGTTCAGGCTAGAACCACTTTAGTAAAGATAAACTATTGTTATCATCTAGCTGAAAAGATAGCAACCAAGCTAATCACTCTAATTAGATTAAAATTTGAGTCTACCACCTTACACCTACAATTACTAAACAATTTGCAAGAATTAAATGCAATATTAGTAAAACAAAATTTAATTTGAAATGTAATAATGGCCAAACTTGGCAGCCTAACTCTATGCACCTCACAGACTATTTATATGACATTTTAAGGCAGTGCAGAGAACAAGCCAAAGAAGATGCTAAAATCCCCCAATCAAACTACATCCTAGAAACTAATAGTCCATAATTTTGTTCAGAAATGATGCTATGTGCAATAATAATAAGCTCAGAATCAGCATCTAAATATTTCCAAGTATAAAAGACCTTAAAAATATAATATTTTCCACAATCAAGAATAGCTTACTTGCGGCAAATCATCTTGTCCTGGTTATATTTTCTTGCCAAAGCCATCAATGAAGGCTCAATAATCCCACCACGAAGCCTCAGAACCAAATGTAATGTCGACTCTACATAAATTTGCAACTAAAATTCTTTAATTTCCACTCGGTACACGCTCATATATAGGTATACAAATAAATATATGCTCATATGAATTCACCTTTCTGGATGTTGTAATCAGCCAGTGTACGCCCATCTTCAAGCTGCTTTCCGGCGAAGATCAATCGCTGCTGATCCGGTGGAATACCTAAAGAATTATCCATAAGATTTGTGACTATAAACATTAAGATTACAAAATTCTTACTTTTTTTAAATTAGTAAATGATGTCAAACCGGAAATGAGTACCTTCCTTATCTTGAATCTTAGCCTTAACATTGTCAATGGTATCGCTCGATTCGACCTCGAGAGTGATCGTCTTCCCGGTCAAGGTTTTCACGAAGATCTGCATTTTCTCTCACTTCGCCTGGCTTGCTTCCACCTCTGTTATGAGCAAGCCTAAGTTGAGCGGAGGAAAACTTGAACAGAGAATTATATACTCGAGCTCGGAATTAGGGTTTTGCGCTTGTGATTGTATGTGACATGGGCTACTTTATCATTATAACCTCAGAACTTGGGTTTGAGGATAAAATTGTCTCTATTTGGGCTATAATATATTGGGCGACTGTATTTCAAATGTAGCCTAAAAATTGGACTTGATTATGGGCCTGAGGTTGTATCTCTAGTCTCCATATAAGCTGTAGTTTACTCGTGTCAAAAAGTACTTTTTTTTTTTATAATTTTTGTTTAACAAAACAAACCTTAAAATATATTAAACCATCCATCATAAAAGTCATTACAAAATATTAGTCCAAAAACGAGAAATTAGAATTTACATAACGGGGTTGCATTGTCCCAAAACAGCTTTGCTATGTACATTGATTTGGCCAATGATTCATACACTTACATTTGTAAAAAATGGTGCAACCATCACGTCGTACCATTTTTTACAAAATTCATTGTATAGATCATTGCACAACATCATTACATATATTTTTTCCCATCCCAAAATATCATAGTCACAAAAGGATCGAGGAGTATCATAAGTGAGAAAATTTTCAGTTTGATGGTAAGCTTGTTTTGCTAAACATTCGGCAACTTGATTCGCTTCTCTAAAGATGATAGGATCGTCATCTGCCCAAGAATTTCCTGCAATTTTGCACAAGGATAAAATTATTAGTAATATCATTAGTACATTGGATCAAAAGTCTAATAACCTTGTTGGCAATCAGATTCCAGAATGATATTATCAGAGCCAAGTTGAATAGCTAAAGAAAGACCATCAAAAATGGCCCAAAGTTCAGCCAGAAGGATCGAAACTCCTCTCAATTTTCGGGAACAGGAAATCTGGCAACCACCCTTATGATTTCATAATACTGCAGCAGCCCCAGCCAACGAGTTAGTTTCATAGACAGATCCATCTTAATTGATGGAGTCCAACCAATATTTTTAAGCATAGGCTGTTTGCATGGTACAGGTTCTGGATACCCCAGAAAATTAAACTGCAGGGCTTGAAATTAAGAAACTAGTTCTAATAATCCATAATACTGCAACAGTGTGGGGTTGAAGAATACGTATAATCTCCATATATAAAAGCCCGCATTATTGATGCCTTTAATAGAGTTTCCACTTACTAAAAAGAGAAGGTTCAACTGGTTACACAATAGGTAAAACTATTCACAAGTTCATCAAGTATATATGTAAAAATTCGATCTTCTCCCAAATGTTTAATACAAGTAAGCTCTTCTTTTTGTTTATTCTTGCGGGTGAAAGTTGAATATCTAGAAATGTACTCCTTCATTCAAAAACTAAAGCTCTATTATTTTTCCAATCCATGCATTTCAAGATTTGTGTAGGAGCCCAATAGATAAATATTTCAATGTTAAACATCAAGATTGGAAGGGAAAAAAAATGCAAGATTTAAGTATACCAAACATGTTTTTTTAATGTGTGTGTGTGTGTGTGTGTGGAAGCTCCAGAATAATATTTCAGAAGTCCATGCTCATAACTGCTATGATGCCAAACTTAAAATAGCTTTTGTCTACGCAACTTCTAAATATTATTCCCACGGAGCTAGCTGCCATTTGCGGTCCTATGTTTAACTACTCAATAATTATGAAATTTTTATGAAACAATCGATAATGCAAAATCTTTTTATCATTATAACTTAGATTATAAACTACATAATATAACGAATATGATCTTCTTTAATTCTATAGGAAGATCCATATTCATTTATAATATTGTGAAACCAAGTATAAATTAGGGTTTACATGTGACTTAAAAAATTAATTAAATGAAAATGAAAAAGTCATAAATAAATGAACACGCCAAAAAAGGATCAAAAGGGGGGAACAGTTAGGGTTTGCCCCCCTAAGGTTCGACCTCCATAAGGTTCGGCCCCCTAGGGTTTGGCCACCTAGGGTTCGGCCACCCCTAGGTGGCCCTACCTCGAGACAAATTTCGACGATCACTTCCCTTGTTGAACTTGATTTGAACTACAGGAACAAAATAAGGACAAAATAAGGAAAACGAACGGAAAAGGAAAATGAAATGGAGGTGTCCCCCCCCCCCCTAGGCCACCCTAGCTAGGGTTCGGGCCCCTAGGGGGCACACCATCTTGTTTTCTCGAAAGTTGAGTCATACAAGTTTTAAGTGATGCAATAACAAGATAACGAACACAGACCACAGAAAAAAGCAAGAGAACTTGTGAGGGTCTAAAAATGGGTTTCCTTGAATCTTCTACGACAAGATAAGCTTCTCATAGGGCCAAGAATCAAGAGAAAATGATGAAAAGCAAGAAAAGCCAAGACAAGCGAAGAGAATCGAATGAGGCACGAACTTAGGGTTTAGCCCCCTAGGGTTTGCCCTCTAGGGCTTTTCCTCTCCAGTGTCGTGCCGAGCTTCTTCGAGGTTTCGAGGTTTTTGACGGCGAGATTGAATTGTATGATGTTCTCGATTAAGCGACAAAGACCTTAGAATACGATACCTAAGAGAGGCCTCCATGAGTTGTCTCGAATCAAAAGGCTTATGGAGGTAACTCATTTTGAGAATTAATTAAGGGATTAGATTGGTAGCTAGAAGGACAAAACAATTTGGGCATTACTCGGGTAACTAAGGGTTTTTCTAGAATTTTCCCGAGGTCACATGCATGTAACCCAGACACGTGCTAGACACTTGACCATTTTCTAGGAAACCCTATAGATACTCCTTCCATTTCAGAAAGAAGGACCTTTAATTCTTCCTAGACTAGAGACACTTGAGAAGGCTCTTGGACCCTAAGAGTTCTGTCACGTATTACTCGAGTAATTGTCTAGCTGTTCTTCTCCCCTCTTCAACTTTTAAATAAGTTCTGTATTCTTCGTAGATTTCTCTCTGCCTCAGCCAAAATGAAACCCGAACCCTACTAAGGTATGATTTCTTTCCCACATTTCCTTAGTGACTTCGCTGAGAGGTGTAGAATTCATGAAGGGTATGCCCACAACTCGAAGCGGGAGAGCTACGGGTAGAATTTCACTGACAACAAGTATCACCTTATTAATATAGCTTTAAGGCGAGCAAACCAAGCTTTCCAAAGAACAAACCCAGATACTGACAGACTAATCTTAGAGGACACTCCAGAAGGGAGTTCCACTTCACCGCCAATGGTTAATCAATGACCAACCAATAACATGTAAGTTAACGAACACAGGTGTGCGAGGTGACAAACTAGTGGGAGAGCAGATGACGATGAATGATGTGCAATGGGAGATGTTGAAATTATTAAAGGAGGCACGTAAAGGACAATAGATGATGATGTCCATGATATTGGAAATGCAGAAATAACAGGAGGAGATAACGAGTTTCTGCCAACAGTTGACGTAGATCCCAATTTTCAAAGTCATGTTTCCAAAATATTCGTAAGCAATGTGAACATGAGTGGATAACAGCAACAAGGACACTTAGAATGCACCTCCAACAATGAAAGCCCAACAAATTCCAATTATCACTCTAGATCCCCAAAATAGTGGTGACATGCCACCACCTTGAACAGAGATGCGGCAACCTCAACCAACAATAACTCTAAGCTATACTCAGCGACCATGTCAACAAATTTTACACGACGCAAGTGTACACCAACCCTTCTTTTTACCATATACATCAACAATGCATCAATACTTCACGACACCTCAGAGGGTTTATACGCGAAGTCAGTATATGTAACCAAAGATGACATGATCGATGTGATCAACCAACTCCGCAAATAGACAACCAAACCTTTAGAATTGGACTTTACCCCTCCTTACTCAGCACATATCCAAAAACAACATTATTCATCAGAATATATTGAGCACCATCCGTAGTTCCCGAAGTGACGTATCGGATAACCGACTGTTATATTTCCCTTATCAAGTGTTTCTCTCTCAGTCAAAGAATCCGTACCAACTACTAGTTTGGATAGTTTTTAAAAATATTAGCATCTGTATGCCTTGCCAAACAAATGACGTAGACTAATTCTTTAAACAGTTCATGAAATGCAGAACTTTAAATATTTTACAGTTCAATAATATAACGGGAGTTTAGGTGCACCAAGTGTGAATATCAATAACTATCATTAATGTGGAGTAACTGACAAACATTAAACCACTAACATGATTGAAAAATAATAACTCGAGTTTGAGTTATGAAACTTGCATAATGAAATAAGTTTAGAGTTTAGAAAATTGCTCATTATAAATTTGGGTAAGGTTATGGAACTTGCCTTGTTCGCGACGTACTACTATTTCAGTTTAATTAGACTCTCTTTGAAAGACCTAACATTGATAACGTCGGCCTATTAATTAGTACAATATATAATTGTGCACTTAAACAATTAAGTTTACTATTTACGTAGTATTCAATCACTGATGATCATTACATAGCACATTGCAAGAAATTTCATATCATTTATACTTAGTTGTATTTAGGTAAATGATTTAACCGTTATATATTACTTCTCTTTAAGTAATATTGACTTAAGTATGCATTAAACATCTTTATATAATTATTTAAACTCTTAAATAATTTATTATAATTATTTCATTACCTCATTTATTCTTAAACAATATTTCAATAATAAATGATAACTATCCTTAATTATTGTTGTACAATAATTAATTATCTAAAGTCTATTAAGTATTTTGTTAATTATATTTCACTTTAATGACTATTTAATCTTTAATTAAATACTAATTAATTAATGATTTATACTCATTATTTAATGTTAATTAAATAATAAGTTTACTAACCTTAATCTCCTTTAACTATTATTTAATGTTAAATAAATAATAATTAATTAATTAATTATCCTTATATATTATTTAATCTTAATTAAATAATAAATAATTAGCTTATTAATCTTAACCCTTTTTAATTATTATTTAAGGTCAATTAAATAATAATTAATTATCTTTACTTATTATTTAATGTTAGTTAAATAATAAATAATTAGATTATTAACTTTATTCTTCTTTAATTATTATTTAATATCAATTAAATAATAATTTATTAATTATTACACTTATTTATTATTAATTATTTTATTAACTTTATTCAATATTTAAATATCAATTGATGAACTTAATTGCTTTATTTATTATTTAATATTAATTAAATAATAAATAATTAATTTAATTATTTTTAATTCATAATAAATTATTCTTAATTTTCTTAATTTATTATTTAATAACAATTAATAATAAATAATTAATTACTTTAATTTCCTTTATTTATTATTAATAACCATTAAATAAAAAATAATTAATTATTTTTAGTTATTATTAGTTAAATAATAATTAATTATCTTAAATATTCTTAGTTTATTTTATTTATTATTTAAATATATAATAAATATTGAATTTATTCAGGTCCCACATTAATTAAAGTAATATTTAAAATATTATATAACCCATTTAGTTAATTAAAACCGACCCAAAGCAGCAACAGACCCAACACAGTAGCATCATAGGTGCCTACATAGGCACCCATGTGCCTAAGGGCACTGGAACAGAGGCTTAGGCACCTACTTTCTAGTGTTTTGGTCAGTTTGCAGTTTTTTTTGTTTTTTGATTTTTACCTCCTTTGCATAAACTTGAATAAAAGGAAATCTACAAATTCAAATGATCTCAAATTGGTCTTGTTAGATTCGTATATTCTTGAACTACAAGATTCCATCATTGAAACACATTTTTGGATATGTTTTGGTCACGAAAAATGGGTTTAAAGTGGATTGTTGTGTTTAGGGTTTCGATAATGAACTCATTTGGTTCCAAAAATCAAAACTCACTCATTTTAAAACCTTTTGACATGATTCCAACTAGGTTTTACTCTTAACTTATATATCTAGCATATGACAAAAGAAAATCACACAAATAACATGTAGGTTTTAAAATATAAAATTTGGATCTTAACTTACGATTAAGATTCCGTCGATAAAAACTATTTTCATGCTTTTTGTTAAACTTTTCATAATAAATACACACAAATACACATGTTAAACCCATTGAACCCTAGATTTACTAATCTAGCATGAATATAAATATTTAGAGTTTTGAAAATAGTTTTTTACCGTGGAAATCACATACCACATAAAGAGAAGCACACAGCTAGGGTTTTTAGGGTATGTTATACCTCTTGGATTTGTGAGCTATTTTCCCCTTCCTTCAAAACTATGTAATGGTGCTAGATGACATTCAAGAACACCCTCTAGTTGCCATGCACTATCTTCAAGCCTTCTTGGTGTTTTAACTTTGATAATATCTCAAGAACACTAAGTGTTCTATCTTTTATTTTCTCTCTAACTTGCTCTCTTTTTGTGCTCTTTAGAAAATACCAAATGAACCAACTCTAGAAATGTTAAGAGAGACTCTTGTTTATAAAAGATGACTAAGTGCACTTGGACTCCACTAATCCACCAACATTGGTTGTTTTAAGCTAATTAATCACTGAGCATATTTCCACAATTTAAGGGGTTTTAATAAGGCTTGGGAGGAACTTAAGAGATGTTATTTTTCTATGCTTTCCTTGAGCTTTGCACCATCTTAAGCCTCCCTGTTAGGGTTTCGACACAGTGAAAGCAGCGGAATTTAAAAAAAAAATTCGAAACCCTAAGACAAGATCCATGCGAAAACAGATTAATCAGAAGTTTAGATTATTTTACCGATTATCCGAGATGGACAGGAGATGATGGAATTCTGGAACGGCTTCAAATCTTCAACGTAATACAGCGATTGCGTCTCTACGGTATCCACACGAACGCTCTGCGAATCGTCCCACGATCTGCAGCAAAAGGAACCGCGGTACTAGCCACCAAGATCAGGATTTCCCAATTATTTTTCTCTCTAGCCTCTTTCTGAAAGCAACTAGGGTTTTTGGTTTTTGTTCCTTACGTGGTTAAGACTACTGATATATCATATATATAGTAGTTAATAGGAATTAACCAAAACCTACTTTAATTAGAAAAATAAAATCCGAATTTATATATATTATATCTTAATTAAGTCTAACTTAATTAATATACATATATATAAATTATCCTATTAATTTAAATTCGTAATTTTAAATATTATCAATCATATTGACATATTTAAATACTTACAATTTAAATTAATTCCTTTTAAATACGTTCTAAGTGTGTGACCCTATAGGTTATTATTATGTTGGAAATAATTTTAAAATCATATTATAAAATTATAAACAGTGAGCGGCATCTAGTAATGCATCACTGCTACCAAAATAATAATAAGATCGGTGATTCGATACAACCTTTTCGTGAACAATGTTTCAATGTAATTTAATCCTTTTAACCTTATATCCTAGATTAAACTCGAGGCATGGAATGTGTCATACTCTTCATAATTTAATCTGAGTTTTCTTGATCAATGAGTAGACTATATGAAACAAATCACTATTTGAGCATGGTCATGCATTTCATAGTCCTACTCAATCAAGAGGCCTATGGATATCACCCCTAATATATAGGAGGGTTAAATTCTATTTAGATCACTCATATTTCTCACACGATTCATGATGTACCCAATAATCACCTTTATTGTCCACCCTATTAAAGGTGACATTTGATGATATCAAAGTACATAAATTCTCGTGTAATAATATAGTGATCTCAGGTCGGAGGATCATTACATCATTGTCACTATGAGAATTTCTTATGACACTTTGCATAATGCTCCACGTAAAATTCTCATGGTGGGTCAGTCCAGTACATTGTTCTCTAACATGTACCTATGCATTGACTCAAATATCTCATATATTTATGACCAATGAGATTTGGCCATCAGTCAATCCACATACTAATCTCAATACATCATTGTTGTCCTATTAACAATGATACTCGATCAGGGACATTTAAGAGCAATGATACTAATTGTAATTATATAATCTCATGTTCAAGTCACATACTTGAAGCTATATAATTCGTATCACTATTCTAAGGACTTTTATTATGCTAACATTTATATAACGCAGTAAATGAAATCATAATAAAATAATCTATTTATTCAATCAAATATAATATCAAAAATGTTAAGCAATTACATCAAATAATTAGTCTCTAGGGCATCAACTCTAACACTCCCCCCCCCCCTATTTGGTCGGATACTCTCCTCTTTTTTTTATCCAATTTCCATTTATTTCTTAATTGTTATCTTACCATATATATATATATATAGTGAGAGAGAAAGGATCAAGTGCATACCCCCTTATTTTACATACCAATCATACCCTATTTAGCGACGGACCGGACATAGGTTCGGTCCGTCGCCATAGGTTCGGTCCGTCGCTAAAGCTTAGGTCCGTCACTATATGTTTGTCCGTCGCTATATGTAGTCCGTCGCTAAAGGGGATATGCTTGGTATGTAAAATAAGGGGGTATGCACTTATTCATATATATATATAGCAATTTGTATGCACCTTAACCAACTTTTGACTTTGCATTGGGCTAGGGTTTTGGGCTAATAATTAATTTTCATTGGGCTCAAACTTTCAACTTCCAACTTGGGCTATTTAATTAGTTACATGATCAATTACAAGTCCACTAGCAATTAAATTAAATTGGGATTACTTAATAAATAAATTAGACTAGTCCACTATTAATTATTTAACTAGTTGGATTATTAATTTTCAATAATAACATTTACACATAGACATTAATTAATTTACATAATCCAATTAGACTTGCTAGGAATCAAGTTAATTGAATTATTACAAAACTTACAAATCATATCAACGATTTGATATTAAATTACCTAGGACGACCCATGAATTTAATTAATCTATTAAGTGGACCTTTCTTTAATTAATCGCCACATAATTAATTAAATCAAGTTATCATACAATGATTTAATTTAATAACATAAAAATTTAATTCATCAATAATTAATTTCATTAATATTGGTTAAGATATTCGTGGTTATTACAGCCATAGGGGCTCAAGAGGGAAATGAATGAAAATAATAGAGGGAGGACGGGAGACAAGTATGTAGAGTTGTCAGTCTCGGAGGCCATCACTTGTAGTGAAAAGCATTTAAAGATTTGTACGAGCAGTGGGTAGAACATGGAATGCTGAAGCCTCAAAGACCTAGATTTGTGGTGACCGAAGACATGAAACGGAGATCGGACTTCTGCATGTATCATCAATACGCAGGACACTTCACCATGAATTGTCACAGACTGAGGGGAATCTACCACGAGAAATTAGCGGCATGTGAATTTGAGTTGGAATAAGAAAGCAACATGCTGGACAAGTATATAAAAAATATACATACATGTATACTCTAAGAACACAGAGTTAAGTTTAGATAAAAATAATTTTAAATTGGATTTGGTCGAAATTCCTTGGGTGGTTATTAAACGTAGAGTAAACTACTACCCAATCGTAAAATTAGGTAAAAATAAACTATATTGAGTTTGGTCTAACTCTATGATTGGGTAGTACTTAACATAGAGTAAACTATTACCCAATCGTAGAGGTAGAAATAAACTAAATTAGGTATGCTCTAAATTTATTAATATAGAGCAAACTACTATCCAAATGTAGAGTTGAGTAAAAATCAACTAAATCGAGTTGGGTTTAAATTCATTTATGTAGAGTTAAGTAAAAATCAACTAAATTGGGTTTGGTCTAAATTCATTTGCATATAAATACAATCTGATCCTCCAATTTGGATTGTAAGATCGAAGAGTTGTTCCTTTTCAAAACTCATTTTCTTCTATAAAAAAAAAAACTTTTCTTTTTCTCAATCAATCCATACATAAATAATATACATATACATATACATATACATTCCAACAATGTAGAGTAAATTAAGTTGTTTAATTACTCTACAATTAAGTAGTAGTTAACATATAGTAAACTACTACCCAATTGTAGAGTTAGTAAAAATAAACTAAATTGGGTTTGCTCTAAATTCATTCATGTACAAATATAATCCGAGCCTGCAATTTGGATTGCAAGGTGGAATAGTCGTTCCTTTCTTAAACTCTTCTTCTCCTAAAAAACTTTTCTTTTTTCAATCAAACCATATATAAATAATATACATATATATTCTCCAATAACGTAGAGTTAAGTTGTTTTACTTACTTTACAATTGAGTAGTAATTAAATCACAGAGTTAAATAAAAATAAACTTTGGGTGTGGTCTAAATTTATTTACACACAAATACAATCTTAGTTAATTTTGTTCGTACGAGTCCCTCTCCAATTTGGATTGTAAGGTCAAAGAATCGCTCATCCCTAAAACTCTACTTCTCCTAAAAAAAACTCTTCTTTTTCCAATAAATCTATATTTAAATAATATTCTTACATGTATACTCTCTAATAACGACATAGAGTGAAAGCTGTTTTACTTACTATAATCACTCAATTTCTCCTACTAAAAATTTGTACTTACTTTTACATTTATTAAAATTGATTATTAAAATGGATATTTTGAGTGTGTATATTAAAATTAACTTGTAATTCTGGCAAATTAAGTAAATTTGTCCATGTCATACACATTTGTCGTACTTGTCATTATAATGTCGTAAAAAAGATGCATGTATTTGCCGAATCACCTTTATATGAACTTCTTAGCAAACTTATTTTCACTTGACCTCCGTCGATCGTTTTATTCCATTGACTTCAATTCCTAGTCAACTACGCACAAACGCATCTTTTCAGATATGTATGTATATTTTCCTTTTGGTTTAAACGCAGAAATTTTTAATCTCATCTTTTTCCTGTTACTTAAGAACCTTCTTAACTCACATGCTAACTCTTACGTACATACGTTATGGAACTTACGTGGAAACGACATAGAAAAAGAAAAGAAAGGTGACATTTTTAACCCCAGCAGTTGGTGTAGTGGTTCAAATGACGCTTGAGGATAAGTCGTAGACCTGGACATCTTGAGATCGAATCTCACTTGCAACAATTGTTAAGGCATAAATACTAATGAGGCTACGGAACTTAGAAGGGCTGGTCCGGGTTAGGGAGATTAGTCCGACTGCAATTGGGAAACTCTACATTATCAAAAAAAAGAAAAGAAAGAAAAGAAGGTGACATTTGATGATTAGAGCATATACATATTTTGGGTGTTGCATATGTATGCATGCACCAATCATTATTTTAATTAAAAAATGGAATTAAAGAAAATAATTGGTGAATGGGAAAAGAAATTAACTAATATTAATTGTTGAATGGTACTAATAGGTAGGTGAAAATTAAGCTCCTTGTGGAAGGCAAGTGAAAGTTATTAAGTACTTGAATCTTTTGCATAGCTAATCAGGGGTAGAAAGACAGAGAATAGAATAATCTAGTGCTTTTACTAGAGTACTATACGCTAGCTTTTGAATAGATATAATCTCAAATTCTCTTTACTTGAGATTATATAACCCAACTCTAAATTAGAGTAATAAGGGAAAATGGCAAAAAAAGGAAACACCTTTAAAGTAAACTCTATTAATTTAGTTGGATGCTTTTTAAGTAGATTAATTAGGAAATATGGACAATTGAATTTTATGTGGATAAAAGATTTTAGACTTCAGTCATACATGCTATAGGCCTATCTAGCTATTTGGTGTATAAATGGACAAAATATTTATATATACATTAATTATTTATAATGTAAAGCAAATTACTCGCTCCCATCAGTCTCCTCGCTCAGAGTAGCACGATTTGATTTTTATGGCCAAATTCAATTTGGCTAAATAATTCACCATATATATGTTTAAAGCACAATATATTAATTAATTGTCTGCCAAAGAGCATGCATAAATCTGAGTTCGTTTGAATATATTTTTACTTGTCTATGTGAGGCTCCATGTACATCTATCTACAAGTAGCTCTAGGGGGGGGGGGGGGTGGACTATTTTAGTCAAAGAACAAGTGACATATTAAAAAAGGGGAGATCCAAACCATATATGCCAACTTGAGCGCATACATGCTCAAATTCCATGCACGGGTGGATATATACATCAAGCAAAATATGTTCTCTAAATCAACAAATCATTCAAAGATTCATGACATGAATTCACTTTGAAATTATTAGGAAAACAATGAAAAGTAGATCGAGAATCACTTAGACCTTCTGCACTCCCCACTAATTACCAGTCAGAAAAGCAAGTTTAATTTTTAAGACTATGGGAGGATCGAATCTAATGATCGTTCAGAATTATATCTATATTTTAAGACAAGTGGGTTTTCCCTCTTACAAAAATTGAATTTATGTTTAGTATTTTAATTAACATTACTTTGTTAAATTAAGTTAATTAACCTAATCCATGCATGCATGTCGTAATAAGATTGATTAATTTCTTATTGCTCAATTAATTTGTTGCAAGGATTATTGTACGTATTTTATAGATAGTATGTATCAACTTCCTAACATCAATTTACAAAGTAATACAAGTTTTTTTTGTTGTTGTAAGTAACTGTAAAATTAAGAGCTACAAATACTTTAATTTCTTTTATGTGTTTAATTTGTGCATTTGTGGGTGAGTATTCAATGCAAAGTTTTAATTAATTATTTAATACTCCATTTGTTTCAAATTATAATATCAATACTGACTTTCTTAAAGTTAATTTGAGATATCTTTTAATATTTAAAATTGACATAATTCATTTAAGTTTTGAAACTAATAAATCTTATAACTAATAATATTTTTTAGACAGTTTATGATATTAATAAATATATTAACTTATTCATGCCAATTTTGTGTTTGAAATGTTTTAAATTAATTTTTAAAAAGTCAATAATGATCATATAATTTAAAAATGAGGGGGTATATGCTAGATTTGTGAAAAATAATCAAAGACATTAGCTAGCGTATGTAATTAACTCGATCGTCATCTTAAACTTAATTGGTTCTATATGCTATTATAATATAATTAATCTCATATTGTATCCAGTATTATATAATGTAAGAGTTTTTTTTTCTTTTATTTTGGTGACTTGCATGATGTAGAACATACATCACATTCGACTTAATTAACAAGTAAAGCGTTATTCAACAAGTTAAGTACCCAAACATTGTAATGACCACGAATTTCATTATATATTGTAATTATAATTAATATATAATTAGCAATGAATTTAAAAAAATTTGTATTAATAAATTGTGCATTAGATAATTAAATAGATGTACTTGTATGTGCGTATATTTAATTAAAGAATTAAAGCAAGGGTATAATTAATTAAAGCAAATCTAATTGGATTATATTTTTAATCCAAATAAGTTGATAAACTAGGTCAAAGATATTAACCTAGTAGCCCATGTAATTAATTTAATTACTAGCCCATATAATTAATTAAACAAGCCCAATGCTTATTTTAATTAAAGGTAGCATAGTTATTTAAATGCTAGCCCAATGTGATAATTAAATTGAGCCCAAACCAATTCAATGGATGAGCCCAATATATTTAATCTTAGAGTCCAAAGTGGAGCCCAATAAGAAGTCAAAATTGGTCAAAATTGTTACATATATATATATATATATATAATTAAAGTAGAAAAATTAAAGGAAAAATGGCTAGGAAAATCTCATTTTTGCTGATTTTTATGAGGGTCCCACTTGGATTGCTTGATTTGCTAGATTGCTTCTCTTACACACTAGATCAAAGTTGGCCAACA
Source organism: Hedera helix (assembly GCA_947179155.2). Taxonomy (NCBI): domain Eukaryota; kingdom Viridiplantae; phylum Streptophyta; class Magnoliopsida; order Apiales; family Araliaceae; genus Hedera; species Hedera helix. The sequence goes on along the minus strand of OX359284.1, from coordinate 43,063,071 downwards.
ACTTTAGTCAATCTACTAGTCAATCACCATGTCAATCCATCAAATAGTAAGCTTGATTAGCCTTTAATTTCACCAACATTGGTGAATTAGGAAGCTTAATGGTGTGTTAGTAGATGACTATAAAAGGAACACTCCACACTTGTTCTATGTTTGTTAGTTCATTTGAAGTTTGCTAGAAAGAAAAATAGAGAGCATTTGAGAGTGTAGAAAAATATTTTGAGAGCAAAATTATCAAGAGAATGAGTTATTGGTTCATGTCATCTTCTTTCACCACCTATTTTGGAAAAAAAAGGAAGATAGCCATTAAATTAAGGTAATGGTTATTCTAAATCTAATTTTTGTTTTAAATTAAATAAACTAACATGTGTGTATAAATATGTTAATATAGTTAATAATGTTTAGTGGTAATATTTATGCCATGCTTGAGTTAATATACTTGGTTTGTATTTTGGTATCATTTATATGTTAAAAACATGTGTTTAATAGTGTGTAAACAAGTTTTGGAATTTATGTCCAAAAATATTTTTATAAAACTTAGGTTTAATGTTCTAATATTATAGAACATTAAATCATGAGAAAAATAAAGTTTGAATCACTCAAAATGGAGTTATATACAAAAAGTTATGATTTGTGGTAGTTTATGTGATGTAAAATTTTTTATAAAAAAAGAATGATATTAAATCATGAAAAATTAAATTTTCATGTTATAAATTGATATTATGTGTTTGGTAATTTTTTTGGATTTTTATTGAGGATTTAAAGCTTACTTGATGGTATATTTTTATTTAAAATGGGTATTGCCAGAACACTGTTCACTTTCTGCAAAAGGAAAAAATTAAAGGGTTTCCGCGCAATGCGCGCAAGCACTGTTCACTGTCGGACGCGGAGCCAAACGGCGTCGTTTGGCGAGAATGAAAATTTCATCCGCGCGTTATGCGCGGAAGCTGTCACCGGCTTTTCAAAAACGACACCGTTTTGGTCCGTGGTGCCATTAAGCGCGCAATGCGCAGGAGTAAGTTTTCGGGGAAATTACGATAATGCCCCTCCGTGTTTTTTTTCGGCGAAATTACTATTTTGCCCTCGGATCAGTTTTCAACTTATTTACAGAAATGTCATTCGGGTTAAATTTAATTAATTTAAATATTTAAAAACTAATTTAAAATTATAACAAATATAATAATAATACAAAAATGATTTTGGGGAGGATATTTTTCATTAAGTTTAATATTTAAATATTTTAAATATTAATCTAGTTAGTTAAATCATGGTTAAGTTAAATAAATTTATTATTTTAAATGTTAATAATAAATAAAGGTGATAAATTAGCAATTATTATTTAATTCCCATTAAATAATAATTAAAGAGAGATAAAATTTATAAATTAATTATTTATTATTTAAATATTATTAAATAATAAATAAGGATAATTAAGTAATTAATTATTATTTAATTAGCATTAAATAACGATTAATGGAAATTAAGTTATTATATTAATAATTTATTATTTAATTTAAATAATAAATAAGAATGATTTGATTATTATTTAACCTTAAATAATAATTAAAATTAATTAAATAATTAATTATTATTTAATTGACATTAAATAATAATTAAAGAGGATTAAAATTAGTAAACTATTATTTAATTTCCTTAAATTAAATAATAAGTAAGGTTAATTACTTAGTTAATTATTGGTTGATTAATATTAAATTAAAGAAGGTTAAAATTAAGTCAATAATTATTTATTATGTAATTATTATTAAATAATAAGTAAGTACAATTAGTTATTATTTATTTTAAATAATAACTAGAGTTAATTAATTAATTTCTATTTAATCAAGATTAAATAGTAATTAAATAGAGATTGAGTTAATAAAATAAATTGAATTTAATTATGATTTAATTAAAAAATTGTAATAAGTTGTTTAAGGGTTTAATAAGTGTCTAACGCTTAAGAAAAATATTTTTTAACTTATTAAATTATTAACCTAAAATGATTGAGGGTCTATAGGGTTAATAATATTATTTTGACTAATGTAAATTATGTGTGGTAAATAAGTTCATTAGTGAGCGTATAGTTATGCAAATACGTCGTACTAATTATTAGACCAACTTTATTAATGTTAGGTCTTTCAAAGCAAGTTAGTTAAAGCTAAACATTTATTGTAGCTGAGCAGACAGACAAGTTCTCTAACTCTACTCATTTATTGTTGAACAAGTTTTTATACTTGTATTTATTGTCAAAGCTTGAAGTGGTTTAATTATTTAAAATTATCCCACATCCATATTGTTTATAAAATCACACTTAGTGCACTTGAAGCTTATTAGTTCTTGATTCATGAACTGTATTAAAAATGTCAAAAGCTAATAGTTCAGCTAGACATTACGTTTATAAATTCAATATTTGAATACTTTTAAAAGTTTATCCAAACCATTGTTGGGTGCAGATTTCTTATATTAAGTCTGAGAATTGAACAACCCTAAATTAGGGGATTTTGTGTCGGGAAACCGACTTTGGGCGCCAGTGACTAAATGTAATGCATATACAGCGGGTTGAATAGGCTGATCCCCTTGAAAAAACCAAACAACTCAAAGGGTCAAAGGAAACTCTATTATACCCTCGTTAGTTCAGGGTCCTTAGTGACCATTCAGCATTTTAAGATTCAAATATTCTGTTTATTAAAATTTGAATCCTGTTTCATTCACAATTGTTATATTTATTGTTGAACCATTGATGACATTTCCCATTCATTCATGATATATTAAATCTCTATGATTGTTCTAAACTTGCTGAGCAAATCAGTTGCTCATTCTTGCTATATCATGAACCATTTTTCAGATAGACCCGATTGCTCCAAGAAGGATAAGGGAAAAGGAAAGGCCAAAGCTTAAGTAGCTTATGCATGCTAATCAGATATTTAAATATGTGTTTACTATTGATAAACCTTTTGTAATTTCTTATGATATGAACTATTTTATGTTAAGGTTGATAGACCCTGATATTGTAACATTTTGAAGGGAACCAATATGTATTATTCTGCGATATTTAAATGCAATGTATGTATTTAATTGTTAGTAATGTGTTGAATAGTGAGAACCAAACTCGAGGTTATAGAACCCGGATTTAAGGTCATCACAAACATCCTTTGGGTTTTGTTTCTTTGCTCCAAAAATGTAGTCCATAAATTTATTTATTTATTTGATAAAGGGGAGTGTCCCAGTCTTGCAGCTAGACTAAATCTCCTTTGCAGTTTTCAAAGGCCGAAACCTGGGTCCGTGGCCACGGTACTGCCTGTAGTAAGATTCGAACTCAGGACCTCCGAATTTATGGCTGATATCATGCTTTTCCATTAACCATTGAGTTTGCTAACACACAAAAACCTACACATACTTAATTGCATGTCTAGTCGATCTATAAATAAATAGTGTATATATACATTCATCCAAAGGGGAAAAAATGGGCATCTTATTTGAAATATTCAGGATCGGATGCTTCCACTGAAAACTATAGGTATATAAAATAGTTAGTTAGTTATGCTAACTGTTAATAATTCGTTGTTCTTAATTGGGAGAGTTATGAAAATATTAAACTATAATTAAAATCAATTGATGACACCAGTTTCTTTGGAGTTTGATGGCCTTCCCCTTCCCCAGTAAGTAACCAGAAGAATAAATGTAGCTAGGTATATCTAAACTTTATATTATTATTATTATTACTAATACATACATAGGGCACAAATCAATATTAATTTAATTATTGATATTGATACACATGCATTAAAGTTGATATCAACTAATTACACGTAAATAATTAATTAACCAATAAGAGAAATGTTGGTCAAGTAGGTTGATACTTACTTATATATATATAAGACGGATCTAAAACGTACTTTTTAAGTAGCATACTTATCTAAAGTAGCATATCTCTATTAAAACTACGTCGTTTTAAGGAAAGAGAATATAAAAAGAAGAAGAGAGAAAATAAATGAGAGGTCTCAAATATAAAAAGGAGGAGAGAAAAAGTAAGTGAGAGGAGAAAGAAATAATATTAAAAGAGTAATAGAAGTATACTATTTAAAAGATATATGTTATTTAAGAGGTATGTTTTAGATCCGTTATTTATATATATATATATATATATATATATATATATATAAAGAGAGAGAGAGAGAGAGAGAGAGAGAGAGAGAGAGAGAGAAGTCGGGTCATGGTCGTGGGTGGTCTTTTTCCATTTAGAAAAAAGATGGCAAAAATATTATATAAACATGTATTTATAGGATGTATTCTCAAGATCTTTGTATTTGTACCCATTTGACCACCTCTTACTTATTGGGATCAACACTCCCTTTCAGTCACACAACCACAACAGTCGATTATATACCAACAATTAAGCACCTTATCCTATAAAATAAACCAGGTGATACACATAGGTCCACCATCCATTCAGCTTTCTATTCACACTATCCCTTAGTAATTGTACCATTCTTTCTTTATCTCAATGACTCGTTTAGCCATCTAAAAATTAGACGGCTAATGTTCTAGTTGGTTAATCCACATATGTTACATTTGGATCGAAAAAATAGAATTGATAATAAAATAAAATAAATAAATGAATAAAATAATTAAACTTGGCAAAAGGATTGCATCATAGATCAAATTTGGCAATTACACCACCGGAGAGTTTTTTCTTAAATAATTTTATTCATTGGAAAAAGATTAAAACGCCGTCGTTTTCTTATATCTTTAGTAAGAGTAGCGGCTGAAAAAAAGCCAGAAACGATATCGTTTTAACTAGCCGTTACTAGGAATGACGGTTAGAAATAGTGAAAATATCGTCGCTTAGTCTAGTCGCTACTCCTACTAGCAGTTAGACTAATGAATTTTTTTTTTGGCCTAGTCGCTAATAGGAGTAGTGGCTGGGCAATTTTTTTATTTTTTTTTTGTGCACATTTTGATTTGCACCGTTTGATTTTAATATGGACAGTGTAAGATTATTTTACTGGAATAGTGCTCATAGTAACTATTTATTATGGATCATTCCCTCCATACATACATATATATATATATATATATATATATATATATATATATATATATATATATACACACACACACACACACACCATAATTAAATAAATAATTTGAATTTTTTCTCCTTTTTTTGATTCGACCTTTGACTTTTGTCCTCTTTTTTTCCCTTCCTATTCTACCTTTAACTTTTTCTATATTAACTCAATATTTGTTATATATCAATCCAAGTCGAAAACTGGAATAAGTATTGAAATTTATAAGTAAGTGAGAATTAATAGTATAGATTTATAAAAAATAAAATAAAATCTATCTATCCATAATCTATAGTTTATATTATAGTGTATCTATCTATCTATTTATACTATAACTAAATAGACAATTTGATTTGCACTCCTTTTTTTTTTGGTTTGATTCGTTTCTTTTTTCTTTTGACCTTTGACTTTCTTACATTAGGTCAACTTATATTATTTATCAATTCAAATCAGAAATTGAAATTAGTATCGTAGTTCTATAAGAAAAAAAGAATTAATAATATATTTTTATAAGAAAATAATCAAAACATGATCATCGTATCTTATATTAATTTGTTCTTTATATTCAAAACTTGAAATTGGTACCAAAATTTTATATAAAAACATGAATACGTAATATATAGTTTTATAAAGAAATAAAAATAAGATCATCTTATCAAATACTAATTAATTTCTTTTATTCAAATATATTTATACAATAATACAAGTTTAAGTAAAATTATATTATCACTTGGATAACGTAGTTTGAGAATAAAAGTAAATTATCATAAAATATTTTGAAGCGAAGGTAAAAAGAAAGTTAAAGTCTAAAGCATAATTATTATTAAAATTAATTTTATAAATTTTAAAATAAAAAATTTGAACATATAGATAGCTCAAAAATAAATTTTAATTTTTAAATAGTAAAAAAAAATGTATAAAAAATTAACTTAAAGAATAAAAAAATTTATCTTTAAAAATAAATAATTAAAGAAATAAAATTTGTTAAAAGCCCAAAATATTAACATGTAAAAAATAAAATAGCCTTTTAAGTAAAAATAATATTACTTATTTTATTTAAAATATTCTATAAAAAATATTAACCAAAAATTGATATAAAGTTTAAGAATCAAGAATAAGATTTCGTGCTTTGTACGGAGTATATTGCTAGTATATACTCATTTCTTACCAAATTATAAGATCAATATTAATTTTAAATAATTTCAAACTAAAAATTGAGATAAATTTATTTAATTTATGTTAATATAATTTTAAATATTATAAACTATCTAAAAAGTACTACTCATTATAATAATATTATAAACTATCTAAAAAGTACTACTCATTATAATATTTATTATTTTAAAATTTTAAATAAATTATTTTAATTTTAAATTTAAAAATATTTTAAATTAATTAATAATAATTTTATAATTGAGAACAGAATGAGGGGGAGTATATAAATTTTCTTATTGTAGGCATCTCGAGCTTTGCCACATGACAATTAATGCCGAGAGAATCGTGACCTCACGGGTCTTTAAGAGACAAGTTTACATACACAATATTCAAATACAATACCAAAACTACATTCATCTTAATCATTAAAAAGTGAGACATAACACGTGTGACATCCTCAAATTCGGGTCCCTCGAACCTCGGGTTCGGTACTCACTATTCATCACTTGACAAACATTTATAAACTAAATCTTCTATAACTCGCAAAAAATATATAAAAATTCATTACAAAACGTACCATTAATCTCAGGTTCCACTAACCTTAATACATCACCATTATTTTATAATACAAAAGGTTTCTAACATGAAAATAGAAATTTATTACTTCTACTCGTTCACCTTTCCTTTGCCTTTGTACTCCTTAGATCACTCGACTTAACTGAAAAATAGTTCATGATATAGCAAGAGTGAGCAACTACTTTGTTCAGCAAGTTTAAATAAACAATAAAGAATATATCATGAATGAAAAAGAATTAACTCTTGGAACTTCAACAATAAACAATAATTCTGAAGGCATACAACTCTGAATAATAACTTTTAATATATTTAACATATTGCTTTTTCATGCTGAAAGGTCACAAGACCATGAACATACGTTTTGAGTATTTACAATACCCTGTAGACATAGACCATGAACATACGTTTTGAGTATTTACAATACCCTGTAGACATAAAACTGTCATTTCGTTTTGAATATTAACAACCAATTCAGGTGCAATATCTGAAGATGAGTACTTTAGGTGATTAGCCTATCGTACGTTTATATTGTGTACATTATAACCATCCAATTTCGTTTTGATCGGGATTATTCCATCCGACCGTAATTTTATCCTCTAATAATGATTTGTTCATTTAAGCTTTTCCCATCAGATTCCGCACCACAACAATATAGTTTGGACTATCTTCAACAATATTCAGATTTATGAATTTAACACATACATGGTCTAGCCGAACAATTGGCATAGATCTTTCTCTTTAAACAGTTCATAATAAGAATAGTCAGAATAACTCATGCAATATCTAGCTGAAATAAATAGCATATATATTTCTCTTTAAATAATTCATAACATGATCAGTCATGCAAATGCACATAAGTGCGATTATCAATAATAACATAGATGTGAAATAATTCTTAATAATTATTTCATCATGCATTTCAAAATTAATTTCAACTTCTAGATACTTATCATAATAAAAATAAGTATATGAAACAAGTTTGAGTTTCAGAATAACTTGCCAAATAAATATAAGTTAAGGTTCAGAGAACTTGTCTGTTCCACTGACTACTGCTATTCAACTTAAAATAACTTCCTTTAGATGATCTAACATTCAACAACATTGATCTTTCAATTTGCATATCACATACATGTTTATTTTACATTAATAACAATATCATATATGTTTTAAATCATCTGACACTTAATCATAACCTTAAAACACTTAATAATATTATCATTCTTTGATTATATTTTAATCACATAACTATCACTAAATCAAATCATACTATTATCACATTTGATAATATAATACCTACAAATAAATATTATTAATTGTTTAATAATATTTTAACCATTTATGAATATTATTTTAATATTATTTTATTTAATCATTAATATTATTAATCATCTAATAATCCTTTTAATCTCTTAATTATTTCAAACACTTATTAACATTATTAATAATTAAATGTCTTATACTCTTTCCAATAATATTATTTATCACATAATATCTTAATTATTTATAAATATTATTAACAATTTAATAATATTTTACCCTCTTAATAATATTATTAATCTTTTAATAATATTTTAATCCTTTGTTAATATTATTAATCATTTAATAATATTCTATTCACTTATTAATATTATTAACCATTTAATAATATTTTAATCACTTACTAACATTATTAATTATTTAATAATATTTTAATCATTTATTAATATTATTAACCACTTAATAATATTTTAATTACTTATTAATATTATTAACCATTTAATAATATTTTAATCTCTTACAATATTATTAATTACTTAATAATATTTTAATCATTTATTAATAATATTAATCATTTAATAATATTTTAATCACTTATTAATATTATTAATCATTTAATAATATTTTAATCACTTATTAATATTATTAACTATTTAATAATATTTTAATCACTCATTAATATTATTTACCATTTACTAATATTTTAATCTCTTACTAATATTATTAATTATTTAATAATATTTTAATCATTTATTAATATCATTAATTATTTAATAACATTTTCCTCATGTACTAATGTTATTACTCATTTAATAACCTTTTAATCATTTACTAATGTTATTAATCATTTAATAACCTTTTAGTTACCTACTAATAGTATTAATCCTTTAACAATATTTTAATAATCTTCAAACCATACAAATAGTTAATTTTTTAATTGTGTTAACCTTAATCTTTATTTTAAACATTTAACTACTAATTGGTCACTCATAGACTCTAAATATATTGGTTTATTATACAAACACCTTCATTTTATACTTATTTCAACTTAATTTTCTAAAGAAAACTTGACCCGGACCGACCCGACCCGGACAGTAAAAACATGTTTCTAGCAGTGTGTTTGACCGTTGCGGCGGTGGTACAAAATTTCAGAAATCCTAATTGGAGGACTACCCGACCATTTTTTACTAAAACTGACATAACTTTTTCATTTTAAAACATTTTGGAGTGATTCTTGAGTTCATTCTTATAAGAATTTATCCCTCTACAACTTCTCTTTGTATCACAAATCCAAATTCTAAATGAAAGTAGGCTTAAAATTGCTTACAAGGATAAAATGAAAACTAACTTCATAACTCATTGATTCGATTGGTTCAAACATGGTGCTACAAGTATTAGTTGCTAGACCATCATGTTTTATGACTCTACATATATCATATACATATCATACATCATATATAACTTCTCTAGTTCAAATATTTAACAACATAAAATAAAAAGGATGTAGGTTAAGAAAACTTTTAAACCTTTAAAAGAAGATCTTCTTCTTGTTATAGTTTGCTAGGACTCCTCTCCTTCCTTCTTCTTGTATAGACTAAAAATAGCCCACACTTAGTCACACTTAAAGTATTTTCTTCTCTAGGCTCTCACAAATGCTCTAGTTTTTTTTCTAAAACTTTCTCTCTCAAAAATTTAGTGAATGGAGCAAATGAACCAACATTTGCACAAGTGTTGGTTATTCCTACTTATAGAACTCTAGGAACACACCATTAGTCCCTTAATTAGCCAACATTGATGAATTAAGAGCTTAAACTCACTTAATATTGCTTGAATGACAACTTGGAATGACTATAGTGGTTGAGGAGTTGATAGTAGTGGTTGAGCAACCTTGATTTTGTGTACAAATGAAGTAAAATGAAAGTTTACTCCATCCTAGTGGGGGCCCCTCCAAAAATCCAGCCATAGCATTATATTTACACCAATTTGACTTTATTTTTATGTCCTATATCATTACATATACATCCATATATACATACACTAATATATGTATCACATCCATATATACATACACTAATATATGTATCCATATTTACCTATACTTGCACATTGGGCTCCATTTTGGACCTTTAAATTAATTCTATTTAGACTTTAAAATTACAATTGTTTGGGCATAACAATTTAATTCATTTGGCTACTACATTTATCCATTTAAGTCATCAACACTTGGGCTCCCAACAATTAAATCAATTAGGCTAATTATGTCACTTGAAATAAAACAAGTATTGGATAGTTTAAATTAATTTGGACTCACCATATATTTTATATATGGTTCACTAATTAAATCATATAAGGCTACTACATTGGGCTTATAAAATAAACATATTAGTTTAATTAAATAATCCAATTAGACTTACTATTTATAAGTCCATTGGACTACTTAATTAAATTAGTCTACAAAACACTAACACTTAATATATCTTGGGTTTATTTTATTAACATCCTAACGCTCATACATATTAGCACTTCAATTTGATACTATAAATTTTTAAATAGTCCGTACCATCGCTACGGCAGTAAGGACCACCGCTACGGCAGTGAGGACCACCGCTGCGGCGGTAGTTCTGATTTTCAAATTCCAAGGAGTTTCACCGCGGCGGCGATGAAACCTACCGCTGCGGCGGTAGTGCTGATTTTTCAAAACCCTAATAGCCATTAATACAAGTACTTCGACTTGATTAAATTTAATTAATTTCCTCTTATCATCAACTTGGGTTTATAATATAGTTACCCAAACACATACAATTATTCTCGCATTGAGATATCTTTAATAAGTCATTTATTTCTTCATTCTCATTAATCATACAAGTAATTCACTTGTTCACTATATATCTTTTTATTTGTCATTCAAGGCCAACATTCAAGTTTTGTGTTTTCATCACATAAGCTTCTCTTGCATTTCTTTTTCCTTCTTTACTTAATTCAAATAAATTTAATTAACTAACTTACTACATCTCATTATACATTATAAACACATACTTCATACATCATATTTTATCATGAATAAAAAAAAAATTAGTTCGTAATTTTGCGAGTTACTACAACACGGATTTCAATACCATATTCCATTTCTTAATGATTAAGATGGATGTTATGTACTTATAGTTTTTTGTTTTTAAGTTAAACAAATCTAATTATAGGCCCCAACAATTGGAGCTTGCATTTGACGCGCCCTTAATTCCCCTGTTTGCTCTTTCCACTCTCGTGGCGGTGCAACTCAAAATATTTCAACTAAATATTGCTCAATTGCTAGCAGTTAGGACAGTCATTACTTTTAGTAACGACTAGTCAATTTTTTTTATTTTGTTTCTGGTGGTGAAATTGTCGGAATTAAAATCGAATTTGTTGATGAATTTTGCTCATTTTACTAAATCACACACATCGCAAAATCCAAATCGCACACATCACAGAACCCAAATATTGAGTGAGGTCACATAAAATATCAATGTTTCTTACTTTCCCAAATATGTCAATTTTATTATAATTTCAACAATCATGGACAAAGCTAAGTGTTGGGTTGTGGGGTTAATTGACCCTACTAAGTTTTTTTTTTAATTTTAAATATATGACATATTTTTAAAAAATAGGTGTAATATATAAATTAACCCCACTCAAAATTTACAGGTTTTATATATAGTATATTTGGTCAAATTAAAAGTTTACAAATTTTTCAATCAAGTATTTATGAACAATTTTGTAATTAAAAAAGCTTATTAGGGTTCAATAGGGAGTATAATGTTATTATTGATTAAATTTTATTCTAATCAAATACTCCCTTATTTTCAAAATTATATATATATTTTTAAGATGGAGATCTTTAAAATAAAATTTTACTATAATTTTTAACTTATTTCTAATATTTGTTAAAAATTTAATAATAGTGGTATGATAATACTTGATTTACCAAGTATCTAAATGATATCATGTTAAGAATTTAATGTATTTTAAACTTTAAATTTAATTTTATACATACATGCATATATATATATATATATATATATATATATATATATATATATATATATATATATATAATTTTTGAAGAAAATGACTACGTATACTTTATATACGACCCGAAAAATGTAAAATTATCTAAAAGAATTTGGCTCTTGCTAATTTATTTTTTACCTAAGGCTAATTTTGACCCCACTGAAAATAGTGGCTGGTTTCGTCACTGTCGACAATTGCACCACTAAAGCCACTACTAAGAGTAGCGGCTAGCTGTACGTCAAAATGTTGTTGTTTGAGTGAAAAAAATTTCTTTTGCATAGTCAAATCTTCACATGTACGATGTAAGATTAGTTTACTGGAACAGTGTCCATAATAACTATTTGATATGGATTTTATATATATATAGGGATCGATCAATTGACAAACGTTGTAAAAAAATGATATATTCTTACAACAGATCTCAGCAGTGTATACTGAGATCTAATGGTTAAAATGGTCTTTGTTCACAGTTTAGTTTTTAGGAATTTGCAATTTAATAGTGCGGACGGTATTAAATATCCAAAATAACCCTAACTTTTAATTTGGAATTGTATCGTCTGTAGTTTAATATTGCGAACGATAGAAATACTATACGACAATATTTTTGACTTTCCCCCAATCCTCAATTTAATATTACGGACGCTAACTTTAGGTAAATTCACATTGAACATCTTTCCACATATAACCTCAACTTGAAATAATGAATTAGGGAATAGCTTCATTAATTTAATATTTTGCATTTGTCAAAACTTGCAGGTTCTGGCTTATACATCTTTTTCATCATCATATTTCGCTTAATGTATATTTTGGCCCTTATAGAAGAAGGAAATATCACAGACAATACAGAAGGAAAAGATAGAACAAAATAATTAAAAAAAATTATCTTATTTTTTAAATAATATTATCATAATCCATATGAGGTTTTATTTACATATGTACATATATCATTGCCAAAACTATATTATGTAATTGTTTGTGTAGATATTTTTATCCTCTTTAATCTGGCATCTTATTCAGTTCAAACCATAGGGTTCATCATATTATCAGATGGTAAATGATAGAAAAATATTCAATGTGAATCTATCTCAACTTTCTCTTTAGTAAATGAATCTTTTTAAATTTAGCGTCCGTAGTATTAAACTGGGGATTAGGAAAAAGCCAAAAACGATGTTGAATAATATTTCTACTGTCCGCAGTTTAATACTGTGGACAGTCTGCGGACAGTAGAAATAAATATGTCAAAAATTCGTTAAACAAATAAATATGTCAGAATATAAATTTGTTTATCAATTGATAAACAACAAAAATGCATAAATTATTTAAGGAAATAAAAAAGAAAAATACTAACTTGAAGAGATTGAGAACCATATGTACACTACAAGGGAAGAACATACAAGAGATCAAATGGGCTTTAAATAATTATTACAATACTAAGAATCCCTTTACTATTTTTTCTTTTTCCTCTCATTCTCCCTAATTTTATGTAGACCGGTTAAGTATTTGTTGATAGATTGGGATTCATTTACGAGTTTGATACAAGATAAGTTTTTTCAATTTTTTTGTTCTGTATTATCTGTATTATTTTCTTCTCCCATGGGAGCAAAAATATACATTAAGCGAAATACGATGATAAAAATGATGTTTCAGCCAGAACCTGCAAGTTTTGTCGAGAGTAAAAGAATAATTTGATGAAGTTATTTCCTAAATTATTATTTCAATGTGAGGTTATATGTGGAAAGATGTTCAATGTTCTAAAGTTAGCGTTTGCAGTATTAAACTGCAGGTTGGGGAAAAGTCAAAAATATTGTTGTATACTATTTCTACTGTTTGCAGTTTAATATTGCGGACGATACATTTCCAAATTGAAAGTTGAGTTTATGTTGGACATTTAACACCATCTGTAGTATTAAACTACGAATTTTTGGAAACTAAATTGCGGACGAGGGTCATTTTAATCATTAGATCTCAGGATAGAAGATTGAGATCTGTTGTAAGAATATATCTTTTTTTACAACGTTGTTAATAGATCGATCTCACACACACACACACACACACACACACACACACACACACACACACACATATATATATATATATATATATATATATATATATATATATATATATATATATGAAAATATTCAGTTATATATCCGGTCCAACTAATTTCCTGTAATAACGGTTATTTTTATATCTCTCCATCTATAAATACCCAAACAACTACTCTTCAATTTTGCCTCAAAAGCAATAGCAATAGCTCGTGTGTTTGTCTATCGCTCTGTTTTCATAATTCCCCTACTCAAAACCTCAAATCAAACATGAGAAAAAATATAGACATCCTATGGGTTTTTGCTTTAGCTTCAAAATTCAAATCTTGCCCTTCAATAAATTTCATATATTTTGTTTTAATCTCTGGTTTAGCTTGGTTTATCATGAGCTTAATTTACTGGGCTCACCCTGGTGGTCCAGCTTGGGGTAAGCATAAATGGAGAAAAGCAAATTCTTCTCCTACTTATTTTGCTAATAAGCTCACCATACCAGGCCCAAAGGGTGCTCCTTTTATAGGGAGCATGAGTCTCATGGCTGGTTTAGCCCACCACAAGATTGCAGCCATGGCTACAGCTTGTGGAGCCAACCGGCTCATGGCTTTTAGCCTTGGTGAAACAAGAGTCGTCGTTACATGTAATCCAGATGTAGCTAAAGAGATTCTCAACAGCTCCGTCTTTGCTGATCGACCCGTCAAAGAATCGGCTTACAGCTTAATGTTCAACAGAGCTATCGGCTTCGCTCCTTATGGCGTTTACTGGCGAACTCTTAGGAGAATTTCCGCGGCTCATTTGTTCTGTCCCAAGCAAATCAAAGCCTCCGAGGCTCAAAGGTTCGATATTGCCCGTCAAATGGCTGCAATGTTTACTGTTGACAATGAAAAAGGTAAGACAATCAATGCGCGGGAGGCTTTAAAAACGGCGTCCCTTAATAATATGATGTCGTCTGTATTTGGACGAAAATATGGGCTCGATTCCTGCAATACTGAAACTGAAGAACTAAGAAAACTAGTTGATGAAGGATATGAGCTCTTGGGTACACTCAACTGGTCCGACCACCTTCCTTGGTTATCCGATTTTGACCCGCAGAAATTCCGGGTCAGGTGCTCCAATCTGGTTCCCAAGGTGAATCGGTTCGTCAGCCGGATTATCTCAGAACATTTTACAGATCAGACGGGTGGGCTAAACCGTGATTTTGTGGACGTTTTACTCTCACTTCAAGGTCGTGAACAACTATCAGACTCGGTCCACTCGGACATGATTGCCGTGCTTTGGGTAAGCATTAATATTTCTAATTTTTTTTGATGAATATTTTTTGTGGAAATTTTGTTTCAAATAAAGTTGATAGTATCATAAACTAGGTCACTATCAGTAAGCTTGCAGCCTCACAGTGGTAGCAAGGTGACAACATTAGTTTTAAGCACCCGCTCACATATTTGATGACTATAATTATGGTTGCAACTTGCAAGTTACCTTTATACATATATTTTAAAAGGTCGAGAAAGTTGGCAGAAGTATTTGATCTGGTCAATACTAAGTGAAATATTAATTAGTAGTTAGCTAGCTGTTTACATTATTAATTAATATTTAAGCGGTTGGCTTATGAATTTTCTTTGGTTAAATTAATTACAGGAAATGATATTTAGAGGAACTGATACAGTGGCGGTTTTGATCGAGTGGGTGCTGGCCAGGATGGTGCTTCATCCTGATGTTCAATCAAGGGTCCATGATGAATTGGACACGATAGTTGGGAGGTCACGTGCTGTGACGGAGGCCGATATTGCAACCATGGTGTATTTACCGGCAGTTGTAAAAGAAGTACTAAGATTACACCCGCCGGGGCCACTGCTGTCGTGGGCCCGGTTGGCAATTGCGGACACCATCGTGGATGGTTATCATGTTCCAGCCGGGACCACCGCGATGGTGAACATGTGGGCCATTACAAGGGACCCACATATTTGGACGGATCCACTGGCATTCAAGCCTGAGAGGTTCGTCAATGAGGGCCCGGAGGGGATGTGATGGGGTCTGACCTTAGGCTGGCACCATTTGGGTCCGGGAGGCGGACATGTCCCGGGAAAGCACTTGGGTTGACCACGGTCAACTTTTGGGTGGCATCGCTTTTGCACGAGTTCAAGTGGGGTGGTTCAGGGGATTTGTCTGAGGTGCTAAAACTTTCGTGCGAGATGGCTAACCCACTCATAGCTAAGGTGCAGCCAAGGCGCACATCAAGTTTAGTGTGTTAGGCTTAAGGTAAAACAGTGGAGTACGTGGGGTGGAGTGGAGTCGTAATGAAGAATAGGAAGCCAAAAGAAATGCACGGGGTTGCCTATCTTAATTTTCTCTCTTAACCTCTATAAATGTATGGCGTATATAGTTTTGCTTTTATATTTGTTTTTGATGTATGCATGTACATGTTCAAAGTATATGAAGTAAATACTCGTTTCACCTGTTAAATCTCTCTCTTTCTCTCTCTTAATAACTTAATTTAGAGAGATTGAAAATGCATCTTAGTGTAATGATTAGTTAATTTACCACAAGTTTAGTTAGACAATCACACAAATACATGAGATATAAGTGGACGTTGATCTAATATTCCGCTGTGCATGTTAACAATAAATTACTCTTACGACCAAAACGTGTCCTTCAATAGTGCAAAGATCCGCTTTTTATATACATCAATACGTACAAGGAAAAACTTAATTCACTCTCAAATTATATATATATATATATATATATATATATATTACATAACTTCTATGACTTCACAATATATACTATAGGATACTGATATTTACACATAGTTTTTTGATATTTTTATATAAAAAGTGTTGCTATAAATCTATAACGACGATTTACTCGTAAAAATATCAAAAAATCTTGTGAAAATATCACTTCTATGACTTCACAATATATACCCCACTCTTAAGAAAAGGCTTCATTGCAACCGGATTCTTATAAGAATCCTTTTTGTATTAAATTGGACAAAAGAAAGACCAAACCGGAGTAAAACTTGACGATGCATGTGCTTCTTAAGTTTCACCAATATATAACAAGGTAACTCTTTATAAAAGTTGCATGGAATTGTAAGTAGATTTGATCATTCTTCTCTCTTTTAGAAGGAAGTTGGGCATATTAATACTCATACCTATTAATAATGTATAGATTGAGTATTTTTTTTTTTAAAAAAAAAAAATACTTTTTATATGCAAAGTGAGTACAGTCAACTAGACACGTATAATAGAAACTTGTAAAAATTTGATGATAATGATAATGCTTTACATATTTTTGAGGCGGCCCTATATACTTAGCATGGCTGCTCGAGGGAAGGAGGGAGGGACTAATTCCCGTACAATGCCGTGATGGCTGTTGAGGTAATAATTATAACTTGGAGGGAGTATAAAAGAAAGACACGTTTTATTGGCGACTAAACTGGGGCCAGTTATGGGTCTCGATTAGTCATGAGATTAGAGTGTGGGATTTAAGTATGTTCCAACCTAAACTTTTTGGGCAGCAGCAGAATTGAGGTAGACAGAAAGGCAGGCGTTTTAAAAATAAATAATTACTAGTAATATTATCAGATGATACTACTTATGATAGTGATTGAAATTTTATATATATATATATATATATGTGATGGATGATATTTCATGCATGTTGTAATTAATATTAATTCTCAAACTTAAACACGATGCAGTAGCTAGTAGTATATATTACTCATAAATCGATCATTCATGGTTTGCCCCCCCCCCCCCCCCCCCCCCCCCGTGTGGCATAATTACATCCATCTCTTTATACTAATAAATAATGTACTAATCAAATTCTTGTCCATTACAATCAAAAAATAGGAAGACCAATTATTGACACCCCCAACAAACTCTATTTACTTGGGCTGCATTCCGACGGTCTTTGGCTTAATTGATGTACTAAGTCTTTTGTTAGGTAAGAGATTTTACGCTCACTCCCTCCCCCCAAAATTACAAAAAATTAAAATAAAATAAAAATTACCTGGGCTGCATTCATTTCTTGAGTATATGAAAATAAATTCAACCTTTCCATTTCAGATTTCAAACTCAATAATTCATTTGTTCCCGTCCTCAAAAAATAAATGGTCTAAATTTTTAGTTATTTAAAATAATCTAAGTTAGGCTATTTTGTTTTGTTGGAGGAAACAAATCTCACTTGCGAATCTCATTTTTTTTTCTTTTTTATTATTTTTTACTTTTTATAAACCTCAATAATTTGTTCTCCCCCTGACGCATGATTTTAACTCTCCGAATAAAATCATTTTTCTCTTTGTAATTATGCCACATAATAATAATAATAATAATAATAATAATAATAATAATAATAATAAAACAACATATATGTTTTCTCTTTGTAATTATGATTATCCATCAATAATTCAGAGAGGTAATATTTTCATAATTAAAAACGCCTTCATCAAGAGAGGACTCGGTGAAAATATTAAATTTTATTGTAAAATACAAATTCTTATAACTAATACACCATTAATTTGTCCTAAACAAGAAAATAATAAGTAACGGTTAAGTTTCATAATACTAGCAAAAAAAGGTTCTTCAACGTAACTAAACTGCTTTTGTTTTGGCCATGAATTAGAGACCAGCAACTCTACTGTTAAGAACGTCAAATTATCTGTGACAACACTTGATTAAAAAAATTCAAATTTATAATGACAAATATTAACAGCTAGTATATGTTCCGTGTCCGGGCTACGTCACTGATGATAAATATTAAGCGGAGTATAATATAATAATTACGGCTGATCCCTTCTCATTTCAAAACATTTTGTTTGTTTTATAATTAACGTTCCTGTTGCTTTCGGTTAAATTTCCTAATTTAAGTATGGACAAGTCAACGCACATAACAAATTAAATATTATATTTATCTATATTATTAAAAAATAAAAAATAACACAAATTTTAATATTATATTTTTATTTTTTAATAATATAAATAAATATAATATTTAATATAATATTTAATTATTATATATTTATACCTATTTTTTTTAAGTATTCCCAAATTCAACCAAATACTACTGCCAAATACTACTATATCTGTCCGTCCCGTGGATACTTCTGCCACCAGTGTCACATGATTTTGCACTTTTCTCATCTTATTATAAAAACTAATCTCAGAAAATTATGACATGACGATAAAATTATATTAACATCTATGTTGAAAATGTTTGATTCAGATTTATAATCGTATTTTAATTTAAAGGGTTAATTTATTAAATTCATAGTTTATTAGAGCATTATATTTATTTAATGTTTCTTTTTATATTTTGATATATAACTTTACTATCGTGTGATACCTTAACAATTTCCTTTCCATAATTTTTTTTTATCTATATCGATACTAAGTTCTCCCATTAACTTTTAACTGTATACTGTTTTTTAGTATATCCCATCATTTTTTTAGTTAACGAGCCATTCTTTTTAATATCTATTGTTTCTACCAAAAGTCTTTGCCAAGACAATATTTCTTATTTGATTTATCAAGAGTCTCTGTCAAGTTTATCAAGTTTTCCCTATATGATGGGCTTATCTTTCAATATCACTTATTTGATCTATCAAAAAAAATTCAAGAAAAATTCATCACTTGTTCAAATAGTACATATATAATTCACCTAGCACTTATAAGTTATTGAGTTTAGACTATCACGTTTTTTAACTTACGAGTTCACATTTTTCAATATCTATTTTCAATACTCAATCAAAAGTCTCTTAATTCATACTATATTCCATTACCCAAACCCATAACATAACTCTAATATTAGTTATTGACAATATCGAATTTATATATACTTATTTAAAAATATATCTTGACTTAAAAAATTAATTTTTTAAATCTATGATCTATTAGAGTATTATATATTTCAATATTTCTTTTTATATTTCAATACAAAAATTTACTACAATGGGATACCTCAATAATACAATATTATAACGAAGTACTTTTGCACATCCGTGTTGAAATGCATTCGTCACACTAACCCTATATAATTTAAACGTTCCACCCATTTTTTGTCCGTGCGGTGCATATTTTAAAATGTGTCTGAAATTATATGGTTTATATTTATAACATAAAAATGGTTATCTATAAATACAGGCCACTTGTGACACCTCGAGTAAAAAGAACAATTCACCCTCAATGATATTCATAAACATAAGCCTTGAATACAGCCAACAAAAACTAAATTATATAGCGACACAACACAATCATTATAGGGATTTGGCGGACTAAATTGTCTAAAAGAAGAAACTTCAAAAAAGAAAACCCCTAGGAAAGCATTGCACTTATTTGTATAAAAATCAAGAAAATTTGAACAAAATAAAAATACTTGATAAAAAAAATAAAGTCTTGAAAGACCTCCTGTGACCCTTCTTTTGGATTATAGCCGATGGAAAAGTAAGATTCCAATTCTGAAAGTAAAACCCACACATTATTTTTATAAAGTCAGTTTAATTACAATTAGTGCACAAATTGTTAGTGTGTAACTGTTAGTGCACATGGAATAATTAAGGACATGTTTTAATTATGTGCAGAAAGATAAACAGCAAGACAATCCCATTAAGACGATACAGAGACATAAACCCAGTGACAATGATCTAATTCAACAATATGGATCCGGTTGCTATGGAGTTGGCACGCCCAGACCATCGGTCGGTGGGGGGGTCGGGGCGGCGACACGCAAGGCTCGGGAGAAATGAACGGCGCCGATCGCGAGAGCCATGGATTTGAAAATTTTCTCCCCGTCCAATTTCTTTCCGATCGCGCCGTTCATTTGCTCCGCCCACCACGTGTCGCCGCCCGACCCCTCCTACCGACCGATGGTCGGTCGTGCCAACTTTACAGTAGCCGGATCCCAACAATATAGACCCTCTATATTTCTCTCTGTCAAGGACATGAAAAAGACCTCCCAACTGCACTATAGTTAAATGACGTACGTGTAGTTGTCTGAAAAAACAGCGATGACGACTCAAATAAGAAATCTAAACACTACCCAACAGCGAAGATGGAGGATGACTTGCAATGTTTGGATAAGGAACAATGAAGCTCAATATAACATTTCAGTCACTATTGCTGGGTCGCATTAATTTTTTTAAACAATGGAGTCTTGGAGACAACCCGGACAAGCTATAAAATTTTCTATAAAATTTCGCTTTGTCGAGTAGGCGCTTTTGGTTGGTAGTAGTAACAAGCTAGCTAGGATATGATGGAGTAAGATACATGAAATCCTCCCTCTGTTTAATGATGTGAAACGCAATAGAGTTTCCATCACTAGAAGCAAGCAATGATGCAGCTACTGGTGAAATTGTCTAGAAAAAGCCATTTAGTTCAATGGTGTTTCAACGGGTTTAGAATTTCTAAGAAGAGCTAGGCCTATCATGCATGACGTTAACCTAACCTATCTAATTAATTTGGTAGATAAGGATGCATTAAGTAAGAGGTGCCAAGTGAATTACATACTCATTTACAAACTTCACTATCTGTCGAGTAGGTAAACTTGCTCCCTCACAATATTTGAACTCTGACCATTAATTCAAGTATGTAGCATATCCCAAAAATCACGCCCGCCCGGTTGAGATGTACTAATCACACAGGTAATACACTTTTCATTGTGCCCCATTAGCAAATTGCAACCCAGCATAAAAAAAAAATGTAGCCACCGATGCGTGATACAACCAATGGTTATTTTTTGTTCTATTATTGACTCTTCCACTAATGAAAAAGACAATAATCATTTCGTACATAGTACTAATGATACCATGAAAATTCTACCAATTATTATTGTGTCACAGACTACTATCATTCACTCTTCACAGCACAGATTTGTTTAAAAACCTCCGAACCATGGTTTTCTTGTTCCCCTTTCTCCATTAACAGAGTCCAACCAAATCTCAACTTGGCACATTTCATAGGATTCCCTTCTTTCAACTTTGTTTATCAGAAGGATTTGAATGAGTACATATCCATACTAATACAAGATGATTAACACGTTCTATTTATCCTTCTCACCGATATTTCTACTGTACAAAGGAGATGCATTGGTTTTTTAATACACGAAAATCAAATGAAATCTTTCAGTCATTTTCCGTAAGACGTGTTCTCTTAAAACATGAATGCAACTATGCAAGTAGAAGTTTAGATTAAGGCAAGTCAAGTTGTAACAACTGCTTCGACTTTATGTACAGTCTCTATACTTTTTGTCTGACCATGACTGCAAATAGGTATATACATGCATGTGCTTGATAAATAGGGTCCCCATGAAGATCACTGAAATCAATAATATCTAAAAATCTTTGTGGCCATTTAATAATAGCTCATCAATAATTCTTGCACTAATATTGCAGCTTGTGCTAAAAATATAAATTTGATTTAATATTATTAATTTATGTTAGTACATGAATGGATGAGTGTCTAAGTTCATAATACATATATGTACATGAATGTATTTAGAAGTGTCTTGGAACATATATGGCTAGATTCATGTATATGTATTTGGTAACGTAGTAATTATTAAAATGACTCTAAAAATATTCTGAGAGCCTTATAAATAGTTTTGTATGTGAGTCATTTTAAAGCAAGTGTGTTGAATCAAGTATTTTAAGGTTTAAACACTATTCCTCACTTCTCTATAATTTATCATCTTCTATATATTTTCCAACGAAGTGGTATCCGAGCTAAGGTTAATTACAAGGTACTTTTAAGGTTTAGACAAGTTATCCAAAGTGACGATAAAGGAGAGTAGATGACCAAATTGAGGTGACTTGATACTATCAAATAGTTTCGCTGAGCGAGTACAAAGAGTGCGCGTTAGAACTCCGAAACGCAATCTAGCGAAGGTGCTAGTTGAGAAGAAATTTCAAAAAGAATTTTGTGAGTGAAGCACGTCACAAATGTCATTATATTGATAGTGTCCGAGACAGGTAAATTATAAAAAAATGATGTTTCTATGTTCGGCGACAATTTAGTGTTCACAAATTACAATGTTTGGAGTATAAGGATTCGAGCATATCTTGGAGCTTCTAATTTATGGCGAGATGTCATTACAAATCCAAAAAAGTGTATTTTGGAAAAAGTTCAAGAAATGAAAAGAAAAAGAATAAGGGAGATTTTGCGAGGAGTCATGCATGAAGAAGTTTGGAAACGTGTTGCGAATTTTGATTGTCTAGCTCAATTATGAAATGAGCTTCAATCTATTTGCAATAACTATAAAGGTTCACCGTTACCTAAAGAGTCTTGGGTACGATATGTGGAAGAAAATGATGTAGGGAATTAAGCCAAAAATTCCCGAACCTGTGAGAAACAAGATGGAAGAAAAACACACGCCAAAGAAAAAAATAATAATCACATGTACAAGACAATATTTACGTGGTTCGGCAATTTGCCTACTCCACGGAGTTGCAGGAATTTTACTATTATCAGAAAACGACAATACAGTCTCTTCTCTCAAAAAACACGACTTACTGAAACCCTAATCACAAAACTCCTTTTGTATATTACGCGCACACTAATTTTCAATGGGCTACAAAACAAGCCAAAAACATACTAAATTCCATGGACTAAGCCTCAGAAAACATCCCATTAAAAATCTACGCAACATTTTTTGAGTCGGGTCATCAACCGGGTCGAAAATATAACTAAACTCCACAAAGCCCAACAAATGAGATATCTCTTGAAGAAATTGATGAATTAGTTGAGGGAAAAGAACGTGAAAAAGAGTTTTTTGAAGATGTCTTGAAAGAGGAAGACGAAAAGATTTGTGTTGAAATTACGAAAGTTGAAGATAAAAAAGGAGAGATTGAAGAGACGTCAAGTGAAGAAACATTTGAAGAGGTAAAAGAAGTAGAAAAAGAAAAGGAGGAGGTGATCAAAGAAATTGAATTAATTGTCAATGGTGGAAAACTTGTTGAAATTATGAAAATAGAAGAAAAGATTGTTGATCAAGAATATATGTTCAAAAATTTGGAGGAGCATGAGAAAACTATTTTGTGTGTCAAAATTGATTTGGGATTTATAGCAAAGAATTTTGTGGAAGACATTAAATGGGTCAACATGGAGAATTATTATGATCAAAAGGAGTTTGCAAATAGTAAAATGGAGAAGCAACACAAGAAGTTCATGAAACATACAAAACATGAGAAGTTGGATTATAAGATAAAGAAGATCAAATGAAAATTCCAAGCATGTGTGACGAATAAATGTCGAGGCACAAAAGTAAAGGCGAGAGAAAATTCTCACGTCCAAGGAAATTGTAAAAATGCTGAAAGTATTTTAATATGTTAAAGATTCGAGTATGCCAATAAAATTATTTGTGCTATATACATCAATGAAGATGGCAAAAGAGAATCTTGCGATTGAAGACATCGGAAGATCAGAAAGTTTTACAACATTATTTAGAATTTCATAAATCAAATTTAAGAGGGGGTGTTGAAAATATAAACTTGATTTAATATTATTAATTTATATTAGTACATGAATGAGTGAGTGTCTAAGTTCATGATACTTGGAACATGTATGGCTAGATTCATGTATATGTATTTGAAACATGTATGGCTAGAAGTGTCCTAAGAGCCTTATAAGTAGTCTTGTATGTGAGTCATTTTAAAGCAAGTGTGTTGAATAAAGTATTTTAAGGTTTAAACACTCTTCCTTATTTCTCTATAATTTATCATCTTCCATATATTTTCCAACAGCTTGTTCCTTTATATACTGTGTATGGATGAGAATTATTCCTAAAAGAAAAAAAAATGCATTTACAGAAACATGTTAATAAAGAACCTCATAACAGATGAAATGTGAAGAAGTGAGAAATGTTCACTAACCTAGTATGCTGTTTATGCGAACATCCAGAGAAAGAGCACTAAGACTGCCAATGAACTTATGCGAGTTGGGTGGTTAGTTTCTGTTGGGTCTCCACTTTTTACAGTTTCAACGTTACCTGCATTAATGGAGCAAAAAAGTACAAGTTAACTTACAGCGCATAGATTTGTACTAATAAAAGCAGTAATTTGATTTCAACCTTCAATCTCATGCGGAAGGCGCCTGGATTCCTCTTTTTGCTTGTTCGTCTTGTGTATAGAAAAGGATGGTTGTTCCAACTAATCGGTGAAGCGTAATACCTTACTAACCCATCAGAAGCCCGAATTTGGGTAAATTATCTACCATGGAAACTCATTACCGCAACAAAAATCCTAAACACAAAATGCACCTTTTCAATCTCACGTAATGATTTAGTTTATGCTTGCTCCATATGGTTCTTGAGACAGGAAACTGCAAAATGATCTCACAATGTTTTGGGGTTTGGCAGTTGCCTGATAAACAAAACCTCTCGTTCAGTGTCTCAAGTTAAATTCAATTGCATCTTAAGGAAGCAGAAATCAAGTTCTGTCAAGAGCCTATTATGCTGAAAATGCTTGGATGGATGCCTTTTAGCAGTCAAATCACAGCCAATTTAACTTCTTATCTGCGCTCGCCAAAGCAGCTCTTGGGCAAAGATGGATTTTTAATTATTTATTTATTTTTACTTGGACCTGTTAGATTACAAATACATATAGAATACTGCCCACATAGAACATAATGGTTCTACTAATCTTTTTTAATCTCTTAACACTACATTCTGATAGATTTTCTCACGACATAACAATGGGATACCAAGAATTCAAAATTCTTTCGATGGTATATAACAACTAAAGTCACTGATAGAAGAAGCTTGAGCTTCGTACTTATCGAAGACAACAACATAACAAACAGTACAAGTCATGTTCAATGAGAAATCGAGTGTCTCTGTTCAAGCTGTAGGTTGCGAGCTCCCTACTTGAATATTCCATGTCTAATATTTTTTAGAAAAGTGATAGAGACCATAAGCTAATGCAACGATCAACAAGGGTACCAAGAATTGGAAGATCTCCAATGCTTTTGGAGTAGCAGTTCGTTTTGGCGCCGAACCATCTACGGAAGTTTGATTGTACTGGTGTTTCCCCGGAAGAGTGGAGGTATCGAGGTCGCCGATGTAGTAACTCCTTAACATGCCGGTTGCTTCCTCACTGTGGTTCACATCATCAAAGTCATCCGTTGCATCTTTTCCTGTAAAATTGCACATAAAATATTATTCATACCTAACATCATTGAAAATTTACTGATGTGATAAATAATGAAGTCGCCACATTGAGAATATTTACTGAGCTTTGTAAAATGAGATCTAAAGATCTTACCAGTTGCTGTTAACAAAATTTCCTCACCACCAGGATGATCATCAAGAAATGGGGTCACATCGTACGCCTAATGCAGAATTTTAATCCATATAATTTCACAAGAATATATATGTCAACAAACAGAGGATTTTTCTCAAGCTTGTTTTGCAAGCTGTTAATGCTTTTACAAGATGTTCCCATATACAAATGAATGAAAACAAACTGCCATTCTGAGCATTTGGGTTCCATAAGTATTTTAGCAGTCTTCAATAACTAGAACGATATAATCTAGATTCTGGAATAATATTTGTAGCGACCCGAAATATTTTAATATAGAGAAATGGAATTATTGGCTGTAATTGTAAATTTCTAGAGGATTAAATTAAATCATTATATGATGGCTTGGTTTATTTAGTTATGTGTTGAAGTAATTAAAAGAATTTAAGGAAGGTTCAATTAATGGGTTAATTAAATTAATGGACCAACCTAGGTTGTATAGTATCAAAGTTTGATAGGGTAAATGAGCTATGTGATATTTAATTAAATAGCTAGCAAGTTAAGCTGGATGTGTAAATTAATTAATATGGTTATTAATTAATGAAATTTCGTAAACATTAATAATGTTATATTTATTTCCATTGGAAAAGTTATTGATAGTGAGGTATTAATATTTTATATTTTCACTAGGGATTTAAATTGGGCAACCCAAAGCTTAGTTGCAATGTAAGTAACAATTGGGCCACCCATTTGTTTAATTAACAAAACAAATAGCAGCCCAGCCCAAGAGTAATAACATAACCCGGTGGAAAAGTAAGAGTGCCACTCCTTTAGGGACAAAACCTCAGAAAAAGCAGAGCACGCGCAGTTTGTGCAAAGCTCAAGGAATCAGTGCTGCGAAAAGAAGGAACAAGTCAGGCATAGGGGAGACTATAGGGTCCAGCTCCTCAGAGTTGTTTAAGGCTGAGAGAGTGTTGTATAACCTCAGTCATTCCCTCATTTCCCCTTCGCGTTCATTTAGGCTAAGAGAGATATATGGAGCTTGAGAAGTAAATGCAAACTTCAGAGGAGTTCATGTTGTTCGGAGAAGGCAGAATCTGAATGTAAATCATCTGTCAAAGATTGAAGGTATTATCCGGTTATTTTGATTTAACTAGTTTTATCTTATTTTGGATTAAGGAAACTGAATATGCTAGAGTTGCATATGAGGTGTTTAAATGAGAGTAATGTGAACTCGGTAGTCAAATGTTGTTGAAACTAGTTAATGATTGATCTAGAACTAGAATAAGTGGTTTCAGTTATTTTACACAGTCAACATTATGAGTCTGAACCACAGTTGGTCTGTACTCAATGTTCATGTTCATAAAACTCTAGAATGAACTGGTAGTAGAGTGCTCTGGTAGTAGAGTGAACTGGTAGTAGAGTGCTGCTGGTAGTAGAGTGCTCTGGTAGTAGAGTGCTCTGGTAGTAGAGTGCTGCTGGTAGTAGAATGCTCTGGTAGTAGAGTGCTGCTGGTAGTAGAGTGAACTGGTAGTAGAGTGCTGCTGGTAGTAGAGTGAAAAGTGCAAAACGTAGAGTGAAAATCGTAGAGCTCACCCTTCAGCCAGTGAATGACTTAACCAAGTCAGGAGAAAGAATAGTAGGGTAAACCTGAAAATCGTAGAGTGGCCTCAATCGGAAATCGAAGAGCCCACTATAATATTGAGAAAGAACTAAGTCGTGAGCTTAGGTGTAAATCATAGAGTGACTTCGTTTAGTTACTCGGTAGATCGTAGAGTAAGCTCGCACAAGGGATCGTCGAGCAGTCTAAACCAGACTTGTGAATCGTCGAGTGGTTCCCACTCACAAATCGTAGAGTGACCCTAGTCACTGAAAATCGTAGAGTGACACTAGTCACTGAAGATCGTAGAGTGACCCAAGTCACTGAAAATCGTAGAGTGGCCTTAGTCACTGGAAATCGTAGAGTCCACTCGAGATCGTAGAGTGCTTTGTACTCGCCGAGTCGTAGAACAGTCTGGACCAGTCTTGGAAAATCGTTGAGTGACCCCCACTCGACGATCGTAGAGCTGCCAGCCCAGACAGTGTGTTCAGGCCCTGAACCTCGGTTCAGTCGCCGGTTTCAGGAAATGTTTTATTAATTAAAATATTATTAACAGATTAATAATATTAGACAATGAGTATTTAATATCAAATGATTAATGATAACGATAAAGGTTTCATTGTAATTGAAACAAGGTATTTAATTAATTATTGTGCAGCAATGATTAAAGTGAGTTATATTCAATAATGAATAAGGATGGGTATGTAATTAATTATTATTTAAGAGGTATTAAATAATAATAAAAGGGAATTAAGGTTAATGAAATAATTGTTTATGTGAAAGTAAATAAACAAGTAAAGTTAAGTGAGTAAATTGTTTATTTAATTAATATTAAATAAATAATGTGAAGAAATTAAAGGAATAATGAAGTGATTAAACAATTTATATTTAAATTGTTTAAGTCTTTAAATTTACTAAAGGTGTAAATTATTATTAAATATTTAATGGTGTTAAAAAAATATTATTACCAGATTAATAATATTGGTAATTGAGAGAATATTATTAAGGGATTAATAATATTAGTAACCAATTAAGGTGGTGTTCCGTACTTGAGTACAGTTGGTAACGTAGTGATGTATTATTAATGTATAATAATACTAATCCGTAATTAAAATATTATCCAAGGAGGATAATATTGTCTAATAAATTTTGAGTTAATAGATAGGAACTGCCGTGTGATAGAGTCAATTCTTTTGTGAATGACAACTAAGTTCTCATGCACCTTCCTAATTGGCAGGCAAGCGTTTTAGGGCTTGCGGATGCAGTAATTGGAATTGTATGAGCGTTAGTGATGGAACGCAGGACTTCAGACTGGTAGCGTAAGTCAATGCGCATATCAGGCAAGTCTTTCAGTGATATTTGTTATCCCTGCAAGTTTTCAGTGTTATGTGTTATATGCATAAACTATTAAATGTGCACTCATGTTATGTGCTAACTGATTGTAAATATGTCTGTGTACAGTCATATGTTGTTAATAGCTGTTAAATATAATTAATGCTATGAATCGAATGTGTTATATGAGTTATATAACATGGTAACATTGACATGCATGGTAAGCATGGGTAGATTTCATAAATGCAACGCATGATAAGCATGATGCCTATGTAAATGCCAAGCATGGAGCATAAAGCATAAATTAAATGTAACCTACGTGTTATGTGTTAGCTGTTGGACTTGTTGAGCCGTCGTGCTCATTCTTGCTTTAAATTAACATTTTCAGCGAAGGGCAAAGAGTTCGAAGATTCCGATAATCGCAAAGAGGATGTGCGAAGTTTATTTTATTAATAAAGGTTGTCACTAGAACTGTTTAAAGTCAAAGTTGCATTTTGTGGGAATAATTACCATTTGGTACCATCCCGGATGTAAAGCCTTGTAATAGTATTGAAAGGTAGTTGTAGTTAACACGAGTGTTAATGTTTTGTAAACTCGTGTAATTAAAAGCAGTGAGTAAATAGTCATGTCGACTTATTGTTAGGATGCGAGTTTTGTTGCTCACAATTGGTTGTAATACACTAGGTCGTGGAATAAATGATCTGAGTTGTAGGATTCATGTAAAGATTGCGATTCTGAGACAAGGTTAAGTAAATGTCTTAAATTTTAAATTTACCAAGTTTTAACAACATGATTTTATTTAAATGTTGTGGTTCTAGGAGAGGGTTGTTCGTGTAACGACTTAAACTCAGGATTGAGATTACTTTTGACGGACCAGATCCAGGGTTATTGAAGACGGATTTTGGGGCTGTCACAATATTAGTATCTAAAATAAATACACGAATATTATACAAGCACAAGATACACATTGAATTAGGAAAATAAGACTACTTGAAAGGGCGGTGCATGAGGAAAAACGTATGTAGACAGGATTCAACAAGATGATCTAGATAATAGGGAACCCACATTCTAGAATAACATTAGTTTCTACATAAAGAAATGACAAAAAGGGAATATTATACATGTGTGCACAAACTATGTAAATAAAGTTAAGCATATTATGCACCTATCAATAGAGAAATTTAGGCAGTATTTCAAAACAAGATCGAGGTAATTAATCACTTTAGATAACATTAGCAGCTAAAATGAATAAGAGAATACCATACAGCCACACAAACACACAGATCAGCATATACTTATAAAAAATCAATGAATCACAAGTTGTATAGTAATGCTTTTTGCCATCTGGTGTCGGGCAAATAAGATCTTATTAACCAACTTGCAGTAATACATCAAAAAAACATCTTCCTCTAAAGAAAAACAAGAGAAGAGGGGAAAAACAAAAGCTCCGATAGGCTACTTAAATGTACTTGAACCAAACTAAACTAATACCTAAAATTAATGGATTTAGTAAAGGACTTGCTTTTCTATAGAAATGAACAAAACCTTAACTCCTCTCTCAATGCACACATATGCAGCGAAACAGAACTGCTGAGGAGCATTTATTTCTTTTTCCAACCTTTCCACCTCAAACTTTAAAATGAGATATTGAGATGTTATTAAGATCCTTGGGCAAAATACACAAATGTTCCTTTCTCTTACAATGAGATGGAAACACACACACAAAGAGAGAGAATGGAAATTTGTATATTATGTCGATGTTAGGTTATCCTATGGGCAATGAAACTCTGCAAGGAGAAGGCCAAACCCAGGTGCTACACTACAGTAGAAGCTTTGGCTGTTTACCATGGGTTGCTGTTATAGATGGTCCTATGAGAATCATGTCATAAAGTGGAGTAGAATACATCACATATACACGGTCAAAACCTAAACTGTAAAAGTATACATTTGACGTCAACCCTAATTGGGACTACCGATCAAATTCGAAGTCAGTACAAACATGGGCAATTAGGCATGGCTCACTATTCTATTGTCATTTTTGTTCTCACTTCTCTCTCTCCTCCGCATGTACACTTCATGGCTAACAGAAAAGGGAGAGATTTTGCACCACCAAGACACACAACAACTACATGTCTCCATTATCGTATCAAGGTTATATTTCCTCTCTTAAGTTCTCTACATCAAGTTTACATGTGAGGGTAGGCATTAGTATCATTTGCCTAGCATCAACTAGGAAAAACCCAACCAAGTTAGCGTATATACTTGAGGAACCTCTATACTCTTTATCATAGGGTTTTATGTTGGTTGTTTTAACTTTAACACTTGCCATGAAAACACAATATACGAGTAACTAATACACAAACACACTTCTTAGCTGGAAACATGTTTGCTGTCTTGACATATCATAACTTTCTTTGTAGCTTCTCAAGGCAAAAGATTGCACACAGAACATACTAAAGCACAACGAAAGTGATGGTCAGACAAGATAGATTGTTGGTTTAATTGATTAATTGTGGATTCATAAAGATGTAGATTCAAAATTGGGCTCTATGTGTCCCTCAGTCCATCTTTCATTTTCGGGATGTCCCGAAATGGGAAGCCACTTTAAAAACTAAAATTTCTTGAAAGTTAAGTTTTAACCTTGGGAATTGATTATGCTAATAACTTTCCACAATATACTTGACTTTCAACAATGTACCCTCATTTTATTAATCAAAAAAAAAAAAGAGGAAAGAATGAAAGAAAAAAAATACAATGTAAAGTCATTTGGGACAGAGGCATGGAACATCCATAGCATAAGATAATTTTACTAAAAACATTCTTCTTTTTGGATTCAACTCTCAATCGGGTATTAGTAATAATACTCCCTTTCTCCTATTAATCCCCATCAGAAGTCAAAACATTTAAGAAAATTTAACTCCAACGAAAACGAAGTGTAAGTCCAAACACTACTTGAAAGATATGAGATCTGATATATTCATTTGTAGAGCAGATTCATCACTGAGTGGCATCACAAAGTAAACACAGACTCTTGAAATGCGAGGCAGTGAGCAATAACTTTTATTCACTCAAGCAAAAAGAATATTCTTATTATAGAGCTGCTTTTTGGGATCTAGTTCTACATTATCACATCCATGTTTCACAAAATCCTTCACGAAGTAGCTAGCAGTAATGACTATTCCATTAAGCAGAAAAGAAAAAGAAAAAGAAAAAATTAAACAACTTTCGAAAAGACGGAACACAAGAAAAGCTGACCTTGCCGGAGATAATAAGCCAGCAATCAAATTTCTTGTTGTGTTTAGCGACCTCCTCAAAAGTAATAAGCTGGGCATCTGTTGAACCCATTTTGCTCCGACCAAAAATACTTGCCCTTTCCTTTAGAATCAAATCCCCAAAAAGCAAAAAGAAAATAAAACCCACAAGTTTCAATGCTCAATCAGTGGAAGGAATGTTAGACTGGTAACTTTATTGTAGAGGAGTGATTCGTAGTTGGTAGTTGGTAGTTGGTGGGTGGGTCAATTAAGTACACCCTTTTTCTAGTAGGCAGGCAGACTGGCTGGCGGGCGGGCAATTAGTTTTGCACATTAAAGCCTTTTTAAGGCCTTTCTTACATTTTTTTTAAGATTGTAGTATGTCAATGTCATATGTGGTCCGATCCGTCCATTTTATATACTTAAATTTTGGCCTGGGCAGTGGGCGGGCTGGTTCGTCACTTGCTATATATTTTTTCTACTTTGAATTATCTACATTAGACATAAACTCTGTTAAATCTGAATATTTTCTTGTTAAGCAGTTGAACGATGCAATTGCATCACCGATGGAGAGGGGCATGGCTAAACTTTGAAAGCTCATTTGGAGATTTAATATTTGGCCTAAAATAAAAGTCTTTTTTATGAAAAATCACAAAAAGAATTATTATTTTTTCAATTAAACAGTTGGACGGCGCCCACCAAATTGGACTTAAATAATACTACTAGTAATAGCTAGCTAGCTTGAATTGGGTCGATGGAATGTGATAGTGAATTTGACTGCCATATACCATCTTTGCCTTTGGCGGCAATGATCGATGTAACTATCTATCTATATATATACATATATACAATTTCTTTTCTATTTATACGCGCGTTTACTAGTTTTTGATTCTTATCGTTTTCTACCAATTAATTTGTTACATATATGGTTGACAATTATGTATGTTGTGTTTGATGAATAAAGTAGTCACTACATGTTATCTTGCTTCCATATATAATACTCATGCCATTTCTTTCTACTCTAATGGCTATACTTGCATTTTTTTTACAATGAAATAAAATAAAGTCTGACAACAAAGTAATTTACAGATTAAGTTTTCCACACGTTTTTCCTAGCTCTCTTCATGACATGAGTTTTTAATACGTTTTCTTCTCTAGCTCACTTCTTGACCTTTAATTTCTCCGTATTCCGTGTAAACCCTAAGATAAAATATATGCTTAGAATCGAATTGTAATAAAATCAATTCTTGAAAAAAAGTAAAAAAGACACTAATTTAATTGAACGTGCATGCTCACAAATTCTAATATATAACAATTATTTGGACTCATCATTCACGCACTACAATATACGAAAACTATAAAGGTCACAAAAAAAAAAGTGCACTAACTGAACGAAGGTTCCTGAATATATTCTTTAAGATCTAATCCCGAAACGGAATAATAATAATAATAATAACAACTAAGATAATTGTGTCTACGAAAACTTATATAAACAAACACAAATTATGTCATCACAGCCCAATAAAGTTTTTGTCTCTTTATTATAGGTTACGTCTACGTACTTTTTATTTTATTTTTAAACTCAACAATTTTATTATTATATCATATCGATCCTTACTATCAAATTAAGTATTCAATAAATTTTATAGAGAAATTAGCAAGACGAAGTAAGTATCCTGTTCAGTTTGGACAGGCATGAAATGAAATGAAAGCTACAGAGGTGGAGAGAGAGACGGAACTGAAAAAAATTGTATTCCATGCACATAATGAATATGTTACATACAATGCTAAAATATCGATCTTTTATATATACATGACAGAGAATGACCTCACTCTTGTACGCACACATACACCACCAGTTACGTCTATCTATCTATCTATCTATCTGTCACTCCTTATTACAAGGAAAAATTGTTAGAGAACAAAATCTACAATTAATTAATACGCCGAGTCCATACACCCTAGCTAGCTAGCTTATTACTGGCCGTGACTTTCAATACATCATCAACTACATACTTTGTTTTTAAACACTAGTGATCGATGTTGAAGTGGTAGTAGGCACAATTATCTTCATCTGTGCCTACTTTGGCCTACCTTGGTCTGTATTTGAGCTGCTCTGCCAATTTGTTCAACTCATGCAATATGTGTATTAGTATCTTATATTTGTCAACAAATCATGCACACATACATATTTTCCTCCTTCCCAATCCGTCAAATTTACTCAAATATATTTCATTAATTAATTTCCTTCCTTCAATATATCATTATTTTAGATATTCAATGTCAAATCTTCTTGACTATCAACTCAAATCATTTTCCGTAGGTAATCAGCTGTTTACTTCGAGAGAGAAATATTAATAATTGAGAAGTGAACTCTCACAATTGTAAAGATAATATATTCTAATTTCGATCCTAACAAAGAATAAAACGCATCTAAATAACTTAAAGCAATGAAAACTAATGATCCATTTAGTTGTGATTCTCATTACCTTATCAGGATTTTTTTAATCACAATAATCATGTTGAACACATAAATGAACGTGGAATCAAATGAGAGAAATCCCATAAGATATGTTCCATAATACTAAATTGCACACACACATATATATTAATACTCATTAATTATTTAACGAAAAGTCTATCCTAATTAATAACAACATTATTAAGACAAAGGCAAAGGAGAGAAGCCGAAAATGATCAGAAAAACATTTAACAGGGGGGAAAAATGATAATCAATAAACAAATATTTAACTTGCCATAAACTCCTTCCTTTCACAACAACCATGAAAATTATAATTAAAGCTTTCAATAGTTTTCATTTTTTCATCATGAATTAAAACTATTAAAAGAAATACTTAATTATAAATTCTTCATCTCACCAATTTCAAAAGAATCCGATCAATCGCGTCATAACATTGTAAAGGTAATGGTATGAGAGTGGAAAGTTGAAAAGAGAGGCCGGGGGAAAAACTCTCATGTGGTTGGTTGGTGTTTTTCCTTTTAATAAGTGGACAAATTAAAAAGGACAATGCTAGCTAGCTAGCTAGTTGTGGTTAGTAAGAGAATATATATATATATATATATATATATATATATATATAGATGGATATCACGTTTGTACTTAAAAGTTAAGAGAGGATGTTGCTTGTCTACACAAATAATTAATCATTTCGATTTAGTTGAGAAAAGGTGCATCGATATGCATGCCAAAAACCATAAGAAACCAGCAGCAAATCCCCTAATAATGTTTACAGTTCCAAGTCCAACAAGTTATTAATAGACATGCCCAAACAATAACAGGAATCAAATGGTACAAATATTCATACTCGTACAAATGAAAATTAAACTATGGACACGGTCCATCAAGAGACAGAGAGAAGGGGATTACAATATTAAATTACATAATTTCTAAGAAACTTTAATATGCTCATCGATCACGCGCAGACGGATGCATCTGTAAGAGAGAGACAGAGAGGGAAATAAATATTAGTTGCTATGGATCATTTCCATGCATAGTAGATGGAGATTGAGAAAAACACATTACAAATAAAAAAAATCGACAATTATGTTGTTGGAATCATCTTATAAGCCATATATGGGCCTGACCTCACTTTTCAAAGTGTCATCATATGTACATGGTCAGGGAGAATGACAGAAAGTCCTTCTCTAGGCACATAAACCTAACCATTTGTCTACTTATACTGACAATTGCACCACAATCAATTCCATGTCTTTAACTTTCCCTTTTTCCCTAATTCACCGGCCTCCTCTTCTTAAATTTAGCAAATGTTCTAGCTACTTTTAGAATGGTCATATATATGGAGGAGTTCATGGTAAACAGTACTTGTAGTAAAACTTAATTTACAAAAGAAGCAAATGTATGTACCTTGAGTTTGAAGGAGAGAAACCATTTCATTGGCTCCATTTTCAGAATGCTTCATCTGATTTTCCTTCTTTTGATTTTTGTCCTCAAGTTCTGGATGGATCTTCCTCTTCAACATCCTTGTCATTATCTACATTTATCAAAATAACAACATTAATGCAACTTTTCACAATGCTTAGGGCCGCTATTTATTTTAAAATAGCTTTTAAGTTATTTAAGTGGTTACTTATAAATAAAAGTATTTGATTTATAAGTCAAAAATTAAGTTATAATAAAATGCGACGGTATTTGACTAAATGACTTATAAGTTAAAACAAGATGTAAAGGTTACTAAAATAAGGGCAAAACAGTATTTACATCTAGTCAAGCTTACTTATTTTAAAATAACTTATAAGTTATTTTTAAGAAGACAAAATGTTACTTCTCAAAAATGACTCATAAGTCAAAAAATAAGCTATGCCCAAACACTTTGACAGTAAAATTAACTTATAAATTAATTTGACAAACTTATAAGTTGTGCCGAATAGGCCCTTACTATATGTGTCAACGTCCTTTAAAGTAAAATAATGAAACTTTTCTTTCGCACAAGTAAACTTTTTTTACTTACTCGATGTATTTTCTTTATTGGACGCGAATGTGAATGAGAATCTTCTTTAACTCGAGGAATGAGCTTCCTGGCAAACGATAGTTTGGCCTTTGCATGTTTTTCATCTGGCCGTTTTTTGATATCCTCTGGCTGGATTTTGCCATGATCATGATCTGGCTTTGTGCTCATATTGTACTCGTCAGAATCAGCTGAAAATAAGTCTGCAAGGGTAATTCTCTTCCCTTTTTTCTTCTCATCAAATGCTAAATTGTTCGAGTCATCGGAGGTGAGTATGATTTCAGTTTCTTGAGCATTAATATTTTGATCACAATGCGAGCCACTAGCAGTAGTGTTGAAAGCATGCTTGAATGCGTGAAGCACCAAGGGGTTGTGATCTCGATCGAATTCTTCCTCATCATCACAACTTTCAACGTAACATAATTGTTCATCATCGTATTCTTCTTTTTCATCTTCTTCTTCATCTTCCTTCTCTTCTAATTCTTGATCATTGTTGGCAATGAGTTGAATTTGTTTGAGTTGAGTAAAATCTTTGAGTGGATCATAACCAAATGTGCCAATAGTCAGAATTCCTTGTTTCCAACTATCAATAACATCACTAAGAGCCACTTGTGCAATTAGAGTGTGTGTGTCATGCTCAGCCTTCTTCGTCACTTCTACATTCCATCCATCTGCACAAAATTAAATAAATATTTTCAACAAGAAGACAAAAAAAATAATAAATAAGATAGGTATGCACGTATATACATGGTGTATGATATACTAGTTGCAATTTGATGTAGCTATTTTAGTGAAAATGAATAATGGTTCGTATTAATTGATCACCTTTGTTATGAAATTTACGGTGCACCCAGTCAAAGATCTATGGATCAAAGACAACCAATTATCAGATACATGATAAGATAAGAAGAAAAAACATGTCAGAAAAGAAAAGAAAAAAGAACTAACTAGAAAATTAATTATGGAGATGGAGATGGAGATGGAGATGCATCCAAAGAATTATAAATGTGAGTATTTCATTAATTTGATCAACTAGAGAGTTTACCTTCATATTCTTTTCCTGCCAAGTCGAGTGATAAGAGAGAGAGAGACTGAGATTATAGCATAGGAATTAAGTGAAGGGGGGGACTATATTTATATGTATAAGTTGGAGCAAAGTGTAGATGCAAGCACTAATAAGTGGCATGCCTACTTGGTCAAAGTTTGAACACCTAATAGTATAGGACTAGCTAGGACCCACATCTGCATATATAATTAATGGATATTTTTTTTTGTATTTCTTACTAAGTTTTTATAATTACTTGGATGTGACTTGTTCAGTTACTTGCACCACGAACAATTTTTTACTGTCTAACATGGAGAAAGGCTTTCTTACGCTGACACGTGTAATTCGTCTTGATCTTATGTCTCTGAGTCAAGTTTGTCCCAACCAAATTTGGCCGCGTATATAGGTGATTGTGAGTATAATTATCTGCTGTCAGATTCATTCTTAATAAAAACCAATTTCAAAGTTGTCACGTATGTTTGTATGTCTATCATCAACTAATTAATAATTTTGACGTCTCACTAGGAGTGTGCAAATTGTAAAAATTAAATTAATATTAAAATTAGTTAAATTTTTATATTTATATTAAAATTAATTAGATTAATTTGGTATTATAATAAATTAGTTTGATTTTTAATTTTATCAAAAATTATTATTATTATTATTATTATTAATTATTTATTATTATTAATAATAATAAAATAAAAAAATCGATATATACCGAATCTTAAATTGACGAATCATAACTAATATCGAATCAATTCATTTTATACTAAACCAATCTGTTCGGTTAACTCAAAAAATCAAAAAAATTAAACACCCTTACGTCCCATTGGTACCACGGGATTAAATCGCTTAAAATTTCATACATTTAAGTTAATTATATAAATTTTAGTATATATATATATAGCAGTCATATAAATAACATTTATCCCATTATTTCTATCATAATAAAGAAAAGAATAATCTCCAAAACAGATTGAGGGGGTGGGGTCCCAACAAATTAAAGAAGGGACACGTGGCGGATTGTTAATGCAGAATACGGGGAGGGTCACCTAAAATACTCGAGAGGATTTGTGGTGGAAGCATGTGATGACTGGGACTTTACTAGTAAATAACGTCCTGCGTCGCTTACTTTGTCCAACATAAGTTAATTAAGCTAACTAGGGTTCCAATACCTCTCTGGCTGGCTTGTTCGATGCGCCTAAATTCGTCAACTTATCATATGCAACTAAATTTTAGTTAGGGATGCCAAATCCATCCTAACAGTTATATCCTCATCATGTCATTCTTTTCTTTCTAGCTTCCTAACCCGCTACCTAGGAGATCTAGTATCACTAGTATCTATATATATATATATATAAACATCGTCAGAGATAGTTTAGAATCAATAGATTAAGGATACCAGCGCGCCGTATAATTAAGTTCTCTGAGATGAGAATCTCATTTAAAGAGTAGAAGTTGTCATTAAGGGCTTATTCTGGAGTTTTCATATCACCTTTTATGTTACTTTTAGTAAACAACACTAATTATTGGACGAAGCATTAAAAGAAATACATTCTCATTCTTGGGACAGAAAGAGTATCAAATGTAGTTGGATAGAAAGTGATATATATGAAACATGCACATGCATGACATGGTGCTTTAATCATATAATATTTCTAACCAGCATACATCACTATTGCTTTCCCTTTTGAAGAGTGGTATAAATCAACTGCTTTTTATACATTTTTCCTTGAAACTTTTCAAGATGCTTCATCTTTCTCACTATTCAGTGAGTGCTCGAGCTGCTTTAATCAACTATATATATATATATATATATATATATATATATATATATATTAGGAACTTTTATAATATTTGTGAATTTTGGATACAAAAGAAAAGAATAGAAAATTTAAATAGAAAAAATAATAGAAAATTTACAAGTCTTTTGTTGTGTTTTTTATATTTATAAATGAAAAAAAAATAATTTTAAATATAGATTACCACTTTATTCTTTTATTTAAAGTTCTTATGATTGTATATAAAGAGTAATGTAATAATTACAAAAAATTTACTAAAACCTTTTTTCCCTATCTAAATATGTTCAGTTTTTAATGAAAAACTTCAGTAAAAAAGGTGACCAATTGTTTTATCTATTTCTTTCTTTTTTCATTCCTTAAAATATTCACAAACAAGAGAAATAGATAAATAAAAAAAAATAAAATTTTCATTCATTTCTTTTATTTTCTTTTTTGTTTTGAAACTTGTGAGCCCATATATAAAATTAGGGTTTATATTAACCTAATGAATTAAATGAACTGGAGAGGTGTCATCACAAGTCTCAAGGCAGAAGGCTCGTGGGGGCAACTCATATTTGGGAATTGATTGAGGGATTGGATTGGTGGCTAGAAGAATTGGACGAAATGGGCATTACTCGGGTAACTAGGGGTATTCTGGAAATTTCCTTATTACTAAGGTATTTCTGAAATTTCCCCAAGAAGTCACATTACCCTAGCCAGAAACTCTATAAATACCTCTTCACTTGAGAAGAGAAGGGACTTCTTGGAGACTCTTGGACTTTTGGAGCTTTACCCATTTGGAGGATTCTCTTTCTGGAAGCAAAGGAGCTTGAAAGATTCTTTGGAGGTACGAGCGACACCGAATCGAGTTTTGGCTTGGGACACTTGTGACTACACTTGGACCCCTGAGCCTAACTTGGATTCATTCGAGATCCCCAAACACCTGACACGGCTCTTGGACACTAGCGACTACGCTAGGACCCCGAGAGTTCTGCCACGTGTTATTCGGATAATTGCTCACCGGTTCTTCTCCCCTCTCCAATCCGTTAATTGATTTCATACTCTTTGTTGATTTCTCGCCTCCACCATTATTACGAACCCTAACCCTAGCAAGGTACGAAATTTCCTTGCCTACAAAACTTAAAAACACTATGCTATCAAAAAAGCCTCACGTATATATAGCCTGCAGACACCATGGACAAATGATCATTATGAATGTGAGTTACACTTCTTCGTAGAATTCAACGTGAATTTTTGTAAACTAAGTACTGCCCATATATAGTCGTGATTTGACGTGTAATTAGTCCATGCAAGCTCAATAAAAAAATATATTTCCAAAATGTTATGTAAGATATGTTTTTGTTAAGGTCCAATTATATAATAATTAATCTAAGAGGAGGTTGAATAGATTAATTAGCTTTTGAAAAACTCTTGGCCTTTTCAAATTTAAACTCTATTTTGCTAAATGAATTTGTACCAAAATATTTAATTAAATATTTGTATTGAATCAAAGTAAAAAGATAAGGATAGAGAAATACCTAACAAAGAACATAGCGATATATATCATGGTTCACTATATATCTCCCCGATATGTATAGCTAGTCCAGTTCCCAAACTCCTTTTCAAGATTTGGGATTTTTTCATTATAAAAATAGCTTAACTCCTTCACATAGATAGAGAAACCTTTAGAAATCTGATTTTTTTTTAGAACAACTATCCCCTAGTCTTCTTCAAGAATGACAGATTCCTTTTTTAGAGCTTTTTGTATTCCTTTTTTGTCTGGTCTTGGAACTTGTTGCCTTTTCTCTTCGTTGTTCACTTAGAAATCCAAACCTAAGGCTTTTCTAAGATTTTCCTCTTAGAACAATAATTACTAAATTCCTCACAAACTAGAAAAACACTCAGCTCTACCCTTTTTGTTTAAAAGATTTGTTTATCTGTAATTAGATGCCTCTTGTTAAGTAGATAAATAATAGTTTAAGTGCATATATGTCAAATATTGCCAGAATGACGGATGCTGTCAGTTTAAAGATTAATTCCCGCACAATGACTATTAAACCAATGATCTCAAATAATATGATAGTTTATGTATATATATAGACCAGTTTAGTTTATATAGAATACTTTTTATGATGTGAGATTAACTCT
This sequence comes from Hedera helix, assembly GCA_947179155.2. Lineage (NCBI taxonomy): Eukaryota > Viridiplantae > Streptophyta > Magnoliopsida > Apiales > Araliaceae > Hedera > Hedera helix. Next base: position 43,021,058 of record OX359284.1, on the reverse strand, counting down.
TTAAATAAATGTCAATGTACTACACTTTATAAATCAAGTGTCAATATATTTTGCTTATCACTCTAAAAAAGATGATTATATACGAACTGTCTTTTATACACAAAGGACATTAATTTTCTAGCAAGAATTATAGGGATAAAATTATCTAATATTTGAGAAAATATTGCCTTGTATCACTTAATTAGAAAAGATTACAGTTCACGGCTTTTAAGTGATACCGACCCTTTTTAAGGAAAGTTGTTGAAGGCTTAATCACTTATACTTTTTCACTTTACAGAATAATTATGTATAAAGCTTAGATTAATTTATATAAGCTTGTTAATTCAAGTGTGTATAGATATAATCAATGATGATCAACTTGAATAAAGCATAATGATACAAATAAATGTAAATATTAGTATTGTGTGCTTGTTGTGTTTAATATGTGTAACAAATATAAGATTAATATATAATATTAAACACAAATAAGAAATAAATAAGAAAGTAATATGTTAGCACACTATATAATGAATAGTGTGTACTAATTTGTTTAGAAGAGCAATGTATAGATTTATAGCAGTATGCATTTTTCTTGCTTATTTTATCGATCACTTTCTACCCCATTAAAATCTAGCTTTCCTAGAATTTAAAATTGAGAAAGAATTATGGGCAGAGTTTGACTTGTGGCTAGATTCTTTGGATTGAATGAAGTATACCAGTATTTATAGGCAAAACAAATTTGAATAAATGACTAGGATTAGTTTGATTCAATTATTAATTCAATGGTTTTATAATTCACTTAGCTCTTTCTTTCTCTTTCTTGCTTATGTGATTGATAGAATAGGGAAATGAAATCTTTTTGCCATGTAGAAAAAAGATTTTTCATGGCATGGAAAAATGAGCTTCTTTTTGTATATTTTCAGGAGGAGAGAGAAAACACATTTGGTCTATCTGAATGGAGAAAAAGAGAGAGAGAGAGTATTTGCATTCTTTTTGTTCAACTCAAAAATACTTGTCTGTTTAAATCTCATGGAATATGTTGAACTTAGCTTAATTCTAGAATCGTAGAGTTAAGACTTGAAGTTCTACTTCGGGATATCTGACTTAGGGAGTTCGGCTTCGGAAGGTCTGACTTCATGAGTTCGAGTTCTGGGTTCATGCAAGACCCCGACTTTTATGAAATACAATTTAATTTTTCTTCATTCACATATATATATATATTCTAAAATGGTAAGTGGTTAAATTGACAAAAGTTAAAGTTAAAAATATTTTCTGTAAATTTTATCTTGTCGGAGAATATTCTTTTTGTCGGGAAATATTCGATTCGTACGACGGTGCAGAAATAACCAAACATTAGTGGACCCCACAATGAAATATTGTCGAATATATAAAATGATAACAGTAATTTTTTAAATAAATTAAAATGATCAACAATACTATCACTTTTAACTCTTAAAATACCTGATGGTAAATGAATAGTAGAACACAGTATTACACAGTAGCACACGACATGCATAGTATTTCATATTACTGAACTAATAAGGAGACTATTGCACAATCTTTTATCAATAATTGTCATTGCACAATATTTCACATTATTGAATCAATAATTGTCATTATACAGTAATATGCTCTTTCTTTTATTTATGTTTATGCATAATTGTTATCACTATTGTAATGTTGATTTAATTCCATTGTTAGTTAGTATTTTGGTATATCTTTGTTCTTGATTAACATTACTGGCAATGTTTAAAAAGTTCTAATAAAAAGTTTATGTGACGCCCCCAAATCTAGGCCCACACAGCCCAAACTTGAGTCGTCAAAAGACTATAACAAAATTATTACAACAAAGCACAACGTACAACAATACAATGTATAATAATACACAACTAAGTCTTCACTATTATTGCCACACTATTTTACAACACGTGAAGACTACGACAGCTATTCCTCAGACTCTCACTCCATCCCCCGGCTAGACCCTATTACGTTTTCATCTCCTGTTGAAAAACAATGGAACAAAAGAAATGGTGAGCTCAAATAGCCCAGTAAGAAATATCATGACTAAGATAATGACGAATAAATTATCATTAGCCTTCAACAGTTGAGTTCTTGATAGAATACAATAGACTACAAGGTTTATATCAAAAACTGTAGTTAAATTCTTAAACAATGTTCAGATCAATAATAGCAGCGGAATGAGCAATCTATTAGAAGAATAATGCAGACCATAATGTCCACTCGCTTCTCTTTTTAGTAAAAACATCATCAACTTTTATCATCTGAAATACCATTAGTCATGATAATAAGAATTCACAGTTCCTGGTCATAATCATGCAAATCAACAGTTCATCTTTGCACTACGGGCCAAAGATATTCAATATAGCACCAACGGTCATGATTATACCAGATTCAGCCTTTGGTCATAATCATACCAAACAACAGTTCATCTATGCACTACGGGCCAAAGAGAACTTTCACCACGTGCCATAAAAGACACCGAACAGATGTATCGCCTTTAACCTAGTATATCGCCTTTAACCTATCATCTGTTCAACAATTATATCACATATGTGCCCCCGGCCACAGATATTTACAACAACTTGATTCTTGAAGATTAATAACAGTGATACGAATGATGAACAGAAGAAACAAGATAAACAATAAGTATCGGAAGTTTACTTTGTGCAGATTCAAATAATGTCCAAATTGTCAACATGATGTAGAGTGAAATTTAAAAATGATATTCAAGATCCACAGTTCAGAATACCGATTATAGTTCAATAGAAAGGTTCAGAAAATAGGAAGGTTCAGTTGAAATAATGAAGTTCAACTATTATGGAACATATAATATTTTCAGGAATTATAGAAACAATAGTTCCATAATAAGTTTCGATTTAGGAGTATGAAAGAAAATAATATCCCTTACCGTAGCAGGTTTGATTAACAAAAGGTGAAGGAAATTAATATCCCTTACCATAGTAATTTTGAATAATGGAAGATGAAAAAGATGGTATCCCTTATGAGTATAAAGGAAAATGATATCACTTACGAATATGGAATAAAAGTGTCATGTGATAATTCGTGTAGACAAATTATTTCCACACGAGATAAATAAAAAGGGTTATTCACCAACAGGCGGTAATCCGCGCCGTAAGGTTATTCCCATCAATTTGAATACGAAGAATTATTCACCAAACAGGCGGTAATCCGCGCCGTAAGGTTATTTCCATCAATTTGAATACGAAGAGTTATTCACCAAACAGGCGGTAATCCGCACCGTAAGGTTATTCTCAAAGATTAATAAGGAATGAATACAAAAGATTATTCACCAACAGGCGGTAATCCGCGCCGTAAGGTTATTCCCACAATTTAATACATGGAAATAAATGGCACAAGAAAGAAACGATATTATTTTCGAGAATCAAAGAATGATAATCCCTTCCAGTAAGAAAGAAAATAATATCCATTTATGATGATGAAAATAATGATACCCCTTACCTTAACACGTGACTGGATATTGATTTAAATAAGGTTGATCAACCTATATATATTTTTAATAAAATTAGTAATTACCACATATAAATTTCAAGGCGTATGATAATTCATATATTATGAACTATCAAAATTATATATATTTAACATAATTTTTGTAGTATAATATAACAACTTTAAAATAGTTTTTAAAGTAATATTTCAAAATAAATCTTCCAAATAAAACTTTTAAAAATGAATCTTCTCAAAGAAGAGTCTTCTAAAGAAAGATTTGTGAATACCGTGAAAAATAGGAATTTATAAAATTACTACTCTTTAATAAAAGACTTACTTGAAAATTTTCTGCACTCCTTTTGGCTTTCAAACTCTCAAAATAACCTTACTATTCTCAGAGAAAACTCATAAAATTCTTATAGAAAAATTTTATGTTTTAGGTGTGATTTTTCTATTCAGCTGAGCAAGCTATTTATAGGAGAAATAAGGGTACTATGCGTGTGGTAGGTGGCAGCAGTACAGTAGGTGCGCATGCCAATCTTATTTTTCAAAAGTGGCAGCGCAGTCGGCTGCCACCAACTCCCAAAATTCTGAATTTGCTTCTCATGTGGCCCCCACAGAGGGCCCACATGTTTACTATTCTAAATAGTAAAAATTAATTAATAATTTTTTTATTTTTTTTTTAAATTTATTTATTTATTCTTCCTGTAGATCCAACAATAAAATAATGCTACAATAATAATTCAACAATAATGTAATAAACACGTTACAGATTATTAATAATTTAATAATATAAATTATTGTGTATTTGTTACTGTGATAATTATTTGGTTCAATAATTTTAAAATACAGTGCATCAACAATTATTGACTCAATGATATGAAATACAGTGTTATGACAATTATTGAATCAATAATGCAAAATACTGTGTAACAACAATTATTGAATTGATAATATAAAATATTATGCAGTGACAATTATTGATGAAATGAGCAACAGTTACGGTGTCAATTATCAGACCAATAATATGAGACACTGTGCAATACCGTGTGTTACTGTAGAGTACCGTGTGCTACAGAAAATACCATAATTTACCGTATGCTACTATTCTTTTATCACCGGTATTTTAACAGTTCCGTTGACTATTTTTATTTAAAAATGTTATTTCTGTCATTTTCTATATCCGACAAATATTCCGTTGTGGGGTCCACCAATAATTAGTTATTTCGGCGCCGTCGTACGGCCCGAATATTCCCCGACAAAACGAATATTGTCGAACAAAATAAAATTTGCACATAACATCCTTAACTTTAAACTTTATCGATTTAACCACTTACTGTTTCAGAAAAATATATATGAAGAAAAATTAAATTTTATATTTCATAAAATTCGGGGTCTTACAGGTTATTTAATTGCACACCGGATTAACGGAAGCCCCCCTCTTTCTTAGTAACAACCTAGTTGCTAGTATTGTGAGTCTCTAACTCAGAAATTCAACCATACTGCATTTATAACAATTGGTTATAATAATGAATAATTGGTGAATAATGGATAAGGTGAGAATAATTATGAATTATTGTTGAATAATTGAATTTATAAAGCTATTTGTTTTATTATAATGAATTATATAAAGTTATTTACTTTATATAAATTATGTAAAGTTAATTCTTTTATTATGACATATTATATAAAGTTATTTGTTATATATATAAAGTTAATCGATTTATACATAAAGTTAGTTGATTTATAAATAAAGTTAGTTATTTTATATATAAAGTTAATTGTTTTTATATAAAAAATTTAATTCTTTTATTAAATGAACGGTATAGATTAAATGAAATTTGAAATGAATGGTATAGATTAAAGATAATGTAAAAATTATAGAATATGAAATAAATGGTGTGGATTAAAGACGATCTTTGAATGAATGGTTTGGATTAGAGAAATCTTAAAAGGCGAATTGTGTGGTATGGATTAAATATTATCTTAAAATGTACGATTTGGATTAATTTAGAAAATCTTAATTTATGATAAGATTTTTGGCTATAAATAGAGGCATTAACTTAAGGATTTTTCGTAAACTTCTTTGCTTATTCTTTCTTTCACTTTCTAAATATTATTTTGTGCAAGTTTTCTCTTGTATACCCAAAATCGATGAATATTTTGAACATATTTTCAAACTTTCTTTTTTTATGCAAAAAGTCTTTTCAACTTCAAATTGAAAACTGAAGAATACACAATAACGATAACTATTACAAATCTCTTAAAACCAAAACTCTTGATCTTCTGATTAAACAATAAGTGTTTCAGTTCATTCATAAATGTTTGATTGACCCTTCAGCTCTATCTCCCTCTATATAAAGAAATATAGATCTGCACTCAAACGCACTAAAAATCCATCTCAGCTTTCTACTAGATAAAACCCATGTCCACTCCCCAAACTCTCTCGAATACTGCCTTACGATCGAGTGTTGTACTACTGCTCTTTGAAAGAAAACCAATCTATCCTCTAGGAGAAAGGTCAAAAGCATCAAGGTACTGATCACTCACTATGAATCAGGACATAATCTGGAAAAAGGATTATGGCATCGATCCAAATGTGCCAAATCTGATTTCACTCAAGTGAAATTTGGATGGCGTTTCATTGTCATCTCCGAACTGTGTTTTTCAGTTCATGCTCCTAGCATCAAGTGTGACGCCCCAAAAATCTCTACACCTCTTATAGCAGATTAGGTGCCCACGCTAACTGATTAATTATAAATATTCCATAATACATAAGTTCTATTAATCCCAGGTTCACAGTATCCCATAACAGATAGTAGTTCTCGTCAGAACAATTATTGTGTTTGGATACTCTCACTTGGATGTATAGATTCGTATATCACGGAGATCTTGTAAGACCCTGAATTTTATGAAATACAAAATTTAATTTTTCTTCATATATATTTTTCCTGAAACAGTAGGTGGTTAAATTGACAAGGTTAAAAGTTAAGGATGTTATGTGCACATTTTATTATGTCGGACAATATTTGTTTGGTCGGAGAATATTCGTTTTGTCGGGGAATATTCGATTTGTATGACAGCGCCGAAATAACAAAATAATAGTGGACACCCACAACGAATTATTGTCGGATATAAAAAGCGACATATGTAACATTTCTAAATAAATATAGTCAACGGTACTATCACCTTGAATTGTTAAAATACCCAGTGGTAAAAGAATAGTAACATACGATATTACATAGTAGCACACGGTATTGCACAGTAGCACACGATATTGCACAGTAGCACACGGTATTGCACAATAGCACACGATATTGCACAGTGTTTCATATTATTAAACTGATAAAGTGGTTATTGTACTATATTGACTTTAATGAACCAATAATTGTCACATGCATAATAATTCATATTATTGAGCTGATAATTGTCACAGTAGCATATGCACAATAATTCACATTACTGAATCAATAATTGTCATTACACAGTAACGTGTTATTTTCTTATTTATTGTTATCTCTTTTATGATATTGATTAAACTATTTTATTCTATTATTAGTTGATTTTTTTGTTTATCTAACTCGAAAAGTCAACTACACTGCATTTACAACAATTAGCCATAATAATGAATAATTGTGAATTATTGTTGAATAATTGAATTGATAAAGTTATTTGTTTTTATTATGATAAATTATATAAAGTTATTTGTTTTTATATATAAAGTTAATTGATTTATTTAAAGTTAATTGATTTATTTAAAGTTAGTTGTTTTATATATAAAGTAAATTGAATGGTATAGATTAAAAGATGATCTTTAAATGAATGGTTTAGATTAAGGAAATCTTAAAAGATGAAATGAGTGGTATGGATTAAACATTATCTTGAAATGTACGGTTTGGATTAAATTAGGAAATCTTGGTGATGATAAGATTTTTTGCTATAAATAGAGGCCTTAACTTAAGAATTTTTCATAAAAAACTTCCTTGCTTATTCTTTCTTTCACTCTCCAAATATTTCTTTGTATATGTTCTCTTTGAGTGTGCTAAAGTCATCTTGAGTATTTGTAAAGATTTGTAAGTGTACGAGTACTGACCAAGTAAGTCTTTTTATAAAAGTTATATAAGTAACCACACACATCACACGATGTTTATAAATCTTCCTTTATAAGACTCTTCCTTTGGAAGATTCATTTTGAAAAGCTTCATTTGGAAGATTTATTTTGAAATATTATTTTCTTCAAAAACTATATTGAAGTTATTATACTTTATTTTATTAAATTACTTTTGATGATTTCATACGAATTGGTATACACCATAAAATTATATATGGTAGTTACTAATTAAATTATAAAAAATATAGGTTGACCAACTTCATATCCAGTCACGTGTTAAGGTAAGGGATACCATTTTTTTATCTTTCATTATTCAAACTTACTATGGTAAGGGATTATTATTATTTGATTCTCGAAAATAATATCGTTTCTTTCTTACTCGTAACCTGACTACGCGGACTACCGCATGTTTGGTGAATAACCTTTCGTATTCATTCCTTATTAATTTGTGGGAATAACCTGACTATGCGGACTACCGCATGTTTGGTGAATAACTTTTCGTATTCATTCCTTATTAATCTCTGAGAATAATCTGACTACGCGGACTACCGCATGTTTGGTGAATTACTCTTCGTATTCATTTCTTATATGTCTCTTGTTGGTAAAGTTTCCTGAAATGATTATATATTCTTTAATAGTTTGCACTTCATCTAATATCATTTCAATTGAACCTTTATATTTTTCTAAATCTTTCTATTGAACCTTAACTGTTATTCTGAACTATAGATCTTAAATATCATTCTTGAATTTTAGTCCACATCATGTTGACAATTTGGACATTATTTGGATCTGCACAAAGAAAAATCATAAACTTTCGATATTTATTGATCATACTGTTTCTTCTTATTCATCATCTATATCACAGTTGTTATTCTAATCATCAAGAATCATGTTGCTGTGAAAATCTGTGGCCTGGGACACAGATGATAGGATAAAGGCAATATAATTGTTGTGTCTTTTAGGGCACGTGGTGAATATTCTCTTTGGCCTGGGGCAAAGATGAACTGTTGTTGGTATCATTATGACCAAAGACTGAAAACTGGTATAATCATTACCGTTGGTGTTATATTTGAATATCTTTGGCCTGTAATGCAAAGATGAACTATTGACTGGCATGATTATAATCAGGAACTGGAAATTTATATTATCATGACCAGTGGTGTTTAAAATGATAAGAGTTGATGATATTTTTCTTAAAAAAAGACGCGAATAGACATCATAGTCTACATTATTCTTCTAATTGATTGTTTTCCGCTGCTATTATTGATATAAAGCTTATTGTCTATTATATTCAATTAAGAACTCATCTGTTGAAGGCTAATGATAATTTATTTGTCATTATCTTAGTCATGATATTTCTTACTGGGCTATTTGAGCTCACCCTTTCTTTTGTTCCATTGTTTTTCAGAAAATGAGAGAATAGCCGGGTCTAACAGGGGAATGGAGTGACGGTTCGAGAGATAGCTATTGTAGTCCTCACATGTTGTATACAGTGTGACAATAATAGTGAAGACTTAGTTGTGTATTATTGAGTTCCGTATTTCTGTTCTATGTACTATTTGTATTAGAAATTGTGTATTTTATGGCGTCTCAAATTGGGCTATGTAGACTTAGATTTGGGGGAGTCACAGATCTCTTTTATATCAATAATTTCTAACTATCTGAAATTCACAGTATTAAATGATAAGTTTGTTCTTACAATGGAGGAGCAACTCTCGGTTATTACAGAACTCCTTAAATTATTTTACAACTTCATTCAGATGTATAGTTCATATAGATACTGTACTAAATTAGTACAACATTCTAAATAATCTAAAAATATAAGTTCAACACAATAGATGTATTAAAAGACGATAATACATTTCATAAATTTGATTTCGATTACATAGATTTCTAAACAACGTATTGTTATTACATCAAAGTCTTAAAAGACTTAAATAGTACAAGTAAAAATAATAAACCTAATCTAACAATGTCTCTTTCCATCGGGCTTCATAAGCGAATGATCTGGATTATCTTTAAACACTACAAATAAAATTATATTTGCAAGGATGAGCTATAAATGCTCAACAAGTTTCAAATAAAAAGTAATAAACTATCCATACTGTGTTTGAATTTGAAAGGACATTTAGTTCAATGATTTTTCATTATTATACTGAGGTTTGTCCGTCAACCAGCCAAAACCAGATTTTTATCAGTCATCAAGACTTAAAAATCATAAGTTGATTTGTTCGAAGTAAATATTATAATCATTTCCAGAGGTCATGTAGACTTAGGAATCATTAGTTCAGATATTTAATAGGGGATTAGCCTATTTATATTCTAGGAGTATGCATATCATCCTACTAGTGTTCTAGACACACTGATGCCAGTACATTGACTGCCTAAACCACGGTCAGCACTATGGAAGCTGAGTTATCACTCTTATATAAAGAGGTATCATATCAGTATAGATAACGTACTAATAATTGGTTTCCACTCAACACATTATACTTTGATAATTTATCGAGTCAAATTCACGCGAATAATCGTTCATTTCTTTAAGTTATACTTGAACAAGAAGCAATAACTTCTTAATAACAGATAACACGAACATAATATTTAAATGAGTTCATACAAGAACTACAAGACTTGTTTAAAAATAAACAAGATAAAAAAGAATTGTCACAATAACTATTTCACATTATAATGAATTTCATAAGTCAAATGAAATTCCACAGTTTGAAATCACGTTGTTGCACAGAGTCCAAGAGAAGAGAAACTTACTCAATAAGTATAAATATTGAAGAAAGGCTTGCACAATAAAATAAGTATAAGATAAAAAACTTGCCTGGTAATCGTGCATGGTATTTAGACTAATATTTATTACCTAAATATATTTTATTTATAACAATAATAATTGTTAGAATATATACAAATATATATTCAATTTAATTAATTAAATAAGTTTATGATTCGGTGTCGATCCGTCGCTTTAATTATTATATTAGATGTACATTATATAGCTTACCCATCACTAATTACTTTATTAAAGGTTTATATTTTAAGTTTACATAATTTATTTGTCGCTAAAAGTCAATTTAGAAGCACCCTAGAGTGACTTTTAGTTAATTCTTACTATATCTGTCGCTAAAAATATTTTAATTAATTTTATTTAATTTGTGACCTAATGATATAGCCACGGATCCAATCCGTCGCTATATGATAATTATAATGAATTTTAAACAATCTGTCAATAAGTCCGTCGCTAAAGGCAATAAATAGCCGGTCAATGCTGGGAGCCCACTTTTAGCTTGATTTATCTTTTAGATTATCAACATTTTTAGAAAACTAATTGAACCTCGATATACTACACATGGCAAGCTATATCTACATGTCAATATTAGACCCTAGAAAGCATCCCAATTGAAATTTAATACTCGGTCAAATTAGGTGGTTATGTTGTTTCTGGGTTTCTGGGTAACATAGAACTTAGCCAGTTATGGTCGGTTAACGATGTTTGACCACGAATTTCTCACACCACAGTTATCCAATTGGGGTGATTCCAGTTTCATATTGTTAAACTCATGGCATACAATAACTATAAACACTAACATCAATTAAATTAACAACAGAATCGAATCTAAAGGCCTGATAAAGTACTATGTCAAACTGTTCTTTACTGTTCATGGACATATAGCTAAATTTGATCATTTTGTTCATCTATGTGACGCCCCCAAATCTGGGCCCATACAGCCCAAACTTGAGTCGTCAAAAGACTACAACAAAATTATTATAAGGTAGAACAACGTTCAACAATACAGTGTATAATAATACACAATTAAGTCTTCACTATTATTATCACACTATTTTACAACGCGTGAAGACTACGATAGCTATTCCTCAGACTCTCACTCTATTCCCCGGCTAGACCCAGCTACGTTTCCATCTCCTGTTGAAAAACAATGAAACAAAAGAAAGGGTGAGCTCAAATAGCCCAGTAAAGAATATCATGACTAAGATAATGACGAATAAATTATCATTAGCCTTCAACAGTTGAGTTCTTGATAGAATACAATAGACTACAAGGTTTATATCAAAAACTGCAGTTAAATTCTTGAACAATGTTCAGATCAATAATAGCAGCGGAATGAGCAATCTATTAGAAGAATAATGCAGACTATAGTGTCCACTAGCTTCTCTTTTTAGAAAAAAAACATCATCAACTTTTATCATCTGAAATACCATTAGTCAGGATAATACAAATTCACAGTTCCTAATCATAATCATGCAGATCAATAGTTCATCTTTGCACTACGGGCCAAAGACATTCAATATAACACCAACGGTCATGATTATACCAGATTTATCCTTTGGTCATAATCATACCAAACAACAGTTCGTCTTTGCACTACGGGCCAAAGAGAACATTCACCACGTGACATAAAAGACACCGAACAGATGTATTGCCTTTAACCTATTATATCGCCTTTAACCTATCATCTATTCAACAATTATATCGTATCTGTGCCCCCGGCCACAGATATTCACAACAACTTGATTTTGGATGATTAGAATGATATAAATGATGAACAGAAGAAACAGGATAAACAATAAGTATCAGAAGTTTACTTTGTGCAGATTCAAATATTGTCTAAATTGTCAACATGATGTGGAGTGAAATTTAAAAATGATATTCAAGATCCACAGTTCAGAATAACGGTTACAATTCAATAGAAAAGTTCACGTAAATAGGATGGTTCAATTGAAATGATGAAGTGCAACTATTATGGAACATATAATATTTTCAGGAATTATAGAAGCAATAGTTCCATAATAAGTTTCGATTTAAGTGTATGAAAGAAAATAATATCCCTTACCGTAGCAGGTTTGATTAACAAAAAGTGAAGGAAATTAATATCCCTTACCATAGTAAGTTTGAATAATGGAAGATGAAAAAGATGGTATCCCTTATGAATACAAAGAAAAATAATATCACTTACGAGTATGAAAGAGAATGATATTATAAACAAATATGGAATAAAAGTGTCATGTGATAATTCATGTAAACAACTTATTTTCACAAGAGACAAATAAGAAATGAATACAAAGAGTAATTCACCAAACATGCGGTAATCCGCGTAGTCAGGTTATTCTCAGAGATTAATAAGGAATGAATACGAAAGGTTATTCACCAACAGGCGGTAATCAGCACCGTAAGGTTATTCCCACAATTTAATAAAAATTGAATACGAAGAGTCATTCACCAAACAAGCGGTAATCCGCGCAGTAAGGTTATTCTCAGAGATTAATAAAGAATGAATACGAAAGGTTATTCACTAGCAGGCGGTAATCCGCGCCGTAAGGTTATTCCCAAAATTTAATACATGGAAATAAAAGGCACATCTTATGAGTAAGAAAGAAACGATATTATTTTCAAGAGTCAAATAATGATAATCCCTTACCTTAACACGTGACTGGATATTGATTTAAATGAGGTTGATTAACTTGAACAGTACACGTATACTTATAGATCTTCACAAATACACAAAATGACTTAAGTACACTTAGAGAGAACTTTCACAAGAAGTATTTAGAGAGAGAAAGAAAGAACAAGTAAGGAAGTTTATGAAAAATCCTTAAGTTAAGGCCTCTATTTATAGCCAAAAATCTTATCATAACTAAGATTTTCTAATTTAATCCAAACCGTTCATTTCAAGATAATGTTTAATCTATACCATTCATTTCATCTTTTAAGATTTCTTTAATCTAAACCATTCATTTAAATATCATCTTTTAATCTACATCATCCATTTCAAATTCTATATTATCTTTAATCTATATCATTCATTTTATATCACCTAACTTTATATTATAAACAAATAACTTTATTAATTCAATTATTCAACAATAATTCATACTTATTCATTATTATGACTAATTGTTATAAATACAGTGTAGTTGGCTTTCTGAGTTAGATATCAAGTCAATTAATTAATGAAATATAACTGTGTAAATAAGATCATAGTAGAGAGAACAATAATGCAGAAAGCATGTAAAAGAAGGAATATGTTACTGTGTCATGACAATTATTGATTCAATAATGTGAATTACTGTGCATATGCTACTGTGGCAATTATCAATTTAATAACATGAATTATTGTGCATGTGACAATAAAGTCAAATATTGTATGATAACCACTTTATCAGTTTAATAATACGAAATACTGTGCAATGCCGTGTGCTACTGTGCAATACCGTGTGCTACTGTGCAATATCGTATGTTACTTGTAATACCATATATTACTATTCTTTTACCATCGGATATTTTAACAATTAAAAGTAATAGTACCATTGACCATTTAAAAATTGTTTATGTCATTTTCTATATCCGACAATTATTCTTTGTGGGGTCCACCAATGATTGGTTCGTACAGCGCCGTCGTACGAATATTCCCCAACAGAACGAATATTCCCCGACCAAAAGAATATTGTCCGACATAATATAGTTTACACATAACATCCTTAACTTTTAACTTTATCAATTTAACCACTTACTGTTTCATGAAAATATATATGAAGAAAAATTAAATTTTATATTTCATAAAATTCGGGGTCTTACAATCTAGATGTTATGTAAACATATTTTAACCACCCAGATCACTAATTAACATCATAACAATCATTTATAAACATTAAAACATAACATTTAACAAAATATTAAAGATCTACACTAAAATTTGGGTTTTACCTTCTTTGGAGCAACTTGTTATTCTTTCTCTAGATTCTGATCAAAGGAAGATCTAAGGCTTATGGGACTTTAATTGTAACTGACATGTGTTATAAATTTCGTGAGTTTCATGTATGAGAGAGCTTGTTATTTATAGGAGGGCTAAGGCTAGGGTTTTATAGTCTTTTAGCCACTTTTCTTGTAAGTTAAGTTTGATGTAATGATCATGATCAAATCTCCATAAGGAGGTCGGTTTGCAGGATCATTAATGTCATTTAATAACTTTGAATCATCACATAGGGTGACTCATTCATTTTCAATTTTGTGTGGACAAGAATTGATCTTTATTTTGGTTTCAAAGAAGCAAAAGCAAATTTTGCTACCTCCTCTTCACGTGGTTGAGTTTATAAGGGTATTTTAGTCATTTTTCATACCTATTTAAGGTTTAGGATTTAACCCTAGGGTTTGGCACGTAGGGTTTAAAATTTAGGGTTAGGGTTTTCTAAATAGGATTAGGGTTTCCTAATTAGGATTAAGGTTTTCTAATTAAGGTTAGGGTTTCTTAATTAAATTTAGGAATTTTAAATTATGTTTGAATAATTTAATTTTATAGTATTTTATGTCATTTATTAATATATAATGACACACAATATTAATTACATAATGTAATTACACATAATATCAAGTACAAACATATTTAAGAAAAATTTACTTAAAAATTCTTATTAAAATTTTAGATTGTTATATCAAGTTTCCTCATCACATAGAATAAGTATTCCCGCATGTTGATGCATCTTATTTTAATGCAATCAACAGGACTAGAAGGGCTTCAATGCTCATGATAAGTCCAGTCATTAAGGGGGAGGGCCAATAACTAGAAGGATGAGAGAGAGAGAGAGACAGAGGTACATGTCAAAGCCTCACCTGTCTTAAATCTAACCTTCTAAGTTATCGGAATTCAGGTCTTTAACAAACTCAGTTGAGGAAATCAATCCAAATGATGCTAACAAAAAAGGGAAGAGGAAAGAAAAGGAAGAAAGGGTTGAAACTGAGGGGGAGAAAAGATAATATAAGTTCTGAATTAGGTAACATAGGGGGGAAGAGAAAATCTATAAAATCACCATTGTATTAAATAAAAAGTTTATTTCTTTATCATATAGATTCTTACTGTACATTACTTGTTTACTAAGTTGATTGTTTAACTGGCAATTTATGTGTTGATGTTTGTAGAACTTTCATATTACAAGAATTAGGCTTTTGCAAGAATTGGGATTTTGTCATCATCAAATAGCGGAAGAATGTTAGTGCATATGATGATTTGATGATGATTGTGTAAATATTGTGTCAAACGTATAGTTTGTTATGATTTGATGATGATTTTATAATGATTGGATAATAATTATGATTGCAAACTTAACACTAGTTTAATTAGACTTTATTGCATAATAGCATTGTAAAATGATTGGATCGTTTAGTTAGATTGGATAAAAAATAGATTGATAAACTTATGTTCATATAAGGTTTATAACTGATTAATAAACTTATGTTCATATAAGATAGACTGTAAAATGATCAGATTGTATAGGCTTTATAACTGAAAAATAAATATGTTAGGAACTTGTACAGTCTTTATAAAAAAAATCGTATTGTACAAGGACTTAAAACTGATACGAATAATAATGTATATTTATAAAAGGTAACTTTTGTACAGTCCTTAATAAGTAATCAATGCACAAGGACTTAGATTAGAAATATATCAAATTTGTTAGGTTGATCTATTGAGAAAATTATTGTATAAAAGCTCAAATCGTATTATAAAAGAAAGTTGAAGGAAGGCCAAATCAGAGAACCAAGTCGGTCAGAATCGTATGGCAACAAGATCAACAGCAGAGCTGTATAGAAAGTTCGTAAAGATCAACTTGTAGAGTAATTCAAGAAATGTAATTCCAAATTGCATGACAAAGCCAAGACAAATTGTATAACAAGCTTCAAGTCGTATAGCAAAGATGATACAAAGACAAAGATCGCATAAAAGAAGAAGTCAAGACTTTATAAAGTCTACGATGGGAAAATTAAGAAATCGTACTTGAAAATCAATCGAATAGCCTGGAAGCTGATAAATTACAATGCAAGAAGTCGATCATACATTAACCATGCACAAGAGTGGAATAAAATGGAAGATTATGAAGGTATAAGAAAAGAATATCATGAAGTAACAATTAAAAAGACTGAACAAGAAAGACATGTCAAGCCACTGAGGATAAAACTGAATAAACCAAGAAGAAGAAGGTTATCGAGCTGAGAAACGTATCAAGGAGAAAGAACTATAAAAATGTAAAAGTCATCCCACAAGATCAATGCAAAGAAAGAGTTCGTAGGGTTTTATTAAATAGACTCATTATAACACAACAAAGACCCAAAAGACTCTAACTAGAAAAAGATAAAGGCTCACAGGTGCTGAAAGGATTAATGTACTTAAAATTGAAGAAGCTAAACTGGATAACCTCATATCGTTGAGTTACAAATTTTGTAGAGCCACTTCAAGATATAGAGTTACATAAATAATGAGGTTCCTCATTACCTTACCTATAAGAGTTCACAAAGCAAATGACATTGAGAAATAGACTCACTACCGCATATGATTGGAATGATACTATAAGAAGAATCTTCAGTGAAGGTGTAGTACGAGAAAAGCCTGCTAAAAACAGAAAGCAGAGCATCAATCAGCTATGGAAGAAGAAAATATCTCTATTGTAATATAATAAAGATTTAATAAAGATCATAATCCTACAAGTGACAAGTGCTTAAGTAAGAGGGAGTCAATCAAGTAGAAGATGAAAATGTTCAAGTAAGGGGGAGTTAATCATAAGGAAAAGGTCTTAGTCCTCAAGAAGTGAACTAAGTTCATCTAGTAAATGGTAAAGACAAAATATCGATTAAAGAACTGAAGATAATATGAATGGTCGTAAAGAAAGGTGCAGATCACAGAACATAAGAAAAATTGAATATAACCAGAACAAGTCAAAGAGAAGATCATAAAAACTTCAGATCGTGGAACTGCAGAAGTAGATCGTATAACTACTCTAAGATCGTAGTATAAATCAGCCAATAACAGAATCAATGGATCATAAGGCTGGAAGAGTCAACAGATTTTATGATCAACAAAAAGGGAAAGATCTTACAGTAAATCAAGAAGCATGGTTCAAAATATGACTAAAGGAATGAAAGTGACAAAATGATCAAGCTTTGAGCCGTAGCTTTAGATCAGAATCACTTAAGGAACTGAATCATATTGAAAATAGTAGATCAAGTGAATCGTATAGATTGTATAATAGATTTCAGTTCGTAATGCAAGTCAAATTTACATAACAACAAGAATATCATAGATCAGATCATATTGATCAGAGTATATTGTTAGCAACTCTGATCTATATAACATTAAGGAGATTGAGCTTCATGATCATGATTATATTAGAAGACATAATCATTTTAAAAGATAATGTCGTATTGCAGAAACTGGTCGTATTGCAGAGACTAATCGTATTGCAAGTCATGTTTGTATAACAACAGGCAGATCGTGTTACAAAGCCAAAATTGTATTACGATTATAATTCGTAAAGCAATGTGAGATTGCATTGTGAAGGTCAAAAAATGGAATGAAGATATAAGCTCAAGCCAAAATTCAGAACGTATGGCAGAAGGAAAATCATAAAGAAATCTAGTTTGTACTAAAGTATTTTTGATCGTATAGCAATGTATCTCCTATACGATCATTTCACTCCTGATAACAGTCAGAAGCTGTCTTAAGATTAAATATGATGATGTATTTAATTTAAGAGCTCGATGCAATCTTTCTATATCAAAGACAGATCTTGCAACCCAGAACGCAACAACGTCTACCAGCTAGTTTGAATTTGAAGTCTTAGCTGACCATTGGAAGCTTATCAAAGAGAGTATACAGTATGATGTCATCCACGTAATTGTCACTTTTAGTATACTATAAAGACAGAGTCAAAAGCAGACTAACACTTACCTTTAAATGTCAATAACAAAGATCTTCATGAGATTGACACAAAGATGAGAGTAATTGATATTTTCTTAATCAATACTTCAGTAGACATTTATCTAAAAATATAAACTCTCTTGTAAAATCTGAGAGAAAAAAGAGGAGGAACAAGCTCAAAATAGAGAGAATGGATTGAACCTTTAAATCATAGAGTAAAGATAGAAAATAGATGAGAACAATAAGTTGATCTACTAAATATACTTATCATCAACCTAAAGTTGATATACACTTTAAAGGATCAAACAAGGGTAAATTCCACAACAAGGGCAGAAGAAACGATAACATATCATAAGGAATTGCTCAGTTGCTAAGTTCTTAAATAAATAATAACTTAATGCTAACTTAGTAGCACCCTACAGTCATCTTCATCAACAATATCAAAAAGATGAGATTTAGTGACTCACCAAATTCTGAGTGAATCTGACCCTATGTGGGATGGACTTAATGTCCAGGTTTTCTGAGACTTAGTGACTCAAAAGATACTTAGTGGTTCACGTGTAACGGATCTTAGTGATCTGATTGTATTGAGCAAGAATATTCTTAATGGATTGCCAGAAGCGCAGAAAAGTGGAGTATGAGATATTTATGTTCCAAACCACTTAAAATTCCATGTGTCCCTCTTTCATGTCTTTTGCTGTTTTACTTTATCACTGCATGAACTATAACTACACTAAATGTTCTAACTGCACTTAACTGCTTTATCATTTGTAATAACATTTTAGTAACCTAATTTAAAATAGAGCTAAATCTTTTATAATCCTTGATTTATAAGGGGTTTTATCAAATTAACTATTCCGCTGCAATTACTAAGTAAATAATTTGATAAAAGTTTTTACTGGAACAAAAAGAAAAATAAAGTGATCTATTCAACCCCCCCCCCCCCCCCCCCCAAACAAAATCTAGATCGCATTCGTGCCATCTGGGAACCAACAAGATGGTTTTTGGATATTGACAAAACTTGCCTCTTGTTCTTGATTGTTATAAGGTGGTGGATATGGAAGGTTGCGATTTCATGCTGAAACACGGGTAACGGGTATTCACTATGTTGATTTTCTGGATTGTGAATGATGACTTTTTGTTCAGTTCTCACATATGGTGCCAATCTGATGCGTTAATCAATAGCCTTCAAATTAGGGTTTTGGTCAACCTATAAACTATAACCCTTGCTTAACCGCCTTAACTTCGTCCAAAAACCTGCAACAAGTCTACCAGAGTTGGGGGTTTCGAGAAGACTTTCTGATACTCAAATTAGAACACTAATTTGGAGGAAGATAATTATTATTAGGGTAAACAATGTACCTTAATTACGTTGAAATATCCCCTATTTATAGCATGAGAGTCATCACCTTTAGGAGTTAGGAATTATAATCATTTTAGAGACATTCCAAGTTCTTAATCATTAATTAGTTAAACTTATTGAGAATTATATCTTTTATTAGATTTAATATACTTCTAAAATATTCAATAAAGAAAATTATTATATTACCCTTCATTAATAGGGTTTTAGAAATAACACGTAACAAATTGGTGGCCACAGCTTACTTAAACAATAGCGAGATGCACATGTAAGCAAAGGGTAAGTACCTACCCTTGATTTTTGGAATTCCTTATATATATATATGGGACCAATCCATTGACAACGTTGTAACAATAAAATTATCCTTACAATAGATCTCAGTAGTCTAAGCCGAGATCTGACGGTTTAAATGGCCCTCGTCCTCAGTATAATATCCAGGTATCCATAGTATTATACTGTAGACGGTATTAAATGTTCAAAATATTATCAACATCCAAATGAATAAACTCAGTGTCTGCAATATAATACTGCGAACGGTGAAAATTGCGAAAATGTTGTCCGCAATGTTAAATGCTATAATTTAATATCGTGGATAAAATTTTCGCAATTTTCACTGTCCGCAGTATTATACTGCAAACGGTGAGTTTATTCATTTAGATGTTGGAGTATTTTGGACATTTAATATCTTCTGCAGTATAATACTGTGGATACCTAGATATTATACTGCGGACGATGACCATTTAAACTGTCAAATCTCTGCCTAGACGGCTAAGATCTGTTGTAAGGATAATTATATATATATATTTCAAATTCAAATTTTAATTTTAATGAGTGTAATTATTTTTTTTCTAATTTTTAAGGTTAAGATTAAATATCATAAAAAAATTCTCCAATTTTTTATTAATTATTTATGAGTAGTTAATTATGTAGTTTTAATTCTTATTTATTTTTATTTATTCATGCTAATTAGAACATCCATACGTGCTCATTAGTTTTACAATATATATTGAAGTTTTTGACATGTGTATCATTTGATATTGTATTTGAATCAATAAAGACGTGAATTATGAATATATAATTTTGTTTTAGGACCATACTAGTGGGTTTTTTATTTGTTCATATATTATTAAATTTATAATTTACTTTGTATTTGATATTTTGTAACACAGTATTAATAGATATATGGATAAATATGTTTCAAGATCTAGCACTACTAAACGTTATCGATCCAAATTTTTTTATGAGGAACCTAGTTAAGAGTTAATTAGTTATGTCTCAATCCAAGAAATAAAGTCCTAAAAATTGATATATAGTGACTTTTATGTATTTATAGTTAAAACTTATCTTTGATAAATTTTATTAATTTTTTATTTAATTATAAGAGTATCCATCTTTATTAAAAATTCTGTGTCCGCCCATGTTCTTATAAAAGTACCATAGAGAACAAACGGTAGAGGTTACGAGGCAGGCAGCAGTGTTCCGCACTATATATGTCGGACCGGGATAAATATTACAAGTAGCTAAAAACCATCAAATGCAACCACATTTTGACCATCAGAAATTAAACACACCACGGATATTGAAAAAACATTGCCACCGGCCAATGTAAGATAAATTTAACTGCCCATAAACAGTTCGAGACAAGTGAACTACTATGATTTATGTGCATGAATGAATGTTGTTAGAAATAACATATGTTAGTACAAATTTGTATATCACATGCATTGGATGTATCCAATATATATCCGTATACTTTGAGTGTATTATATATATAGCAAAATAATGGCAAGTGTGTGTGTATATATATATATATATATATATATATATATATATAAGAAGAATTTCGATACATTTACATACTTTTGATGTTGCACAAATTCTTTATTTTTTCATTGTGGAATTGAAGTTGACCAACTTTTATCGCGTCAAAAAAGATTGTAGCTAATAATTTGGGAGGAAAATAAGTGGCATGTGCCCCATCGTTTATATGTAAGATCGTTTTTTCCTTTTGTATTGGACTGCGACAGTGGCTAGGTACGATCGTAAAAGAAACGAAATGTCAGCCACATTTTATTTTAATATATGTCTACCTAACTAGATATTAATTCTTATAAACATATATATACATACACATATATTGGTTGCATGCACTACGGGGATGGCAGAACGGACGGACCCCATTACACCCTGTATGATCGATCGATCGATGATGATAAAGATTTATCTTTCTCCCTGCCTCGTTGGTTTCTGCTTAGACAACATCCGGGAAAGGGAAAGGAGACCCCTTTGCCAAAAAAAGAAAAAACAAATTAAACAAGGTACGTACAAGAAAATTCTAATATGTTAGTACTGTTTTATTACTATACAGCAAATCTACTTAATTCTAATTCTCCACCTAAGTACAGCCAATGTAGCAGTCAATGTGACATGCAACTATTAATTTAGATTAGAGATATACGAGTATCTATCATAATATCTTGTACACATTTGGGGTGGAACATTAGTGTTCTCTGTGAATATGTAGGCCTCCATGACTGAACCATGTAAATCCTTGTTTTTATCAGCTCCCACTTCTATCATTTTATATATCTCCGTTCTTATTATTCTATAACAATTATCGATAATGCTATATTAGCTAGTTCAAAAGCGACCATCTCATTGTACTTATTGATCTTATGCATATCAAGGGCACTTGAATACATATTTTAATTAAAATTTATTTGTAAAATCTTAATAACTCTCATTTCAGGAACGTAGGGGTATTAATTAGAGAACGAGTTTATGGAATGATCCATCAGTTTTATAGAGTTAATAGATAAACTAGTCTATATATATCTATCTATACATATACGTGTATTGTTGGCCGAAGCATAAAAACAAATCTGCATGTCTCGACACTAATAAACTTATTGTACATGAATCACAGTGCATGAACCAAAATGTGGTGTTTATGTCCAGTCCTCCACTTCATGCTTGTTGTAAGGTCTATTTTAAGTCCACTTCATGCTTGGTGTAAGGTCTGGCCACTTAAGGCTGATCATGAAGTTTTCAAGAAAAAATATCTCTCAGTCTAAATGCGATATGCAAACAAGAAGTTGAATCTGTATCTTAGTGTTAGTCTCCTTGTGGCCAGTAGCTATAAAGGGTGACACATTTGATAGAGTTTATCTAGATTTTTTCTTCTGCTGACAGCAAAACAATAAATATAAAAGCACAAAAAAAAAAACAAACTTATTCCAAAGTTATTAAAAATTACAAGATTAGCAAAAAATTCTGGATATCTCATCTCCTAAATATGATTGTTGGACTGAACCAAGCAAGCCCATATAGAGTCCAAACAATTGGACAGTATGTATGTATGTATGTATGTATATAAATATATGTGTGCGCGCGCGCACCAATGCAGCCCACAACTCAGACTGAGAAAAAACGAGGACTTTCCAACCCATTGAGGTTGGGCCTCTTCCTTTTGCATTGCTTTGAACAAGGCCTCTTCAATTCCTTCTGCATTGCTATGTAAAAATTTGTTGAAAACTGAAATGCAATTTAAAGAAATGAAAAAGAGATCAATAATAATCTAACAATTGCTCAAGACACAGTACATATGGAGTTTCACCCTTTATTACATCTTATGAAATTTTTTCACTCATATTGAGCATATATAGAACAGGCAACGCATAATGGACGCTCTTTAATTAGTTACTTTCCACTGAAAGTGGAATGCAACTAAAAAGAATCAGAATCCATATATGTCCTTTCTTTGATAGATCTATATCTATCAATCAATCACACATCTTTATTCCCTTACAAGTAGTACATTGCAACAAAAAAATTTGATGCCTTGTAGTAATTTCTTAATCATCTCTAATCATGCGTCTTTATGTCGAATCCACGGCTACCATTTGCCTTTCTGGAGAGAGAAAGGTGGACACCAGGATCATGGTGGGAGCATGAAACATTGTAGAGGACAGAATTATTCACCCCCTGCACATTGCTGTTCATGAATGCATGCATGATTGGTGATTGCTTTGCCATTGCCTTGAGACTCTTGTCCTTTGTTTTCGACCTCCCTTCTTCACTACTGCTGCTATCGCTGCCCGATTTCTCTCCCTCGCCCCAAGTTCTAAAATTGCCATTCTTGTTAAGGCTTTGAGGGTTGTTACCATAATCATATTTCTTCATGGAAGGACTCAACTCCATGATAGCGCCTTTGTTTTCACCTGCAATTGTTATAACCCTCATCCTGAAATCTTCAGAATCCGAAGAATTCTTATGATTACCTTTGTCCGAAGAATAAGCATGTTTACTGCCTTCTCGCTTTCCGTTATGGGGCTCACCAATGTACCTTGGAAGGGGATCACTGTTGGAATTCTTGGGGGACATTCTCCGTTTTTCTTTTGTTTCCTGCACCAGCACAGTTTTTTGCTCGACTTCTAGAGGAATCTTGATTTCACGTTCATTGTCGGACTTTAATTGTGCAGGAGGTAGAGTTAGCGGGGATGGAGGATGAAATATGGGCCTAATTTTAGGAGACGGTGAGGGAGTATTTGGTTGGGGATTGATCGATTTTGGGGAGGATGTGGGGGTTGTTGCACGAGCAGTAGATATTTGATAGGGTGCTGGTGCTGGTGCAAGACTTTGTAATGGGGATGAAGGAGTTGAAACTTTTATTTTAGGAGACTTTTGGACTGAAGAAGAGGATAAAACTGGGGGAATTGTGGGAGGTGGTGATGCTTTTGGTGCTGGAGAGGATGGGAACAAAGGCGTAGGTGATGTTCGGGTGTTTGAAGATGTTAAAACTGATGAATTGGCAGTGGTGGCAGGAAAAAGCTCTCTTACAGCTGAAATGACAGTAGTGGGTATTGATCGCGGTGCAGTAGGTGGTGATCGTGGTGCAGGAGCAACAGCAGTAGGTGGTGATCGTGGTGCAGGAGCAGGAGCTGGAGCTACAATAGTAGGTGGTGAACGTGGTGCAGGATAGGGAGCAACAGCGGTAGGTGGTGATTGTGGTACAGGAGCGGGAGCTGGAGCTACAACAGTAGATGGTGATCGTGGTGCTGGAGCAGGAGCTACAACAGTAGGTGGTGATCGTGGTGCGGGAACTGGAGCTACAGCTTTAGGTGGTGATCGTGGCGTTGGAGCAGGAGCTACAACAGTAGTTGGTGATCGTGGCACCGGATTTGGAGCTTGAGTTGGAGTTGGTGCAACAAAAGGCGCTGGCACTGGAGCTGTGACAGAAGTAGGTGTTGCAGCAGCAACTTGTGGTCGCAGTGATGGTGCTACAACAGCTGGTGCAGGTGGTGTTGGTGCAGGTTCTTGAGGTTGTGCTGTGGGCCTAAATGCAGGTCGAATAAAAGTTGGCCTTGTCTGGGGAACTGGCTCAGCCTGTGGTGGTGTTGGGGTAGGAGCAGAGGGTGGGGCTGTCCGAGGAGCCATAGAAGCTAACCGGAACCATGGACGGACAGGAGGTTGTTGGGTAGCCATTGTATCAAAAACTTCAAAAAGGAATTAATTATATTCCTGAAGTAATTGTCTAATACTCCAGAAAACAAACAATGCAATGAGCACACAAATGAAAGGCTGACAAAGCTCTTATATACAGTTTAGCATGTCAAGTAAACAGGGAAAAACGCCATAACCACACACACAGAGGAAGGCATCGGATTCAAAAAAGTAGCTATACAGCTAACAAAATTTCACTAGTTACGGTTGGTATCAACTCTCAGCTGGGGTCACCCATACAAAAGCTAA
The DNA here is from genome assembly GCA_947179155.2 of Hedera helix. Lineage (NCBI taxonomy): Eukaryota > Viridiplantae > Streptophyta > Magnoliopsida > Apiales > Araliaceae > Hedera > Hedera helix. Next base: position 42,995,656 of record OX359284.1, on the reverse strand, counting down.
AGGAGTTGGCCCTTTGGGTCCATCTGGGGTAATTTAATGGACTCATTAACACTGTAGGAGAATGCATAATGCTTTGTGTTTCCTAAAGCACACTCCATTAGTTAGATTTTCTACTTTAACAAGATTTCCTTCTCTCTCTCACGCGCGACTTAAGTGTGCTAATTGTGGCTTCACAATAAAATGAAGGGCTTGCTGCTCTTTTTAATTCTTTGGGCTGATTTGTGAAGAGAAAAAAAAAAATAACAAAAATACATGTACACAAAAAAAAATTCGTGGGCCCTCCGAATTTGGGGGCCCTGTGCGATCACCCCTTCTGCACCTCCTTAGTGTCGGCCCTGCTTGTGGTGCACCGCAGAGCAAGTCTGGTACTCTGATTCTCTGTCATAAACATACAGATTCATTCATAAGAGGCTTAACAATGACAAAACTTGTCAATCACACAAAAATGTTTTATCTAGGTCCTAGCATTGAAGTTCACAAAAGAGTTTTCAATACTCACTTTACATATTGACGTCTCCTCTGACTTTGCTTGATAAGTTGTGATTCTCCCTCCATTCTCTCCCCCTTTACCTTATTGGATTGCTTAAACATAAAGGCATGCAAATTCTCTCCATCCGTTCAATTGGCCATGCCCAAGAATGGACACTTCAATATACAACCTCACATCAACATTTATCGTGAGAATTCTTGTATTTTATTATTTTTATATTTTGAGTATAGCTCCCCCTTTGCCTAAAAATGGTTACCATCTTCTTTGTAAACTATACAACTAACAGAAACAAACTTGGCAAAGAAGAGATTCGTTAACCCATTGTAGCGAAAGAGAAAAGAAAAGAACTTAGAATTGGTCCCTCCTACACCAGATGCTCCCTCTCTTTGTGCATCCCTTTGGTGACTCAAACAGGTCCTATTCTCTTTTTCTTTATACTGGTGGATTTTTTTGGTGGGAGATGGGGGATGTAGTTTTGTGATAATAGACCACGCCAGTATCAGCTCCATGGAAGTACTTAATCTTTTAGAATTTGAAATAAATACAGAGTAACTACATAATGGATTCATAAGTTCTAACAATTTGTATTAGCTTGCCTCAATAATCACAACTGACAGATTCGACATATCTGTCATACGCAACGACTCAAGGATTCGAACTAACCAAGTAATTACATAAATTATAGATGATGCAGTTAGAATTACTTCTTAAAAAGCTTTAGAGATTAATTTACAGTTTACAAATTACACTTGAGGTTTCTTTTATCCTCCCCAGGTATAACGATGCAAGGTGAAAAGTGTTTCTTTTCCCCCTCTAAGGTGCTCAAGCAACCTGTCTTTTACCTCTCCATTTTGTTTCATCAACAATCCCAATAATTAGTTCTGCTCATGTATGATATTACTGATCAATTGACCTGTGCTCTACCAGAGGCCTTATTTGCTCCGCAGGCAGTTAATATATAAAAAGACACACCAAAGTGAGGTATATACCTCTCTATCCCAAGTAACACAATAGTTAGTCAGACTGGTGTTAAACTTGAGTACTGGCCTAACCTCTCCAGAAAAAATACATCTGCATTCCAACAGACTGGAAGTAGTGGTTCTTTTCATAAATGCCTCAGGCAATGCGACAAATGCTTGTTTAATGAACGCTACAGCCAAGTTTTATATGGAAACTAATTTCAGAATATTTGTTTTCCTGGTAATTTGGAGGCTAGGTCGCTAGGGAAAGGAGCTCCCAACAAGGAACTCAAACCTATAATGACAGTTTTATTTTCTTTGAGAATTAAGTAAGTTCAAGCCATAAAGTCTGGGATTTGGTGAGGATATAGTGTTGAGGCACTCTCAGTTCTTAATGAGAACTAATGTTTGTAATTTTCCTGTTTGGAATACAACATTTCAAGACGGGCAACATAAGCCTTCCATTTTAGTGCTATCTCAATTTTCTTACTGTTGGATGCTTTAAGATTTCCTAATAGGAATAGTGAAAGAATAAGTATAAGTACACTGCATCCATCTTAACTATTAAAAAGTAAGATATGACATTGAAATCTGTAGCATGCCTCACTTTTTAATGGTCAAGATAGATGCACTATTTGATTTTGTGTTTGAATGTTGTGTATATAGACTTGGTCATACTGAAAAGTGCTTTCTTACAAAAAAATAAAAGAAAAAGAAGAAGAAACCTTGCACAATATATATAGTCCATCTTTCAAAGTATTTGATACCACGCAAGTTTCTTGCGCAGGAACTGTTAACTTAGGAACATAAACACAGTCAATATTCAATTCATTAAAGTACACTCGGTGATGAACTATATAGTAAGAGTAAATTTTCTCCAACACACAACCCATGCAGGTTTTGTTTCCACTGTCGTACGCTATTTACCACGCAATCATTTTTGGACTAAATGGTGGTAAACAAGTTATTTTCTCATTTACTATACTGATTTACATATATATGTCTCTTCCTTCACAAAGCTTCTGACATGTAATGTGTACATACTAGATACTTAGCGATAAAAAAAAATATAAAAACACAGTGACTGAAAAAGAATTCAATTTGTAAAATAACAGAGACCTAACTGGAGAAGAAGAGAGCTCAATCTTGGAAATTTTGTAAGTCAAGGCCATGTAGTGAATTCAAAGACTTTCAAAACAATATCAAACCCGGTCGGGATCTGCCATATAAAGAGCAGGACATTTGTGGCATTCAATGCAATGTGAAGACTTCTTGCTGTTTCATTTCCCTTTTGCATAGCAGGTACAAGAGCGGCTGCTGCTGCCCATAGCACTGTTATCGCTGTTCCACAAAAATCCAAGGTAGTAATAAAGTTAGGACCAACACATACAAATGCAAAACATCAAGCACGCCAAGGAATGCACAATTATCAATTAAGAACTACTTTTAATTGGCTACATAGCTAGTATATCCTTACATTTTTATGAAAGCAATGGAAGGTCATAAGTTTACCTGCCCCTGCAAACAGATGAGGCCCTGGGAATAGCTTTCCTGACCTAAACCAGGTGTTGACCCCTCCACCAATCGCCTCAAATACTCCAAATGCAAGCAGTATTGAACCAGCATTGAAGTGTTTATCCCTATATGACCCTTTAATCAATTCCTTCCTTTCCTATTTTTATAAGAAAATAAAGGGTTCAGATATTGAACAAGTCAGCATTATAAGATAACCGCTTTGTTAAACAAACCAGTACAAGAAATTATGTGCCAACTATAATAGGTACTCAACCGTAATGAATATAGATTGTTGGTGACAGGGATTGGTGGCAGACTAAACCAAATGATGAATAAAGAGCAGTACAGGCCGCTCAGCATAATAAGACTTTCCATTAAGGCAATAATATTCACTGTTAGTAATGTAATATTAACATCAAACTCTTGTATTTGCCAATATACTTGTTAAATTTTTTTAACATATCTGCCAATGTCACAAGTTCAACAGAAGTGCACTAATAATTTTTGCACATCCATCTGCATTTAGTCAACCCTTTATCAGTTCACTAATGCTACATAATACAAGGCCGCGTTTAGACATTCCTAAAAATGCCATCTTTTAATTATTTACTTGTTTTTGCCTCAATTGAGTTAAATTACTTTCATAAATTTAGTCACATTTAACATTAGCACTTAAATGACTACATATTATAACATTTTCCATTAAAATACTCCCTCAGTTCCACAAAAAGATTCCCATATCTTTGCTGATAGTATATAATGGTACAACTTCCTTAAGTTTACTATCAAAATTATGTAGTCACTAATAAACTAAGGAATCAATAAATTTAGGAGTAAACACAGAACAAAAGTATATCCTTAAAGTTTGTAAATTTTGCAAATGAAGCCCTTTTTGTGTAAAAGGAAGGGGTATGTAACATTATAAAAACAGGTTTACCTCGGTGAGTTGCTGAATTTTGGCATCAACAGGAGAAGGTTTAGGGGGTTCTGCTGGGGTACTATCTGGTGTAACTGGAACAGGCTTCACTTCCTTCTTAAGCTCATTAATCTCAGTCTGAATAGTCCGAACTCGGCGCCATTGCCAACCCAAATAACCGGCATACAAAGTATAGAAAAACAAACTACCCATTACAACGGGATGAATAAGTGCAAATGATCTTCCCTCCAGTAATCCAAACTCCCCACCAACAGCCCATGCATCCTGTTTAATCACACAACTCAAATCAATTACTATAAGAGGAAAACTTTTGCAAGAAAAAAAAAAGTGAATCTTTAAGGTAATGAAAATGGTGGGCTTGCTTTTGAATCTAGAAAGAAGGGTAATGTAAGTGCTGTGAGAGGAAGAGAAGCAGATTTTAAGTGGTGGACTATGGAGTCATTGGAAAGGGGGAGTGGCATATTATTATTAATGGGTTTGGAGGGAAATAATGGGTTCCTTTTGGGGTGAATTTGTTGGTGTTTTTTGGGTGGAATCATGGTGAGTTTTAGAAGACTGAGTGTGGCCGCCATGATCTTTCTTTTCTTTGGTTCACAAAAACACAGGAGAGACAGAGAGATGCAGTAGAAATAGATAAGAAAGAGAGATTTCTCTAGATTTCGTTAGATAGGAGGGGGAAGGATTGGTCTTTCTCTCTTCTGTGGTGGGTAATTTGGAGGGTGGTCCTCATCACGTTGACCTTTACAAGTTTTTAAAATGGCCCAAAAAATTATAAAATAAAAAAGAAATTCCGCGAGTTTTTTTAGAAGAACAAAAAAGAAAATGAAGAGAAAATACACTTTGTGTTTGCAAGTTTTACAACGGATGGAACATTGAAGAAATTAAAGAAGAATTATATTTTTTGTCAAGTTTCTCTTGTGAGTTTTAAAGGGACGAAAATGGCAAAAAAAAAAAAATTAACAATTTCAGTCATTTTATTCACCAAAATTTTTAAAATGGACAATGTTAGGGGAACATTGTCGAATAGGATACCAGTTCCTAACCAGCCTTCTCAATGTTCAACTTTAAAGTTGCTCCTCGAAGTAAGGGCTCAAGCCCGAGAGCATCATCAATAGCCATGAACATATAGCACACGATAGTTCCTCACTTCATTATAAACAAGCTAGGGAAATAGGGGCTTGTTAGGGCTGCATATCCTAAATTAGCCCTCAAACTCGAATAGGCCTTTATTCGACCTCAGCCTTGGAGAAAACTAGATGGGCTTGAGCTCAAGTATTCTAACTTAATTGCCAAAAGTTCTTCTTAATCTCGACCTTCCCTATTATTTGGATAACTTCAGACTAAATACTCTCCTACTCCATTACAAATGAAATAAGAGAGTAGGAGCTTGTTATGAGCTCATGGCTCAAACACATTTAATTGCTTGTACACATGCCTAAACTGATTATGGTGTCCGAGTCCTGACCTAGCACTTGAACCCTGTGAATAGGGCATTGAGTATCCATAACACAACAAACACGCAAAGATTAGACTTCTCACATCTAAGACTCCTAATTGAATCTATTTAGTGATATTTGGGCTTATCTTTGATGGGTATCGTCCATGTTTCTAGGTAACTTTAGGTGTAACCTAAATAATCAACTATAACCATGAGGGAACCTGTTGTACGTATTTCAAACAAACACTCTCAAATGCCTGGAAACTTCCATAGTTGTTTACTAACTTTACCATTAAAGGTGTATTTAGAGGCAACCTCTCTACATATCCGTTATTTTCAAGTCTTTCGAAGCACCAAACATCCGGTGGTAAAGACAGCGAAAATCAACATCATCATTACCCTTTACATATAAATATAAAAAATAATAATAAAAGGACAAGTAGATAATTTATATTTTAAAGATAGGTCTTCTATTATGTTTTTTATACACTCACAAGTAATAGAAAAGAAAACTTGTTACTGACATAAAGGAAACATGCTGCAATTTTCCATGCCTTTCTTAGGGTCTTGAAAAAAATATAGACCCACATAAGCGTTTGCTAACTCCTCGAATCCTATTATGAGAAGACATCTTATTTAAGATAGAAATTTATTTTGGAAGTAGTTCTATTTGTAGTAGGTATATTTATTATATGAGAGTGTCTTAATTAGATTAGAAAAAAGAGGAATTGTAGGTATTCTATAAATAGATTCTTATGTTTAGATAGAGGTAACACAATCAAGAGGTAGTAACATCTTAAAGAGTTGAAAGAGGGTGTAGTTGGATCTTGGATTGGTGTGTAGGAGATGTTTTTTTCAACTTTTAATATAGGAAAAAAGTTATAATATGAAGATTAATATATTGAAGTTATTTTGTGGATTATGTCATTAAGGACCAAACCACGTTAAATAGTGTGTTATTTGTTATCAAGACTTTAGTTTGATAGGATTTGAGCTAGGTTGCATGAGGTACTGCGTGATAGTAAAGTCCCACATCTAAGTATAAGGAGAAAAAGTGAGAACATATATGTTCTAATAAACTATATACCTAAGAGTTTAACCTTTTTGGGTCAAGATGTGATTTCAGATGCATATATATAGGTCAGATATTTCCAATAATTGGTATTAGAGCATTGGTTATTGGTTTGGATCATGGGTATAGTATGGAGTAATTGCACATGATGGACGAAAAAAATTAATTAAGCAAGTGGTGTGGCAGTCTTTTCTCGGAGAGACTCTTGGTAGATTAAATAAGAGATATTGAAAGATAAACTCATTCTTAAACTAAGTGAGGTAAAGGCCAGGGAAATGGAGATATGTCAAAAATACAGCCCTGAAAAAGCTTACAACCATATGAACTCCAGATTTATAGTGTCAGAATGCATTCTCCCTGATCTTCGCACCCAATACAACTATATGAACTCCAAATTTATAGTGTCATAACACATTCTCCCTAATCTTCGCACCCAATACCAAATTCCCGCTGAATATGACCTTCGCACCCCAATCATATGGGAAATGATGTACTGCTATCCAGAAAAAAAGCTGGGTTATCGTACCCATCTATGCCCTTCGATATAGAATCTGTTTTCCCCTCCACAAATTCATTTCATCTTTTCTTGCCTTTGTGGGAATTAGGTTTACCCAACTCGTACTAAACTCCTACATCCACTTGATCTGTTTCCTGGCCTTTTGCCACGAATGCGATGTTTAACTGTCACTAGACTTCTTCTACGCCATGTCTACTCTGGATCGATATAAGGAAACAGACTTCAAACAATTAAACAAACAACCCAGACACTAGGTGTGCATGAAGATACCTTTAAGCAATAAAGGGTAGCATCCATACTGGGTTTTCATCAAGGACCTTGACGCTCACTTTCTCCTGAACTGGGGCGAACCCTCAAAAATATCATTTGGCTTCGACCAAACCCCGCAAATTCGTGAAAAGGAATTTGAGACTTTCTATGTAAAGATGTCAAAAACTAATTTGTCAATCGATCTCATCCCCAACCAATCATGGTTATTCAACCATAAATATAAGTATTTAATTTATTCGCGTATATTATGAAAATATTGATTCAGGATATCAAAGACTTCGTCAAGAAATGCCACAAATGCTAATTCTTCACTTTTGTACCACAACAACCTCTCGAAAAGCTCACACCGATATTATCCCCGATCCCCTTTACAGTTTGGGGAATAGATATATTGGGTCCACTTTATTAGTACAAATGCATGATTTGATGATGATTTGATTTGAGTGAATTTTTAATTGTAACCAGTAGCTTTTGTGAAGTCCTTAATAATGAAATTAATGTACAATGACTTAGAATAGAAGATCAAGCTTGTTAGGTTGATCTATGAATGAACTTAATGTATAGATCATAGGAAATCAAAAATTGTTTAAAGATCAAACGAACTCATAGTTCATCTTAAGTTTGTAGAGCCGAATAAGGATCGCAGAGTATGCTCAGATCTTAAAACAAGACAAGAATGTATAGTCAACTCTGATAGTGTAAAGGTAAGATAAAGATCAAAAGTTCAACTTAAAGTTCGTAGAGCAAAGTGATCATCAAAAAGTTAACTCTAATTTTGCAAGGTAGAAAACTTTTCGTAACGTAGAGTTCCAAGTTTTTAAAGTACTATCATCAAGGTACTAAAATTGAATTTGAATCTAATAGATGAAGTTTGTGATGCTTAACATTTTGCATTTAGAGCATGCATTGGGAGTCACTTGAGCAATATTTAGATTTCAGTGTTAGAATTTCTGGCCAATGATAATAACTTGGTGAATTAGTTAATAACTTGTACGAAATGAATACTGATTGTTAGTCCAATTTTTAACTATTTACTAGTTTTGGCATTACTTGAGACTCTATACACTCTTATACACATATTTAGTGTGTCAAATTAGTTGAAATTTAGACTAAGTTTGTTGGATTAAATGCTATTGAAAGATAAAAAAAACCTTTATTGATTATTTGATCATGTTACAATAAAGAAGTAAAAATAACTGCTTCAATGACTATCGAGAATGCAAAATTGAAAAATATTATTAATTATGATGGTTAAAAGCAGCTTAATTAGTTTATTTGTGTGGCCTTAATTGCTCAAACAAGTATGCCCTTAGAAATGCCTCTACACTTAGTGCCCTAAAACCATCTGGTTTGGGAGTCATTGGTGGAAAGTTCGCTAAATGAGTAACTTTGAAAAGCCTAATAAAAATAAACATTGCACATGTCAAGAGAAGAGAATATATATATATATATATATATATATATATATATATATATATATATATATATATATATATATTATGTCTATTTATTAGGTATTTTATACTTAATTATTTGTGGCTTTTTAAGTATTTTTAGTGTTTTAGGTAATTTATTTAATTTAATGCATTATTATTATTTTTAGTATTTTTCTATTATTTTTATTTATTTTTAATTAATTTATATTTTATTTTGTAGGAAAATTGGAGCTGATGGCAAACTTATAATTTCAACAGAACTTGATGGCGTAATCGTAAATTCTAGCAGATTTTCCAAAGTCCACGCGTGGGGTTTCCTTAATCAATCAAATAAATTACAAATCCAATTGCAATTTGGAATAAGAAAATAAATAGGATTTTATATTTATTTTATTTTGTAATTTAAATCCTATTAAGGTTTGAAAAGTGTAATTTTTATTAGGGTTAGGAGGATTATGTAGTCTATAAATATAGGGTTTGAGGCACAATTGGATATACAACTTTCATTAGAAAAATTCTCTCTTCTATTCTTTAGTGTTCTCAACAACTATATGTAGCTAAATTATTATTTTTGGTTTAAGTGATTGAAGCCATCAAGATTTATATACTGTGAGATCTAATTTATTTTAATTGTTCAATTTATATTTTGAGTATTGAATATTTTTCTGTGCTTAATTTTATGATTGGTTTGTTTAATTGCTAGGACGCCTACTAGTTTATTATTCATATTAATCTACTGTTGTTGGTGAAGTAACTAAGTTTAATAATTATTTTGCAGATCAAAAGATTATTTTATCTTAGGAAGAATATTCATCTAAATTAAATGCAAACAAGTGGTTTGTGTTGTTTAGTTCAACGATCTCTCTAATTCTTAAAACTGCTATTAAATTAAATTTTTAGCAAGTGCCGAAGGTTGTTTAGTAGTAAGGATATCTAGACCAAGTGGCTCTATTTATCTAAAATTAAGGAGAGATGAGAAAAAGTATTCCACCTGCAAGTAGTTATTTCTGCGGTGAATATTCAAAATATTAATTGATTTATTCTTGCATCAATAATCAATTGTAAATTCTTGATGGTGGATGTTAGCTTAAACCAATGCTTGTTTTTCTTATTTATTTCATTAAACTACTTGCATATTTATTGATTTTAGTTAATTTAAATTATTTCTTTAAAAACCCCCCAATTTTGGTTTACAAAACATAAAATTAAATTAATCATTCTTTGTGGGATCGACTCTTACTTGCACTACTACATTAATAATTTTCCAAAGTAAGATTTTATTTTTGGGTGCTTGCGACATCACACTAATATAATATGAGATGGAGCGTAAGACGCACTCGTAGGAAAAAAAATAAAATAAAATATACATGTGAAAATAAATATATAAAGGAACACTGGATTTCTAATTAATAAATATCCTTTATGAGCATTGAAATTCATAGACTTGTCGAAATTTTGATTGGTTTGATATATTAGATTCACACACACAAAAAAAAAAGGTTGATAGTAATGCGATACTAGTGATATGTTAAGTTGCAGATGAAACATGATTTTAAAGTTTTGCATGAGTTATTACTAATGAATCTTTGATGCTGATATTTCAATCATTATATTGAATCATTGCTCGAGTTATGTTGTCATTAGAGTCTTCATATTTAGTAGTTTTTTAGAGTTGTAATTATTTAGTTTTTATTTTCTTGTTTATGCTTAAGGACAAGCAAAGATTTAAGTTTAGGGATATTTGACAATAGGATTTTAAATATATTTATTGAATATATTTAGGCTTAATTAATTGTTAATTTTTAAGTATTTTAATTGATTTTAGGTAATTTATTTAATTTTATATGTTTTTATTATTTTTATTATTTTTATTATTTTTGTTTATTTTTAATTAATTTATATTTTATTCTGTAGGGGAAAAACCTTGGTGGCAAAATGGTAAATTTGCAGTTATTGATGGCAATATGGTAATTAAGAAGCTTGGTGGCAAAATCGTAAATTCAGCCAAGATTGCTTCAACGCCATGCGCGCTAGAAAGTGAAGGAACCGGAGCTCGAATGTCGTCGTCTAGCGCATTTGGAGGATGAAGGGCAGTCACGCTATACGCGGTCAGCCATAAACAATAACACTCTGCGCAATGCGCGAACGAGCTGGAAATTAGAATTCTTGCAAAGTAGCGTCATTTTTGGCTGCAGTATGAGGAAAAGGCAGGCGGCACTAAGTTATTCATTTTATTCTTAGTTAAAGGCAAGAATAAATTAAAAATGAATGCTTAAATTAATTCTAAATCCTATTATGGTTTGGAAAATAAATCCTATTAGGATTTGGAAAAATTAGAGACCTGTAAATACATGACAAAGGGAGAGGAAAAAAAACACAATAACCTATAGATACATTGAAGCAAATAAGGCGACATCAAAGGTGCAAGGATTGGAGATAAAAGAAGTGCTACACAGATTTTATCCTTTATTCTTTTATCTTTAATTCTTGTTATGCAAAGATGTTATTTGAATTGTAGAGTTCTTTTTATTTACTTGTGAACTAATTTTATTTTAAGACTACAATGGAACCCGATGTCTTGTATAAATTAATTCACTCTTATTTCAATTATTAATCTTTATGATTCATTTATCATATTTTATACTTATATGTTATAATTGTTTGGCTATACAATTATTTGATTTCCTAGATGGATTTGGAAAATGAAATCTAGGGTTTGATCTAAATATGATAATATGCATTGTGTATAGAATATGAATATATTTATACGTTGCATGTAATTATTTTAGGAATTTAAACTTAATGAACATATTTTTAATTATGTTACATAGGAATATAGCAGATTAAATCGAATAGATATTTTTGTCAAACTATTGAAAAAAGTTTAATAAATATTTTTGAATTTCCATTTAATGAATTATATTGATTAAATAGTTGTCAAGAGAGTAAAAATATTTGTGCGAAATATTGGGGGAAAATTGTAGTCTTAACTTTTAACTTTAGTATTCATCATTGCTTAGTAGTTTTTTTATTTTAGTTAATTAACTTAATTTCATAAATTTGAATCGGTTGTTTAAATAAAATTGAGTTGATATAAAATTAGTACTTGAATATTATTAATAATAATTCATTGTGGCATCGATACTTTACTTACTATTATATTACTTATTGGCCACGTATACTTACGTGAATTTATCTATACATAAATCTTATAAAAACACTCACCAAAAGATCATCATCGAATACAAATTCTCCAATGAACTAATTGAAGTCGTTCTTAACAAATATGAGAAAGGATATCAATATGCCAAGTCAAAAATTAAAACTATTAATTTCGACCTTGCTTCGCTCAGCTTTTCGGATGACAAAGAGACCGAGGATGAATAAGCGCCCGACCCTTAGACTTTACAATGTTTTTTTCCTCTTATCAAAGACTTTGTACTATACAACCATGTCTATATTCAAATTCAATACAAACAAACTTTACTTTTATTGGAATTAATCATAAATGAAAAATATATTGATCTAACTAATTTTACATTGGCAATTTAAGATGAATGTACACTATTGATAATATTTTTGAATCTTTCTTGCATGCCATATATTTTTTAATTATACTCCACTTATAGTCCGAAATCAATAATTTCCTAGCTTTAACATTTCAATGACTTCAGAAGGACCCTCCCAATTAGGTATAAGCTTTCCAATATTCTAAGAAGTCAAAGCTTTAGCCTCCCAAAACATTAAGTCCCCTACTTCAAACCTGTTTAACTCTTCGATTATAAAATTGAGCAATCTTCTACTGATAAAATGTCAATTTTAATACTATCGCATCACAAACTTCATCTATTAGATTCAAGTTCAATCAAAGGCCCTCAACATTGTATAGTTCTTTAAATTGGGTTATCTGAGGGGGAGGAGACCCACTCTCACTAGGATGAGAGAACATCTATCCCATAAGTAAGCTAAAAAGGTGAATCTTCTGTGATGGTTCGAGGAGTGGTTTCATAGAACCACAAAACACTATGAAGCTCTTCAGGCCAACTTCCCTTACTTTCATCTAATCTTCTTTTGATCTCATTTAATAGAGTCTGATTGGTAACTTTTACCTAACCATTTAACTGGGGTTGAGCTACAGAAACATTCCAATGTTAAATTTTCAAATCCTTTAAAAACTGCTCAAATTTTGACCCAATAAATTAAAAGCCATTAATGGACACCATAATCACTGAAATCCCAAACTGAAAAACCATCAACTCTTTAAAAAAATTCAAATAGCCTTACTCGATAATATTTTAAAATGGTTTAGCCTCAACCCACTTGGTCATATAATAAATTGCTACCACCACATATGTTAACTGCCCCCTTGCCTTTGATAAAGACAGTAAAATATCAATACCCTATACAACAAATAGAATCAAAGATAGTACTAATAATAACTCTTTAGGTGGTTAGTGTGAAACTAGATTATTTAACTGGCACTTTATATATTTTTTCACAAAATCCTTTGCAACCTGAAACATGGTAGGCCAATAGTAACCTTGCTTGATCAACTTGTATGCCAATGACTTAACTTTCATATGATCACCATAAATTCCCTCGTGTACTTCTTGAAGAGCATATAACGCCTCGGACGGAACAAGACACTTTAAAAATGGAGATGAATAAGCTCGCTGATATAAATCCCCATCGATCAAACAAAAATAAGTATTTCGATACTTTACTCATTTCACTAATAACCTATCTGAGGGAAATTTTCCTTTACTAAGATATTCCACAACAATTTGACATCTCTATCTCCATCACTACCTTTTTCATGATGCTAGGCTCATTCAAAACTTCCAAATAAATATATCAGCAAAAAAACTCCACTTTAGTAATAGTTAATTTGGATAAGGCATCGACCACAATATTCCTAACACAATCTATTCTTTGGAGAGAGTAAGAAATAAAGTATTACAACAATAACTTCACCTTAGAAAGATACTTTATCATCCGTACCCTCGTGCCTCATACTCACCCTACATCTGTTTAACCACCAATTAAGAATCACCAACGATGAGCAATTGTCACACCTCCAAACTTTGAGCTAACCTCAATTCTACCAAAATAACCTCGTACTAGTGTGATGTCACAAACACCCAAAAATAAAATCTTACTTTCAAAAAAATAATATGTAGTAGTGTAAGTAAGAGTCGATTCCATAGAGAATGATTATTTAATTTTATGTTTTTACAAACAAAAATTGGGGGGGGGGGGGGGGTTGAATCAAAGAAATAGTTTAAATAAAATTAACTAAAATAATTATGCAAGTAATTTAATGAAATAAATGAGAAGAAAAAACCTTGGTTTAAGTAAATATCCACCATCAAGAATTTACAACTGATCACTGAGGCAAGAATAACTCAATTCATATTTTGAACATTCACCGTAGAAAGAACTACTCGTAGGTGGAATAATTTTTCTCCTCTCTCCTTAATTTTAGATAAGTAGAGCCACTTGATCTAAATACCCTTACTAATAAACAACCTTCGGCACTTGCTAAAGATTTAATTTAATAGCAGCATAAAGAATTAGAGAGATCTTTGAACTAAACAACACAAGTCACTTGTTTGCATTTAATTTAGATGAATATTCTTCCTAAGATAAAATAATATTTTGATCTGCAAAACAATTATTAAACTTAGTTGCTCCACAAATAGCAGTAGATTAATATGAATAATAAACTAGTAGTACTCCTAGCAATTAAACAAATCAATCATAAAATTAAGCACAGAAAAATATTCAATACTCAAAGTATAAATTGAACAATTAAAATAAATTAGATCTCACAGTGTATAAATCTTGATGGCTTCAATCACTTAAATCAAGAAAAATAATTTAGCTACTCATAATTGTAGAGAACACTAAATAATAGAAGAGAGAATTTTTATTATTAGAAAAGTTGTATATTACATTATGTGTCAAGCCCTCTATTTATAGGCTCCAAAATCCTCCTAACCCTAGTAGGATTTACAATTAAAAATAAAAGAAAAATTAAATAATTATTATCCTAACCCTAATTGTAAGTCTAAATAAAATATTAAAAATAAAATAAAGAATTATTGCTTCCTTTTCCAAATTAAAATTGGACTTTTATTCTACTGATTTGTTGCATTGCAGTGTAGGAAATCCAAAATAAGAAAGGAAAAGGAACAAAATCTGCCAATCACGCAGAGAGAGAAAAAGAGATTATGCCCAGTCGCCACGCGCTTTTTCTTTTTTTACCGTTGGCGCGTGTCATCCACGCGCCCATGCCAACCGAACACGTCCACGCATTGCGCGAAGCCTGTTTCTTCCGCTCAACTCCAAACGATTTCTTACCTGCACAATGCGCGAGCCAGCCAATTTTTTCGGAAATTACAGATTTGTCCCTAAGCTTCATTTTTCCTACAAAAATAAATATAAATTAATTAAAAATAAATAAAAATAATATAAAAATAATAAAAACACATAATAATAAATAAAACACCTAAAATACTAAAAATAAATAAAAACACATAAATAAAAAAAATATAAAATTACTATAAAATTACCTAAATTAACATAAATTAACTAAAATCCTATAAAACCTATTAAAATCAAAAAAAACTAACCCTATCACGTAATCTACCTCATTATTAATTGCCCTAAGCCAAAATCTAATAGTCTGGTAAACTTTAAACCGCTTCAGACTGGCCAAAATGATTTTGGCTCCACTAGCATCGACTTTCAAAGACCCATTCACATACAAGATCTAAGATGGCGATAATATACGCCCCTAGTTATCATGCACATATCTGAACTAGACTCTGTAATGCCCCTAAATTCGTGTATCTGTTACAGCGAATATGGTGCATCACGATACACTTTTTATCTCAATATTTACAATATTCAATCCATAGTATAATAAATACAATATTATTTTGATACCAATTGTTATAAACAAATCCTTTCATTTCTAGAATTAGCAACCTTTACATTCTTCTATTACATTACTAGATCATTATGACATATTTTATACATCTTAAGCTAAGTACATTATAATTCAAACTGTTACATTGATTATGAGTATCATTGAACTCACAATCTAAAGTTAACTTTTTCCCCATTACATTCTTCTTCGACTAAATCTCTATAACATATAAGATTATTTCTAACAATAGAGGTTCACCACCAAAAGCTCAACCTGCGAGTATTTTTATTTATTATTTATTTCTTTATTAATTGTCTTTATCGAAATCTTCAAAGTTCTCAATTTAACTACAAAAGTTCATTTAAAGCAAGAATGAGTAACTATGATGCTCAACAAGTTTAACAGATATCAACAAAACACATAATTCATATTTCTAACATACTTCACCATTTTCATGTGATGAGTAAGTTTTATACCTATGATTTAGATATGTTTAGGCTTATTATTTTGTTGTCTTTGAGTCTTTTTAGTACATTTTATTCGCATTTACGCTTATTTTTTGCAGCAAGGTGAAAAAGGGGCAAAACAGGCATGTTCGGGGCTTAAATGGTAATTTTGTAATTTTTGGGAAAAGGGCCAGAGCTGGCAGTGCTGGAATAGTACTAAGGTGAGAGCTAACAGCGCTGGGTCGCAGATTTGTTGGGTTGTTTCGCATTTTACTGAAGATTTTGGTTTCCTAATTAATTTTAGACGCTTAAAACCCTACTTAGGGATGACTAGTATATATATGGAGACCTGGGACTTACAAAGGACGTTCAGAAGAAGAGAAATAACCTTCATACATGTGAATTGAAGAGCACAAGAAGATCAAGATTGAAGATCAAGGATTAAAGATACTATAGAGTTTTATTCTTCTCCTCTCCTTATCTTTCTGTTTTGAACCTTTGAATGTTATTTATATTTATGATGATGGTTTTCTATTTGACTATGATGAACTAAACGTTTAATTAGTATTTCAATGGAACCTTTTGATTTACAATAATTAATTCATACTTATTTCCAATTATTGATTCTAGTTGAGTTGTTTATTATATCCCGTGCTTAATCTATTAATTGTGTGCGTAGCAATTAACCCGATATCTTAGATGGAATTGGAAAAGGAAATTTAATATTAGATTTGGGTATAATAACATATGAAATTGTTGATTCATTTTAAGAGAATAACATAAAAGTGCATAGGATGAAAATATATGTGTGTCATATGTAATGTGGTGGAGAGTTTGTTCTTAATGAGGCTAGTTTAAGTTTATATTGCATGGATGGTAGCAAGGTAATTGGATTAGATCTTTTTATTAATTATTGAACAAAGTTAATAAATAAATAGGCATTCTCCGTTAACAATTCATGAGAATTAATTAATTGAAAATAGGGTGAAGAGATCATTGTGCTCAATTGGGGAAGTTGTAATCCTAAGCTTTAAAATATCTGATAATCATTTCTTGTTAATTAGCTTTCAACTTAATATTTTCACAATTGAAATTGGTGATCGTTTAAATTAGATTTAAATTGATATTTGCGTGATAATTAGAATAGTTGTTATTCGTTTTCTGTGGGTTCGACATCCTCTTTACTTCTATATTACTTGATTGACCATGTATACTTGCGTGTATTTGTCATTATATAAATCGGACAACATCATGCCTCGCATTTTATACATGCTCCATATTTCTCATACTTTACATTTATTAATGTTTCATACTTATCATGCTTTGCATTTATACATGCTTCATAATTTTAATTCATAAAGTTCACATAAAATAAGTTACTTAAGTTACCAAATGAATATCAACACTTATCAAATTGTTACACGAAGTACACATCAAAAGAAGTTCACACAAATTGTATATGTCACAGAAAATTTGTACGTAACATGTACCAACAAGTTCTGAAAAACTTGCACATAACAAGTTCACAAGAATATCACATAATACTATAAAACTTATCTGATACTTTTATCCAGCTTACACTAATCGTTCGCGTTTCTCGTACGACCTGCACATATCATATGTCGATTTACCAATTAGTTATACGTATAACTCGTCATTATTTTTATTCAAAAGTTACATTTTTTATTTGTTTGTTTATTTAACTAATCTTTGTTTCGTTTCTAAATCTGATGTATTACTACTTTTGTTGGTTAATCAATACACCACTAAGACTAGAAAATTATAATTTCTGGCCAGTCTTACCTAAATAATTTCTCAAAAATAATCTACTCTATAAAATGGTTTAAACACCTGAGTATTGCCAGAAAACTTCAATATCTACAACTGTGTAATTTATACCATCTTCAAATTCTAAACACACGATTTTATATGATTTTTTGAAAGATAAGACATATTCTAATTTTCTGGCAAACCAAACTTCGTTAGGACCAGTCTCACTCTAACAATCACCACAGATAATCCACAAAGAATTTTTTAGTGATTCTTGTTTGTGTTTAACTTACTTCTAGGGCTTTCTTTTAATATGTAGCTCATTTCCTAACTCATTATACACAAGGAGTTATGGTCCTTGAAAAATTAAGTTTCTTTTACCCATTTTGGCGATTTTTGTTCTTCCTCTTTTTCTTTCACTTCTCTTAATTTCTTAAATATTTTACTTGATTCTTGTTAATCCATGTTTATGCCATTATATACAAGCTTAGTCATGATCTTCTTCATAAATCTCTTAAAAACATCATTTACTCATATGAAAACCAAAGTATACACAAGGGTTTTAAAATATACCTTCACGAGTTTACTTTCTTTTTGGCTTAAGCTTTCTTCTTCTTCTTACTTGCTTGCTCCAAGCTTTTCTTGCTTCCTCAAATTTTTTCTCTTATGCTCTCTCTCAAATTCATTAAGTAGAAAGAACCAATATTGCAAAAACTCTTAAAGTTCTTCTAAGGTTTTCTATTTATAGAGGACCAAGACTAAAGGCAAAATAGTCATTAGTCATCCCTAGGAAAAAGCAAAATGGTCTTTAAGACAATTCAAGAAAATTTTCTAGAAATTTCCCCCAATGACATAATAGTCATAAACAATTTTCTATAAGGACAAAATGATCACTCTACCATCACTTAAGAAATTTCCTAAAAATTTCCTTCTAGGACACAACGGTCATTATCAAATTTCTTTAAAGGCAAAGTGGTCATTTAGTCTTTTACTAGGAAACTTCCTAGAAATTTTCTCTAAGGATACAATAGTCATTATCAGTTTCCTCTAGGGGAAAAATAGTCATTACGCCATCAAAAGAAAATTTTCTAGAAATTTTCTAGCACATTTTTCACATGGCTTTAAAATGACATTTTTACATCGACACATTTTTTGCATGGCTCCTCACTAGGGTGGTCGAATTTTGAGGGTATTTTCTCCTTTTTTTTACCATTTTCGTCACTCTACTGCTCTGTCACTCTACTATCTGATAGTCACTCTACTATCTAATAATTGCTCTACTATCTGATGGTTACTCTACTATCTGATAACTACTCTACCATCTGATGGTCACTCTACTATCTAATGGTCACAAAAGTAAACTGTTGACTTTGACCAAAAGTCAACTCAAACACCATATCGTTTTCATAATCTTTATTAAATTCGACGTTTTAGACGTAACGGTGCAATCCATTTATTCAAATTCCTTTTTGAACTCAAATTTGACTTTTTGACTTGTATAATTTTTTTCATTTTCATTTATATTTAAAATCTTTATTTCATCATTTGAAAATTTTGGGATATTATATTCTCCCCTCCTTATAAGAATTCTGTCCCCAGAATCACTAGCAACATAACCTTCGAATTTGATTTACATCTAGACTCTTACACAATCTCTTGATTGAAAAATTATTCTTCACGTCATAAAAACATTACATTTCTTTTCTCTTCATTTACTCATTCCAATCCAATTCATGGATAAGAAATCTTTTCTTAGCCCAAGTTTTATCTGACTCGCTTCAACTCATAACTACCTGTTTATTTCAGGTATTAACATCCTCATCATTATATCTTTTATATTCATACATAGACTTTATTTTATAATACTTTATTATTTTCATCATTATCTATTACCTCATTTTCATAACACGGTCTACACATTCTCAAATAATAGAAATTATTTAAAACCTTATATTATAGCTTCATATATCATAATCTTCTCATTTATTTCTTTATTTTCTCATTTCTTATTCTTCAGCATTGCTATCTTTTGTATTTAATTCTCTTCGTTCTTGTTCAACCATAGTAATTAATCATCTACTAAGTCACTAAAATACTTTACTAATATATTAGTCTCTCTTCATAACCTCCGTAGAGTTAAATGTAATCATCCTTCTATACATTTCTTTCATAAAAATCTAGATTTTACATCTTAACCTTATATTTACTTCAATACCTATCTTACAATTTTCTTATATGAGGATCATTGTACGCTACAATTACTTTATTAATATTTAAAAGCTTCATAATTATTTGGGATATCACAAACACAGTCTTCTAATCATTTTCGATAAATGTGTATTCCACCGCAAAGTCTGTCAATGCTTACCGCTTGATAGTTGTACGAGACCAATACTATAAGACAAATTGACTAAACTCCGTAAATGGGTTATCCGTATAAATCACAATAACCCGACCCTAAAAATAATGCCGAAGCTTATAATTGATAATTATTAAAGCATAAGCAAAAATTTCCAAGTTCTGATATCTTGTCTCTACATCTCTCAAGGCATGACTTACATAATACACTGGGTATTGCTTACCGCCCTTCTCTTGAATCAAAATAATGCCTACATCCAATGAACTAGCTATCAAATATAGATATAAAGGTTTGGACAAAATAAGTTTCTTTAACAAAGGTGCCGCAGACAAATACCTTTTTTATGCCCTAAAAAATACCTTCACATTCTAAAGTCCATTAAAAAGTCTTTTCATTCTTAGGGCCCTTCAAAGTATCAGAGAATGGAAGGCATCGTTTGGCTTATCTAAACACAAAACGCCAAGGGAGTAGCTACTCGACCAGTCAACCTCTGAGCATCCTTAAAAGATTGAGGTGATTTTATGTCTAATATGGCTCAGATCTTTTATTCCCCTTTTGCTAACCAAATACCCTAAACATACCATGATCTCGGATGGTCTGAAAACATTCCTCTAAATCTTTTAAATAATTCTAAATCGTGAAACTTTTGACGGTCTTGTCTATCATCTATATATACCTCTATATTCCTTATAATTTGCCTGTGACATGCATTATTTATCATACACTAGTACGTCACTCCAACATTAATCAGACTTAATGACATCCTTTTATATGCTTATATAGTCCGATGTGTGATGAAATTCTTCTTTGGGATGTCCTCCTTATACATCAAAAATTGATTATATCCTAAAACTGCATCAAGAAAACCTTAAAGAGTAGGCCCAAATGTTGCATCAATTAAATCAATATCAGAAAATGGGTAAAAACCCTTTGGACAGGCCTTATTCAAGTTTGTATAATCAATATAAACCCTTCACTTTTCATTCTATTTCCTAACCAACACCACACTAGCGAACCACTCTCAGTAATTTATCTTAAAAATTACATCGGCATCCAAAAGCTTTGTTATCTCTTCGTCTATCACCTTTTGTCTTTAAATTCACCTCTTCTGCCGAACTAGCCTCCTGTCCAAATCTACACTCAATCGATAGATAACCACAGACTCATCAATACCCAGTATGTCATTAGGAGTCTAGGCAAAAATATCAACACATACTCAAATTAATTCGATTAATCTCGTTCAGATAAGTTCCTTAACCCAGCTCCAATATTTACTATATTCCCTATATTACCAGATATCAGCTCCACATCCTTATTATCTTCAGCTGGAAGAGCCATCGGTTCAATTTCACCCTCAATAAATGGCTCTACATCAATCGTCATTGTCTGCTTCTACTTACTAACCATGCAGACGATGAGGTAAGCGTATGCTGATAGCACCTTCCAGCAATATCAAGGTCCTTTTTTACCTCGATAACCCTATTAGATGTAAGAAACTTAATCTTAAAATGAGGAATTAAAATGATATCGTGCAAGGCAGCTAGGGGTGAGTAGTTGGTTATAACGAAACTGAATTGTCTATTTGGTTATAACTGAATATCGAATTTCACACAATTTCATTATCCGAACAAGTATCCAAAACTAGTACCAACTGAATAACCGAAAACCAAATAACTGAATTATACTATTTGATTATTTGGTATATAACCAAAAAATTAAAGTACAGATTACACCCCAGTGTTATAGAAATTTTGAAATTTGCATCCTAATATTTAAAACTTATCTAAGTGCACTATAAAATTCTTTTTTGCTTAAAAAAATAAAGTTTGCTCTCAAAATTAAGGGTGCATTTTGTTTAGCAGAAAGAACTTTGGGTTACATTTTGTCTAGCAAAAAACTTTAAAAAGTGCATTTTGTCTGGCAAAATTTTTTTTATAGTGCACTTAGATATGCTTTAAACATTATGGTGCAAAATTCAAAATTTCTACTACTTTAGGGTGCAATTTATACTAAAATATGAACCTACTTTTTTTATCAAATAAAAAAATTTAATTCAACTTTCATACTAGAGTTTTCAAACAATATTTAACCATAATCTACAACCATAATAACTAATTTAATAATTTTAAATTAATAATACATAAGTACAAAACCATAAGACAAAGTTAAAAATCTTTTTTTGAAATATCTAATTTGCTTATTTGGGTATCGGAATAGCAAAATTTTAATAACTAAAATCAAACCCGAATACCGAATAATTAAACGATTATAACTGAATTAAACAAAATAATCGAAATAATTTGGTTATTTTCAGTAATTTAATTTTAACCGTTTTTTGCTCAGCCCTGAAGGCAGCTAACATGGTTTGACCTACTATATCATTATATGCATAATCAACTTGAACAAAAAAAAAAATTAACCTTTAGCTGCACTTGCTGAGGTGTTGTGCTGAAGATCGCTAATAATTCTACAATTTTGATCGCATGTACTAGATTATTGTTCAACCCGTATTATGGCGACTCTTAACCCACCTCCGTCTTTTGTCCCTAAGTCCATGCATTGATAAGCATGACTATATAGTATATCCACTAAAGAGTCATTATCTATCATGATCCTTTTCATGTCGACTGGGCCAACGTGAGCTGTAACGACTAAAGCACCTTTATACGACTTAATTGCGTCTAGAGGGTAATCTTCATCAGAAAAGGAAATCACCGTATTGGGATAAGGCCTTTCAACCTTTGTAGCATAATAAGATATTACTAGAACTAAGTCCATGTCATTCCTTCATTATTTGTCGGATAACTTCATATAGTCGATCACCTTGGTATAACATCAATTACCTGTTATGGGTGTATAGGCCAATCAGAATCTTGATCCTTCTATTGCGTCTAGCTAGTTGGTGTCCTAAACAGAGTGAGCCTTCCTAACTTGCTACATACTGCACCAATTCCCCACTTTGAACATTCTTTTCTATCAAATATTTCAGCCTCCTGTACGCTTAGGCAGAATGTCCCGTAGTTTGGTGATAAAGACAAAATAGCTTCTTATTTTCTCTTGACTAATGATTCTCTACTAGTGCCGACTCAAAAAATAGTTTATCCTTAATTTCTTTTAGGATCTTAACTCTATTAATATTGAACGGATTATAAACCTTGTTGTCATGCCTTGGCCAAAAAGAAAGTTGGCTGGTTCTCGATGAATTTTCATTCGGCATTGATTTATCGCGTACATCCGTTTGTTGTCCCAATCCCTCGATCGGTCATTCCCCTTAGGCTACTGCCTAAAACTTCCCATAGCATCATCAATGGTGATAATGTTTTTGGCCCAATTATAAACCTCCGACAAATCTTTCGAATGGTTGAGCGTGATATCCTTCATAAGCTTTCGAGAACGTTCAACATCCAAACTCATAGTGAAAATCCAAGTGCCTGTGGCATGTTAACATCTGTCACAGTCCCAACTGCTTCCATAAACCTCATCACATACTGGCTTAAATTCTCATTAGGCCTTTGCTTTACCTGCATAAAGGAGGCTAGTAATTTTCTATTTCTCTAGTTGTTGCCATACCGATCATGAAATTTATCACAAAGCCTTTGGCAGTAGTTAATAGAGTTTAGGGTAAAGAAGTCATCTATAGTCAAACCCTCATCTGAAACATTGTGACGAACATTTGATATCAGACAACATCAGAATGACCATAATAACACGCATGACGTTCATAGGTATGCGTATGATCGTATAGATCACTTGTGCCATCATAAGTCTCTAACAAAGGTATCTTTTTTGTTGGATCAGTCCTAACCTCATCGATGGCTGGGGTAAAAGGTAATTTTAGATCCAATGGTAATTAATTTGATAAAAAGACCACTATCTTTTTCTCCAACTCTGCTAATTTGAGCATTATAGGATCATGAATATCCTTCAGAGG
Source organism: Hedera helix (assembly GCA_947179155.2). Lineage (NCBI taxonomy): Eukaryota > Viridiplantae > Streptophyta > Magnoliopsida > Apiales > Araliaceae > Hedera > Hedera helix. Next base: position 42,971,582 of record OX359284.1, on the reverse strand, counting down.
GATTTTATCATGCCGATCTCGAATATAGTTCAAAGAACTAACTCGTTGTTTATGTTTGGGGCATATACGCACCACTTCCAGATCTCGAGAAGACACCATTCGACAATGATGGTGTTCAAGAAACCCAATTGATCGATATGTTCGGGGCCGACTCTATAGTGTTGATTCCCAATTGCTTTCCTGTATAGTAGGCAAGATCTCTCATTCCCCTTCGAATTCTGCCAATTATGCATCCCACTCTTCCTATTAAAGTCATAAAGCCTTAAGATCATCCTTCGTCTACTTAATTTTACGCAATAGAATCATCTCTCATTCGTCATGCCTACTGTATTCCCAATCTCAATCCTTCCGAGTATGGGTGCGAGATTGATGGTTTGTACTGCATTTACGTAAATATGGGATCTACAGACTTGGTGAAAAGAACAATTAGCGTCAGAGTGCTAATTGTTCATTCATCGGCTTAGATTTTGGGTTGCTATAATCGAGCCTATCTTTCACTAACTTTCTAACCTGATGTGTCGGTGGTCCCTTAATTTAGCACTGCATTCCCCTTATTCGCTATAACAGTAATTTTGAAATAAAATGTTGATTTAATTAAGAGATATCACTGAAATAAGGCCCTTCTTCTAGTATCAATGTTAACATCAAATTTTGTCTGCCTACCAGATCACCAAATAACAAGCTAACCTACAAACGGAGCAGTCAATGAGCACACCAAAAACTTGACGACTGAATCACCGGGAGATAGCTCCGGTGTGAAAACCAGTAGAAGCTAAAAAACATCAACAATTGAGGTATTAAATTGCTCTAGTGTATAAGAATAATTAATTGTGTGTACGTACCTTGACTTCAATATATGACTGTATTTATAGTTGCGCACACTATTTTACCATAACTCGCCTGAGACCAATTAAGAATAGGAGTTCTGATTAGAGTTTCCATACAACTGAAATTTTCATAATTGGATAAAATCCTTATTTCATAAAAATAGGACACCAAATAGAATAAAGAATCTTAGGTTGATTTGGATTTTGATCCTTCTAGAACATCAAACCGTCAAAATATATTATAACGAGTCTCAACGAAAATACTATAAACGGACCAATTATTTCTACTCAATATATATAATAACAGTATTTGCAAGCAACCAAATTTCACAAACATATAATTAATTCCACCAAGTAGTGAAATAATATAATTTATAATCTACAAGTTTTGGTTCATGTCAAAATTACATTTAATAAATTTATTTGTGCGTGCAAGAAAACAAAAAATATGTCACCATTAGATTTCGTATCAGGCTTGGCAGAGAGCTGTAGTAGATGAATTTGCAACGACAACTACTTACAATATATATATATATATGCGTGTGCGTGTGCGTGTGCGTGTGCGGAAATTAACCACTTTATGTTTTTGTTTTGGAAGCGAATTAACTACCATATGTGTTTTCATTATCAGGGTGGTCTAAAGATGCCAATTTACGTGTCTAGATATTCAATTCCTTCTATTAAACGTTTCGATGTGCGGCAGTGGTATTTCTTGTGTGTATTTAAAAACAAAACAATTGATTTCTTTTTTATTAATTCTTCTTGAAATTATGACAAGAAAGAGCAATGAATGATCGTTAGCAGTTTCTGATATAATACGCATCTGTCGAAGAGGAATATATATATATATATATATATATATATATATATATATGCTACTAAGTTGCCAATCACACATGCATGGAATAAATTAAAGGATACAGACATAACCAGTTTTTAAAAAATCCACAAATTATAAAGCTAAAAAATATTTTAAAAAATAAAAAAAATTACTGCCTCTTTACCAAAATTAGATTATTATTGACCATTTAAAAGTCAGTTTGATTGAAACATGCATGCACTACGAATCTAATCTTAGGCAACATCCGATCGATTCTCGACACAAACACACTTTATACGTTTTGACAAAAAAATTAGGTTCCATGTTAATTACTATTTCACTATTTTATTTTCTTAGTACAATTTCAGATAGCTAGCTAAGTGGTTTGATGTAGAATCATATTCTTAATTGGTCCCTTAAACTTTGAAGAATATTTTCTACTTAGAAATTAATTTATGCAGAGTTTATTTACCCATAAAAATTGCCTGAATTTGAATTTAAGTGTTGTATCTCTACGATTAAGACTTGTTTATAATATCACCAAGAATATAAGCATTTGAAAAGGTACATATTAGCCAGTAATTAATAGGAGACATAATGGCATGTTAATTAATTAATGAATACCTACTGTTTCATGCCGTCAAGTTACAATTTTCTAAAATCTAAAGTATTAACCGTGTTAGATTTAAGATCGAATATAACAAATAATCTCATAAAAATTAAAGAAAAATGAAAAGAAAAAATTAAATAAGATATACTTAGATTTATTAATTTGACTAATCATTCTCATTTGATATATTCATTAGATACCCCACACACTTTATAATGATAAACATATTAAATAATATTTTTATAACAATTAAAAAAATCTAACTGCTATGACATGAGCTTAAATCCATGAGACCCACAACATTAATCAAACCCATAACCGGGCTATTAATAAATCTCTAATCCCAAATACATATTTTACATATACTTGGCTTCTAAGGGGGTACTGTTCCTTTGTAACATCCGTCAACCTAAATACACATTACGATTGACTTTTAGCAAGCGATTCTTGACTATCTTATTATAATAGTTATTCATCGTATCTAGCTATTAAAATATGAGTTAATCCCAACAAACTGCAATAAACACAGTTTATGTTGGTACTGACACTAAGAGGCTGTTTAGCGGCATGGTGGATTAAAAGCATTTTTATATGTAAACCTTTACTTCTTTGTTTTGATGTTTTGTTACCATTCAAAAACACTTTTAGTAAATATAGATTTTAGCTCAAAATTTAGGAAAGCAGAAATTGACATATTTCCTTTGATAGACAAAAGAATATTCCAAGATCATATGCAATTGATTTTCCTTCCATATAAGTTAATGGAAGTCGTTGAAAATTTAAAGGAATATATATTATCCTTCGGTACAATTGTTAGATAAACCTTTAGACACGTACGACTTTGAGAATATATAAACTTTTAACCAATAAATGTTACAACTTGTACAAGTGCACGTCTCTTTAAGAATATACCCTTACTTCCGTATCAAGTAGGCAAATAAATATATCAAACTAAATAAGAATTAAACCCAACAGCCATGATAACAACAATGCATTTAACTCAACAACAAAAATTAAGTCAGCAACAGAAAATAATAGTTTGCACCGTGTTATATCTCATTTTTTAATAATATAAATAAATATAATATTTAATTATTATGCGTATAAACTTATCCGTAATTATAACAATAGAAAACTAAGTAAATAAACTTATGTAGGAATAATTAGGTTGAACTAAGTGAATAATTCTGATAACAAACATGTATGTGTCATATAAAGAAGTAAAATTGAACACCAAGAACAAGCATACATGCACAACATTCAAACACAAAATCAAACATTATATTTATCTTAATTTTTAAAAAGTTGGGCATGACACAGATTTTAATGTCATGTCTCATTTTTTAATAATTAAAATAGATATAGTGTTTGAATGTTGTGTATTTATACTTATTTATTCATCAATTCCAAAGACCAACTAATCTCCATTGCAAAAAATTGAGTCAAAAAATATTAAAGTTGTTAATTACTCACTCCATCAGGTTAAATCACTTTTAATCCATTGAATTAGGCATCAATTTATATATATACTAAATTAATTTTTTATTTATTATAAAATCTGTTAATTTGTTCAACTTTTAACAAAATGACTAAAAAGGGAGATATATTTAAGCCATATATATGTCAACGTGACAATGCTATAGTGAAAAAAAAAATACTTACAATAAAATATATGTGCATACTATTTTTCAATGAATTGATTAGAAAAAAAATCACTTTAATAATGTATATATAAATTACAGATATATATATATATATATATATATATATATATATATTATGCAATATATAACCCATATAAAAAATATTCAAATTACTCCTTAAATGCACCGCACAATTAATATGCTAAAATTGACACACAAAAAAAGGCACCGCACTACCACATAACAATTGTGCTTTAGGAACAAAAGGGAACAATTCTTCTTCTTTCTTCAAGAAGTTCTAGTTTAAGATTAATTCAAGACACCATTTCTCTTTCTGTGTCTCTCTTTCTTCATCTGAAATTTTTCTTACTACCCACTATATATAGCTATATAAGTTTCATTTGTTAATGGATCAAAAAATAATTCACAAACTTTGAATACGATATTTAGACTCTCAGGATGAGAAGTCCAAAGTATGTTATCCATAAGCGCCACCAGCGGTGAAAATAAGGCATCTTTAACTTCTTCTGAAAAAACTACATCCTACATACTAGAATATATAAAATGTTTTACTTGCAAAATGTTGAGATAAATATGAAATAATATATGTTGAAGCATATTCCTTCTATAAATTATTTCCATTACTGATTGAAAAAGGAAAAGTTGGATATCATTTTGCGAGTAAAACATTTAATCTTTACACCAAAATTATGGAGTCGGTATGTTAATAATCTTGATATGCTTTTATTTTCAAATTGACAATAATGTAAATAGGTCTGGGTATGAATGGGGGTTATAGTGGGTCAAAAAAAAAATTATTACAAAGAATAATCGTATAGTAGAAAAATAGAGAGAATTCTGATCGACAGAATAAATTCAAGAAGCGTTGGATTTAGGCGAGGAAAGAGGAAGTTGTGGGAACGAAGCAGGAAGAAGAATGGGTGTACTATGAACTCCTGCTCTCTGCTTCAATACCCCTCCTCTTTTTCGGATGCAAAATTCAAGTAAAGAAAAACATCATCCCTTCCCGTCTCTCCCAATTAAAAACAAACTGAACTCACTAACATGAATCCAAACTCGAACGCTCGGAGCTCTTCGATCTCCTGCGCTTGCGGAGACCAGGGTACGATCGCGTCTTTGATGCCGTGGTTGTGCTCGCACAGACGGCGACATCCATGCCGCCGGAGAATCTCCGAAAACGGCGTGGATGCCTGATATGAGAGAACGAGTAGTTCTTGTTAGAAAAAACTCGAGTCCATTGCCAATAATGGATAATGATTCATCTTCTGATGTTCCATGGGGGACTGAAAGAGCTTAACAATCTTGAAAATACTTGTTTTATGAATTCGGTTTTGCAAGCTTTACTTCATACACCGCCATTTAGGAATTATTTCTCAAATGCGGTGCTTTTTTTTTTATTCACCCACCACAGAATTGTTACGTGATACTTGGTATTGCGTAATAATTTTGCGATATCTACTTTTTTAGATATTTTTTATATAAATTATATATTGTATAATAATTGTACCATAATATTAATAATTATTATATGATGTAATTTTTTTTAAATTATCTGATCTCGTAACGAACGAATAAAATTAAATAAAAAAAAAATACTCCCTTCTAACTTATATTCGTCTTTTACTTTGTCTTTATTAATACCCTTTCAAAGATAAAAAAATATATATAAATTATATCTTAGACTATTTTTCTGATAACGAAGTGAGTATAACTTTTAACATAAAAGTATATATTGCTATATACACACTCTCTAGGTATGTAAATAAAAGCTTAATTCCCTCGAAAATGACTATTTCAACTTAGTCTAGAATGACTCGATTTTAAAAGGGCGCTCAAACTATAATTTTAAAGAAAGCCCGTTCCAATGAAAAAATTATTTAATAACCTTGGATAATACTCCCTCCTTTCTATTATATAAGTCGTTTTAGAAGTTTTTTTTCTTTCCAAAATATAAATCGTTTTACATATATCTAGGAGAACAAATTTAATCATTTCCTATTCTATCCTTAAAGATGAAATAATTAAGAGAGAGAGAAGGAAGAGTAATTAATGAGTGTATGGGTAGTAATGGAATTTCAAACCAACATTAATTGCCTAACATTAGTATTAATGACATTTCTTAATATGTGTAATCATGTCTTAAACGACTTATATAATGGAAAGGAGGGAGTATCACGTAGTGTCTTAAGTTAATCAAAAAAAATTATTTTAATAGTATCTCAGTACTTGTTGTTATGACCCCACTAAAATGAAAAAAAAAAATTATTAACTTGAAACACTATATAAATTTGTCACAGGCCCACTAAATAATCCCTCGTCCTAATGAATAATGAATGAGTCCAATCTTAGGTTTGATAAAAAGAATAAAACAATACTAGCAGCTTGTTTGTAGGGTGGAGATTTGAGAGTCGACAATTTTAACAATTGGCACTCCCCTCACTGTTATGTTATCCCTAGTCCCTACCCAGCTCGTATATATATACTTGCTCGCTTTGAAAATTATTCAATGGTCTTAGAATAACGTCACGTGATGTCTCAGATTAATAAAATATCTCCATTTTAATTATGCATCACTATTTACAGCTATGAACTTACTGAAATTAGGAGATTTCATTGGTCGGGACATCACATAATGTTGTCCAAAAACCACGAAATAATTACTCTGCTCGCTCACCATCTATATATTTCACATTATGGTTAAGCACTCCTAATCAACAAAGATTTATCACCATTCTTTTATCATAATGGCTTGGTGAATATGGGTGTTCAACCGGTACAAATCGGATTGATATCGAACCGAACTAGTATGAAATCATAAAAAACTCGATATCGAAATTGGTACCGATTGAATCTGTATATCGAATCGATTAGCCAGTTCGGTATCCATTTTTATTGAAAAAAATCCGATTATTATTATTTTATTTTTATTATTTATTATTATTAATAATAATAATAACTATAAAAATAAAAATAAAAAACGTTATAACCGATACGATCTGATATATACCAAATCTCCAAAATACCGAATCGATTGATACCGATATATTAAATTAATATAAAATCGATCATTTTTATGCTGAATCAACAAGTCCAGACCGATCCGATTTACTCAAAAATCAGTTGTACCGAAACTTTTAATCAACTCAATTGGTGAACCGCACTTTAATTTGTTCTTGACTAAAACGCAAAATATCTTATGAATTTCCATCTTGGTAAGTTGGTAGGTCCAAATCCAATAAAGAGAAGGCGAGAGAGAGAGAGGTCCTGTCTGGAAAGTAGTTAGAGATGACGGAGAATCAAAAGACATCACCTCCACCACCACCTCCACCTACAAACAACAGCAATACCAATCCCCAAATACAATACAAACGCCCCTTCTTTTTCTTTTATCCTCTAATCGCCGGTCTCTCCCAGTTGTCTCTTTTTATTATATCTATACACAAGACACACACAATAAATTCGTTAAGATTCCGCTTTCCGGCGGGGGAAAAAGAGAGATGACTGTAGCAGGAGAAACAAGGACCAACCTTTCGTTCTAAAGATATAAACTTTCACCCAAATTCATTCGGTCGGTCGGGCTATACAAAAGCCACCTATGTTTCCTGTTCCTCTGTTTCTACTGTTCATTATTTTCTCCTTATTTATCGTCGTCAGATTATTCCTCTATCGGACTGCTTTCATTTACGTCCTGAAAAAATGGACGCATTGGTTTGAAGATAGAATACACGTTCCCCAACTCTACAAAGTTCCAGAATTGAATGAAAACCTTCAGGAGAATCCATTTTACAGCAAAGTTTCAACTTACGTGAATTCCTTAGCGTCCGTTGAGGACTCCGATTTCACCAATCTCTACTCCGGCAAAAAATCAAGCGATATTATGCTCTGTCTCAATGATAATCAGGTCGTTCACGATACGTTTCTTGGAGCGAGTATCTCGTGGAAACATGAAGTTGAAGAAAAGAGGACTTTTGTGCTGAAGATCAAAAAGAAGGATAGGCGTCGAATTCTCCAGTCTTATATCCAGCACATTCACAAGGCTTCCGACGAAATCGAGCAGAGATGGAGACAGATCAAGCTTTTCATCAACGCAGAATCACAATCCTATCATCGGAGCCACGGACGATGGAAATCTGTTCCGTTCGTGCATCCGTCGACTCTGGATACGATAGTAATGGATTCAGATCTGAAAAACAAGGTCAAATCTGATCTCGAATCGTTTCTCAAATCCAAACAGTATTATCACCGGCTAGGCCGCGTTTGGAAGCGAAGTTATCTTCTCTATGGACCATCCGGTACCGGAAAATCCAGCTTCGTCGCTGCGATGGCGAAATTCTTAAGCTACGATGTGTATGACATCGATCTCTCTCGAGTCTCGGACGATTCGGATCTCAAAATGCTTTTATTACAAACCAAAAAGAAGTCTTTGATCGTTATTGAAGATCTCGATCGCTTTTTGGCGGATAATTCAGCGGCTGTGAGCTTATCAGGCCTGTTAAATTTCATGGACGGAATTGTAAATTCGTGTGCTGGTGATGAGAAAATCATGGTATTTACGATGAATTGCAAAGATTTAATCGATACGGCGATGTTAAGACCCGGACGAATAGACGTTCATATATATTTTCCTCTCTGTAATTTTAACTCCTTCAAAACGCTAGCGAATAGTTATTTAGGGATCAAAGCTCACAAATTGTTTCCACAAGTAGAGGAGATTTTCCAGACCGGTGCAAAAATGAGTCCGGCCGAGATCGGCGAGATCATGATCATGAACCGGAGGCCGCCGAGACGAGCGTTGAAGTCGGTGATTGCAGCTATGCAAAGCAACGGTGATGCGAGGGCGACTGGGAAGGTCGAACGGAGACTGTTTGACAGCGCCTAGTCGAGAGCTTCGCCGGAGGTCTTGGTTGGAAGGATGTTGGTTGACCTGCGGATGAAAGAGCTTAGAAAGTTGTACGGATCAGTAGAAAATCTGTACCGTCAGATCATGATGATTGAACGGTGATGATAGGATGATTAAATCATGGATGTGTTGTTGGACAGTGTGGGGATTGTATACAGACAGACTTACAGTGTTGTAGTTTTGAAACTTTACTTACTTTTTGCTATTATTATTATGTTTAATTGCTTGTAAATGATGACAACATATGATTTAGTTAATTTAATTATAGATGAATGATTAAACTTTAATATAATTATAATTATGTATTATTAAGGTGAAATTATTTGGAAAAGCATACCGGACGGGAGTCTTAAATGTAGCTCAAAACACTTCCCATTGATGTGTCTATAGGTTTGTCCAAAATTTACTATATTATAATATGATTGAACAGGCGGCGGAAAGTAAGTTGTGACTTGTTGGTACCTACTCTACTAGTAGCAGTAGTAGTAGTTGTTTGCTTTTGGAAAGGCCCCCGCTACTTTGATGATTATCTGAGCTCCCTTGGTTTTTTGTGTCTTTGTAAGTTTTTGCAGTGCCTGCCACCATCAACTATTATTTGACCCGAGTGCTGCTCATACGTTCATGATAATACTTGCACCCTTATATATTGCGAGAAAAATAATGGTATATATTATGAGTATTTATGTTAATTTTTTAATTATTAATTTTGTAAATAATTATTAGTAAGCATATCTTATAATTTTACGTTTCATAATTATAAATTTATAATAATACATAACATACATCATAATTAATGCACTAAACTATTATTTTACGTTATAACATGTGCATATAACGGCAGCAATGTATTCAAATAAATGACACAAATTTTTAATTTTTGGGTATGTAATCATTAATTCTTTTCTTTTTTATGTCCAAAAACTCAAAAACACAGTGCAAGTGTCTTGGCAATCGCATGATTATGTCGAAACCTATGCTTGCATATATATATATATATATATATATATATATATATATATATATATATATATATATTGCTAATTTGGGGGATGGGTGGTACCTAAGACCTCTATCTTGCACATAATTATATATTGAACATGCATGAAAGACATGCTTTCTTATTTTTAATTAATTAATGTTGCGTGAAGAAGGCTTATAATGCGCAGGAGGCCTAATAAACAATGACGACTTCTTTTTGTCTTTTATTTTTTTATTTTTACCCTCCGGATAAGATGTTGATTAATAATACAATTATTATATGAAACACCATAAGAATCCGCTAACAAATACACTCATGCCATCTCAAAATAAATGTCCCATTTCTCCGTTTCATCCTTCCATTACCGTGAGATCAGTGCTATAATTTTCTAGGCATACTTTTTTTTTTGTTTTTTCTAATTTTTAACTAGTGACAACTTATCCGTTAATTGAAGGTAGATAGGTTGACTCTGTTATGAACCAACTGAAGCAAATACATGCCCACACCCTTAGAAATGGCACAGATTTCAGCAAATTCCTGATAACCAAGTTTGTAGAAATCCCAAACATCCCATATGCCCATACGCTGTTCGACCTTATTCCTCAACCAACTGTCTTTCTCTACAACAAACTCATTCAAGCCTACTCTTCTCATGGCCCTTACCATCAATGCTTGTCTCTCTACAAGCATATGTGCAATCAGGGCTGCTCACCAAATGAGCACTCCTTCACCTTCCTCTTCGCTGCATGTGCGTCCCTTTCCTCGCCATGCCAAGGGAAAATGTTTCACTCTCATTTTGTCAAATTGGGTTTCGAATTTGACATCTTTGCTTTAACTGCTTTGGTTGACATGTATGCTAAATTGGGTTTGTTGGCGCTGGCACACCAAAATTTCAATGAGATGAAAGTAAAAGATGTGCCCACCTGGAATTCTTTGATTGCGGGGTATGCAAGGAATGGTAATATGGAGGGAGCATCGAAATTGTTTGCGGCAATGCCTTCAAGGAATGTGATTTCTTGGACCACGATGATATCTGGGTATTCACAGAATGGGAGATATGTGACATCCCTGTCGATGTTTTTGGAAATGGAGAAAGTGGAAAGAGTGAAGCCAAACGAAGTGACCATAGCTAGTGTTCTTCCGGCCTGTGCAAATCTTGGTGCATTAGAGGTTGGGCGGAGAATTGAAGGCTATGCAAGAGCAAATGGCTACTTCGAGAATATGTTTGTATGCAATGGTATATTGGAAATGTATGCAAGATGTGGCAGAATTGATACATCAAAGCGAATATTTGATGAGATTGGTATAAAGAGAAATTTGTGCTCTTGGAATATCATGATCATGGGTTTCGCGGTCCATGGAAAATGCAATGAGGCCCTTGAGCTTTTCCATCAAATGCAAGTAAGTTGTCTCTATAATTGAATTTTGTAAAGAAGGGAAAATGTGATTCCCACTTAACTGACATGCTTGTGTCTTTGTATTGATTTGCTAAAACAGAGAGAAGGGACTGCACCAGATGATGTCACATTAGTGGGCACTCTCTTAGCATGCACTCACGGAGGTATGGTTCATAAAGGCCGTGAACTCTTTGAATCAATGGAGCAGAAGTTCTCTCTTACTCCCAAGCTGGAACACTATGGATGCACGGTTGATCTCCTAGGTCGAGCTGGAAAACTGCAAGAAGCTTATAATATTATAGAGACCATGCCCATGAAACCAGATGCTGTGGTATGGGGAACTCTGCTGGGCGCATGCAGTTTCCATTGCAATGTCGGGCTGGCTGAGAAAGCGGCTAAATCTCTCTTTAAGCTGGAACCTTTGAATCCGGGGAACTATGTAATTCTATCCAATATTTATGCTTCTGCAGGCCGATGGGATGGTGTTTCAAAGCTGAGAAAGCTGATGAAAGGCAGCCAAATCACAAAGGCAGCAGGGCATAGTTTCATTGAAGTGGGAGGACAAATTCATCAGTTCATTGTAGAGGATAAATCACATCCAAAATCTGATGAGATATACTCATTACTAGATGAAGTTGCAACAAGGATGAAGCTTAATAATATAACTTATTTGGATTATATGTTTGATGAATTATGCATAATGGAAATTACCTAATGAAATTTATCATGTCAAGAAATACCAACTTCATATTTTTCAAGCATAATTAATATTATGAATTATATTGCCAATCCTAAAATTTCAATGTTTGAAGAACCAAAAGAACGTAATGTGGCTTAGTAGATATGCTGGTGAACAAGATTTTCAATTTCCCTTTTTCATTTATTCTGGTTCTAAACCACAAACATAAATAGTTTCATACTTTCATCCCATCGATCTTGTAGAAGCAGCTCCAAGCATGTGGTGGAAAGTAATATATTAATACAACTCATTAGAATTGTTCTCAATTAATGAAATCTAACTTCTTATTTTTTAGCATTTTTGAGTATCTGAACTTCTTAGATTATTCGACTAATCTCACTATATGTATTTCTATGCAATATTAACTTTATTTCCTTATTCTTTGCCCGTCACACCTTGGTCATTACTTTCCGGAGTACATTAGCTTTGACACTCTAGCATGGGAACTGTGCGCATGTTGTCTCGAAGTTCATTTTTTATCACCACTACTTATAAGTTGATCAAACTAATTTATAAGTAATTTTTTAATATTGGAGTGTTGATATGTGATTTATTTTATAATCCCCGTCCCCCAAGTGATGACAAAAAGACAATTTTCACACAAATTAAAGTAGTCAAAAAATTAAAAAAGAACATAAATTTTCTTCTCAATCTATTCTTGGGTTTTGGGAAAGAGAGAAATAAAGAATTAATGTGAAACGAGTAAATTAGTCGATGTACAAATTTATGTAGTTGACTTGTTTATTTTCAATATGTTTTTGCGGACAATTTTTTTTCCTACCGAATAGTCTTCCTTTTTGGGGCGGAGGGAATAACTTATAAATTGATTTATAAGTAATTTTTATGAAGTAATAATTTATTACTTCTAAAAAAATAACTTATAAATTATTTTAAATTTTAACTTACCGTTTTAAAATAAGTTAGTGCTGAAAAGACCTTATAAGAGCACAATGGATTCCAAACCAAATGGGAATTAATAATGATATGTTGGTTAGATCCCATTGTATTTCGTCGCAAAGCCAAGCCATATTAATGCAATTCCTCACTTCCTCGTATTAGTTCATTTATTTCAATAAATTTGTTGACGTTCAAATTGTCATGCGCCTTGAATAACTGACGTAGATGAATTTTGATTCTGCACAATAAAGGACGAGTCACCAAGTTTCACGGTAAGCTGTCGCCGGTGATAGTTTTAATGTGGAAGTTAGTGCAAAGGTTGAGAAAGTTGATAGCACAGTATAGAGAGTTGAGAGTTTAGTGCTCAAAATGGCATTATCTTTCGCAGAACTATCTATAGGGTTTTGACTAATCTCTCATAGTCTCATTGATGAATTAGTGGAATGCGTTCATTCTCTTCCCTCGATCTAGTCCATTTAATGCTTTGCGTGACATTGAATGTATTCGGATTGACTCATAAGTAGAGAGGAAAATGGGTCGGGACGGGTCGGGTTATCGACGGGCCAAAATAATTTAACTTTTTGTGAGCTGAAAAATGAAGTACGTGATCCGTTCTGATTATTTTATTATTTTATTATTTTATAATTATGACACATAATTTAAAACAAGTACTAACTCTAATTATTTAATTCACATAAATAATTAAATGCATTTTATTAGGCCGTCCAATAATCATAATTATTATGCGTTAAGGTTGCAGGCATAATTCTTTATATGTATGCACTAATGAATGCATTCTTGGGCCCTTTTTTAATCCACATCTGGATTCATTTGAGTAACCAATTCTTAAAACATAAAATTTTCATCTACAGAATCATTACTAGTCTTACTAAGAGAGTTATTTTTGCCAATTTGGCTTAGTTTTGACTTTTTATCCCTTTTACCTCTCATTTTTACAAGAAAATAGAGCGAATACAACAAATTATTTTTTTACTTAAAATTTAGAGTACTTCTAATCAAAAATAAAATTTAGTATGCAAATCAATTTTAGCCTAAACTGGTACAACTTGTAATTCAGCATAAGTGTATAGTAGGTAACTATAGTCCGAATTCATGTTTAGAAAGGGGTACTAATTAAAATACAACAATTTAGTATATATAATTAAAGAGTTTCTTGCAAGTCAAGTAAATAAAAATAAAAATAAACATTTATAACATTTATTTAATTTATAGCCAAAAAAAGAGAGGAAACATTCCTATCAAAATAAAACTAGATATCAGAAATTCTATATAGCATTAAGTTTGATTATTTACGTTAATGCCAATATTTTTCTTGATGTTAAAGCAACCTTGTTATACTCATTACATAACTAAGTTATCTTAGTTGCAGCATATCAACTAACAAGGCGCTTTTGGACTTTTAAAAATTAATAAAAATAAAACACTTATTTAACCTCATGTACGTACTACTATACATACTCTTTGCGTTATACAAAAAATATTTTTATATATATAATTTGTGAATATTAAAAATGTATTTTTATAACATTATTATTCATGAATATATAACTTGTTATTTTTTGTCAATAACATCAAACAATAATAAATAAATAAATAAAAATTGGCCCCTGGGCCATGCCGAAACAAGTCTGGTCAAAATTGTTTAAGTTTTTATGAGCTAAATTTTGAAGGTCCAAAACTCTTTTTTTGACTGGCAGATCGGCCTGTCAGGTTTATTCATACTTATGCGGGTTAGATTAATGATCACTACGACAGGATAGTCGGCAGTTTCGTTTATCGATGAGTGGGTGACTACCGATGAGCTGACAGAGTGTCCCTAGAAGTCAAGCGCAATGTGTAATTGGGTTTAAAAATTTATTAGTAAGTCGATCTTGCGTTTTATTAATGTATTGAGTTTGAACCCATATTATAGCATATAGGAGTTTCTACTTACTATAAAATATTATTTAATTTGTGGATCATTGTAAAACGTATAATGAATGATCAGCTTCATAGTATTAAGAAAATGAGACATATTTTAAACTAGACATAGACTCTTAACTATTAAACAATTAAATATGATAAATAATTAATAGTCACATGTCAATTTTCTATAATTTTGGGATTCAATGGTGCTAGCCTCATTTGAAAGGATTATAATCATGAGATTATAATACTAAAGAATGAATTATAATTTCAAAATTATGTTTATTTATAATGATTACATTTGTAATAAAAATATTAATACCATCTTTATTTTGTTTGTCTTTAAATTTGGATTTTGAATTATTAATTCAAGAATTATAAAATGACTTAACATGAGGGATTATTTAATGCCATGTTCAATCATGGATTATAATCCTAAGACTATTAAGTTATTTTATAATCCCTGAATTAATAATTCTAAGTCCAAATTTTAAAACAAACAAGACATTTTTAAAATTAATAGTTTTATGTTAAGCGTAATCTTTATAAACGAATATAATCTTAAGATTATAATCCATGTCTTGAGGTTATAATCCCTAAATTATAATACTTATCTTTTAGTGAGACACTCAATCATATTTAACTAAAAAATTCTTATTAATTGACGAATTTTAGCAGCTATTTTCTTGATATTCGATAAATATTACTTCGTATTTTTAATAAGGTCTTCAATTTTTTTATGATTCAAATGGATATCGTAACAAATTAAACACTCAAGAAATTTTAAGATAAACATAAAATTAAAATAAATACTTTAGATTTGCAAATTTTGCAAACCACTTTTATCTTTTTTCCTTCATTTTTTTAACATAAGGGACTGTTTTGCATATTATTAAATCTGCGGGCCTTAGTGTAATTTAAGATAAAAGCAAGTCTGCCAAAATTAGGACTTCGGTTTTGCCATTTAGCCGGGCCATCTTACTAAACCCTCTCTCAATTTCTTCTTCAGGATTCTTCTCTCGTTGAGATTGGAATCCAAGCGAAAAGGTACCCTCGTCCACCCTCTTGATCTTTCACTTTTTCTCTTTTGTTTATGTGTGTGTGTGTGTGTGTGTATATATATATATATATATATATATATATATATATATATATATATATGATTTTGATTTAATTTATGTTTGTATGTGCCGTGAAAGGTAATTGAGATTGGTGAAGGATGAGTAGGCCAATATTCTGCGGAAACTTCGAGTACGAGACTCGCCAGTTGGACTTGGAGAAATTGTTCTCCAAATATGGGAGGGTCGAGCGCGTTGACATGAAATCTGGTATCTTTCTGGTTTGATTGCTTAGTTTTTGTTTGTTTATTTATTATTTTTTAATCACCACTTATTATCTTTTAGTTACAACAGGGTCTCAAAATTATATAGAATCTACAAAGCATTTATTCTAGAAAAAAAATTGAATTCTTCCTTTCTTTTTGTAAGTGTGGGGTCTCTAAATATATGTATATTCCTACATTCCTTGAAAATAATGGGGATGAATTGCATCTTTGTTTAAAGTGAATTTGGTTTATAAACTTTAATATTTCTGACCTACCAAAACCAAAGATATGGCAAATAGAATGGTGTTGGGGAGTTTATGCTCTGGGGTTTGCGTGTGGTACTGCAATGTCACCAATTTCTCAGTGTAAGTGTGTAATTGATTTGGTTGGCGCCTTTAGAGAGATTGTGAAACTTGAGTCTGGCAGCTAACTGTCAAAATTACTTGCATGCTTGCTAACTCTGAGTAATCAAGTGTAATGGGTGAAGGTTTTTTTTATTTATAATCAAAGATTACTCTGTTCTGCATTATTCCCAGATCATACTTTTTGGGTATTGCTCATGAAAGATTATTCTTTTTTGTTGGGCCCTTTGCACACCTGGGTTCCACTGTTGTGAAAATAAATAAATAAATGAAAGGTTATTCTTTATGGGTGGCGTTGTCTTTTGCTTCAGGGTTCATAATCTGTGTACTTTACACCTCGCATGATCCACGTAATAAATTTATGCCCTTATTTTTCCTGTGCATTAATTAGTTAGGTATTGTTCAAAATATATATAATCCAGTTTAAAGAAATAATCCATTTTTTGAACTCCAATGAAAAGATTAGAGTTCAAAATTTCAACCGTCTGACGAAGATGGTATAAATGAAGGTTTTACATATTCATTTTTCTTTTTCTGTGCTCTTCAATTATCATGATTTATGAGCTTGTAGTGCTGTTTCGTATGCCTCTTTCCATTTATAACTGCTGTCAGTAACCACCAATGTGTTCTCTCTGACTTCGTTAGTCTAAATTTAAGAGCATGTATTGGTCGTTGGGTGTAATTATTAGTTATGTATACCCATACATTCTTCTGTCTTCCTTTCTTGATCCATCCTCCTTTTTTAGTAGGCACTCCTAAAGTATCAAGCACACAAGGGAAGCTTTTACCTTAAATTTTAGAACATATTCACTTACTTATGTAGTGTGTGCATTTCCCATTCAGGGCCGGAGATTATTTTTCTTTGTCAAGGGGGTTAAGATATAAACTCCTGTAATTTTCTCAAAATCTAGGGGTCAAAGTTGTTTCTGCAGTCTAATATTTTAGAAATAATATATCTACCTCCTAGTAATTTTTCCTGACCTCAAAGCCAAGTTGGCAATTGCCAACCATAAGCCATGAGTGGCTCCAATCGTGATCCCATGTATGTATGCTGACAAGATTTTACATGTTGGCAGCCAAAGTTTTGAAATTTCATTGGAGAAGACCTCCATATTAAGTGTTTCTTTTGACGCAGGAACATCTACTAAGGGAAATGAGCTTTTACATTGGCTCGCCAACTTTTCTGCAAAAAGCTCTTATTGCAATGGAAACTTATCTACCTGTCTGCTCTCCCACTATTCACAGATTGATTCATTCTGCATTCATTCACTCAATCATCTCTAACTCACTTACCTCACTGCCCTGCCATTTACTAGAATGGTCACGGCGGATATGTCAATTCTTCAGGCCATGCCTACCTCCACTGATCATAAAGGGTTCTGAATTGAATTATGCTAAATCTCATAAGGAGATCATTGAATTATACCATGCCAATGCTTTCCATTGCAGAAACCGTGCTGTGAAAATGGTGAAGCATGCTTAGCAATGTGAACTCAGACTTGAGACCTTGGATTTAAATATCCCACCCATCATCATCTCATGATTTAGTTCACCATTCAAGGGCTCTACATCCTTGTAGTCATCAGTTCTTCACGTATTTGCAGGTTTTGTATATTTATTTAGTTATTATGAGGGAAAAGAATTCTGACTGGCTGATATATCGCCTACTGAGTGTGCTTATTACCAACATTTATATTATTAGTTTGGTGTCTTACAATGATTTGTTACAGGGTTTGCTTTTGTTTACTTTGAGGATGACCGTGATACTCGAGATGCCATTCGATATCTTGACAATGAGCCGTTTGGATATGAAAGGCGCAAGCTGTCAGTGGAGTGGGCTAAGGTAATTTTAATAAAAAAAAATTAGCTTATAAATTACCTGTTAAGGAAAGTTGGATTCATTTGGTTAATAATTAATCAAATATACTTGCACAATAGTTAAAAATTTCTGTTTCTGGCAGGGTGAACGTGGCCGACATCGTGATGGTTCTAAGTCCTTGGCAATCCAAAGACCAACTAAGACATTGTTTGTCATAAACTTTGACCATATACGCACACAGGTCCGGGATATTGAAAGGCACTTTGATCCATATGGCAAGGTTCTCAATGTCAGAATTCGACGCAATTTTGCATTTGTGCAGTTTGAAACGCAAGAGGATGCCACAAAAGCTTTGGAGTGTACCCACATGAGGTATGTAAAATATTTGGCATTGTTACCTGGTTAAAAATATTTATCATACTGCCGTCCTTTAATATGTGACCTAATGAATGTGTGTTTTCACATTTTCCAGTAAGATACTGGATAGGGTGGTGTCTGTTGAGTATGCATTGAGGGATGATGGTGAGAGGGGAGACAGATATGATAGCCCTAGAAGAGACTATGGCAGGCGTGCAGATAGTCCTTATAGGAGGTCACCAAGTCCATTCTCTCGCAGAGGTCGTCGAAGTCCTGATTATGGTCACCCTCGAAGCCCAGTCTATGATAGGTATAATGGTCCATCTTATGACAGACACAGGAGGCCTGAATATGGAAGATATCACAGGTCAATATTGACGTTCTGAATCACTTTTCTTTTCTTACATTATTCTGTTGTTCCTTCAGTCTTTATTTCTTTTTAGTGTGTGGTACATATATTTCATTGATTGTTGATTGACTCTTTTCTGTCATTGCCTTCAATTGGCAGCGGATCACCTGTGCGGTCGTCTAGGACATGACTACTCATCCAGAGCAAAGGATGGTGCATAACATGCCTATCTTTGAATACCTGCAACCACTTTAGGTATATCATGTAGAGGAAGAAGCTTAGATAACTGGTTTCATAGGATTTTAGCTGTTGTATTTGAAGTCTTTTGGCTTGGTGTTTATTAGATTCCTGGATTTGAGTTGTTTGAATGATATTATATGACTAAACTGGTTGCTGGATGTAAGTCGTAAAGTACCTAATCCATGAATGATCATTGACAAATTATATATATAGGTTGATATTATAATGTTCTGTGTTGCAAATTGATGTTGTACATAATCCTACTGATTTCCTTAGCTTACATAATGAATATCATATTTGATATCTTGGTTCCATTTAGAGCTGAGTGGTGGACGAAATCAATTGATTTTATGAACCATGAGGTGCTTCTAGCTTCCTGATCATTTGAAACTGTTAAGGCCTTGAGAGCTTTAACCTGGCCTTTTTGCTTTTGTAAATGAAAGTTGTGACCGTGACCCGTTTGAGTTGTCTATATTAGCTGCATGAAATTGCTCTCCACCACACATAATGAGAAAGATGGTGGGAACTAAGATGTCCTATTTGACCTTTTGGCTTCTGATAGGCATATAAAGATTTGTTTAGGACACTAGTCGTAGAAAATTTTAGTCTCGGATCTTTAATATCGACCCAAACCATCAAGAAAATTATGCCAAGTTTTCGGGCCAACTTTTATATGCTTAAAAAAAAGAAGATAAAGATGAAGTTACCACTTTTAGACGGAGAGTTAAGAAAATAAACATTATTCATAGTTTGTTTGCCTGGGCACCCTTGCATTCTTAGCACTAGTTAATGGAAGATTTATCTAGCAAAGAGGCTTTCTTTACATCACATCCCATTTCATAATTACGAGTTTTTGAGCAAAGAAAACTACGAACAAGAAGGATTTATTGATGAAGGCATTTTATTTACGCAAATCAATCTAGCAAGATGAGGAAGATTCTTCTCTCAACTCTTGAGCAAGTGCCTTCTCGAGCCATGTCTCGGCGTCTCGCATCATTCCGGGGCTCAGCCTTACCATCAAGATGCAAAACTCCGTCTCGTTGAGTGATCCATCTTGATCAAGGTCTCCTTCTCTCACCATCGCCTCGGAGTCTTCCTTGCTCATCCCCTCCATTCCAAGAAGTGCAGAATTCTTCTGCAGACTCTGTGGTGTAATCAATCCGCTTGTCGGGTCTGCCAGCAGCCGGAATCCCCCACATAGTTCGGACACAAAAGTGTCCACGTCTAGCTTCTCTGCCATCACTGGCAACAAATCTCGGTACTCATTTGTTATAGCTTTACTCTCCATCCTCTCCTATCTCTTCAAAGAGGCTTGTCTTGGTCTATGAAATGCTTAGAACTTGAAATGGCCAACTCTTAATTTATAGCAATAGAAAGTTCTAATCTTTTTACTTTACAGTGCTGGTGCAAGGTGAATTTTATAGTCGTGGAAAAGGCCCGAGTGAATTCTATTAAATAGGATGGGGATGGGTTAACCAAAGTCTACGATTGTTGGAAGATTGGAAATAATTTACACATTGTTGCCGTATGTATGTATCCATGTGTTTCCCGATTAAACGGTTTCTAGGAAGGTGCCTAATTTGGACGCAAGGGATACGGGTATAAAGATAGCGTGGACAGAAACACTTGCTTAGTCTCTCATGACTTGATATACACCACCTTAATTTGTCTTGGAAGTAGTTACTTCATCTTTCTGTGAAGCTTCCTTCCTTCCTTCCTTCCTTTATTGTGCTGCATTGTCTTTTCCTTTCTTCTTCTTTCTCTCTGTGTTTGTGGTCCATTTTATGGTAGATCAAATATTTGTGTTGGGGGGGGGATACCGAAAATTGCTTAAAATAAGCTTCCACGAGTGATTTTTTTCATGAACTTGTTATGGTAAAATACTTTTAAATTTAATTTTTTTTTGATGAAAATATTTCAGAAAGCGAGTTAAAATAGTGTTTGGTTGTCCCTTTATAAAAATGTTAGACAAAATTATACTACAATAATGTGTGATACGATAGTTCCTTTGTCTCTCTCCTAGTAATGTATCATTTACAAAGCATCTTTCAATAATTAATACTTGAATTTAGTAAGAACTAACATTCTAAACTTAATAATGAAAGGATTATAAATAAGATTGCATAAAAAACAAATCTATTACTGTTTCAAAAACATTACTTACATATCTTCTTCTTAATCACAATGAGACCCTTTATAACATTATTATTATTATAATACTAAATTAAGCTAGTTGATACTACCAGTATAAAAAAAGGTAAAATCATGTTTGCTCAATAAAAATGGAGTTGTTACACCAACGACATTAAAGCAGTGAGAAAATAGATGAAGTCATGACATTATACGTATGAGACGAGGAAAAGAGGGAATTAATAATCATAAGTAACTTGGGGGATCAACAGCATTGGCCATTTTTCGTTTGCAAATTGCGGATTTTTTCCTCCCTTCCTTGTATTTGCGTCTTTGCTAGAAGTTTTCTCATACTTCCATCACAAACACTCTCCGCAACCCGAGCAGTACACATCGGCCACCATATGAACACCGGCCGGTAATTAAGTTGTTTGTCCGCTCAACAATGTTCATCTCACACCCCACAGAACAGAAAAGCTCAACCTAAACCGGCCTAAAAATAAATTATAATTTTATATGAATTAGTGCACATAGGGAGTGATAATTTGTTTCATCCTTTGAGAATGAATGAGAGAGAAAAAAAAAACATAGAAGAATATATAGGTTCAATTAACAATATGGTCATGAAGAGCTAGCTAGCTATAATAAATATTTGGGCATTTGAAGCAGCAATAAACTCTTGATCCGATTAAATCATGCTCCATTGACGAAAACCCTTAAACCCTATAATTGAGATTTGAGTAAATATTGAAGAATAAAAGAAGTAGTATTGTGATGATATTCAAAGTTGCCTCTGAAAATGCCACAACGAAAGACTCCTTTCATGTACACTACATAAAACAGATACATACATAGTCAACAAAAAAAATGTTTCAAAGGACTAGACTTGACTGCACTTAAATACTCTTGGAGTCTTATTTATGACTTAAAGATATATTTTTGTTTCATTTATGACCGTAAAAGAAATAAATTGTTAATTTAATAGCATGATATGATAATAAATTTCTTTTTTATTTTTATTTTATAGATGGGACTCTTTTGCGGGGAGTACCATTAAATGTGATTTCTTCATTTTCTTTTATCAATAAAAAAAATGTGCCATCGCCATATATAAACAAAGCAATTTTATTTGCCCTTACTCGCATAAAATTAGTTTGGTATCAATTTTATTTGTCCTTACATAAAATTAGTTTCAGAGATGAACCAACAAAAATATTTCAAGATTGATTGATTGAATAATGAAACGATAAAAGCATCCCACCGATTCATTCACTCAACAACTATATACATGAACAGTATCTTAAACAATAATTTGATTTTTAAATCGATGGGATTTCTTTCTATACAACATAATAAACATATTAATTAATTAATAATCATATTATATATCTGCGAGCAGCAACTGAAAAATAATTGGAGGGAGCTAGTCTACCAATTTTCCTTAACAATTTTGAACTTCTCAAGCACAGTTTTCCCTTCCTTGTATTTCTCCGAATCCTCGTAGGCTCGTTCATACCTCCATCCCAACACTTGCCCACAATCAGAGCAGTGTACATCAGCTACCGTATGAAGCCCTGTAATTAGCTGCCTGTCCTCTTTACGCCCTGCTACAACATTCATCGCGTGGGAGAATAAAAAAGCTCTCCCATTTTTCGCCTGATGATCATCCAAAATAAATAAATAAATAAATAAAAGTCGCAGGAAATATAACATTTATTTACCTAGGGAGTGTCAAATACCATGTAGCATATATATGATGCAATTACATGAACTCAGAATAACAAACTGACACTGATTTCTTAAGCGTACATTTTGGGTCAATTATGAATGAAAAATCACCTGAAAACTTTTAGAAATGATATCGTCGTGAAGGGCAACGTGGTTTCGACAATTGAAGCAAGCATACAACCGCGGACCGCCCGTATCCGCCATCAAACAAACCTACCTGAATACCAAAGATTGATCAACCAAGATGTTCGGTATATATATATATATATATATATATATATATAGAAACTATACGCCAA
The DNA here is from genome assembly GCA_947179155.2 of Hedera helix. NCBI lineage: Eukaryota > Viridiplantae > Streptophyta > Magnoliopsida > Apiales > Araliaceae > Hedera > Hedera helix. Next base: position 42,948,215 of record OX359284.1, on the reverse strand, counting down.
TAAACTGGAAATTAATTAAACGAATCATAACATATGTAAGGGATGTATATATGGGCAACCTTGAACTACTAGAGCTTTGCTGGTAGGTAGCCAAGGATTTAACTAGGTAGCGTGGAGGCATAGATTGATGATTATGAAATTCTAAATAAACAAATTGAATTAAAATAACAGATGGAGTAAAGAATCCAAACAAGATATATGATGGGAATCATATAAATGATTAGGTGGGAATAATTATTGGACTAATAGAGTAGTAGTCCATTCAGACCCCCCTCCCTCCCTCCCTCCCTCACAAAGGATTAAACAACATTATTGGCAATGGCACTGTACTGTGATGTTGATGTCTCAAATATTATATAGTCGCATTCAAGATCGGACATCATCATTCATCATATATAAATATAAATATACTCAGTACCTACCTCAAAACAAATAAAATGAATAATTCTTGTTTATAAATTAAACGAAAAGAAAAAAGTTAAAAAAAATAAAAATTAAAATGACTTAAAGGGTATCTTTTTATTGCAAGATGAACCCCATGCTTTTGTCAATGTTATAATTTATATCTATGCTTGTATTGAAAAACTGTACAGATTTTATATTTTATTACTACTTTTGGAGTATTACTGTTTTTCAGGAATATAGCTAGTGTTCACTAACTATTATTAAGATTAGTCTCTTTTGTGATTATGTGTTATTTTATTTGAAAAGATTATCTTTTCAATTCTTTATATTGTAAAAATCTTTTTGTCATTTGTAAGTGTGTACGTTTTCAATATATTTCATTTAATTAGACTTTGATCAAAAAAATATTATAACTAGCTATAGAGATACTGAGTACTGAGTAGATGCGAAATCCACCCGTAATCAAAAGGTGGGATCATTTCATTCTTTGAAGCTAGCTAGGCTAAGTTGTTTGCAAGGATTATGGATGAAAACTGAAGTATGACTACTTAAATCATTTAATGAATTTAATCCCAAGTTTCTAGACATTAAAATATTGAGACAATTGTCGGTGACCTAAAATTTGAGATGCCATGGAGCATAATTGCCGGGAGACAAATTAATGACTCTAGTATTTAAGAAGTGATTAACTGGTTATTAAACTCTGGACAAGTCTACGCACGCACACCACAACCAAACACTATATCTATTTATAATATTAAAAAGTGTGGTATGACACGGATTTCAATATCATACTCACTTTTTAATGATATAGATAAATGTAGTGTGGATTGTTATGGGTTTATACTTATTCTTAAACTCTACAACATAGTGAGGGATTAGGGTTTTTGTGCCTATTATTTCCTTCGCATTATTGAACTCTACTCAGGTAGGTATGCATCAAACTTTTTTAAAGTCTATTCCTTGTTCTATAATATGTTCATAATTGTGTGTAAATATTGATAAACTATAATAATCCAAGAGAAACTGTAATAATCACTTGTTTGGATTTTTAAAGGTTAAGATAAAGAGGAAGCAACAATTAGTTAAGAAACAAATAGATCCTGTCTTCTCAAAAGATGACTTGAAGAATGCACCCACAACTGAAGGTATATTTATTTGCATACGTATTCCCCTGAAAAGTTGGTGCGATTATTTTCTTCCAGTGCTAGTCATTCTGGTATTAGTATTTGGTTGGTTGCAGCTACATTCATGTGTACGTAAAATTGTGCTTAATCATCCATTTTTTGGAATGGTTATCAAGTTGCAGACAAAATTTATATCATGGTTCTGTAGGAACTTGGTCTATATATTCTCAATTTTGTTTGCCGAAGGGATATGACATGTTATAAAGTTTGACTTCTACACTTGGCGTATATGGTGTTACAATGTCTTTTCTTGAAATATTAGCTTCTAAAATAAGTATATATGATAGTCTAATCTGGTAAATTTCTAGAAAAATGGTAATTTCCCTTGCGTCATTGTTCAAGAATTTCAAACCGTTTTAATCTCTATCGACAATTTTTGTTTCCTTCTCTTTTAGGTAGATGCCACTGTTCCAGCTTATCATCCGTCATTCCTGCAATTTAATCACGAGAGAAGCTTTATCGGAAAATAGTGACATCCATTTCTATTTAAATTTGGGGTGTTGTAGAATATTAATGGTGTAATTAAAATGGTTTTGAGATGTCTGTACTTTTTCTCTTCTTTTTTGGTTTTCCCTTTTCTACCCTCTTTATATTTGGGCTGGACCACAAAGTTTGCGTTTTGTCTACATGTAATTAATATACTGGAGTACTTTAGTTTCATAAACTCTAGAACGGGCTCCCCCATATTCTGATTTCTTGTTTTTGCATCTTCTGTTTTTTGCATTTTTAGATGCTTGAAAATGGTCATGGATCTCTGCACATTCTAGAAGAGAACTGCATTAATTTTCTTTTTATACACATTTTTGCAGTTCTAAAGTAATCCACAATTTGTGTCTCTGAAGGGCTTCATTTTCTCTGTGGTATTTTAATATGCAATAGGAAGCATTGCTACTTTTTGAGACATCAACATATCCATCTGTTACTAATGCTTCAGACATACTCTGTCCCATACATACTTCTTAACCGTATACATTGTCCGCAAACAAAGTTCTTCACTGTTAAAAGCAAGAATGTCAAGACATGACTTTGTTTTATTATTTATTAGAAAAATGTTGGGTATAAATATCAACACGGATTTTCATTTACTCCCAATACAAACTGGGATTCAGATTGATCATAACTCATAACCCATCATGTTCTTGCGTTCGTTAAGGACACATACGAATAGTTTTAAACATAATATATATACTCAAACATAATCAATCCTTCTCACATCATTCAAAGCAGCATCTTCAGATTCTTCACTCATTACCTCAGAAGAGAAACTGATGCAGAGTAAATATTTCAGAAGATTTCATCTAGTTTTCACTCAAATAAGTTACGGTTCCATAAGGTTTCGTGGTGTAGTTGGTTATCACGTCAGTCTAACACACTGAAGGTCTCCGGTTCGAACCCGGGCGAAGCCAATTCAAACTTCTTCTTTTTTCAAAAAAATTGCCTACCCAGTCATTCATTTTTCAGTCTCTCACTTCTCACTGCCAAGGCAGATAGGAATCAGCTAACCCAGAAATTATTTTTCATTCATTTCTTTCATTTTTCTATTAAGACTCCATTTGACATTAGGGATCCATTTCGGCTGGTTAAATCTGCATTGCTTGTTACTGGCATAATTCATGACAAGATCCTCCTATCCGTGGGCTTGGTCAAGACATGGGCCAATGTTCCTCGTGGTAGTGGCTTAGGGAGCTGCAGCTGTTGTGAAAGGGCTGCTTCAAACAACTGATGGAGATGAAAGTAATGAAAATGTTACAAGACTTGTTTTGGTTTTAGAACAGCTAATGGGAACAGGAGATGACTGGCAGGATCAAATTGGAGGTTTTTAACCTGGCATTAAATTCACTACGAGTTTCCCAGGAATACCTCGCGGCTGCAAGTCACTCCCCTATTGGCTTCTCCTCAGTTGATTAGAGAGTTGCAGCAACGGATGGTTGTGGTATTTACCGGACAAGTAAGTATTCTCATTTTGAATAAAATATACTCCTCCATTCCACTTTGAATGTCTTGGTTCATTTTTAAGACATTATAAAAACTAATTAGATCCTGATTACTTGGACCGTATAGTGGATTAAATCAATATATTTCTAAAATGCCTGTGCGGGTTCGACTTGCACACCAAGTCCTACAAAAGTTGGTGACTCGTTATCTCCGGAGGGATAGCCTGCTTGTATCCAGCATCAATTGCCTTGCCGAGCTTGCAAAGATTGGGAGGGAAGCTCTGATGAACTGCAATATAGATGAGGTAGGGAGTATAATGTTGGAGGTTGCATCAAGAACTCGATCCTTACTGAAGTAATGAATTTGTTGACAAGCTCTTTGCATTTGCTGACCAATATTGCTCCGGTTACAAGCTTGTTGGTGCTGGTGGCGGGGGTTTTGCACTATTACTTGCCAAAGATGCTGAAAGTGCCAAGGAAATGAGACATTTACTTGAAGAAGATACAGATTTTGATGTAAAAGTCTACAATTGGAGCTTTTTTTTTTTTTGCAGAATTAGGAGAAAGAAAGATTCGTACTAGAAGGAAGTTCATTTAATACTACTATAGTAATTGTTTAAACCACACTTCATTTAATTGCAGGTTGTAGTCTCAGTGATCCTTGTTGGTTTATTTCTAATGATTGTATAATTCTTTTATGGACCAACTTTGTATAATGTAAGGTCAATAAAGTTTACAATTTACTTATAACTAAAATGAGATATCGAGTCCTTTAACACATTATATTTTTGCGACTGGGCTTTTGGGACATTTAGCTTAGGTATTCACTATCACAATAATGAATGAAGTAACAAGAATATTATTGCTGCTGTCATGCAATAATGCTAAAGCAAGAACTGAAAAATAAGCCTCTCAAGTGAATATACTTTAGTTGATCAATTACACATGGTCTTTTTTTCTGTACTGTGTACACATGACATTGTTACAGTTTCCTAGTGTCAAACTGAATTTTCCGGTTCTGAAGGGTGAAAATAATTTCAGACAATTTGAAGGGTCTTGACAGTTGATTGATCTTGATTACTAGTAATAGTTGGCTGCCTTTCTTTAGATTTCTTGTTGCTGGCTAAATTGAATTCTGCTTGATCTGCCAGTTCCTCCACTTGTTCGACAATTCCTTCAATTCTTGCTGCAATTTCAATCAACAATGATGCTGCTGTTGCCAGAGGAAGAATCTCCGAAAGTGGTACTGTGTTGGGTCTGATCATCTCTCCCTTGAAACCATCATCAGAAGCTTGAGGTATCGATATAACTAGTTGGCTAGGAAATGATTTCATGGCATTCTGAAGTTCTTGTACTGCAAAGTTCATCTCTCCGATCGATACATGTATACTTGATGATTTTGTCGTGGTTTTCATTATAATCGCCAATTCTTTTATGACATTCGTAGAATAACAACTTAGTCTCATGCATACGTCTCGGAAATGCTTCTTTAGGGACTCTGGTGCCTGTAACAGTGCAAGAATGAGCATTTTAAGTCGGCGCTTATAACACTCTAATGCGAAACTACACTATATTTAGATATGATTCTAAGGAAAAAAGTAACATTATCTCAAAATGGTTACCTGAATATCCGAGTTGATGCAACCATTTAGCGTCTCAATGCAATAAGCACAACTGCGCATTGCAGCCCCAACCCTGAGGTATTGTTTCCATGGATGTCGAAAATTGAAGTGCCCGTGTGCAGGTTCCCATCTAGCAAAATTGGCCTGTAGACACACACAAAGTTTACTTACAAAATCAAGAACATAAAATTCATTATTAATTAGCTTAATCGCACGCTAATTACTAAGATGACTGGATCAGTGACATACCATAGATTCTTCTGTTCCTTTTGAGTTTAGTACACATTTGTATCCTTGATTCTTTTTACTGGTATCTTCGTTGCTGAAATTCCCTTTATCTTTGAAGTAGTATTCGACACATCCATCCAAGGAATCGGCGAGTCTTTCCAGGTTACGATTGATTAGAGAGTGAAGCTCATGACCAGCCCAAACAGGATAGAATAGCATGCTTGTGAGTATACAAATAGAGGCTCCTATGACAACTGTCAATAATCTGTGGTGAGCCAATTCAAACAATTGATCAACGCGGTAGCCTGACACCGATACAAGGCAGAAGGTGAGGATGAAGATCATGGCACCATAATCAAATTTAGCTTTCACTGATGGAATAAATCGAGAAAATGTTGCTGCTGCAGCTGCAAGAAAAATTAAGACATTTTGTAAGTACCAACATAATTTCACATTTCTTTTCCCTTGCGACATATGATGGTAAAATCAAAAACTTCAATACAGTTTTGCACAAATATATCAAGAAAAAAAGTGAACATGGACATACCAAGAAGGAAAACAGAGAATTCAAGAATTATGGGTTCAAATTTTTCTCCACATTGACTTGCAACCCAATGAACACCAAAACCGAGAGACCCTGCTAGAATAGTTCCAGTTGCTCTATTAACACATTTATAGAGTGTTGCACCTGCAGTAATCAATAAGATAAGGCCTTAATTTTTTCGATAATATGCGTAAAAAAGTCAAAAGTCAAATGAATAGACTGGGAAGAACTGAAAGAATGACATGGAGGTACTTACCAACAGTGTATTCAAAAACTACCACAACAGTCATAACTGCCCACATAGCATTGCCCCCAACACCTTCATATAAAGGCCTCGTGTAATAAAAGAGTGACACAAGAGAAAGAGCAGTTCCCACTTTGAGGCAATGCACAAATTTCTTAGGCTCATTTACTCCTATATTCCAAGCCTTCATTATAAAATTCCAAATTTTCATTACAAATCCCACAACTAGACCATTAATCCCTCTACATAATCTTTGCATTGGCCCTGATTCTGGCTCTAAAATCTCCGATGTCCCGTTGGGTACATTTACCCTCCACTCTAATTTGCTAGGAAGCTCTTTACTATCAACCATCTTGAGAAAAATCACCAGAAAGTGAAGAAAATTGTTGCGGTTGAACTTAACTAGAGGGGCAAAAAACTGCTAGGCGGCTTATGACCCAACAGCTAACGATCAAACATATATATATATGGCAGTGATAGGTGCTTGACTTGTACAAGTAAAGTTAAATTATTATTTTTATTTTTGTGGGTTGATAAGGTTAGATTTTTTTGGACTCATTAGTGGCCATATATAAATAATCATGATTTGCTATATATGCTTTTTGTGGCCAAATGCATTTTGATGATCGCATCAAAGAAGAGGTGACATGACCTAAAACCTATTATGCAGTAACAATGCAGGGATTATGGCACCCCCGTTCACCCTTTCGAAAGACAACATTGAACAACAATTTGCAGTTAACCATTTGGGTCCATTTCTTTTGACAAATCTTCTGTTGGACACCATGAAAAACACAGCACGCAAATGCGGTAAAGAAGGCAGAATTGTTAACATCGGATCAGAGCTTCACCGGTATGGTTACAAAGAAGGAATTCGTTTCGACAAAATCAACCACAAAGCAAGGTATTTTTGTACACACATGTATACACTCATTTCATTTTATACTATTATGAACTAGTTAATTCAAGTAGGTATAAAATAGCAATATTGGCCTTGTAAATATTGGAGAGTGAGAGAAAATGGTGAAAATTAATTATTTAACAGCAGTAATTAAAATTTATTGATAAGATGTGAGATAAAATAAATATGTATTAGTGTTGGGGTAATATGGGGAAAATTAGTGATTTTTTTTCCTTTATCAACAAAACACATAAAAAGAGTTTAAATCTTATATCTTATTTTCTGTCTCATCTCGTATATTGTTGTCGAGTGTAATGCAATTATTAAATATTCTTAATTAAGTTTGACTAAAGATGATTTAGAATACTTCATCTCTAAATACATACATACATACATACATACATATATATATATATATATATATATACAAATGCGCGCACGCACATTTATAAATGTTTATTTGCTAAACTATAAGCATACGTGACAAACCATTGAATGCTAGCTATGATAACATAGGATGGTAAAAGTTGTTAATAATTAATTACATGTAACCTATAGAACTCCTTGGATTAAAGCAAACCGTTTAATTATCAATTATCTTGCATGCAATTCGTGATTCAGAGTATTTCATTTCATAGTTTGCTTTGTTTGGTTTACATATTTTTTATTCTGGTACGTTAAAATCAAATTATATATGAAGTAGTAATTAATTTACTTGGAACTTAATTCCTTCGCCAAATTAAATGCATCATTTAGCGTATTATTTTTAGAATCCTCCGTACTTGGATTAATAGGATGATATGTTGTTACTACTTGGAACCTAATAAATTTACGTCCCTTCACCAAATGAAAAGCAGAAAAACGACCGACCTAATTACTCCACTACTAATGCGTTTAGCCTGAGTGGAAACTGGAAAGGCAGCTGGCATTGATCTTCAATTAAGAAATTAAGATTAAACTAATTGAGTAAGTGGGCTTCTTGCTGTACGTATTTCAAAGTTACAAGCATGCATGCACTTTATATTTAATTTGTCACATTCATATAAAGCATTTACTTAGATTTTATTCATTTGTGGCAAAGTTAGGTCCTAGCTAGCTATATAGTGAAGAAAAAGAAAATCATTTTATAATTATTTAGGATATTGTTACGTTTTAGAAATTAAACTAATTTATACTCCCTTCATTCCAAAAAAAAAAAGTATCATTAATTCGTTCAAAAAAATATTCAGCAAAAAAGAATACTTTAATTTCTAGGTAGTTGTAAAAAATGACACAATATATATCCTCAACTTTATAATCATAATTTTATTATCATACCATACTAATAAACTAACAATATATATAGAAAATTGATAAATTCACACGATTTTTTGATAAATCTACACGGTGTATCCTACAAAAGTGTCACTATAGATAAACCGTCACTATATGCATTTTTGTGGGGTTCACTCTGTAAATTTACCAAAAACCTGTGTAAAAATATCAATTCCCTATATATATATATATATATTATTTTTAGAGGTATACATGTAACGAAAACACATTATAAATATTCTCAAATATTTTACATGGTGAATTTTTTACATACTGTTAGATGCATTTGTACTCTACAGTGTGTAGTTGGAGTAGTCCCTAACTAGAATTACATAAAATTCAGCTGGGTTAAATGGATTGCAGTTAATGTATATCATTGACCAATGAGATTGGAGGTTCGTTGAGACTTGGGTCCCACTGGATTGCTAAATATGCATTATTGGTCACTCAAATTATTCATTGTATTAATGAAAACTGGTTTCGATCTTACAATGATAGAAGATCAATTAGCCTCATAATTAATTAGAACCACCCTGTTAATCAGCACTATCGATATCACGTTGGCTACTCCATTTTTCGAGTTTCTCATGTCAATTGTTAAAGCAAGTTTGAGTATCACAGGTTCAATCTTATTGTCCTGCTTGTTCTATTTGAAGATTTATAGTGCTTACCAGATATTTACATTTCAGACAAATAATAGTTAAGAGTTACTTCACTTGTATAAGCCTGCTCTGGCCTATAGCGCAGTAAAGTACGTGTGTTATAATTTTATGTTGTATATTTATACATAATACACGTTATTCTGTATGTAGGCATCTGCATAAATTATTGAAAATTTCAGAGCACATTTAAAAAGATATTTCAAAGGGAATTATGAATGATTATAAAATGAGTTTGTATGATCTCAGAGATTTATAGTGTGACTATTAATGAATTATATTATCTCCGGAGCGTGATGAACCTTGATCAAGTTTTTTTCTCTTAATTTTCCTACCCCATTTTTTAACTAAAGTATAATTTAATTTTCTTGTGGTCTATGACATCACAGAATTTTCTTTTGGGTTTATATTTCTTATAATGTTGGGCTTGTTTGGATTTACTTTTAGATTATGATTTTGTTTTTTTAGAATCAAATGTTAATTTCAAATGTTTCAATTTAAGACATAGATTAGATGATAAATTTGCATGGAAATCGACAACATAGACTACCGTTATTGATACTTTAAAGAAAATTGGGTGCTAATATACTAAAAACGAACATTCAATCTCGTCGAAGGACTTGAGAACATTCATTCTTATAACTTTGAAATGCCAACTCAACTATCAATTAAAGGCGAGTTTACTTATAATTAGACTGCTTGGGTGATTTTTAAAATCTAGAATGACCTAATTAAACAGTAAGTGGTTGCTTCTTTTTGTATCTCAAAGTTGCAAGCATTAATTTTAGCTGTGCTTATGTTATATGTCTGTCCCTATCAAATAATTAAAGCAGTTGCATGCGCTAGCTAGCTTGCTTAGATGATTTATTTATTTATTTATTAATGACTAAATTTGTCGCAAAATTAGGTCATATTTGATCATTCAACTTTATTTTTATTATTTTTGGATATTGTACTTCGTTTTTAGGTTTTTCACTAAATAATTTGTAAAGCATGCATTGGGAAATATGTTTTGAATTTTGGAAGGCAACATCATATCGCTTTAATTTCAGGTGAAAATGGCAGACAAAGACATTTTGCATAACTTTGAAAAGCCAAGTCAACTATCAAATAAAGATTAGTACGTATGCATGCTTATATAAAATACTGCTTAATTTGATGATATTTCTTTTCGATAAGTTATGTTAATTATATTATCATTAGATTCATATATGATCAACATTAACAAAGCAGAGAGCCAACAATTAATTAGTAGCATAAATTTTTCTTACTTTTGTTTCTGTGATTGGTTTGGCGCATTAAGATCGTGTAATTAACATTAATTTTCCCAAACACATACATATATATATGAAAAAATAAACTGTTATATATTTTTCTTTACTTCTTAATTCTTCATTCTAACGGAACCTAAGAAAGCATAATGATTTTTTCCTTTGAGAAGTCAGATATATATGGAGTGGGAGTTACGTTAATTTGTCATAGTGCGTTTCCACGTTAGTTGATTTTAGCCAAAATAAAAATAAAAATTAACAGTTAATTATATATATATATATATATATATATATATATATATATATATATTAGTTGATGTGTAATGTGCGGTGTTCGTATAATAATCGGGTGAAGTTTATAATTGAAGTCCACAAGATTGCGTTGGATTGAACATATGTTGCATATATGGTGGCCTGGCAGATAATGAGGTCTTCGCATTGCATGGAATCATAACTGCATGATTGTAATTTGTACATACATATATATGCATGCATGGGGAAAAAAGTACAACTAAAAACCAACTATTTTTTGTTCATTCATAAATCCTACGTACCTACCTTAATTCAGATGATATATCACCAGAATCTGAAAATGAAAGTTGCAAGTAGCTTGCAAGAAAATTGTGTTTTATTAAATGGTCGTCTGTCACGCCTTAATTTCATGTAATCATCTACTAATAATGTAATTATTCATATTGATTTATTTATTGGGAAAAAAACAACCGCCAAAGTAACTTAAAGTAGTAGTTTTCAATAATTTTTAATGAAAAAGTACAAGTTAACAAAAATTAATAACAAAATAAAATACAAAAATGCATCTCAGCAATTAAAAAATAAAGTATGACACAGAGATTCGTGTTAAGCCCCACTTTTTAATGATTAAAATTAATATAGTGTTTAATTTTTCTGTATATAATAATGCCCATTTCCAGTTACTCTTGGGATCATTTTCATCAAAAAAAATAACTGTAATTATCCCTGACTTGTAGACTGATCAGTTCTGTTCGGGATTAGCTTATTCCAAGTTAAAAACTACTTTTTTAAGGTGTAGAAACAAAGATGGATTCAAAATTATAAGTATATATATATACACATATAAAGGTTATGTTAGGGTAATGAAGATGATGCATGACTATGAGTCTATGATCATGGATCCTACTTTTGAGTAGTAGGGTTGTAAATGAATTGGGTTGGACCGTAAGCTAGCCCGATTAATTTAACACGATTTAATTTGACGAAAGTTCAATACCAACTTGTTAAACAAGCGGAGTTTAATTCGAACTTGTTAAATAAATCAAACTACAATAAAACTCTTAACCCATTTACTTAAAATGAGTCCGGCCCAAATAATATAATATCTGACTTGAGTTAGAACATTGTGGTGGCCGAGCTGAGTTCATTTAGTGAGCCGAGTTGAAATTGTCTGATTTATTATAGCTGTGAAGTTTCAACCCACTGATATATAAGATTAATATACATGGTTCATTTAATGATCATATATTGGTAGTAGTCGAAATTGCGAAGGGTAGCTGCTCATGTACGTGGCCCAATTGTCTTAAAATAATATTGACATTAACTAGTATTAAATAGGCGGTTTATTCGCGTCAAATCAATATAATAATTTGACATTTATTATGTTTGGTTCAATTATTATATATATTAACCCAATATAATACTATTACAAAAAAAAAAATTAAACTTTTCATTAAATCCTTCAATTGATGTATTGTCTTATTACATCTGTAATGCAATATTTCATAAAACACAAAATAGTAATGACCACAATTGATTTGACATTTTAATTTATAATTTAATTTATTCATTACATACAATTATATAATTTAATAAACCCGACATAATTTTGAATATAACGTAATAACATTACAGTTATTACACAAATACTAAGAACCAACAAAAACCTATAACCATTATATTACAACTCTATTGCATTATGATAGGTCCATAATTCATACATTTTAATTACCTAATTTTTTAAATTTTAATATTCTTAGTAAATTAATTAATTAGTTTTATTTTATTTTGCAATAATTAAATAAATGTATGAAGTTGAGTTATAAATGGAGTTCTAGAAAGTTACTGGTTGATTTTTGCTTAAACTTTAATAAAGAGACATGCAAGAAAAGAATACTTAAAAAATTGAGATAAAGAGTTTGATCTTTATCTAAAATGTTGAAGAAATGTTAAAGAAATTCATTGTACTTAATTTGGAGCCCAAGTACTTTATCTCTATAAATAGGATCCTTTATTTTGAGAATTTGATATTAGATTAGAATAAAGTATTAGATTAGTAGTATGTATTAGTTTAATTTAGGAGTACGAGTACATTAAATTAATTCTCCATTCTCCATTGTATGCTCATTGAAAAATATTAATAAAGTAAGTTTTCTTATTTTATGTTTAATGTTCTTCATTTTTATCTTAGTTGTTTTATTTATTTTAATGTCTAGCTAATTTTTTAAATCTAGGAGGAAGAAGAAATTAAATAATTATTTGTAATAATATTTTTCACCTCTTCTATTATTTATGTTTTAATATTTACTTGCTTTCGCATTCATGTTTTGTTATTGAAATACATCCGTTTCATAGTTTGTTACGTGATTTTAAATTAATAAAGAAATTTTGATAGATTATTGTTAAAATATGAGTTTTTCATAATATATACTTGTTCGAAAAAGTTTTGATGGATTATAATAAATTTTAAATTTTTATAGTCTATACTTGCCCAAGATAATTATAAAATTATTAAATTAAAATGTGGGGATATCAAAACCGTGGTTAATTTTTATTTGGACTTTAATTGATTTATTTTCGAAATTATGTACATAAAATTAGTGACATAATTTGAGTTATAAAAATAGAAAAAAATTAAATTATGTTTATGTTTATTGTTTCGAATTCCAAGATTGATTCTTTATTATTAATTTTTATCGTTTAATCAGTTTAATTATAGTTAATTATTTTTTTTAATTTCTAATTTGCTGAAATACATATTAAAAATATTTTAAAATTAATCTAGTTTTTGTGGTTCGACCTATACATACTTATTAGTTCTTCAATTTGATATTGTGCACTTGAAGTTACTAATTTTTATCACATCAAGTTTTTAGCGTCATAATCGGAGATTAGAATTAACTTTTTATTCCTTAATTTTTATTTTTTCAAATTAGTTTCTAGCTCTAATATTTTTATTTTTATTTTTCAGGATTTTCAAAGTAGATTAAGGTGTGAAAAGATAAAGATTTTGTTACTGCGTTTTTCCTGATACTTTGTATCTTTATTATAAAAAGATTAAAAAATAATAATATTAGTTTAGTTTTATTTTTATTTTTTTATTGTTATTTAGAAAACTAATTGTCGCATTCATGCATTCACTCGCATAGAGCACATCTTGTTTATGTTTTAATTTTTATTTTATTTATTTATTTTTGTCAATTATAAACTTTGATGATTACAAGAGGAAAGAGGTATGCCAAATTTTACTTCTTTAGTAATTCACATAGTTTTAGGACACTTTATTTGTTTACAATTTTTATTTTATTTGCGCCTTTTTATTTTTAATTTAACTTTAAGGACATAAACCCATAACAAGATAAGGTGGGAATTTCATCTCCCTTCCTTGACCCACAAACAACCTAACTTTCATCTTGCATAACATGGTCTTAATAAAATTAAGTAGACATTAACCCCTACAAATTTCGAGTTCAATTAGGACAAGAGAATCAAAGAGAAAGTTAAATTTTAGATTAAACAAACTTCCAGTGTCTAGAAAAATAATTTATAAGGCAAACACCTTAAGAACATGTGCTTATTTCATTAGTCATTGTGCCCACGGAGAGATTCACACTGTTCTTATACTTAACTAATTAATGGTGTGATTAATTTCAAATTTGGTAGCCCTTAAAGTGTAACTTGGAATAGTTAAGAGTTGTCTATATTTTATTTAGGTTAACCATAGAATTAGGAAAGAAAAAAATTATTAATTTTTTTGTTTGACGTTCTTGGTTAGTTGCTTATTTGTTTAGTGGTTTGTGGAAATATGAACTCTTACTTTAGTTAGAATAATAATTTTGCTTAGAATCAAAAAGCCTATGAAAATTTTAATACACACCGAATAAATTTATTTTTTCAACTTACCAAAACCCTTATCTAAGTTCATATTCATATCCATGTTCAGATTCAAAACCTTAATATCTACAAGAATTTTCAAATGAAAATGAGGAAAGATTAAGCATTTAAGAGAAATGTAAGAAAACTCTAATGAAAGTTCAATCTAATTTCATGCAATCTCAAAATAGCTACATAAAAAAGACTAAGCAGATATCTCGTTTATAAATTCAAATGAGTCAGTTAACCCTCATAATAAATGAACAAGAGATGGGTGAATTTTTTAGTGAGGTTGAACTTAATCTTGAAAATCACAATGATTATAAAAATAATGAGTAAAATGAGAGCCTTTTATTTAATTTTACACAATTTTGGTCAAGCCAATTTGAGGAGTCTAAAAATTATGAAGTTATGTCCAAAATTGATCATGTCACATTTTATAAGTCGGTTAAAAAAGTCTATAACCCTAAAACAATATATCCTGAAAGACTTATTTCAAAAAAATAACTGAGTGATTTTGTAGACCAACCTATTGAAGAAAGCATGATTCAAGAGTAGTCCATAATCCAAGAAATGATTGAAAATAAACTCATGATTGAAGACCCAATTGATTTTTTCTTAAATCATCTTGATCAAAACTGGTATGAATCTAAATATTTAAATAAGGTTAATGAGTTATTGAGATCCATTACACATAAGTCAATTAAATGGGAACATGCATTTGAACCAACTTTTTAAAACTTTGACAATGTAAGTGAAAGGTTTCCTAAGGTGGATTTTGCACATAATTGTGATAAAAATTCTAACTATTTTCAATTTCTTAGTCCTCCTAAAAATCATTAAACGTTTACACTCATTTGCCCATACGTATCACTTGTTTATTATTGTATACTTTTAGTATGGGTGCACAATAGTCTGTTTGGTCGACAAAAAATTAATTAAATCATTTAAGTTGGTTATAAAAAATTAAAAACTAAAATTGCCAAAAAAATTACTCTGCATTCGATTATCGATTTAGTCGGTTATAAAACTTAAGAATAAGGGATAAGGGATAGAGTTATGAATTTAAAAGTGTGATAATAATCTAGAAGGAAGGTTGAATATATTATTATCGATTAAAAATTATCTTACTCCTTTTTTAATTTTTAATTAATTAATTTGCAATGTAATAAATTAATATGTAAGCCAGTAAAAATTCAATCACATAATGCACAAAGATTTAGCTGGTTTATAACATACAGCTCGGGTATACTGCTACATCCAGTCTCAAACTCCTTTCCAAGACTTGAGATCCTATTACTATCAGTAATAAATACTCTTTCAATAGGCAAAGAAGCCTTTACAAAATTTTAAAGATCAATTTTTAACTATACACACAACTACTTATCTTGGACAGTAGCTCCTCACTCTTTTCTCAAATGTAGTTGTACCTATTTTTGAGTTTAGCTCTGCTTTACAATCTTATCTTGAAACAAGAAGTCAGTTTCTCACCTCACAAGTATACTAGAGACCCAACTACCCGTTGACCTCTCTAAAACTCTAGTCTTGGTCAAAAAATCACTCTTTTTTCTCACAGATTTAAAAACAATTAATTCACTTAACCTTTTATTTTACAATATGGTCTTGAAACAAGAAGTCCGTCTCTCACTTCACAAATACACTAGAGACCCAACTACCCGTTGACCTCTCTAAGACTCTGATATTGGTAAAAAAAATCACTCTTTTTTTCTCACAGATTTAAAAATAACTAATTCACTTAATCTTTTGTTTTACAATATAGTCTTGAAACAAGAAGTTCATCCCTCACTTCACAATTACACTATAGACCCAACTACCCGTTGACCTCTCTAAGACTCTGGTCTTTGTAAAATGATCACTATCTTTTTCTGACAGAAATATAAAACCAATAAACCAACCTTTTTAAATAAAATATGTTTTTAAAAGATGTTTCTTATATAAACCAATATATATTTTCGGTACAAATATTAAAGTTTAAATAACTTTTATAGTGAGTGATATGTTTTTGTGTAAACAGGTATAAGAATTATATTCATGAAATAAAAGTTTCAGTAACTTTTATATTAAACAACAAGTATTTATGACTAAGTGAATTTATGTTCAAATACTTATAATAACATATATCAAGTATAATGAATAAAACAATTAAATAATATTTGATATAACAAATAAAGTTATTTTACTCGAATTTATATATATTGATATATTTGATATATGATGTAATCACTTTAAATAAAGCCAGTTAAGTTTTCAAAAATCCGATGAAAGATTTTCTTATTTAGGAGAAATATCTTCACTTATAGGTAACTAAGTACTGACCAAAATTTACAGTTTTGCAACTATGATTTATATAAACCTTAATTTATATAAAACACTATATCAGTAAAAGGCCACTTAGGGTTTCAAAAATTCGACGAATATTTTTCTCGTTTAGGAGAAATATATCCACCTATAGTTAACTAAGTACTGACCTTTTATCTTATATATATGTGTGTGTGTGTGTGTGTGTGTGTGTGTGTGTGTTTAATAATTTATGTTCGTATATTTATAAATATAAATAAGTGTGAGATAATCAAATAATATAACATAATAATTTATCTTAAATATTTTAACTAATTTTTTTCTTCAAAGAAAATAATAACTTTAAATAGAAGACAACTTTTTGAAAACTGATGGATAGAACATGTGGACAAAAAGAGTACTAAGCTTTCTTTCTTTTGAATTGGTAAGAAAATAATGAAAGGGAAGCTTTTTATTTATAGGAATTTGAAGAAATAATAATTTTGATATCTGATTTTATGGTCAACAGTTGAGCAAGGTGACTATAAAATGGATGGCCTGGATTGACCTAAAAAAATTTCAGCAGCGGTAATTCGGATGGACCAATAGAAATAGGAGAGAGAAAACCTTTTGTTGATTAATATTCAGCACATCAAATTAAATGAGCTCACATGCCCAACGCCCAACGGTTATAATGAGGAGAGATAAATAAATTGATTTTGTCAACTATCAGTCATTTCAAAACTTTTAATGCATATTAAATTTCATAACCATGCAACAATTCGGGTGGACAAGGCTATTAGCCTTAAAGATTATTTAAATCATATTTGCATTTATTTCAAGCCAAACACCCACTTAAATGCTTTACCTGATAAATGCTCAATACTCTCGGATGGAGTAAAAGGATTTGATTTTTTGCCAAGCTTCTTGCATTTTGTAAACATTATACTTTTGAAATATAATAATTTTGAAAAATATACGTTGGAGTTCTCCTTGTCTTAGGAAAAATTAATTTATGATTAAATATTTAATAACACATGATATTAAATTTTTAAGGTTAATAATATAGACATGTGGAGAGGATTTTATTTATAATATTTGTTATCATTAAAATAAATATAATAAAAGTTGAAGACCCGTCAGAATTCATCTGATCTAAATAAAATTAAAGTACTAGAATATCATCCTTAATTAATTTTTAACTCTCACTTCAATATTAAGTTATTTCATCAAAGTATGTTATCTCAGTTTTTGTATATAATATTAATACTATGTGAAGTTTCTTATGTTCTTGACAATATGTGTGATATTGTTGGTAATTGAAAATTTGATATTCATCATATTGTCAATTTGCCATAATAATTAATAAATCACTAACTCAGTAACTACTAATTAGGATAGAAGTTTACTAAATCCATCACATGAAAACAAAAATTACCTAACTCACTGACTAGGATAGAATTTTTGCAAATTCATCACAACAAAGACATATAATAAATATATAATTATATAAAATAAATATTTATTAGAAATGTATATAGATTATATTATAATTTTAAATTGTTCGGTAGGTTTCGATTTTTTGAGAAGTCAAACCAAACCGGCCGAACTAATCTCGATTTTTTCGATTTGAAATGGTAATGGTTCAGTTTTGTCTGGTCGATTTTTCGATTTTTTTCAATTTATTGTGCACCCCTACTTTTTAAGATATATAAAATTCGTAGGTATGTACATTTGTTTTAATTCCCAGCGCATTTCTTGCAACACAACACCCTATATATAAGGTACAATTCTTTCACTTTTTTATTTTATTTATTTATTTGCATACATCGAGGATAATGCATAATTTAGGTATGGAGGGAGAATTTGCATTTATATTATTAGATAGTTTTTTTTCTATTTAGGAAAATCATAATATAAAAAAAGAAAACACACACAAAAAAATCAAAAAAATATTTAAATTTTTTTTGTTTGACTATTTATGAGTTGGATTAAAACTAATAAGTATGTAGAGTAGACTTATGAGTAGGATTAAAAGATTTGGAACACTTAACCTTCGATAAAAAAATAAAATTTTAGTTTGGAACACCATCTAAAATAAAATTGATTTCATAAGTACCTTTACACTTCACGTTTCACTAACTTTTAGCTGTGGGGCTTAAAATTATGAGTCAAACAATTTCAAGAAAATAAAAGAAGAAAAAATTGAGAAAAAAGTTTTAAAAAATATAAAGCAATAATTGCTTTAATGTCCATTGAATGAAATAACTGGGCATCAAAACCTTATGGTGCATCAATGTTCATGTTGAAAAATGTGATAAATATAAATAGTTTGACTAGTCTAGTTTTGTAACCTTTGTTACTTGAGTTAGTAAGTCTTAGGGGTGTTTTTCCTCCTAGTGCTTTAAAGCCAATTACTTTGAGAGTCATTGATCCAACACTCATTACAATGTAACTCTAAAAAATTTAAGAAAACAAGACATTGCATAAGTCAAGAGAAAATAATGAAAGAAAAAAAAAGTGAAAAAAATGAGATTTTTTTACTTTTCATGATAAAAGTATCCACTAAAAGTTACATCACATACATAATGCATGCATCACGTGAAATTAATTTATGAAGGATAGTGTCTAGAATGAAGATATAATATTTTTGATAAAGTAAAAATGTGATTTTGAATTTAATCTTACTTATATATAATGCACATACTTAAAAGTTTTTATTTCAATTTCATAATTTGTTGAACCCATTTTTTTTATATTTAATTTTGAATTTTGTGGATATATTTACTGTAAATTCTCACGAGACATAACTCGTCCACTCAGAGTAACTTTGAATTTTAAATACTTGTTATGTATGCTAAGTATAATCGTGTTTCCTACGAAAATAGTTTGGCTATAGTTTTTATTTTATTTTTGTTTTGTTTTACTCAAGGACGAGCAAAAGATAGGTATTGAGGTATTTGATAGTTCATAATTCATACATTTTAATTACCTAATTTTGTTCATTTTAATATTCTTAGTAATTTATTTAATTAGTTTTATTTTATTTTACAAGAATTAAATAAATTGATGAAGTTGAGTTGAAAATAGAGTTCTAGAAGTTTTCTAGTTGATTTTTATTTGTACTCAAATAAAGAGATGTGCAAAAAAGGAATAATTGAAATATAGAGATAGAGAGTTTGATCTTATCTAGAATGTTAAAGAAAAATAGTCCAAGTTCATTGTACCTACTTTGGAGCCCAAATAATTTGTCTTTATAAATAGAGTCCTTTATTTTTAGAATTAGAAATTAGATTAAAATAATGTATTAGATTAGTATTATGTATTAGTTTAGTTTAGGAGTAAGAGTACATTAAATCAATTAATAAAAGGAGTTTTCTTATTTTATGTTTAATGTTCTTCATCTTTATCTTAGTTGTTTTATTTTTAGCTAATTTTTTAGATCTAGGATGAAGATGAAATTAAATAATTATTCATGATAATATTTTTTTTATCTCTTCTATTAATTATGCTATAATGTTTAATTTATTTTGCCTTCATGTTTTGTTTTTGAAATATTTTCATTTTATTGTTCTTACGTGATTTTAAATTAATGAAGAGATTTTGATAGATTACTATTATTAAGATATGAATTTTTCATAATTCATGTTTGCTCGAAGAATTTTTGATGAGTTATAGTTAATTCTTAAATATTCACTATCTATACTTATCCAAGTTACTTATAAAATTATTAAATTAAAGGGAAGGGAAATCAAAACATAGTTAAGTGTTATTTGTACTTTGATTGGTTTATTTTTCGAACTATGTACACCAAACCAGTAACGTAATTTAAGTTATAAAAATAAAAGAAATTGGATTAATTGTTATGTTTATTGTTTAGTGGATTTGAATTCCTAGATTGATTCCTTATTATTAATTTTTATTTTCTAATTAGTTTAATTATAGTTAATCAATTTTTTATTTTTATTTCTAATTCGACTTAGATACATATTAAGGATGTTTTAAAATTAATCTAATCTCTACTGTTAAACTTGTACAATTTGATATTGTGCACTTACAATTATTAAATTTTATCACATCATATTATGTAGACTATTGTATATTACATCAAATTTCTATTTGGCAAATCAAACATCACCTAAGGTTTTTAGTTAGTTCTCAGTTATTGGCAGCCCAAATTTTGGGGGCCATTATGGTACCAGTTGATTAGCCAATTATTTATTTAAAAATGGAGGCTTTAAATTTTAATTGGCTCTAGTACTCTGTTTGTGAGTTTTTTAGACTATGATTTTTAATTCAAGAAATGCTAGGAGAGGAAATGATAGGAAAGTAACTTTCCTTAGTTCTATTTGTGAATTCAATAAGAAAATTTAACAATTTTCCTATCCTATATTTGTGAGTTGCTAAGAAAAACAAAAGAATTTTATCTTTTGATATATTATTACAACTGTACCCTTACAAATTGAATATAACATGCTTGTGTTGCAAGTAAAGATAATTACGGAATTAAAATAAATTCATTAAACCTA
This sequence comes from Hedera helix, assembly GCA_947179155.2. Taxonomy (NCBI): domain Eukaryota; kingdom Viridiplantae; phylum Streptophyta; class Magnoliopsida; order Apiales; family Araliaceae; genus Hedera; species Hedera helix. The sequence continues at coordinate 42,926,954 of OX359284.1, read as the reverse complement.
TTTTTCTTTCCTTTACTTTTCTACCGCTTTGGTCAAAAAAAAATATCTAACTCAATTTTTCTTTACTTCCCTTGCCTTTCTTGACTTAAAAAAAATCGTATATAAAAGATTTCTAAGGATTTTCTTTAACTTTCATCTCATTTCCTTAGTTTTAAAAACTCACAAACAAGTAGAAGAGAATATTCGGTTATAACCGAATACCAAATCTAACCCAATTTTGATATCTGAAATATGTGATAACTAAATAATCAAAACTCAAATAATTGAATTATACTATTCGGTATATAATCGAAATATAAACCTATTTTAGCTATAATTGATAATTAGAAGAACTCTATAGGCTGAAGCCGTGAGCATGGGCATTTAAGCAAGGTTTTAAAACATGATTTTGATGCAATCTTATTCTTGTGCACGAATGTTTACACAGTAAGAATATCATCAAAGTTAAATCAAAAATATGTATCCCCAAATTCAAAAGCCAAAACCAAGATTAAAATTGAAGTCAAATTAAGTCTATGGGTATTATTATTCAATTATGTCAGAAGGAGAGACGTTCAATAAAAGTTCTTCATACAAAACAAATACATAAATTATACTCATCCTCAACAAAAGAAATGTAACATCATTATAGAATTCCTTAAGGAGTCAATAACTACAATACAACAAGTAGCGGCATAGGATCATGACTTGTTTATAAATCCAATTGCAAGTTTACAACAATCAACCAAAGTAAACTAATGATAAAACAGATCAGTTTAAACCAAGAGATAGAAAGATCTTTTTTTAATATCTAATTTGGTCATTTGATTATCAGAATAGCATAATTTTAAAAATGGTAACCGAATCCAAATACTGAATACTTACACGGTTATAACCAAACTAAGCCAAATAATGGAACAACCAAAATAAGATTATCAAGTGTTTAGCGGCCTATTGGGAAATGACTTATTTTTTTAACTTAAAGTTAAAATTTTAGTAGATTTATATGTTAAAATTTTAGTAGATTTATAAATTAAAATGTTCGTCATTATTTTTATTTATAAGTCAAGAATTGTAAATAATAGTTGTGAATGTGTTCGACTAATAATAATTTATAAGTTAAAATAAAATATAAAAATTATTAAAATGTCTTTTAATAAGAAAAATATTTAAAAAATAAAAAAGAACATTTATGTCATTTTATAATTGTTGACTAATTTAAAAAAATGATTTATAAATTATTATTTTTAAATAACAAATAATTATTTATTTTTTTAACTTATAAATAGAAAAAAAACTTCCTTTAATTTAATTACTTATAAATTGAATTGACTAATTTATAAGTAGTTGCGCTAAATCTCAACTATACACTAAACTAAACTCACCAAGAAAATGTGTGATTAGAATGAAGTATAATATATCGATCAAATCGGCAAAACTGAGATAACGATCGCTGCCACTGATAAAAGAGTAAAGAGAATATAGATAGATACGGGCATATGTACATATATATACATAAAGCTTCTCTTTCGGGTTTGATGAAATTACAGTTCTTGGGGGGTCTTTAAATAAAGTTTATTGAGATAGTGAAGTTGATTGCTATTCCATTTTTGCAGCTCCGAAGAAAATATATCGTCGAGAGATAAGAATAGAGAGAAAAAGATGGCGAATTATTATGTTAAGGCGACGCCGCCGCCGGATCTGAATAAGAACACGGAGTGGTTCACTTATCCAGGTGTTTGGACCACCTACATCCTAATCGTGTTCTTCGCCTGGCTCGTTGTTCTCTCCGTCTTCAATTGTTCTCCTGGAATGGCTTGGACCATCGTTCATCTCTCCCACTTCCTGGTATATATCTATAGATTGATTTATTGATCATTTTTATGTTTTTCTTTTGTGGGTTTTAATGGGTTTGATGAATTTTAATTCCATTTTAATTTCGTTGTTAATTAGTGGTTTGGTGGTCATTAATTTGTTTGAAATTTTGGATTTTATGCTGTTGCTGGTTACCGTTGGATCTTGGTGGTTATGGTAAGGTTTCCTCAATTGGGCTTAGGAGCTTGAATTTAGCGTTTTAAAGCTTGGTTCAAACTAGATGTAATTCCAAGGATGTAAATTTTTACTAGATTGGGAGCTGAAGGAATTGCTTTGCCTGATGATGGGAAAAGCACCCATTAATAGTCTCTTAGTGAACTTGATCTCTCTTGGACTATGGAGGAATGAGGACTCAGGTAGGAGGTTCTAAAGTATTTGGATGATCTCCTAGAAAAAAGTGTACTGCATACTTTTAAGATTTAAAATCAAAGTAGTAATTTTTTCCTAATGATATGATTCCATAATTGCTACACTGATATCAGAACAAGTAGGTTTATTTTGTTAAAAATATCGACATCATTTCTGGCTAAATTGCTTTGAATTGACATATTCTAAATTTCTAATGCTGTATTTTAACTTTCATCAGATGCATCCTTTTTTTAACTTGTCATAAAGCTAATAATTACTTTACTTTTGTTTTCAGTCAAATGGTGTTGACTGTTGACTCATTGCTTTAGTTTAAGTGTTTGATTATGTGCGATACTGCGAATCTTTAGTATGATAATATTTTACATATTGTAATCAGAATTCTTTTAGCCTAAAGATTAATTAGATGATGTAAGGATATTTCCGAAATAATATAAATACTGTTTTTCTTGACCAAAGAACTGCTACTTATAAGGACTTTGTTACCATAGTTGTCATGGCGTCGCCTAGGCGATGACTAGGCGTCGCCTAGGCGTCTTGGCACTAGAGAAGGACACGTTAACGCCTTGGACGCCAAGCTGCTAAGGCTCATGCCTTGGTAGCCAGCCCAAGTTAAGTGATTAAGTCAATTTTTACTCATGACTCATCATCATAATCCATAGATGTTTTGTAATTTTATTAGTTATTAGACTTGTAATGTGTGATAGATGTTGAATTGGTTGATTCTTTATTTTCTACGTAGTGTTTGTTGACTTATTTTACTAGTTTTTAATGTTACATGTTTTATTTTTGAATTTTGATTGTAAAGTATTCATATAATTGTGTTTTTAAATATATTACATATTGTTAGTTATTATATTTTGAGTTTTAATGTATATAAAATTTTATTGTTCAATATACTTTTTAAGTAAAATAAATAATGTATAAATTACGTATTGTTAACAACTTGTTGCCATACAGACGCCGTGGCGGACGCTTTATTGCCTAGGCGTCCTAGCGGTCAACTATCGCCGTGCCTCGCCGTGACAACTATGTTTGCTACCCTTCCACATTCTAAGGGCCTGTTCGGGAATGATTTTTTTTTTTGACTTAAAGTTAAAATTTTAGTAGATTTATAAGTAAAAGTGTTCGGGAGTATTTTTACTTATAAGTCGGGAATTATAAGTAATAGTTGTGGATGTGTTCGGGTAATAATGACTTATAAGTTAAGTAAAATGTAAAGATTACTAAAATGTCCTTTAGTAAGAAGAAGAGAAAAAAAACAAGGAGGGGCAATTTTGTCATTTCATAACAGTTGACCAACTTAAAAAAAATGACTTATAAGTCATTTTTTTTAAGTCACAAATACTTGCTTTTTTTTCGACTTTTTTTTCGACTTATAAGTCAAAAAAAAAGCTGTAAACGAACAGGATTATTGACTTAATGACTTATAAGTTCGTTGACCGACTTATAAGTCGCTAACGAACAGGCCCTAAGCATCTGGAATTTGAACTTATTACCAGGATGAACTTGGTTGAAGTGAAACATTAATTATTTTCCCATTCTTTTAGTTTGTAATGTGTGCCACCGATTCAAAGATGAAATGAAGCACATTTATAGATTATAATTTTGTAATGTTTTCGCATCCTCAATATATTTATATGTTACATTATCTACTGTATTAGTAATCTAAAAATATGCTTTTATCACGTCTCAAAATTCTTGCCCCACACACTCAAAGAAGGAGAAGGCTAAAACTGGACAGTAATTACTTTAAAATTTTCTAGTTAGACTTGTGTTTTCACTGGTGGCACTTCTTCTAGTACATCCTGGGTTTATTAGGATTTAGGCCTTCTTCTATTATCCACAAGGATTAACGTCTACTGCTGGAATCGACTTCTTCTTTCGTATATACCCTAGTTTTGATTACTTAAGCCTTATACCATTGAAAAGATTCCAAATTTCGACCATGCCTAATACTGAATTTTCAAGTTTTCTTTAATTTCCTTCATCATAGCTAGTTTTTTTAGGGAAGTTTTTGGATTTCTTTTTGATTAATTATTACTGACTTCTGACTGGGTCAATTTTATCAATTTCAGCGGTAGCTTGGTTTGCTTTATGCATTTATATAGAAAAATTGAGGAGTCTATTTTTCTGTTTAGATCACTTATCACTTTTTCCACTGGAAGAAAGGAACTCCATTTGCTGATGACCAGGGGATCTATAATAGGCTTACTTGGTGGGAGCAGATTGACAATGGACAACAACTCACCCGTAACAGAAAGTTTTTGACAGTTGTACCTGTTGTGCTGTAAGTTACTCTGCTCTATCAGTCATTCAGTTTGTCTACTTTATCTTATCATTTCTAGTCAAGTGTTTCTGTGTCTTGTAAAATTGTAGTAGATAACCATGCAACCATGTGAATATACTATTCATCCAGAAGATAGTGGATCTGGTAGGCTTTCACAAGTAATACACCAGAAGAGTTTGCAAGAAATGAATCTCCTGCTCCCCCCCCCCCCCTCCCGACAAAAACCCTACCGCCACCCAAGCCCCAAAAAAAAATTAACATTACTAAATTTTATGCAATAAAATAACATTACTAAATTTTATGCAACTACATAAGGATGAATGGCTAATATGTTTTGTTTGAATTTTAATCAACTATGATGAGTAAAGAGTTACATCTAAGTATGCTTTCTAATGAGAGCAACCTCAACCAATCCTGTTCCTAATTGGAGATGAGTGGGTACGCAACAAAAGCAAGTACTGTTGGGTATAAGACTTCTATTCTCATTAATGTCTTTGAGAAAAGATATTCTATTCTACTATCATACTCTCCCCTCCTCCCTCTCCCCTCCTAGGGAGCAAGACACTCCTACAACGTTCATGTTGAAATTTATGTAATGCACACTTAGAAGGGGGTTGAATAGGTGTGAGCAATGTTCTAAAAGGCGGGAGGTGGGCGCCCGGGGGGGTTAGCACCTAGGGGGCCTAAACGAGATTTTTTATTTTAAACTAATTTTAATATTTTATTTTACATTCATCCAAACAAAATAATAATATAAAGCAAAATAATTTATAATAAAGACATTTGTTTAAAGTTCAAATACAAACATGCAATTATTCAAACTTCAAACACAAATACAAATAAATAATAAAAAATACAAATTAATATTTCTCAACTCCATATCCCTTTATATTTCTAACTATTCTTCTCCGTATCCCTCTAAGATGATGTTCTTATCAGACTCACACTCGTACTACTCATCTCCCTTTTCCTCCGTGTTATCATCAGACAAAAAATCTTCTTTATGGAGTTCTCTTACTCCAATATTTCTACTGCTTCTCCTAAATTCTAGCACGCTATCCGCTCCGGATGCTTCACTAACTGCCTTCCAAGTAAGGCCCGAACAACCCTCAATTTCATCATCTACTCCCATGACGTCATTTTGTGGTTTAGTTATTAAAAAAAAAAATAATTGTAGCCATAATTTCTCCACCTAGGCCCCACTTAATTCATTTGTAAGCCCGTCTAATTTCTTGGAGGGATTTTTTTTTCTTCTTTGGACTTAGGCAAGGCGCCAGGGGGGGCCTACCGCCGCGGCCGCCTTTTAGAACACTGGGTGTGAGTGAGAAACAATGAAAATTTAAAACTTTCTAGCTGAGTGAAACCAGTCGATTGGATAGATGTTGAATGCAGTCAACTTCTTTTTGCTATAAACCTATTTTAACTTGAATTTACTTTCTTTTTGTATTTTTGTGATATAAACCAAGTGCAGGGATCAAAATACTAATTGTATGCAAGATAAAAAAAAAAGAAAAGAAAGTAAACAATGCAGAACACATAGATTTATACTTGGTTCGACCCTTAATCCTCTAACTAATGACCTATATCCAAGGCCAGATATCAATTGATAACTAGTAGGTTTCCTTTAATATAAATATTCAATTACAAAATATTAAACTCTCTGTACAATAGACTCCACAATAAACTTGAGCACACAACTCCCTTTGAGGAAACTTCCTCCCTTGAATAAACCTACTCCCTTGAAATCTCCTTGTACAATATTAAAAGAAACCTTGCTTCTAGCTGAATCCTCCTTTTTGCAAGATGAGAAATTAAGATGAAAAGGAGTTACAACAGAAACTAATAATCTTTAGCTAAATAATATAAATCAAGGCTTTTGGAATAGCTAAGAAAGACGAGAATATTTTCATCAATTGTAAGCTTAAGTGTTTCAGTTCTATTTCCTTGAATAGCATAACCAGGTATTTTTAAGCTTAAAGTGTAACGGCTATATTTTTAAACCTTGGAAAACTGTTAAAAAGATAAGAAAAATATAAACCAAGTTTTCCAGATTGTTTGAACCCAATGGACATATTATTTGAAAATCGGTTTGTGAATCACAAACTTAATAAGTACTAGATTTTAAAATATTACAAAATCTGTTATGAAGGATAGATGTATATGTAAAATATAGTTTAAACAGATTTTGCTTTCCTTTAAAAATAATCCCACAATCTTAGGAATTTGGTTGAGAAAAAATCTTTTGAAGTAAAGTAATTTTAGAAGCACAGATTTTGAAACAACCCAATAGGTAACTTACGCATAAATTTTTGTAACATTTTTTAAAAATAGGTTACAAGATATTCCACAATTTTAAAAAACTCTTTTACAACAAGCCAAATTAATCCAATAGTCTAGGATATTTAGGAAGCTCATCCGTTGTAAAAAAAACCCCCATGATCTTAGGAAAATATTAAAAGGAGATTTGATGAGATAAAACAAATCAGCACTTTATCTCTTATATGAAACCAACTTAGATAGGAATAAGTTAACAAGCATTCCGTTGGAAAAAGACTCCTATTTGATTTTTTAGATAGGAAACTTAAAATCCCACAATCATAGGTAACCAAAAGATAAGTCAGTTAGCAGCTCAAACCATTATTGTAGGAGATAAAAACTGTTTTTAAAACAAATAAAGATATTTAGTCTAAAACAGTTTTTATAAAATCAATCGCTTTGAATTTATCCTTTATTGTTGAGATTCTTTTAACAACTTCCTTCCTAGTAGCTACCCACGGTTTTATAAAGAGTATTATATTAAAATATCAGTCCATGGATTAAGGAATTTTAATTTAAAATCTTTTTAAATCCTAAAACCTTGAAAATATATTGCATATAAAAAGATCCGACATTTATGTCCTAATATTCTCCAGGTCTTCACTTTTTAATTTCCAATAGCTTGAAGCTTTTTTTGTCCAAAATTATCTTTCCTGCAAAATAGCATCACAATCTAGACAAAGATATTGTCATCATCAAAATCAACAATATAGAGGAATTAACACATATATCCAAAATTCCAAATACATTTTCAGATAGTTACTGCTTCATGTATACACTATAAAATAATATAAATCCCCGCGCGTAGTTGACAAATGCGAGGCAAGGCTCATGTAGATTAGGCATACAACAGCAAGGCGCACCTTGGCGATCAACCTGACTTTATTAAGTAATTAAAAAAGCCAAAAAAATAAAATAAATTAACTAATCCCTAATCAAAATTAGAAAACCAAAATTTAAAAAGAGTTCTCCTTCGTTGTTTTGGGAACTTCACGAGTCTCTGTCTACCTCTGTGATCATGACAAAAAGAGTTCTCCTTTGTTGTTTTGGGGAGACATTTTTTAATTTAATATGGAATTTATTTATCCTTTTACTTTTGGTGCATTAAATGATTATCTATTTTAAAGGGATCTTTTCTTGATTTATATTTTTAGTTTATATGCTTTTAATTGATGATTTCCATGTAAATTGTTTGAGCATGTTGTTAGTTGATATAGCTATTTATATTATAGTAAAAGAAATTGTTACTTTTTAGTTTTGACACCTAAAATGTTGAAGGAAGTTTTGAAGGTCTTGAATTATATAATTTACTGCATTTCATGCATTGTGTGCCTTGTTTTAAAAAGGCACGTGCTTCACACCTAGGCTACATGGGGCATTTGCGCTAGGTGCGCCTTGTGCCTTAACGACCCAGGTATTTAATAAAATATCTAATTAGACCATTTTCCACCCAATTGAAAAATCTAAAATAAAATATTTAAAAAAAATCAAATATAGGTTGATGTGTTCCTCATCACATGCAGTTGTCAAAAAGAGTTTAAAACAAAGAATAAAGATGCACAACATGCTAGGTCGGAGTAAACATTAAGAGTGTTAAGATAACATGTGAGTTGACATATTCTCATATTGGTGTGGTAGTGTGATGTTTGAAGACCTAATATACAAAGTTAAGCCTAACACCAGTCAGTTTAAGCTTTTGGATCAGCTGGTTGGGTTCTAACAGGTGTATTGAGTCTGTCAGTGGTCTCCCAGACTCCCCAACAAAGAGTGCGAACAACATGCTAGGTTTGGGAGGTCATGTTGACATATTGTAGGTGTTGTCTTTGCATCATGAACTACGAGTTAATTTTAAATTTAGGAACAACGGTGTTAAACTCATGTCATGGGTGTCTGTGAGGTGTCAAACTTCTTGTTGACAACACTCTCAAGAGAATGAAAGGTATCATTCTTAGAAGAGGTGGGTTTTTTTGATAGCCTGGCTAAGTGTTGCCAACTATTCTCTGATGGGCAGATAGATTATGTTTGGCATCCAATATACTACAAATTATGTTGGTTGGACCGATGGAAATTATTAAATAGCTATTTCTTAACATTGTGCAAATCAGGTCAGTTTTTAGCTAAAGATTCTAATCTAGGCCTGACTGGGTTTCCTGCTTTGGATATCTGCAAACAAGAAACTGAATGCATTTTCGGTGAAATAGTAGCCATGCACTTCAAACAAAAGCACAGAATAACTTTCTGAATAGGGCCTAGTGAACTATTTCAGCACTAAACTTATTTGATCTATATTTCTGGAGAACAGTACATGCACAACATATTCTTCCATTCGAGATGGAGAAATGCTCTTTTTGACAATATTCATTCCTTTGTACAACTTGTTGCATGTACAGATACTTGATAGCTTCACACACGACGGACTATCAACACCCAATGTTGTTCTTGAATACTCTTGCAGTGATTGTACTTGTTATTGCCAAGTTCCCAAATATGCACAAGGTCCGTATCTTCGGGATTAATGGAGATCAGTGAGATGGTTTTATGAATTTGTTAGCATGCATTCTGCAAAAAAAGTTATATCGTTGTATAGTAGTCTGAAATGAAAAAGATTTTGGATTATGTAATGTTTTATGGCTTCTTTTCTCAAGCTCTCACCTGAATATTGAAGGAATAAAAGTCAGAGATTATTTTTGTATAGCAGAATATTCATGTATCCAGATGATTAATTTAGAATTCAATGTTGAAACAATGTCAATATATGTCCAGAACAGGTTACAGTTTGGCACCATTTTATTTGGATTATGAGTTGAAATCATCTTCCAAGCCAAATTGTTATTGTTGCAGACAAATATTTTGGGTTTATGCAAGATTAAGATACAGGTATCCCTCTTAAATATTCTTTTGTTTTAGCTACTCCTTCGCTCTTTTTCCTTCTCTCCCAGTTCTCCCCCTCTATTTTACAGGGTCAGAGAATATCACTCTCTCAATAACGAATCCATCCAGCCATTCAGGTTAGAGCGCAGCCAACTCAAATAAAGCTCAAGGAAGAATACTACGGAGTTTTTTTTCCCAAAAAACTTGTAGACAAAATAAAATGCACTGGGGAAGTCTTGGACCGGTAATTGTGATATTTTGGCGTGGGACATTTTATTCGGCAGTTTTTTGGATGTTACTTTTTATTGGCATTGGAAGCATATCACATTATGGCAGGAAAAAATTTTGCAGTTTAATGAATCCACTTATTTAATGGGTTGGTTAAGAGATTTTTTATGGTTAAACTCTTCACAACTTATCAATAGATATAACCCTTTTGATATAAATTTATCGGCCTGGGCATGGATGCTCTTATTTGGACATCTTGTTTAGGCGAGTGGATTTATGTTCTTAATTTTCTGGCACAGCTAGTGGCAAGAATTGATTGAGACTGCTCGTACTTTTTGGTCACCTTATTTCGTAACCTGAGATCCAAGTCAGCATTGACAATGATCTATCGCTCCCTCACGGCCAGGCCGGCTTGAAAGTAAGCTACCTATTGCATATCTCACCCCCTTTCCCCCCTTTCATAATAGGGTAAGCTTCCAAAGTTCTTTCCTTCAATTGGGTGAGCCTTCGCTTTTTGGCAAGTAGGGTAGGCTAACTCAGCCACTTATACTAATGTAGGGCTAAGTAGCACCTTTTCCTTTTTGAATAACCCTTGCTCATTATCTTTCGTAGGGCTAAGTAGCATCTTTTCCTTTTTGAATAACCCTTGCTCATTATCTTTCGTAAGTCAAGTAGGTGAGACTCAACCGTCTTCTGAAAAGAGATGCGACTATGTTGAAAAGACAATTATCTCACTTGCAAATACTATTTTTGACCAATTCACTGAGCATTAGAATTGAATATTGAGATGCTTGGGCTTTCTAATTTGATTCAGAAGCATCTCAAAAATCTTTCAAATGACCATGTTGCTTGCGTTGTGAGAGAAAAAGCTATAGAAAAAAAGGATTTTTCATTTTTTTAGGCCTTTCGTTAAGATGCTTTTTTTAAAGAAGACCGCGAAGGACTAATTTTCATAGGGGGAGTGTACACGATGAGCTGATCACGAGAGGCAAAAAAAAAAAGGACTCAATCTCATCATTTTCTTATATAAGGCTGAGTCGTTTCTAAACGCCTCTAATCTTGTCTTTACTGTAACGATAGTTTGTTTGGTCTTCATTGGTATGTTAGGTACATAGCAAATATCCAGGGCTATTGTTCTCCTTATCCTTAATAGTCCAACCATATGACCCCCTGTATAATATATGAAACAAAAAAAAAATTATACTAGAATGTCTTCAATCACACAAGGAGAAATTATCCCCATCGTTTCTAAAGTTACTTAGCTTAGCTTCGTTGCCTGCTCTTTAGGGAAAACTTTCATGTAAGAAATAGGTAATGCATTTTCTTGAAATCCTCAAACCAACCAATCCAGGAACCCACTCTCTGATAGACGCCATTGGCAATATTCGCCTTGTTCCTAACCTTGAGATGGGATGATCTCGTGGATCACACGTGAGCTTCTTCCAAGGTTGTGGAGACATACACACGAGTTTAGGCTTATGGAGGTAGGTTTTTTCATTTCGAGTATTATCTTTGTAAGTATGATTGTCTTGACACCTAAGAAGTGCTCTCCAATCCAAGCTAGTTAGTCTCTTACCACTAGGCTCACTAACCAACTTGGACTTTTATGCTTATTATTGCTACCGAATACGACTTGCATGTGTTAAGCAAGCCGCCATCGTTTGTTCATTTTGAGTAAGCCGCCATCGTTTGTTCATTTTGAGTCAGGAGAGATTCATAGTTGTATTACTTGTAACTTCCTTTATGTAGACAAAACGGATTTGATATTGTCTTTCATTCCAAGGCCCCAAATCTTCTTCAGAAAGAAGAAAAGAGAGAGTTAACATGAGAACGCAAATTTTCACACTAATAATTTTAAAAAGATCCCCGGACTCTTAGTATGTGCGTACCCAAAAGGGGGCGCCGGTTAAAAAACAATCATTTTTTTTCTTACTCTCCCTTAGCAATGGGAAATGAGTCTATCTATCTGCCTAGCTTTTGTAGATTTTCCCCAACGCAATCCATAGAAATTCTAAATTTTCGTGCTTCAACTTTCATGCAATAAAAAACCAAAATCTTGGTTTGATGGGTTGATAGACAACCCTGAATAGAATGACAATAAAATAAAAGGAAATGTAAAAGAAATTATTCCCTGATAACTTGTCCAATACCATCGGTACCAGAAACGTATCTCCTTCGCCCGCGTGATAGATTTCTATGTCAACGCCTCAACAGAGAGTAATGGCTCTGTTATGAAAAAAAGGGATGGACAGATGAAGGTTTCTGCTTTGTTATCAAAAAGGGGGTTGAGTCGAGCAAACTCCCTCCTTACTAAAATATATTAATACTATTTTTTTTATGCTTCAACGATTACAAATATCTTAAAACATATTTTCTTTTATTTAAATATAATGATATTCTTTTCTGTATATTGTAGACTTTTTCTATGGCGAAGTTATATAATAGTAATTGAAATTTTAAATTCTGATAGAAAATAAAAGAACAAAAAATTTATAAATTCTTTTTTATATTGTTATTAAGTTTGTAAAGGAAAAAAAAATGCTTAAGTTTTATATTTAAATTATTATTTTACTCTTATATATTTTTGTTGTATTTGTATGTAAAAGGCATAAACAGGGATTTATAAAATGATTTGCTTAAGTTAATTTTTAGTTCAAGTTCATCTATTTTTTATATATAAAAAAAAAAAGAAACAAAAGGAAACAAAAACTTTACCGATAAAGTATTCATAAAATATATATCATAAGTTCCTTTTTATATTTATGATAATAATAGTGATCGAGGTTGACAGCCTACGCTTAGCTTAAGTGTAGCTGAGTATCTCCCGATTTCTCTGCCGGAGCTCTGGCGTCCCAGACAGGTTCCCGTCTTTATTCTATTCTAGGGCAACGTTTCGGTCGGTGCTTTTTTTTCTGTCGGTAAGACTAACGTAGTCGCGCCTATATCTATTCCCCAATTCGCTTGAAATATTTGCTTATATCAATCTCTCTTCAATCTAGACATTTGTACACATATATTGTACTCTATGATTGAATAAAATTGAAACATATCAGCATTTGTGCCTGTTTTCCATGTTTGTGCATTGTATTACTTCAGTAATCAACGATAGTAAAATGCTGCTTTAGGACTTATGTTGGAGCAATCGCTCTGAAATTGGGAATAGAAGAAAGTTGTTGTTCTAAAGATTGGATAAGCTACTTAAGTTTGCAAGTACATGAACTAGGTTCTTTTGTTTTTGAACTTGCGGATGACATGAGTTTTCTTCCCAAAGAACCTTGGGCATATATTATAATAACCTTTGGTTTGTGGATATTCTGTAATGCTACAAATTTAATTCAACTACACCTTATTGGATAACATTTTGGTTTTTATTGCTTCTATATGTAGTTGAAAATGTGCTCTGTCCATATTTACTAGTTAGCCCAAGTTACGAAGTATGAAGCCAACATTTTGAGTGAATTTGTTACTTAAATTCTTTTTATATAGAGAATTGAAACAACCTAGAGGTAAACAACTTCTTATAGGTAAAAACTTTGTGCAAAGCCCAATTAGTAAGCCCAGAAGTACCAGTTACCGACCTAGCAGCACCGTGTATTGGTACTTGCATTTCTAAATATGGCACTATTACATGCCAATACTCTAAATGTAGCTTACCAAAATTCTTTGTTGGTTTTACCTATAGTCATAAAAATATCAATATTCTAACTTAGTATTGAATGCTCAAACATCAAATTTGTACTAAACTATTATAGAACAATCAACTTTTTAATTATTCAGCTAAAAATATTATGTCAACTTAGTTTTATTGTATTAGATACTAACAGAATAACCACTCATATAAAGCTACGATAGCATGCCGCTTTTAGCCTATGTAGTGTACAACACACCCATATCGGTTTCATGAATCGAAACGAATTGCGTTTCAAGTTACATTGGTTAAGCCTCTCCCTCTTAACTCTGAACACCCTAAAGTGACTTAACCATATTTGTATCATAATATTTAATTCCTAACATAGATAAATTCACTTATATTACTACCCTATACACATAAGTCACCCGCATCCCATGCTCTTACCACACTAGGGGGCAACATCTAAGTTCGTACCTATGACGTAGAGACTACATCCTCCTAGGTTTGGGTAGGACGTAAAAGGCAAGTTTATCTTTCATGTATATGATACTCCCTCATTTTCATTATATAGGTCGTTTAAGATATGATCACACATATTAAGAAATTTCATTAATACTAATGTTAAGTAATTAATATTGGTTTGAAATTCCATTACTACCCATGCATTAATTAATTACTATTTTTTCTCTCTTAATTACTTCATCTTTAAGGATAAAGTAATAAATGATTATATTTTTTCTCCGAGATATATGTAAAACGACTTATATTTTGGGAAAAAAAAAACTTCTAAAACGAAATAAGGGAGTAGTTAGTTAGTTAACTTTTGCTGCACATAGGTAATGGTCAAACATTATCAAAGTGATAGGAAGAAGTACTCTCATGGTTCAATGGTAAAACAACTATTCATAAAGTTTTGACTGTATGAAATCTTGGAATCCATTCTTGCCATATGCCACCTAACATCAAAGTTTATTTAATTCAGTTGTATTACCATGAGACATTATATTTTGGAAACTTTTTAAGATATTTGTTAGCCCTCTCCCATCCTAAAATAGTTTCAATAGCAATATAGCGTGTGTTCCTGATGTGTTTGTATATTTCTATTTAGCACGGGATAATATCATCATACCTCCGTTACAATATGTAAGATTATTTACCTTTGTATTTTACAAAGGCAAGTGATTTTATACTTTGTAATGGAAGGAAGATTTATTAGAGGGAATAATGAGTATATTTTATAGTATCTATTTATTAAGTATTTTTATGCATAATTATTTGTGAGTTTTAAAGTATATTTGGTATTTTAGGTAATTTATTTAATTTTATGCATTTTTAATAAATTTGGTTTATTTTAAATTTGATTTTGTAGGAATTAAAGGTTTGACAGCAATATGGTAATTTCAGCAGCTGCTGGGAACATAACCGTAAATATAAAGAAACATGGTAGGCGCATGGCGCGTTAGCGCATTAGGCATTAGCAACACTTGAAGGAAACAGTGCCCTTTGATCGGCTGTGCATGAATGATAGGCGCAATGAAAATCAGCAGCTTATTTCATTGGGGGCAGCTGGCGTGGCAGGAGGCTATTGAGCAGCAGCTTTGTAGGCGCGGGGCCCACTAAATTTATTCCATTTCTTCTGGCAGCTTGTTTCGTGCTTTGTTTTCTGTGGGTCCCATGATTAAATTAATAAAAGGAATTATTATAGAATCCTTAGCAATTTTGGAAATAGAAAAATAAAATAGGATTTTAATTATTAATTTATTTAATTTGTATTCTAATTCTTATTAATGTTAGAAAAATTATATAACATATAAATAGATATTATTAGGCATAATTAGGGAGATCTCTTCTATCTCTTGTATTCTTTTTTATCTAAAATTTATTGTTCCTATCATGAGTAGCTACATTATTATTCTCGGATTAAATTAGCGGAAGTCATTGAAATTTATGCACTGTGAGATTTAATTGGTTTTAAATGTTCAATTTATATTTTGAGTATTGAGTATTCTTCTGTACTTAATTTTTATGATTGATTCGTTTAATTGCTAAAATGCATAATAGTTTAATTGTTTGGTCACTTTAATTTATGAAATAACTAAGATTAATAATTATTTTGTAGATCAAAAGATTATTATATCTTAGAAAAAATATTTATCTAAATTAAATACAACCGCGTGTACTTGTGTTGTTTAGTTTAACGATCTCTCTGATTCTTAAAATTGCTACTAGGTTAAATCTTTAGCACGTGTCTAAGGTTATTTAGTAGTAAGGGTTATTTAGAGCGCATGTTTCTATTTAACTAAAATTAAAGAGAGAGGAGAAAAATTATTCCACCAACGAGTAATTATTTTTATGGTGAATATTCAAAATATTTATTGATTTATGTTTGAGTCAATGATCAGTGTAAATTTCTGATGGTGGATGTTAATTTAACCCAAGATTCGTTATTTTGATTTATTCCGTTAATTTATTCTGCATAGTTAGTTTAGTATTTATTTGTAATTTATATTATTTAAATTATTTCTTTTAATTAAAACTCTCCAATTCTAATTTACAAAATATAGAATTAAATTAATTATTTTCTTTTGGGTGATGGATTTTTACTTGCATTACTACGTAAATATTTATCAAAATAAAATTTTATTTTTGGTTGTCTTTGACAGCTCACCGGAGAGAGAGAGAGATTAATTCAGTTTGTTATCTTATGGGTGAGTTGTTTGGGGTCTTTGTTCATTTTCCACTTGCAGCTTATTCCCACGTCAGCTACCGAGTTGTGGTGATCCACAGAATGTCGGGTGGACTTGGGCTTGAATTTCTTGTAGAAAGTATGTTGTTTTCTAATCTTCTTTCAGATATATTTTTCCCCTTGGTTTTCCCTTTTTGATAACATGCACAAGCAAATTGTTTATATTGGCTTCTTTCGTAAAAATCCAGAAAATGCATTGTTTCTTTAATAGATCACTGGATTCTTGAGAGCACGCAATTATTTAATTTTTTTTGCTGGAACCTTGTTTTACGATGAATGCCATCCGGGTATCTTAAGTTAGTTTCATAGATCCATTACTCGATTTTCTAACAGCACTTTTATTTGTCTGCTGAAGCCATTATCTATCTTTCTGTTTCCACAGAACACGTATCTGTTATTACGTACGAATGATGGGCACAATATAGTGGTGAGCTTCTTATTTGGTAACGCAGTTGCAAAATTGTGTGTACAAAACTTTACTGTTTGTAGACATTTCAGGGTGTTTTAAAAGGTTTTGACCAGGCTACAAATATAATTCTTGATGAATCTCATGAACGTGTTTATGAATCATTGTCTTTGGCGTGAGTTTTAACTTTCAAGACATTTATGGATAATTTTGATATGTTTAGATGGTTTCTTTCTGTCTTAAATGTATATGTTTGGTGTGATGTCGCAAGCACCCAAAAATAAAATTTTACTTTGGAAAAATATTAATGTAGTAGTGCAAGTAACAGTCGATCCCACAGAGAATGATTATTTAATTTTATGTTTTCGCAAATAAAAATTAGGGGGTTTTTGAATTAAAGAAATAATTAAAATAAAACTAATTAAAATAAATATGCAAGAAATAAATAAAAATAAAAAAGCCTTGGTTTAAGTTAATATCCACCATCAAGAATTTACAAATGATCACTGATGCAAAAATAAATCAATTAATATTTTGAAGATTCACCGTAGAAAGAACTACTCGCAGGTGAAATAATTTTTCTCATCTCTCCTTAATTTTAGATAAGTAGAGCAACTTGGTCTAAATACCCTTACTATTAAACAACTTCCGGCACTTGCTAAAAGATTTAATTTAATAGCAGCATAAAGAATTAGAGAGATCATTGAACTAAATAACACAAGCCACTTGTTTGCATTTAATTTAGATGAATATTCTTCCTAAGATAAAATAATCTTTTGATCTGCAAAACAATTATTAAACTTAGTCGCGTCATTAACAACAGTAGATTAATATGAATAATAAACTAGTAGTACTCCTAGCAATTAAACAAATCAATCATAAAATTAAGCACAGAAAAATATTCAATAATCAAAATATAAATTGAACAATTAAAATAAATTAGATCTCACAGTGTATAAATCTCGGTGGCTTCAATCACTTAAACCAAGAAAAATAAATTAACTACTCACAAATATAAAGAACACTAAATAATAGAAGAGAGAATTTTATTCTAATGAGAGTTTTTTTTTTTACAATGTGCCTCAAGCCCTCTATTTATAGGCTCCATAAACCTCCTAACTTGTCCAAACCCTAATAGGATTTACAATTAAAATTAAAAGAAAAGTAAAATAATTATTTTCCTAACCCTAATTGGAATTAAAATCCAATTTGGAATCAAATTATGCTCAATCCGCGAAATAATCTGTTTCTGACCAATTAATGCGCCAAACAAACGCTGCCTTCGCCCCTTGACCGGTCAACTCACGCGCTCCCGTGCATTGCGCGGAACTGGGTCCAAAACGACGTCGTTTTACTGTGCTATCTCACTGCTGTTCCGCGTAGCGCGCGCATTGCGCGGAAGTTTTTTATTTTTTACCAAACGGCGTCGTTCTACTGTGCGCGTCGCTGCCTATTTCCGCGCATTGCGCGAGCGCCAACTTTTCCGAAATTTACCAAAATGCCACCGCGCTTTGTAATTACCAAAATGCCATTAGAGCTTTGCAGAATTTACAAAAATGCCCCCAAAGCTTATTTTTTCTACAAAATAAAATATAAAATAGTTAAAAATAATATAAAAATAATAAAAATACATAATAATTAATAAAACACATAAAAATACTAAAAATAAATAAAAACACATAAATAAAAATAAATATAAAAATATTATAAAATTACCTAAATTAACATAAATTAACTAAAATCTTATAAAACCTATTAAAACCAAAATAAACTAAATAATTAAACATTTAAGAACAAAATAAATATAAAAACTAAGTATTAAGGAATAAAAATAGTATATAATTTAACCCTATCAATGCTTACGCAAAAGGTTTGCTGGCTGGCCTCTTTTCACTCTAGTCATCTTTGGTCCACTTTCCTTTATCTCCAGCATTTATTATGTAAACTTGTTTTAAAGGTAAACTAGTGGAGTTGTGACACACAATTGTCTATGAAACTAACAAATTCTATGAAATTACTGCACAAGAAGAAGAATGTATTGAAAGAACCGGTAGAAAAACTGGGATCGATACAAATGCGTTATTTTGTGGGTGACGAGTTGGTTTGTGAGTAAATAGGTCTGGATTTGATGGTGTTGTGAGCTGTGAAAACAGCAATTTGCCAGAGGCTGTTGAGATCACCATTGTTGGAACTGCGCGCCACGGCCAATTGTTGGCGTGACCAATTGGAAAACTAGCAGTTGGTGTGGATGAGACGACGATTTGGTGGTGAATCTGTGGGCGATTGCTGGCTGTTCAAGTGTTACGGCTGTCGGTCGCCTATGCAGTTAGTTTGAATGATGGTATTTTGGCAGTTAGTTTGAATGTGATTTACTCATCACAAAGAAAATTAGTCTCTATCACGGCCTCTGGGCTATGCGTATAATGCCAATTCAACCACGTTGATCTAAAAAAAAAAAATACGTTGTACTTTGATAATTAAAGAATGGTTATTAAATGTAAATACAAAAAAATATAATTAGTTGTAATTGATTATCATAATATTATCATCATTATGCCTATACTAATAATATATGATGGATTATTAATTAATTATACCTTGATATATCATTTTATAAGTTATGTTTTGTAAAATTCTTTCGTCAATCGTAACAATACTCGTAAAACAAGCAACTTGAAAACAAAGGGAAAGTACATAATTCTGCGGTGCACTAAATATGTTGCTTACGTGTTCACAACTTCTCATGTTTGTGTGAGTCCCCACCTTATATGAAAATATTATTCTATGTGGTCATGGGACGTGGTCTCATAATGACTCAGGATAATTTACATATTGTCATTTCAGTATATATAGTAAAATGATCTACTGTACATGTTAAAATAACAACAAGTTAGTTACTTGGAGCATCACGTGGGTGTCCAAAATCAGTGAATAACTTCTACCTTATATGCCAATTGCCAACTCTATGTTACAACCTACTCAAGTGCAAACACTTGCATGGCGAAAAAAGTTTTGCAGTCTTTTCCATGCGTAACAAGCGTATTACTTCAATCATTTTTTTCCCCTTAATATTTTAAGAGAGGATATAAAAATTAAGAAATATAATTAATATTTTATCTAATTTATTAAATTAGATATAAAAATTTTATATTATCCTTCTAAAATTCATTAAAAAGATAAAAGAGAAACACATTACTAGTATTTAAAATAGAATAATATGATAAATTAAGTTATTAATAGTTTCTTTAAATATATAAGAGACTTATAAAAATAAATAAATTTTACTCTCTAAAAAGACGGATAAAGAAAAAATGGAGGGAGCATATTGGTTGAAGTACACACAAGTTAAGGATTGAATTTTTTGGTTTAAAATCTCAACTTCGAAACATGAAATCCAAAAGTAATTTCCTTATATATTTGTGAGTGTGTGTAACTCTCATTTTGGGTCGGATGAATTAGAGTTGTAGTCGTATATAGAGGATCATCAAGACCAAGTGGATATAGCTAAAAACAGATTAGGTGAACTTTTAGTTGAGGCGGGTAAATTGGTGTTTTTTAATGGTTTATGATTTGGCTTTCAAATCGACATCCGTTATTATTACTAACGGACGTTTTTCCGTTATTATTTACTTTTGAAAGGTATAAATAATGTATGTTCTATAAAAATTTATAGCAAATACATGCTATGAATCACTTCACACACACATATATATATATATAGTACTATAAATGATTGTTTAGTTTAACTCCCTCAAAACTTAGGGAAATAAATCAAATAATTAATTGGATATATACTTTTTATTTAGAGCGAAGTAATTAACCACGAAAGTTTCCAGCTTTACATGAAAAAGGTGGCAAGAATTTTGGCTGATCTATATCTAGCCCTAACAGTGAGATTCTCCCAACCAATGAAAGCACTATATAAAGTGAAGAAAAGATAAAGGAGAAGGCTATGGATTAGGTGAACTTTTAGTTGAGGCATTTAAATTTTTTTAAAGGACGTTTATTTTCAATTCCTAATCCTGATTGTTTACTTTTGTTTTGAAGAGTATAAATAGTGTATGCTTTATAAGACAATTATTTGTTATGGATCGGCCCTATATATATATATATATATATAAGAAACCTTCACATATATATAGTCTCTAGCTAGCTGTCCTCAACTAAAATTAATTATTGAACAAACTCTCACAAACAATTGCTTAGTTACATATAAACTTTTCATGGTGCAAGCGTGTAAAAGCGCATTGTTAGCTAATATTAATAACTTCTGCGGTGTACGTATATATGCATATGCATATACATGGAGTGATGCTTCAAGAAACAAGGTGAAGTATGAAAATTTATAAACCATGCACTCAAATTTTTAATATATAATTGTGATCAAACAAACCTTTAGAAGCTAACTTAAACCAAGATATAGCTTCAATTGTTCTATGTTCACAATAGTATTAAAAAAAGTAATTAATGTGAAGAAACAACAAGCCAAATAGGAGTTTTTCTAATATGTTAGTTAATCTAAATATATTACTCCAAACAAGAAAGTAACTCCATCGGAAGAGATTTGGATTTCAGACAGTTAATTAAAATTGGGCACTCCATTTAGTCAATTCTATAGAAATGAGTTGCATTTGTCAAGTAGAGAGTTAAAAGTATATAATACTTGTATAACAAAGATAATCTAAAATTCAACTCTCTAGCTATTATACAAATGCAACTTATCACTATAGACTGTTCAAATGAACAGTTCATTTTAAACTATTTGAAATCAGTATCCCCTTGGGTAGTAGGGGAGGGAGAGAGAAAGGAAGAAATAAAGCAACATGCAGCCCGACCTCTTTAGTATCTTAACTTACTAGCTCTTAAGTCTTTGATAATTACCATGATCCCCCACCTGACATTCCATTCCAAAACATAGTTGGATTCCCATGTCCCTTATTTTGCTCATGTGCTTCATTTGTGCTTGGAATTTGCTTTGACAATACTCCAAAAGGAAAAACCAGCCTTGATCCAGCTGCTGCACCATTATTTTCTTGATTAATATTCCCATGAAGACCTGCCTCATACCTAGCTCCAAGCCCATCAACAGAAAACCCTACCACTGGCTTGAATTCTTGAAAAGGAAACCCTGATGTGTACATCATATTCGGATCTGCAGGCACCGGTGTTGGAATATGAAAAGAATTATTCAAACCCCTCGAACCATTAATCCCAGTACTCTTAAGCAGCTCCATCGCCGATAGTGAAGTTGAAGTAGAGGAACAAGAAGAAGAAAAAGAAGAGTTCAAGTTAAGTTGAATATTGTTGTTATTTTCGATCTTGGGTACCTGAAGAAACTGAGGAACACCGTGATATTCTTGTACTGCGGCTGCCGGGAAATCTAGGTTAAGATCTTGGCTTTCATGGAGCTTAATGTAATTAGGGTTTCGGGATGATTTCTTGATGTTCTTTCTTGATCCTCCTCCAACAGGAACATTTCTAAGAGAGCCTCCTGCAGTCCAATACCTTCTACAAGTCTTGCAGAAGTATCTAGGTTGAGTGAGACTGTAATTGTTGTAGTAACAAAACTTGGTGTTGGTTGAATGACATCTTGGACAATTCAAGATTTCATTTTTTTGTGGTGGCCTCACTTTTCTCTCTCCAACATGATGAGGCCTGTTGGAGCTTGCACTTGGGGGAGCTATCTGATCCTGAAAATCATTAATTTATTAATTAACAAAAACCCAAGAGAGCTAGGGAAATATGTTCATATTAATTAAGAACTAGAATCATCCATAGCTATATAAATTGATCTTGGATCTATAAATATATGAAAAGAGTAAACTAGAAGACAAACAAAAGAAGAAAAGAGAGGAAAAAGAAGGGAAAAAAAAAACAATTACAAAGAATACCTTTTGCCGTCCCTTTATCGGTTATCACATAACCAAAAAGGCAAAGAATTAAAGAACAAGTGCAGTGCTTTAAATTCATGTAGAAAGAACAAACTCAAACTTCATTGGAAAAAAAAGGAAGAAGAAAAAAGGGTCTTGAAATTCAAAAGAAAAAGGTTCAAGTTCACGCACGCATGTGGAGGAAAAATGGAAAATGAAAACACACCTGTGGCCATTGATCAGCAGTATTATCCATGAATTGAGAAGAAGGAACTTAAAAGGTAGATAGGTTATGGAAAAAAGGCAAAGTTGATATTGTCCTCAAACAAGAGATAAAAACTAAACCAACTCCTCCTTTAATTTGTCTGCAGCTGCTGGTGTCCAATTGCCTTTACTTAATGCAAGAAAGAATGTCTTTGAGTTGTTTGCGTGTTGGCTGCTTTTTAACTTTAGGACTGAATGATGAAAGAAGAAGAAAAAGATCTAGAGAGATGGGTTTGTTTTGACTATCCTTGTGAAATCAAGTTTATTTTAGTGTTTTTTGTGGGATTTTTTTGTCTTGATTTTATTACATATGGTACATTTAATCTATTTTTATTGATTGTGGGTGGAATTATGAATGTATCTGTTGAGTGGTGGGTTTCATGATCTCCTTTTTGACCCTTTAATGGGGGAACTCTTGATTCTTGTTGTTTTCTTGTCACACTCCTTTATTGTTATTCTCATGTCCATTTGCAACTTTAATATTACAATATTTTTATTTCCCTCCTTCAAATTCATTCTCCCTCCATCATAAGAAAAGTGTAACTATTCTTTTATCAAATTTTTTTTTCTTTTTTGTGATATTAAAAGTTTGTATAGATGCATTTTGACAAAAACTCTTTTAAGATTAAGTTTTAACAAATAATTAAAAGTTAATTAGTATTATTAGAAGAAAATTATTTACAAGTGTGCCGTTCTGGACAAACAAAACTGTAATGTATGTGTGAGAATATTAACATGCGAAAAAAAATAAAACCTTTTTTGGAGCACCAAAAATAGACAAATTTATACCATAATTCATTTTATAGTGTATTAAAAGCTGTTTTAATTCCTTTCCAATTTACATATACCAGATGGAAAATAAATAAATAATTAGATATAAAATAATAAAAAAAAAGGGACAAATTAGAGCCAACAGAGAGGAAACTGTTGAGAGGGAGAGGGGCCAAGATTAGATAATGCGCGGTAGACTGGAAGAGATGTTCGTGTGAATAGCACCTTATAAAGACTTTGCCAATGATACAAGGGGTAAAATCTTACCAATTATCACCGGTCTATCACCTTTAGTATCCTCTCATATTTGATACAACTTTTATTTATTTTTGCTCTCTTATTCTGCAAGTTTCAAAAGTCTCTCCACCAGATCCGTGACTGCGTCAATTCGTAAAATAAAAATTAACAAAAAATTCAATATTCATTTTTGGGACTGCTGGAGTAATGAAATGTAACATAAATTTTAGTGGCTAAAAGGAAAATATGACAAAATTTAGTGTTCTCAAGTGCAATTAACCCGAAACATAAATACAGAGGAAAGAGTACGCGCGGTAGAAGTTGGAACATTACTCAGCTCACTGAGACACCTCTCTCTCTCACACACACACATTCTTGTAGCTCTGGTTTCATTGTTTTAAGTTTTTCTTAGGTTCTGGAAATCCCCATAAATGGATTAATGGGATTCTTGGGGTTTGACGGGCTTTCCATGAAAAACCCACATGTGAGAAACCCTTCCAACACTATTCCTTTCTTGTTAGTTTCCTTTCATATTTGTGTTAAATTATTAAAAAAAAGTATACCCTTTTTCTCTATTTGTTCAATGTAGCTATAGGTTACTGCAATTTCGTTTCTTTTATTCATTCATCTATGTGAAAATTTTGTTTGTGTGTTGTCTGATCTGTTAAGCTCTTTGTTGCTGTGGTATGTGTTGTGAGCATGTTAGTTTAGGATCTGTTATAGAATTAGATTATGCTTCTGGTAGGAATTATTTCGTTTCTGAATGTTTGTTGCCAGGTTTAGTTTGGTTTATATTGGAAATGTGGAGTGATTGCTTTTTAACTTTTCCTGTGTTCATGTTTTAGACAAGTTATCTTAGGAAGTGTAGGACTTTTTACCTGAAGTTTGGAAGAATTAAATTTGAAGCTGTGGTTTAACGGGTTGAACTCAAATTGAGTGGTAATGGGGAGTTTCAGTAAAGATGATGATCGATTCTTTGATGCCTGCAACAATATCAACTCTGTGTCCGAGTCTGGCTCAGATGAACCAGGCAATTTAGATTCTGACTTGAGGGTTGCTAATTGTGTTCCGGGTAGCAAGTGGATATGAGTTGTGGATTAAAAACCCCATCAAGCATTTATGATCCTCGCTAACAATTCCTGAAGTGGATGGGATTAGGCGCAGAAGAAACTATGAGGTTGAATCCTGAAAATGTGAGTTATATAGAACTATGAGAATAGTCAAGCTGTAACGAACCGGGTCAAATCCCGAGTCCGAATCAAATCATAGCAGAATAAGGCCCAATGTGCTATCTCAATAATATTCTTGGGTCATCTTAGCCCACCACAAGCTCACCCAAAAGGTCATGACTGAAGATATTAATGATAGCAACTTAGGTTCTTATATATACATCCAAATATCTCACATTAACCAATGTGGGATTGAGGTGTTACAAACTCCCCCACTTAATACCTGACATCCTCGTCAGGCCGAACACAAACTTCCTTGATACCCTCTATAACACCCTCTTCCCAAAAAGGAAATGGAGGTCACTACCAAAGTACATCAAACCTTAAAATAAGTAAACAGAGCACTGATAACTTTAAATATTTAAAAATCTAAAATCCTATTTAATTCATTTGTGGATTTTAGATTTTTAAATATTTAAAGTTATCAGTGCTCTGTTTACTTATTTTAAGGTTTGATGTACTTTGGTAGTGACCTCCTTTTCCTTTTTGGGAAGGAGGTGTTATACAAGCAGTTTTAAGAACAGCTGCCATGTTGATGGGGATTTTTCAAGTCAATCTTCCGTGTATTTTTCGTCAAACGAATGACTGGATTATTTGATGGAGAAACGGAAGAAAATGTTGCATGTAGAATTAAGAATTTTGATGACGGCACAGAATTCATTGTCAAGGAACTGGGTCAAGATGGTATGCTGAGTAGACTCCCATGAAGTTGGCTCCAATGATATATTTACCCTTGAAGAGTTTGAAAGGTCTTTGAGTTTATCACCTCTCATTCAGCAAGTTATGCCAAGAGATTTTGAAGAGGTTGACAAGTCAGGATTGGTCACGAACAGAATGAGGAAGGGATGATTGAGAAAATTGGGTGCTGCAGTTTGCCCTGTGCATTCGCAAACCAGTAGTTTGGAATGTGACAACTCATGTCCCATGGTGGGATCTCTGACTCAAAAAAGTAAAGACTTCATACTCGCAGAAAGCGGTCGGAGGAAATCTCAGCCGTTTATGTGGGACAAGATATCATGGCTCATAGTGGTTCAATTTTAGCAATGAAGTGCAGCCCTGAGGTAGTACATTGCAAGTGCAGGTGAAGGTAGAATCATGCGAGTATGGCAGGTAACGGAGGCAGAATGATCAGACCCGTTCCATGCTCTTGATCTTGATCCTTCATTTGCATACTTCACAGTTAATGATCTTTGTCAACCAAGCCTTGTTTATGTGGGTAAAGAGAAAAGGGCTAAATTTTAAAATAAATCATCGTATGCAACTCGTGTCATTTTCCCTAAGAAAGCTTTTTTCAATATTTGACAAACTAGTTCTTGATTTCCATGGGCATTTAGGTGAAGTATTCGTTCTGACTGCAAGTCTCACTGCCATTTTATCTTTTGCAGCGTCTTCTGTCATCTTCTGTTGAAAAGACTGTTCACTTCCGGAAAGTCAGATCAATGCAAAAAAGTATGTTCTCACAATAATTATGGTGTGTGCTTTCCTGGCCAACAAGTATTGAGTTATTAGAGACAGGTACAGTATGTAGTTATTTGTATTGAGTCTTCTGTTAGGGAATTTGGTTATATCCTATCTCAGTTCCTTTGTCTTTTATTGTGTAGTGCAGTCACATGCATCCAGTTTAATGCCGGAGATGATAATTATTTCATTAGTGGCTCCAAAGATGGAAAAGTACGCATCTGGGCAATACGTGGTTGTCTAGTTGTTGATTGGACGTATATAACAGAAATAGTTACAGCTGTTATCACCCTGATGGAAAGGTTAGTAAATTCCTGTATTGTTAACTCATTGAGATGAGTATTGTGGCATCAGCTATCGAAAGCAATTTTACTATCCCTCGTTTCTTGCAGGGTGGAATTGTGGGCTGAAATCTTCTTTTTTATGATGCATCAGGTATCTTTTCATCTCCAAAATTTCTTCTACATTCCTAAATTGTAATGTTTACTACTAGTTTTACTGGTCTTTAACATGCCGAATAAAATAATTTATAGTAATACCTGAGTATCGTTATTCAGTTAAGGAGTATTAATTCATATTAATTTAGTTTGATTTCATTGATACTGTTGACTCTTGTATTCAGTGGTTTTACTTACTAATCAAGATATGAACTTCAAGTTGGCATTCTATACACGACTCAAAAATGTATTTCACATCATTTATTTTAAGTATCAATTTTTTTAGCTATACTGTGCTACTGTTTTTGTTTTAATTATATTTGCATGAAATGAATAATCAGCTTAGCTTAAAATTTCATTTAGCGACATAACATTATGGTACTTACATCCATGTCTTTTTTGTAGTTCTGATTTCAATCCCATTTCAATACTTTTTTCTTACATGAACAGCGTTAGAATAGAGAGAGAATTCCCAATGCACAAGCCTAATTGTATAGACATGTTTATTTTTTTTAATTTTTTTCCCTTGTTCTTTCTTATGTTCAAAATTCAAAGGGAGTGTAAAATTCATAGAACCAACACCACTCTGTTCCAAATTTAATGTTCTAATTTGAGCATATGATGTTGGCTTTCTTGAAACTGCTTCTACAACACCATATTGCGTGTTTTGTTCATGTATCTTTATACTTTCATTCATAATCCTGTGTAAATGCGTTTTCATCGGGTTCTATACAAATATTTTCACTCTCTTGGTCGATTGTTATATGTGGAAGACAAGAAAAGCTTAACAGTCTATTACAAGTATGAAAGAAAAATTCTGAAATCAGCCATAATTGGAATACAAGGTTGGCCATATTTAGGGTAGCTAGGCAAGAAACCTAAATACAGTCCCTCTGTTATGCGAAGATATAGTCACTTCTAAGTTAATATTTTTATCTCAATAACATTTTATATTTTCATCTACGCGGACAAAAATACTATGTTCCGCGAGACAAGTAAACACAAAAAACTGCACTTTACAGGATGGAGTACTATCTAGTGAGTAATCTCTTTTGAGTTTGAATGCATGTACTAACTAATCATGTGCGAACATTAGATGGATTCTCACGGTCAAGTCTTTTTCCATGAAAAGCACTTATAAAAAGATTCAAACTTAAGAAACTAATATCTTTGTCTTCTAAGACGGGAAATTCTGTTTGAAATTCTTCCTTGATTCAGATTGTGGTGCCGAAGGTAAAGTGAGATGTGATACATTTGTCTATATGAGGAGAAAGGTAGATGGTAAGAAGGGTTGGTAGGCGATTTATAAACCCTCGTTGTCTTAAAAATTAAGTGCTAATCATGCTTGCAAGGTTGCTTGTAATAATTAACTTACTGTTAAAAAATTAATTAGCACCGGCCATCAATAACTTACTGTTCATATGATTAAACAGCCCATTACAAATGAGACCATAATAGTTATATAAAGGAATTGAAGCTGATATTTTCTTGTGCTTGCTCAGAGCATGAGCCTGATATTTTCTTATTCTGTCTCACCTTTTGCAATAACTATTACCTCGGAAGGATAAATCAAGCGAGTGAAATTAAGAGATGGAAAGGTCTCCTTGCTGTTCCAAGGTTGGGTTGCACAGAGGGCCATGGACTACTAAATAAGATGCACTGCTTACCAGATACGTTCAGCTTCATGGTGAAGGCCATTGGAGATCTTTGCCTAAAAAAGCAGTTAAATACATAATTATCAGAGTTCCTAGCTTTATTTTTCTGTGTTCTAGTTCAAATTATTTATTGATTTCTAGCTAGGCATAGAACATATATTTGTGCATAATTTTTGTGGGTTTTTTTTCTTCTTCGTAAATGGCTGATACTCTCTGTGCATGATGGGCTACTTAGATCTAAGACCAGATATCAAGAGAGGAAATATAACCCCAGATGAGGATGATCTTATAATCCGATTGCACATGCTTCTAGGCAACCGATGGTCTCTCATTGCAGGAAGGCTACCGGGTCGAACTGATAACGAGATCAAGAAAGGCTACCGAGTTGAACTGATAACGAGATCAAGAATTACTGGAACACCGCTCTCAGCAAAAAACTCAGAAGCCAAGGAACCAACCCTAAAACACACAAAGAATTAACACTCCCAGTGGTGCCACAAGTTCCAAAGAAGAGGAGGAACAAGAAAAACAACAGTAGTAACAGCAAGAAGCAGAACAAGACCAAAACCATTGTGGATGCTGAAAAGACCAGAGTTATTAATCCAAAGCCCATCAGACTTAGTTCTCTGAAATCTTTTTCAGTGTCAAGGAATACCAGTTTCGTTTGGAATGGATGTTCGAGCCAAGGAGACACAGAATTTGGAAATCCATGGTCCAATGATCAAAATGGTGATGGAGTTGGATTTCTCACTGGCAATGCTTAATCTTACGATCTTGTTAACAGTACAAGCCTTGCATCTGAGCCGCATGAACCTAGGCTTGATGATAATGTCGCGGTGGAGAAGCTTTATGAGGAGTATTTACAACTCTTGAAGCCAGACGAGATTGATCATGTTCAACTAGACAACTCTTTTGCTCGATCCTTGCTAATCTGAATTGAATGAAATGAATTGTAATGGTTTAGCGGTTTGGCGAGAAAATTTCTGTTTGAACCTTTATGTTTCATCATTCACGAGCTTAACTTCCTCTTCAAATGATGTTTGAACTATATTGTGGAAAGAAGTAGGGCTGTGAACGAGCCAAGTCGAGTCTTTAAGTTTAGGCTTGCGTAAGAATAAAGGTCGAGACGAGTTTGGCTCGCTTAAGAATAAACAAGCTTGAGTTCGATTTGAATTTTTAAACCGAGTTACAAATCTTGTTTGTCCTAGCTAGCAGAGTTTGATTGCGTGCAAGTTGTTTGTGGCTAAACAAAAGAATGGAGCTTGTCTAACTTGTCATGTTTCTAGTAGTAGTAGTTGGAAAATGAAGTCCTCATCTCTTCTTTTTGCCTTCTTCCTTTTTAATATCATTACGTTCAAGAATTAAGTTTACAACACATTCATTAATTTGTAACATTAATTGACAGCTTCACAAGTGACCTACATAAAAACAAAAGGCATTAGATAAGCTTCAAAATTAGCTGAAACTTGCAACATGAAAGGGATTTTTTTATTTTAGTTTTTGGTAATGATTAACAAGAAGGGGATGAATAGTCACAATTTTGCTCCATGCAATAAGCAACATATATAGGGGAGTACTATTTTCACGGTGAGTTTTTAATATTTTTATATAGTTCCCTCTCACATGAAGGTATGAAGATGAGATCCATTTTATGTTTATGTGAAAACGAATCATATGAAAATATAAAAAAGATATATAAAATTATCAATCTACTTCATATACAAACATACTACGAAAGTAAAAAGAGAACAGACTCAAACAACTAAACCCTTTTAAATTTTAAGATCCCAATTAAATAGTCATTTCTTTCTTTCTTAAGAAAAAAGAGCCTAATTTGAATTATTTTAAATAATTTATTATCATAAGAGATTAATATTGACATGATAATAAAATTATTACAACAAATTTTAAAAAGTTGTGTCACATTATACTATTATTCATAAAAAAGATTAAAAAAAAGTAACTTTTTTTTTAATAATATTTACTCTTTTTGTGTAACATACCCGCAAAAAGTTAAATAAGACAGAAAGAGAACAAAGTTGTAATTGAGAAAAATCAAACAATTTACCTTGATAATAATAATAAAAAAAGTCGTGATAGAGTTGGGACTTGGGAGGAGAAACTTGGAAGAAGCTAAAAATGGGTTCGGCAATAGTAGCGCCATGGAAGCAGCTTCTTCTCAATGCATTGCAATCCAATTCCCACCTCAAACACTCGTCCTACTTTCAGCTTGTATGTATATATGTGCACGCATATATAAAGCTTGCGTTTTTAAAGTTCTGATTTCTTAATTTCTTGTTCTCTAACTTGTTAATCTGTTTTTGGGTATTCAGGCAACTATTGGATCGAATGGCAGACCTGCAAATCGCACTGTTGTTTTCAGGTTTCCTCTCTCTCTCGCTCTCTATTATTTTTAAATCAGATTATATTAAGACTCAAACTTTATTCAATCATTGTTTTCATGACCAGAGGATTCCAAGAGAACAGTGATAAGATTCAAATTAATACAGATTGTCGAACTCATAAGGTCCTTGCTTTCTACAATTTTTTATTATTTTATTTTTTAATTTTATGGTTGAGATGGATTAATTAACATAATTTAAGCTGTATGTGGAATACTAATGGTGTTAACTTGTTTATAAAAATAATGCAGATTGAAGACCTTAAACATTGTCCATTTGCTGAGGTAAATTATCATAACTTGTGTATTTTTCCTCTGTGACGTTATATTCCTGAAGATTTTATTTTGCTTTATTGCTGTTCTTTTTTCAATCCCCGCTTGAAGTGTAGTTTAAAGTTGGTTTATGATGATTTAGATATGTTGGTATTATACCGACTCTTGGGAGCAATTCCGAATAAATGGACAAGTGGATGTCATTGATGGATCGAATCCTGACCCCTTAAAACTTCAGGTATGAAAATTTTATTTTCTATTATTAGTTTAATAAGCATTGTATAAACCATTTGTTTGATTGCTTGTTTTCTTTATTTGTTTGGATTGCATTAAAATGTAGGAATGCGTTATCCAGTATGGATATATGACATGATTGGTGCAACTGAGGGAGCTCTAGTTGACTGGGCTAGTTGTGGTCTAGATTTTTTAAAACAAAAATTGAATTCTTTTTTTGTTCGAGGTTTAGAATACTTTAATCTCTTTATCAAATCCTTTGGAATTTTCATGATTAGTTATAGTACCAAAAATCGATCAGCTTTCAACATAAATCCAAAACCTCAATGTTTGGTTTCAGCGAGAGTAGATTTTAATTCAACGAGTTGCCTGGAACATTGCTTATATGGTTGGATGTTTGTTACGTGCTTGCAGTGGCAATCTCATTCACATGAGCTTTTCTCATCTTCTCTTGAAAGCTATAACATTTTCTTCGTTTTTCTAAGAACTTTTCTATTTAGGATGTATGTTTTACAATTAATAGAATGTGCCTACCAAGTACATGCATCTAGGTTGATGCAGTGTAATTTGTCATTATTTTTTTTTATTTCTAGGCACTTTATCCCAGTATGTATTAGCATAGTAACTCATTTGGATAATGTATTCGGAACTGTAGTGAGTTCCCTGTCATGACTCTAAATCTGCTATAGACATTTTTTTGAAGTGGCCCAGATAACTTCCTAGTGATAAAGTAATTAGTTTTATATATTCTACCTTCCAGTTACTAGCAGATACTACATGTTATAAATTTTTTGAAATTTGCACTGCAGCAAAGAGAGAAAGCATGGTTTGCTAGTTCTCCAAGGTCAAGACTGCAGTACTTGGGTCCTCATCCTGGTCTTCCCTCTCTAAGTGAACAGTCTTCCGTAGAGTCCACTTTGGATCATTCTACAGGCCCAGTTGATGCATTTTGTCTACTAGTTCTAGATCCTGACCAGGTCCAATATCTTATCTGGTCTTATCTTTTGAATTATTGTAGATTTATCTACCCTCCTTAACTTCTGGGATAGTGTTCATATACAGGTTGATTACTTGAATTTGAAGAGTAACAAGAGGGTAATCTTTACCGCTGGAGAAAGTGTCAATGGCGAAAAATTATGGAACTCGGAGAGAATCAACCCATAATTTTACTTTGTAATTTTAGGATTCAAGATGGCAAGATTTTCATCTCGAGAACATCTAGTAAGTTATTGGTGATTGATTGTAGTAAAGTTTGCCTGTCTCATGATTCTCATCATTCTATAACGCTAAGATTTTTGTTCTTATAATTATTTCCTGATCCTAATGAATAGAAGGGATTAATCATTGTATGCATGCATTGACTTAAAGCTCACGTTTGAGCAAGAGGACTTTCCTTGGTAGGATTGGGCATAGTTGTTCATTTCTCCATGAGAAAGTAAAAAGTCAGATATGTTTATAGAAAGGTTGATTTTTCATATGGGCATTATGTATGGATTATCTAAGAATAGTATATACTAGGGTTTGTTGTACCAGACGGGAGGCATACTAAATTTGAAGGAACAGATGATGCCAAGACTTGTTTGAAGTTTGCCGCTCTGTATAAATGCAACTATTTATGTACTTCCACTAGGTTCATTATACTATAACCAATCAATACTAGTTTCTACTTTGTCCTACTATGGACCTTACCCCACACGAAATGAGGGATTTTTCTTTTTATGCTTTCTTGTTTGTGATTTTTCCCAGGGTTCATCTGAAGGTCTATTAAATGCCGCTAATTGTTTCTCCTTTTCTCATCCCTCCTGTATTTGTATTCATTGAGATAGATTTCATCTCGTAGTTTCAAAACAGACTAGGTTTTGTTCTCTAGGTCATAGGATTGAGCTTAAAATCTCGAATGTAATTGTGCAATGCCGCAGCTTGTGCAAGTTTAATATCTCATATGATTATATATTTCAAAGGGGTAATAAGATATCTAAGTCCAGCAGAAGCTACACAGTAATTTTGAAGGTACACCTTACCTCATGCTTCCTTTTTATTTTGTGCTCCATGATTTCCTTGCAAATATTTTTATTTGTTTGACTTTAGTTAGCTGGTAGCTTACCCAACATTCATATATGCTGTTAACTTGTGAAATGATTATAGAGGTTTTTGGTCACTTAGTTGCATTTCTCTGTTGTATTCCTATTTCCAGGCTTGCAGGAATTTAAGGTTCAGAAACTAGAGAAAATGCATACCAAGGATTCAATTAAATAGAAATTCTCAAGCGTGTTTCATCACCCAACAAAGATGGATGCTTTTGTTAGGAAACTCAAAAAAGTAAAAGCAATATTGATTTTATTTCTTCACATCTTTGTCTTTACAATATATTCTTGAAAGAAGTTGACCATTAATGTTGCAAACTTGGCTTAAAGAATCCTCCTCTTGGATTGGATTGGATTGGAAGAATACAACCAAACCCATACAATATATTTATTTAAACATACTAGCGTAAACCACCAACTACACACAAGCGCACACACTCTAATAAAAACTTATGTTGTTAAAACATTGATGCAGCCATAACACCTCCATGGCTACCTTGGCAATTCTGCTATGGTTTCTTTGAACGACACTTCTGAACGTTTAATCTAACTGTTTGAATCCATTACTTTTGGCACCTCAACAGGATTAAGGCTTCTTACCCCATCCGTCACCGTCGGCAAGATTATTCTTAAAACGCGGTAAAGGAGCCGGTAATGCTATGCTATTTACTACTCTAATATTATAAGTAATGTTGATTATGAAAAGTCATATGTATATGTATGTATGGACATTCTTGAGAAGAATAAAATAATGACTTGTTTAGTTCCTCATACACCGTGCTTCTTGTATACAAATTATATTTTTCTAGTATTTATTATTATAAAAGAAATTACTAAAAATAGTGCAAGAATGTCTCAGCCTTTCAGGAAGCCTCATACATGCATGCAAATGTTTTTCCAAAAAATAAAATTTCATGAGACTCCTGGTGCTCATTGAAAACAAACGACTTTAACCCCTCTACATAGAATAACAATAATAATTTTCTTTCAATTTATTTATTCTATTTCATTGTGTTTGATATATCTACTAAATAGTAGTACATACTAAAGTTGGATTTAAAGCTCTCTTTTTTTCCTTCTAACATTTTTTTATTATGACTAATTAGAAATATCGCAATGCTAATAACTTGACACATTGGGTTAGCAAATCAATACCTCTTTTAACTTCAAAATAAATATAATTCCACTCCTGATAATTTATGAAAATTTAACAATTTCACTCCCTTAATATGTAGTATCACCATTATCTTTGAGTTTTTGTTTTTATTTTTATTTTTTGGTAACCATAAAATATGATATTAGTATGAATAAGTATAGGAAAATTTTAGACTCACGTAATTTTCTTACCTATTTTTCTTACTTGTATATAAGATAAAAAAGAGTAGTTCACTCATTCGAGTTAAATATAAAATGAGGTGGGATTACATTCATTTGTCTTATATGCAGGTAAAAAAAATAAGTTTAAAAAGTAGGTAAATGTAGAAGCACTCATAAGTATAAGTGCACAACATCTAAACACAATATTCATTTTAACCATTAAAAAGTGGGACATAACATTGAAATATGTATCATGTTTCACTTTTTAATAGTTAAGATAGATGTTGTGTTTGAATATTATGTATATAGACTTGTCATATTAGTATAGATAATTAATATGTCTTTCTTAGCCTGCTTAGCAAGCCCATGAACTTGATCAACCAGTAGTTCAGGAAGTTTGCATAAAATCGTCATCTTAAATACCCAGTTATTTGAGCTGATCATCTTTATAGATCGTGTTTGTTACACTAGTAATCTTATAAGAAATTGATATTTTTACATGAGATTTTAATATTTTCACATGTAGGACTCATATATAGAGTCTATAGCGACAATTTAATCGTCGTTATACATCTATGGTAACACTTTTAGTAAGACTTACATGTAAAAATATCAAAATCTCATATGAAAATATCAATTCTCATCTTATATTCCCAGTAATCACATATCCAGTAAAGTGCCAAAATTCCCAATAATCAGTTAACTTAAAAATAAGTAGTAATATGAGATTACCACATAGTGGTCATCTTGAAATTTTTATTTAGACAAAAAAAAAATATATTTTAATAATAATTAGACATAAATATTCTTATTAGGCACATAATTTACTAAGTGAATAACTATATATATCATAGGTTTTTACCAAGCCATCTCGGTCTTTCATCTCCCTAGTATAGGTTAGTGATTTTATTGTCCCTCTTTTGATGGTTTTTTGGCAATTATATTAGGAATGCTGTTAGGAATTTTATTAAAATTTGACAATAGTTTGATGTGTGTGAAATGTTAAATGAATAATCTTGGTGACATTTTAATTGATTTATTTGGAAGTAGATGATTTAGCCTATAAATGACATTTTATTAATGCATGAAGTAAGATTTAGGATATTTATTCTTGTTGTTATTAGACTTTATTTTTTATCTATTTTATAATTTTTTGGTTTTTTATGTTTGTCAACATGTTTAGCTTAAATAAATAAATCATTGTTCATACAAAGTACGTGATATTATTTGTTATTTATTATTATAAGTTAAATTTATTATTAATGACATACTTGAAAATTTTATGCTTAATAATTGAATAAATCATGAATTGTTATTTTATAAACATTAAAAAATTTAATACAATTTACTAAATGATACTAAATTAATTAGTTCGACAATACTTTCAATTAATTAGTTCGATATTACTTGGATAATTGTTGTTTACATTTACAATAATCATATGGGTGAAGTATTCAACTAAAACTAATACAAAAATATTTTAGAAAAAACGTCAATATTAAAAAAAATAATCCACAAATCTTGAATTCATTCCAAATACTTATAATAACAATTATCAGTAATCCCATATCTTCTTCCAAACAAAAATTGTTAATATGACTATTTTCTATTACCAATAATCATCAGATACCCTGTTTTTATGTGGGTATCCATCATACCATGTAACAAACACCCCCCACAAGCTCTAAGTGAGCTAATTTTTATATCAAGATATCAGAGAATACCTAAATTTGTACTTCAAAGTCATCTACTGGAGTATTGATGCTTCCGTTCATGTCCTATCCTCTTCTATGAACTGAACTAATACAAGGCATTTAACATGAATCTCCAACAACAGGCTTAAGCTTTTGATGACGATACTACTATGCAATTGCATCAGTGCTTGATGGCATAACAGAAATTGACATTTAATTTGACTGTTTTGGGGTCTAAAATATAGACAAATAAGGGTAGGATACGAATTTCTGTAATTCTTAGTGAGAGAAAAAATGAATAACATACCCAAATAAACCAATCCCAATATGTACAAGTTCAACACCTTAATCTCCACATAATGTCCCGAGGTAGGTTGTCTGTGGAAGTATAACATACCCAAATAAACAAACCCCAATTACTCTGGACTTTCGTGGCTAACTGACCAACACCAATTACTCTGGACTTTGGGTGGCTAACTAGTAATACATATGCAAAGCAGTTATTCAGAGTAATCCAATGCTATACAACAACAGCATATCAGCATCAAAGCTATAGATATAAGAAAAGCTCCATATATAGTGAAATGTATTGAAGAATATAATTTTTTTTGCATCGAATCAGATAATTTTAGTTTACAATTGTAAAGCCTCTTACTTAGCAGCAAACTCACAACTAGCACTTCAAAAACCACATTGTCTTATGCGATAAAGTTTATAATTGTTCAACTAGACACATGGGATTAAGAAAAACTTAACAAGGAAAGCAGAAAGAATAATTTCTGTCTCAATCATATTTACGTTATCTTAAAAAAATGAAACACAATCCAGCCTCAGGCATAACTTAAACGCAATGCATGTGATATTAATTTATCAATACAAAATAGAGAGTGTATTGTAAAATTTGAAATATATTGGAGTAAAGGAGAGAAGAATTCTAAACAAATTTTCAGTATTTTGTATGTTTTAACTCTCTCAAGAAAGTAGAATAACTATAAACAACAGTTATTGGATAACTTTCAATAACTGTATAACCATGTCTTCTCTCTTCGTATGCTTGAGTAGGAAAAATACAAACATAACTTAAGTAAACTGTAAACTTTTAAGGATAACGCGTAACCCAATTACGCCAAAAAGCAGTTATAAAAGCTAGACGCTTTATAATAAAAGATAAAGCCCCAAAATGGTTTTTGTTGAAGACTCCTAGAAATTTTGGAGTTGAGACTGAGAAAATAACTCATATATAGTTTGCAAAGAGTAACATTGGGATGAAAAATGGAAAACACAAAAGTACATTTCAAGGTTTGTAGTGTGGTTATTTGAGCTTTTTCTGATAAAAATAAATTCAAACCATGGTACACTTCATGCATAAGTTTCTGCCATTCATTAACTTGAAAGTGTTTAAAGGAATAACTTAAGTGCTTAAACTGAAAAGTGGTAGAGAAAAGTTTGCTCAAGTAATTATCTTTCCAATTTATTCCAGATAATAGTTTTGTTACAATTCTAGACGTACATAATTCTGGTTAATATGGAAAATGGAGAAGAATTCTACAATTCTAGATGTACATAATTATATGTATAACACAATAAAGATGGCCAACAACCTCTATATGGTTGAAGCAAATAGAATTGTAAAATACTCAATAATATAATGAAAAGAACCCAATATTCGCCATTATTAAAACTATAAGTTTGAACCAAATACTATAACAGAATTACATCCACCAAAATTAAACCACTAAACTTCATATTGCAATCACAAAAACATAAAATTTAAATGTTGAACCATTAATTCCTTACTCAATCTAATTGGCACCAGCAGAATCAGTATCTGGTGCTGCTTGTGAGAATGCTACTGAGCACACCCAATACTGCAAATGCCATCAGAGGGCTAACGTCCAAAGTATCAAAAATTGGCGGAATGATATTTCTGAAGAGATTCAAATAAGGATCACACAAGTCTCGAATTGCTGACAATGGCTGGCGATCCCACGGAATGTTAGGGAACCAACTGAGCAAAACCCTAACCAGCAACACCCCATTATATATGGCAAGCCATTTGGACATTCCTGCCGCAACAACAGTCAACGGCGTATTCAAGGACCCGGCCGGCCGGCGGCTTCTTAGAGCTGCAAAAAACAAGGGTCCCATGGTGCAAACCACCGTGTCTTGAATACCCTGAATAGACAGTAGCTCATCCGGA
The DNA here is from genome assembly GCA_947179155.2 of Hedera helix. Taxonomy (NCBI): domain Eukaryota; kingdom Viridiplantae; phylum Streptophyta; class Magnoliopsida; order Apiales; family Araliaceae; genus Hedera; species Hedera helix. Next base: position 42,888,122 of record OX359284.1, on the reverse strand, counting down.
CTAGGGCTTGCACAGATACCCTTCAATTTGAGGGCAAAGTTACCAATTTTTTGAGCAAATAATCTTGATACTGACAGAGTTATGGCTAACAAAGTTGTGATTGTGCGAGTTGACTCGGTGAGTAGGGAGTGATTTAGGGTCTGGGTGTTGGATGAATTGATTGATGGATTGGTGGGAAACGTCGAAGAAGAGGCTAAAATGTTGGGTATTCTTGGGGTTTTAGTGTAGGGTTTGAAATTGGAGGAAGATAGGGTGAGGGGTTTTGGAGGTGAAAAGGGAAGAGACCAAGCGGTAGAATTGTGAAGAGGAAAGAGAAAGGTGGGGTTTTGGAGGATTAGGGTTTGAGAGGCCATCAGAGAAGAAGAAGCCATTGGTTCTTCCGATATCCGAAATTTCTCCTATGTCTAGCGCTCTCACCTCCCCTCAATTTATAGCTATCAAACTTTTAATCCTAAAATTATAATGAACGGCCTCTTCTTAAAACACCTTTTTTGTGGGAGGGCGCCCGCCCGCCCGGGGAATCAATATCTGCCCTTCTTGTCCATTGAGATTTGAGATGAGATGATGGAAAATATGGAAATTTCACTCCACTATGTTGGTAAGTTTGAAATAAAATGTAGACAGTTAAAAAATGTAAAGGGTAATTGTTCTTGTCTTTGTATGCAAGTACATAAAACAATCCGCATAATATGTTTTTTAATTTTTTCGTGTGATGGAGGTAGTTAAAAAGACCAAGACTAAATTTTATAACGGCGAACATGGAGAAGTCCAATAAAGTTTTATGCTTATAGAGATAAAAGAAATGATGTTTTTTAACAGAATCTAAAATTTTGAAATCAATTTTGTTAATATTATCTTTCGTTAGATAATTAGCGCAAGTATTGGTTGCACACCAAATATAGGATTATGAAATTAATTGGGCCCAGTTCGGTTGGCTTTGGTGAGTATTTTGATAGATAACTTATTGGGTTTGATTTCGGTTGGTTTTGGGTGACCCATTACAATATATTTTGACGACTTAATATTCTATTTGGTTTTAACTTTTATGGAGTAAGGTTCATATGTATGAGAACTTTGATTAAAAACTTCTATTCTTAATTGGTATATAGTGAGCTATGATAAGGTGGTGAGTAACTATAAATACAATCATATGCTAATATTTACATATAATTATTCTTATGCTTGAGCAATTTAATTCCTCTATTGTTTCGCTTTTAGTTTATATTGATTCTCACACCGAAATTATTTTCTGATGGCTCAAGCCATCAAGCTTTTTGGCATGATAATTGGTTGTTTCCTGTGCAGATTGACTTGCAATTTGATGGTTTAGCAGGTGGACAAATTTCGACATTAATTGGGATAGTTGAAAAACCATCCTCTACCTTGAAACTCTCGAATCAAATCAAGAGGACTAACTTCATGTCTGAATCTTCTAAATCACTTTTTGATAGTTGGTCTCAACCATAACAAAACGAAAATTCGTGTCCCATTTAAAGAGATGACTTTTCGTATGATCAAAATTTTCACTTTGAAACATGTGGTAAGAGCAAAAGAAGTTAATAATTTCCTTTACCAGATGCCTAGATAATCTCTAATAATCCCGACTTATCCAATCGTTCTCCAGTAAAAAATCTGCATCTAGTTTGTTACTTTCGAAATTGAGAGCCAATAGTTTTGAGAAGAAAGAAGAATATGACGAGTGACTTCTTCAAAATCCTTGACCCTGTTTCAGATTATTTGGGATTAAATTAAAAGGGAAGTGACTTGGTGGTTTCAACAAAAGTAGTAACCCAATCGTTAGAAGTAGATAAATTATCATTTTCCCACATGTTCCAGACTACCCAATTTAGAAGATGAGATGAGAAAAAAATAGAGCACATGATCAACAATTAGCTCCCAAGTTGCGTTAGCTGTTGGGACAGTCTCTAAAAACATTAGAGGTCGTTTGTCCCAAGTTAATTGCTAATACGTTGATGCTTCAATTAGACTTCGTTGATATCTCAATTTTTTTTAGTAACCTTACATGTCTCACAAGCCAAGCCAAAGATAGTGTTTTAGACGATTAAAATCCAAACCAATTTTTATTCCCAACAAGGCGGAGGAATCGAATGGCTAGATTGAGTAAATAGAAAATTAATTGAGTAAAATTAATCCCCCATAAACTCTAATTGAGATATTTTTAATCTAATCGAACCATTTTATACTTGGTGATCATAATTTCTCTTTATTAAATATATATTCTAAATGACTTGCCAATATTACAAGCAAGTCCTAACTCCTAACAACAGGATCCTCCAAAAAAAACCGAAAATATTTGCATCATAAAAGCAATTTAGATATAAGGTAAATTTCAAATGACTACCTGAGATTTTTCTTATTTTTCACATGAACACATGCAATACGGAAACCTACATTTAAACACCCGAATTTTTGAGGTGAAATGAAAAATTGCTTTCCATCTACACGTCGTTAATGGAAATAGAAAATGACATATTTGCCCCTTCGTAAATATATTGTGTATTGGGTCTAAGACAAGCCACAGAGCGGAGATTTCTTTCTATCCTTATTTGTTTCTTTGAATCTGAGTAGATTAATTGTCGATTTCTGGTTGAAATTGGTTCTGTAAGCTCTTAATTTACTACAGATTGAGGTAAGTATAAGATTTTTGTTTGATTTAATGTTGACTGCAGATCTACTGTTTGTGTATGTACAACGTTCTCTTTATAATATAATTTTTGTTTGATTTAATGTTGACATAGTATTTAAGATCACTTGGGTATTTTGTTATTTACTTGTTGGTGTCTGTTGGCTTTAATACGTATAATATGGTAATGTAAGAGTGAATTTTTGCTAAGTGTGTGTATGCATGCACCTTTTTTTATTTTATCAATTTATGGAATATATTTGGGGATTTGTGTTCTGATGGCTTTACTATGTTCAATAAAAACAAAAATAGTTAATTTTTTGCTAAATGTGTGTATGCATGCACTGTTTTTGATCAATTTATTCAATATTTTTAGGGTTTTGTTGTCTGGTGCCTTTACTACGTATAAGAAACAGAAAAATATTGTTTGGTCTGTAAGACCCTGAATTTTATGAAATACAAATTTTAATTTTCCTTCATATATATTTTTCTGAAATAGTAAGTGGTTAAATCGACAAAGTTAAAAGTTAAGAATGTTATGTGCAAATTTTATTTTGTCGGACAATATTCATTTTGTCGAGAAATATTCGTTTTGTCAAAAAATATTCGGGTCGTACGACGGCGTAGAAATAACCAATCATTGGTAGACTCCACAACGGAATATTGTCGGATATAGAAAACAACAGAAGTAACTTTTTTAAATAAAAATAGTCAACAGTGTTATCACTTTTAACTGTGAAAATACCGGTGATAAAACGATAGTAACATACAGTATTTTATGGTATTTTACTGTAGCACACGGTATTCTACAGTAGCACACGATATTGCACAGTGTCTCATATTATTGATCTGATAACGTGGTTATTGCACAGTATTCATCAATAATTACTGTTACACAGTATTTTGCATTACTGATTCAATAATTGTCATAATACTGTATTTCACATCATTGAGTCAATAATTGTTGGTGCACTATATTTTAAAATTATGGAACCAAATAATTGTCACAGTAGCAAATACAAAGTAATTTATATTATTAAATTAATAATGATTTGTAACGTGTTTCTTATATTATTGTTGAATTATTGTTATAGCATTATTTTATTATATATGTAGGACTCACAGAAAGAAAAATAAATAAAAATATAAAAAATTTATTATTATTTTTTTGAATAGTAAATATGTGGGCCCTCTGTGGGGGCCATATGAGAAATTGGCATGGAAATGGTTGCTAGAGTTGGTGAAGGAAAAAACAGTTAGGCTGCTGGCTCCTGCCTTGAATTCTCAGGCTGGCATGCAGCGTGCTAGTCACCTACCGCGCATAGTATCTTCTTTTCTCCTATAAATAGCTTGTTCAGCTGAATAGAAAAATCACGCCTAAAATATAAAAAAATTCTGCAAGTATTTTGTGAGTTTTCTTTGAGAATAGTAAAGTTATCTTGAGTATTTGTAAACCAAAAGGAGTGTAAAAATTTTTCAAGTAAGTATTTTATTAAAGAGTAGTAATTGCACAAATACCTATTTCACACAGTATTCACAAATCTTCCTTTATAAGACTCTTCTTTGAGAAGATTTATTTTAAAAAGCTTTATTTAGAATATTTCTTTTAAAATATTATTTCAAAAATTATTTTTGAAGCTATTAGATAAATAATTTTAATATATATGAGTTATCGTACACCTTGAAATTTATTTGATTATAAATATATAGGTTGATCAACCTCATTTTTATTAATATTCAGTCACGTAATAAGGTAAGGAATATCATTTTCTTTCATATTCTATTATTTATACTTACTACGGTAAGGAATATCATCTTCTATTATTTATACTTACTATGGTAAGGGATACCATCTTTTTCATCTTCCATTATTCAAACGTATTACGGTAAGTGATATAATTTCTTTTATACTCTTAAACTTACTATGATAAGTATTGTTCGGTTAAACTTTCTGAAATTATTATATGTTCTTTAATAGTTTGTGTTTCATCTAATGTCATTTCAATTGAACCTTTCTATTTTTTTGAACCTTTTTTTTGAACCGTGGATCTTGAATATCATTTTGAATTTCACTCCACATTATGTTGACAATTTGGACATTATTTGAATATGCACAAAGTAAAATTATAAACTTTCGATATTTATTGTTTATCCTGTTTATTCTATTCATCATTTATATCACTGTTGTTATTCTAATAATCATAATCAAGTTGTTGTGGATATTTGTGACATGGGGCACAGATAATAGGATAAAAGCGATATAATGGTGGTGTGTATTTTATGGCACGTGGTGAAAGTTCTCTTTGGCCTGGGGCAAAGAAAAACGGTTGTTTGGTATAATTATGACCAAAGGCTGAAGACTGGTATGATCATGATCATTGGTGTTATATTTAAATATCTTTGGCCGTAGTGCAAAGATGAACTATTGACTTGCATGATTATGACCAGGAATTGTAAATTGGTATTATCATGATTAATGGTGTTTCAGATGATAAAAGTTAATGATGTTTTTCTTAAAAAGATAAGCGAGTGGACATCACGGTCCATATGATTTTCCTAATGATTGTTATTCTGTTGCAGTTATTGATATGAACTTTGTTTAAGAATTTAACTACAGTTGTTGAATTAAAACTTGTTGTTTAAATTATTCTATCAAAAACTTAACTGTTGAAGGCTAACGATAATTTATTCGTCATTATCTTAGTCATGATATTTTTTACCGGGCTATTTGAGCTCATCTTTTCCTTTTGTTCCATTATTTTTCAACAGGAGAAGAGAGAGTAGCTGGGTCTAGTCGGGGGATGGAGTGAAGGTTCGAGTTGTAGTTGTATTAATCTTCATAAGTTATAAAATAGTGAGATACTAATAATGAAAACTTAGTTGTGTATTATTTAAATATTGTATTGTGGTTCGTTGTACGTTGTATTGTAATAATTGTTATGTATTTTGACAACTCAAGTTTGGGCTATGTGGGCTCAGATTTGAGGGTGTCACATGGTCCTACTTGTTAAAGCATTCTGCAGCCACTTGTTTGGTTCATTCTCTGTTTTTTATCAATTTATTTAATACTTTTAGGGTTTTGTTGTCTAATTGCTTTATTTTGTACAATAATAAGGTTCTGCTGGGTCACTACATGTTATATGAGTAATTTAAAGTCCTACTTTTGATAAAGCATATGCCCCCACTTGTTTGGTCCACTCTATGTATATGGATTTAGTGGTGTCTGATAGCTTTTTATATGTTATTTTGGCATGCTAAATTGTGAGATGCCTTTAATACTATTAATGGTCCCACCCTTGTCTCCCAATTATTTAGTACTATTAATGGTCCCTCCTGATTGTATAATGTTTTGTTTCTTATTTAAACATTTCTCCTTCATATGTTTAATGCAAAAGGTGTGTGAAAATAGTGTTAAATTATAGTAGGACTTTTGTTGAAGAACCAATAATTAATTATGTTGGGGGTAGTGTTGAGATAATAGAAAATGTTAGGTTGGATTACATATTTTTATTTGGGCTAAATGAATTTCACTTTTAGTTAAATCTAGCCCCATATGTGAACATTTATTTTCTTGCACCTGGTTATGAAATTTGGGAGGGTGGTGCTATACTTTTTAATGATGACAAAGATGTAATTGCGATGGTAGATTTACTAATTAATAATGAGAGTGAAGAGGTAGTTTTATATGCAGTACAAATGGATGGTCCCCTGCAAGTTGTTTGTTATTTTTGATATAGTTGAATGGCCAATGGTTTTTTTTTGGCACATTTGGTGGTTTTATGGTATAGTTGAATGACCTTGGTTGTTTTTGGATTAAAAGATTGTAACAATTGGAATGACTGGATAATTTACATTGTATGTTACTAACTGGAATATATATGATATTTATATTTTATTATTACCAAATTTTGTGTTATGCAATTGACTTTGAATAATTATATATGTTTCATACTAGCATAGTTATTGATATTACTGCATTGTGCCAATTTTGAAAATTTATTCAAGTATTACAGTGTGCCAATGATGGCTTTGACATTCAAGTAATTATGCAGTGTGCCAATTCAGATAATGCATTATTGACATGATAGTCAGTTAAGGTTTTATAGTGTGTCACACTTTGCCAATGCTGGCTTTATATTCAAACAATACAAACTTTGACAGGATAGCAAGACAATACATTAAGCTTCATGAAAACAGAGTATAACATAAGACCAAAATAACTTTACATTAACTTGGAACAAATATTCAAAATAACTTCAGTAATAAGAACTTCATAAAAACAGAGTATAACTTTAAGCTTCCATTTCATTGAATTGATAACATTACATATTCCATTACACATTACAAACTTTCATTTCTTACTACTAAAAAACATCATGAATGACATGAGAAAAAAAACAAGTCTAACAATCATTATTATCTTCACATAGCTTTCAACAATCATCATCCTCATTGGTAATTATTCTGCTCACACAGACACTTGCATGTTGTTCCCTTCATCATTGTCCCCATTCTTTCATTGCGTTCATTAGTGCCAGTCATTGTACCAATTGAGGTTGATGTAAATGACAAACACCATGCCCAAAATTCACAATCACCGTATACAAAATACAACTTTCCCTTCGATGATTTGTTTGAGTCGACAATTCTTATAAATGCATTATTTCCACATTTTTATACCCTAGGTATATAGCGAAGGTCACCGTTATTCTATTATACATTATTGCTTGACGAAGACATGCCTCATAATTCACATAAACATCAGAAAAATCTGTAATCAACAATTTGAAGCATAGTAGTTTCATAGTAACATGAATAAAAAGTACAACTAGACAAGATGTAACTTGAATATTTTAGCAAACACCTTTTGGGCAATTCACCATTAGTTAAAATATAAAGCTTGAACAATATTAATGTAGAAGGAAGCCTTGTAGGAATCTACCAGACTTTCAAGTCCAACTATAAACATTTAAGCATCCCTCCGCACTCGCCATCACAGAGCATAGAAGTTCTAGGTTTGAGATATATTTTTTAAACTATAAATATAGCTACAGATGGAGATCAAAGAAGCTGATATACATACCTGAGTTGTGAGTAAGAGAATTAATATCCTTGATGAAGCTGGTAATATAATCTGTCAATATTTGGGGCCAAACAGCTTCTAAGGGTCGACTTAGGGCATAGAAATACAAGGAATTGAGATTTTAATAACCACTGTCAAAGGTGAGAGCATTTTTGACTTTTCCCAATCTCATTTGACAGTTACACTGATACCTCATGCTCTATTTTTTTTTTGAAGGAAAAGTGATCATTCAATTAAAGGGATATAAGATCCTGATACAAAGCAGCCATGGCTGGAGAGGGATCGTCCTCCAACCAATATAACTCCTCATCAATAGAATGCCTAACATACTGAGTCAATACATGAGCCACCTTATTCCCATCCCTCCTAATACTACAAATACTAGACCAAATTAAACTCCTAACCAAAAGAAGAAATGACATGAGTAACATTATAATTATCACCCTCAATAACTAGTTTAGAGAAATCACCATCTACAGCAAATTCGATAGCTCTACGACAAGCTAATTCACTTTAACTCAAAACTTCGGGCGATTAAATGTAGATTTTCGTACTACACGTGGTCATGTGAGAAATGAAAGAAAGCCCATACCATCTATATAGTGAAACAGAACTCGTCTCTATACATCTCTGTATCTTTTTCCTTCTCCAACCTTCTCCAATATCCTCTTCCAGCAGAAGCCACAATGCAACAAGAGACAAGTTCCAGTACCACACTAATAGAATCAAACAAGCCAATTACCGCCAACGATTTGGCCGACCACTTACCACTCCACCTGATCGAATTAGAGGCAATCCCTCCGTCCCCGACCCGATCCGAATCTACCATCGATTGGTTACCGGACTTCGCCGGCTACTCATGGGTGGCATATGGAGCCTCCTCTCTCCTCGTAATCTCTCACTTCCCTTCTCCCGTATCCGACTCCGAAACACTGATCGGACCCATTTTCCGTCAAGTATTCGAGCTCTCCTCTGATGGGTCGGGCTCCGTCTCAGCTGTATCTTGGTCACCTGTCACGCCTTCGGTGGGAGAAGTCGCTGCTGCATTGGATAACTGTATTGGCTTGTTTTCGCATAATTCAGATGTTTCCAGTGGTTGGTGTATATTCAAACCGATTTCATATTATTTTCATTTGAGTTGATCCTATAGTATAAGCTTATGGAAATGCTTTGGAAAATTGAATTTTTTTATGCATGTACGCCTTCAATTTGTTTGATTACTGAATTATTCCCATATAAGCAGCTTCCAGTTCTTTTTTGAAATGTCCCTATTTCATATATCAATGCACTAGTGTTCAATTTATCTGACTTTATTAAGATCGTAGATAATATTGTTAGCCTATATTAGCACCTAGCTGTTATATAACTAAAAGTTTAGTCTTTTATCCAAGTAAATTCATTTTCTTTTTGTAGATGAGCAACAGTACAGTCGCTATGAGCTAGCCTCAAATTTAATAAACATCTTCTTAAGACAATCAATTTAGAGCATTTTTTTTGTTTCATGTCTTGTTAGTGCAGCCCAATATTATTACAGAAAAATATTGATTAGGGCAACACTTGTTAGCTAGAAGCACAATAGGAAAGTTCTCCCCGTGAAAAGCATTATAGGTAATACTTTCAGCCTGAATCTTGTCAGCCCAATGATCTATATGGTAAGTAGTATTTGGTAGAGATGGAAGTTAGGCCAAAATGAATAGCTTACTACCATTAAGGAATTACCAAAAACTCGAACTTCACAGGTCTTTAAGCTTCAGCACTTGTTTTCTATTCGAGGATGATAGTTTTTTAATTTTGATTTTAATTTTTAATTGGATTTCTGAACTGCTACTAGATTTTTCAGTGCTTACATTTCTTTAATCGTCCTTTTCTTTATTTGTTTGTTATAGTCACCAACTTAGATGTCATGCGTTGCAGTGCTTCAACATAATGAAAGGTTGTCAATCATTATAACTCTTTGGAACACAGCACATTAATTTATATTAGCTACCTGCTCAATATGATACATAGCCACGTAGGGAAAATTCTCACTCAGTCACACACGCACAGATACTCCCTCCCTCTCATTTTTGGTTCTTAAATTTGAACTTTTACTCATATTCAGGTTCTTTTTGTTGGAGCCAGACTACAGTACTTGTGCAATCTACGAAGATAGAGGCCATCGAATGGACAGGTTCAGGAGATGGGATAATTTCAGTTGGCATCAAAGTGGTACTATGGAGAAAGAAGGGCACTTTCTGGGAAATAGCCTGGAACTTTAGACCGGAGCTGCCTCAGACTCTGGTTTCTGCTAGCTGGTCCATTGAAGGACATTCAGCAACAGCACCTTCGTGTAAACAGAATGCCGAAGGTTCACTTTCTGCAATTAATACTGCAAGCAAATGTGTCATAGTGTATCATAGTGATCGAAAATCCAAATATGTGAAAGCCGAGTTACCTCATCCACTGCCTGTTTCTATGATTCAGTGGAGACCGTCAACAATAAAACAATCAGTACAAGACATCAGACATCCACCGAGATTGCTGTTGTTAACATGCTGCATAGATGGAACTGTAAGGTTATGGAGTGAGATTGACGATGCGAGGGTCAGAAAAGTTGGCAAGGACATCAATGATCAGAGAACAAGAAGGTCATCTTTTCGTGTTTCTTCTGTGATTGAGATCAACCAGGCAATGAATGGGATCCTGGGCTCTGATATACATGTAAGATGGGCGACAGAAATCAATGGTATAATTAATATTGGTGAAGAAGCGAGCCAGTATTTTCCTTCAGAAGATTATCAACCTGACGGGGTTGGCAAGTGTGAATGGCTAATTGGATTTGGTCCTCAGAGGCTGGTGACTCTATGGGCTATACATTGTCTTGATGATATTGCTCCGATGAGATATCCGCGTGTGACTTTGTGGAAGAGACAAGAATTAAAGGGTCCTGAAGTGGGAATTAGTAGTTTGTTACTTCGTAAAGTTATCATTCTGAGGAATCAAGTCTTTGGTCCACCAACTGTATGCTCTTTAGTCCAATTATTGCCTTGTAATTCTTTAGCTTGGTTTCATTTGAATTCCCAAACATCAACTAGTGCAGAGGAATCTCTTACTAAATCCCAAACAGAGAACCTATTGTCATCTTGTACTAATGGAACATTAAATATGGACAGTCATACCGGAAAATTATTACAAGTTGCAGTGCATTCTCATGGATGTGAATCTGAACTTGCTGCTTCATTGGATACTGATGGATTGCTTTTACTGTGGTCAGTTTCCAACATTTCCAACTGCATTATGGGCTTACCAACTTTGAAACCCACTTGGAAACTTTTTGGAAAGATTGCAGTTCAGGATAGTGGTCCCATTTACACTAGCTTGAGCTGGGTTCTGGCAGTATTAGATGAAAGTCCGATTCTTCTTGCGGGACATGTCAGAGGTGTTGATTGCTTTGTAGTTAAGTATTCTAAAAATGAAGAAGAGAAGGTATTCTATCACAAATTATGCACCATTCCTTTTACTAGACATAGTCGTGCAGAAGGCCCAACCAGTGTCTACTCAGTTCCTTTGCCTTCTACTTATGATGGAACATTTGTTTCTAATACCTCTATGCTATTGGCAGTATGGAAGAATACCTTTCAGGCTTTATCATGGAAAATTACAATACATAGTTGTGATTTTTCTGGAAGCTGTGGATGCAGTTTTGACATCAGAAACACTGCTGAAAACAATGGGTGGACGTTTGAAAGTAATTTTTCTGGCAAGAGATATTATTTGGTTGTTGATCCTTGGTCATCTGTATCGCCAGATCTACACAATCACAGTCAGGTTACAAGTTATGCTGTGGTCTCTCCCACCAATGTTGTTCTGTCTGAGGAACAAAAAGGCAGTTCTGTTAGTGAATTGCATGACAAAAATTCCGCATATCACATAGCCACTGGCTGCTTTGATGGTAGTCTGAGACTGTGGAGAAGTATATCTTCTACATCTTCAAACTCAGATTCACAGTGGGAGCTTGTTGGTGTGCTTGATGCACATAAAGGTCCCATCATGACAGTATCTGCATCTGACTGTGGCCGAAAGATTGCAACCATCGCACCAGCAGCTCAGTCCAAATACTCTAGCATTCTTCATGTATGGGAAGCTGTAAACCTTTCAGTTGCAGGCAGCTTTATGCTAGAAGATACAATATTTCTTGATGGAGAGGTTGTTGCTCTAAATTGGTTGACATTGGGTAATGGTCAGCTCTTACTTGGGGTTTGCTTGCAAAATCAGTTGCATGTATATGCTCAAAGGCGTTGTGGTGGTCAGAATATTCTTAATTCTGAAAGATCTTCAAACAGAAAGATTTGGTTTTGTGTTGCATTAACTCATACTTACCCTGCTAATCGAGACTTCTTTTGGGGGCCTAAAGCCTCAGCTGTGGTGGTTCATGATGAATACTTTAGTCTGTTCAGTCCTTGGTTGTTACTGGTCAATAAGAAATCTCAGCCTCAGGGTCCTTCCAAAGTTTGCAACGCTAGTCCTCATGATTGCAATGCTTTAGATAATATGTTTACTACAATTTTCACTGATTCGGACATTTGTGATCTCAAAGAATCGTCAGTGGAAGAGAAAGACAAACATTACGTGCTAAGATCTCCTTGCAAAATGAATGTGAAGAATGATATTCTGTCAAGCATATATGTAGAAAACTTTAAACAAAACTATAATTCAGGTATAAAGATTGATTTCTGGAGCATGCTAGATTTAGCAGAGAAATTTGGAGGATCTCTGCCTGTCTATCACCCTGAGGCGCTCCTAATGAATATATGTTCAGGTATTTTGAGGCAATTTGATATTTATATTATTTTTTGTTCTTTTTTTGTTCGACAATTATTTTCATAAAATAATCCTATTCTTTTCAAGTATTGTGGAGAGTGGTATAAATTATCCTTCAATTTCCCCTTAAGAGATTAGTGTAGCATTATTTTAATAAACCTCCATCCTATTAAGGGATGTCTTAATCTTTAGGTACATTTTCATACATATTAAAAATGTTAAATCAGAGGAGAGAGTATAAAATAAGTTTCAACTTTATAGATGAGTTTAATGCACCACTAATGGAACCCATATAAGTATGACACTGAAATTTTACAGCTTTGATTTATAAACTTAAGCCATCCATTGGTGAACTATTATTATTATTACTTTATTTTGGGGTGCTCCTTTGGAGGATAGAGGGAGTACAACAAAGGGAGTCCAAGAGAGCCTTTAAGTGGGGGCATAGCCACGCATAAACTCTATCAATACCATCTTGCATCCATAAATATTAATTTTTTACCCAAAAGGAAATTTTTTGAATTGCCTTGTAATTCTATTTTGGTCTAATATTTAAGGCATGTAAACAGAGTCTTCAACTCTTCATACAGCTTCCTCTTGGACAAAGTCTATCTAAGCACAATTGCTTGAGTTAAAATTTGTATTTTGATGCCTGAGCTTGTTGCCTTTTTTTGGGTGAATGAGAAGTCTTTTGTGCAGTGGGCTTGTGTGGTTCAAACTGTTCTCTTAGGTTGCATTCCTCTTTTTGTAGTCTTTGTTCTACTTGGCATCAGTCAAGAAATACCATACTAGCTAAGCACCAGATTGTAGCATTCTCTTGCAAGTGGGCAGTGAAGTAATATGTGCTACTCAACTGTGCCCATGTTTTTGACAAGTGAGAAGACCAAACATTAATTTTCTGTAAAAAGTTATTTTCGCTTTCTTTAATATTCTATAATTTTTGAGTTCGGAGCCAATATCATCCAAATATCTTCAACCCCCTTGTTATTGGGGACTCAAATGAATTCACTGAAAAGAAGAATTCACTTCTCTCTTGCTCTCTCAGCATGTTGCATGCTGCATAAACCTAATCAACAAACTGAGTTGTTTTTGCATTCAGTTCCTCAATTTGTGGTAGACCCTTGTTGGTTTAACATTGCACTTATCATGCTGGATGGCTAGACAGTGTGCCAAGACTTGACCTTGACATTCAACTTGTGTGGGCAAGGCATCACTTGGCAAGTCAATTTGCTAAATGTGTATATCTAGGGGATATAAATTATGACTCTTCAAGTACACTGGATGTCCGTTGATGACAGATTGAAAATTTTCATTATGTCTATTATAGGGAAAGGGTGGTCCTCAATCTGTGTTAAACCCTTGTTGATGGCTAGACAACGTGTCAAGACTTGGTCTTGACATTCAACTTGTGTGCGCAAGACATCACGTGGCAAGTCAACTGGCTAAATGGGTATATCCAAGTGATATACATTATGACTCTTCAAGCACACTAGATGTCCGTTGGTGGCAGATTGAAAATTTTCATAATGTCTATTGTAGGGGAGGGGTGGTCCGTGAAGTCCACACAAGTCATGGACAGGTTGCCATGACCTATGCGCTCCCCTAACAATAATGTTAGCATACGGGTTGATGACTTAGATTGATCAAAGTTTATTATTGGGTTAACATTGAACGCGGGCAACATGCGGACTGCGTGTGTGCAATGGCACGCATGCCTTGCATGTGGGCATGCATTGATGGTAATGTTGGGGGCTTAGTTGTGCTAAGATGGTTCAGCATTCGGAAGATCAAGGCTTGTGGGTTAAATGCTTAGCATTGGTTGAGGCATGACATAGGCAGCGGCTTAACATGCCAATGCACGACATGGGTTAGTGCTCAGTGTGCATGAAACTTGACACATGGGCGGAGCATGTGAAAGACTTGGAGCATCATGGGTTGGACTTGGTAAATGCTTAGCATCGGTTGGGGCACGACATAGGCAACGGCTTAGCGTGCTCAACACACACATTTAGTTGGGCTGGACGTCAGGCAGCGTCGGGCGTTGGGCACTAGGTAGCGTTGGGCTGTGCCGGGCACTAGACAAAGTTGTGTGTTAGGCTGCTTGTTGGACAACATTTGGCACGCTGGGCTAGGCAGCGTTGCACAATTGTGTTGGTATATCTTGGGCTGGGCTAGATGCATTATTTAGTGGGTCAGAATTATTCAATGCATGCACAAACATGTGGTTTGTGGCAAGTAATACAAGGGGCAACAAATGGGCAGTGACATAGGTGCTGGCTGGAGGGCAGTTACATGACAGTGACTAGACAGTTCTTGGCTCTCATCCATGTGGCATTGTCGGATTTTTTGATATGTTGGATTTGTTGGACAGGAACAACTGCTGGGAAATTATTGTGTGTTTAAATTAGTCTAGTCATGTGTTGTAATAATTTGATTGGCTAATAACCTCTTGACAGTTGAGGTTGTCAATAAGTCTATATATTGGCATTATTTGGTGCACGAAAATGTAAGGAGTGCTTGGTGCACAACATTGTGGGGAAATACACTGATTATGCATTGGTTGTCTAGTGTTTGTAAACCTTTGGGCAAATAATCCTTGTTTTGATTGGTTCAATAAAGGTCGAGTGTTTTGGCCTGTAAATTGTGTGTTTGTCCCTTGTTGCTTACTTATAATTGTGTGTTTCAAATCAGTGTTACATACATATGTACGAGTGTGTTTGATTAGTGCATATGTTGTGTTAATTATATACAAAACGTGTGTGTGGGCTGTTGGCATAAATAATACAAAGGTATGTTGTGTGTGGGATTGACTGACTGGTTTTGGGAGAAATCAGGCCATCATAAGGAGAAAAATTTGGTGTAGATTTTAGCCCTGTGACAATTAGTATTAGAGCGTGGTTTCAAGGAGGAGAATCACTTTGAATTTGTTGTTGTTTGGTACAGTAATTCGTGCGCTTGTTGCTACAGAAGATGGTGAATGCAAATTGGAAAGCTAACTTGTAAGAGCGTGCGTAGCGACTAGAAGTATTTGTGGCGAGGCACTTCTGGGGGAAAGTGACTCGTTGTCAAATCAGATCTAGGTTCTGCGCTGATTTGCAGAATGTGCAAGGTTATGTTAGGGAATGTGATCATGCGACTTAAGTAAGAGTTAATGGACTGTCATTGGAAGTGGACCGATTGACAGCTCTCGGGGAGAAGTTGGACGCGGGTTTCCAACGAATTGATGAGGAGATTACTCTCATCAAACGGGTTATGTTGCAAACCAATGGGACAAACTCTATGGTAGTGCAACATAAAACGAAAATTCAAGAACCAGAGGTCTATGGAGGGGACCATAGTGCCAAAGAATTGGAGAATTTTCTATGGGACATGGAGTAGTACTTCAAAACTACCCATATTCGGAAGGCTAAGATGGTTGACATCACTAGTATGTACTTGACTGGTGATGCCAAGTTATGGTGGCGTATAAGGATTGGGGACGAGAGTTGTGCTGCTGTGATTACGTGCGTTGACTTGAAAAAGGAATTGAAGGGGCAATTCCTGCCTGTGAATTCAAGTTAGCAAGCAAGGGAGGCATTGAGACGTTTAAAGCACGATGATACTATGTGGGAATATGTGAACAATTTCACTTCTTTGTTGTTGGATATCAAAAGGGAATGTCCGAGGAGGACAAGGTATTCAACTTTGTTGCGGGTTTACAGTCTTGGGAACAAACAGAACTGCGACGCCAGAGTGTAAAGGATTATCAGTTAGCGGTGACTACGACAGACAGTATTGTAGACATGCTGCTTGACAAGGTTTATCACGGTGGAAATAAGTCCAAGAAGGCAGACAAGGGTCGTGCTGCTGGAAATCTTGGCAAAGGGCAAGACAAAGGCAAACAAGTTGCTGATGGTGGACAGAAAAACAAGGGGCAGTTCGAGGCAGGCAACGGTTGTTTTATCTGTAGTGGGCTACACTTTGCACGAGATTGCCCTAAGAAAGCAAAATTGATAGCGTTGGTGGCTAAAGAAGATCGTGATGGGTTTGATACAGTTGTAGGGGCGAGCCTCAACGTGTTAAGGGTTGGCAACATACAGGTGATGGGGCCTGCATGTGACAAAATTTGAAATTGGTTTGTATGTTGTTCGTGGTATGGGAAGATGCTAGGTTCATCATGTGAAAAGAAAGGCATTAGATGGACTTTATGACTTTGGGAATCTCCTTGGTTTAGCAAACGGAAAGGCTGCTCGGAGGATCTTTGACGAGGGCGTCAAATTCTTCAAGTGGGGGTGTTGCACTTAGCATGCTAGATGGCTAGACAACGTGCCAAGACTTGGCCTTGACATTCAACTTGTGTGGGCAAGGTATCGCATGGCAAGTCAACTGTTAAATGGGTATATCCAGGGGATATATATTATAACTCTTCAAACACACTAGATGTCCTTTGGTGACAGATTGGGGGCAGATTTAGGAAAGAAATGTCCGTTGTGTTTGTAGAAATCTCTACTCTTCCTTCTCTTCCCATGATATATTGCATTAAATTAGGCTTGTTCTTTATTTTTAATTTTTTGTATACTTTAATACTGTAATTGTCGTCCAGCTCATCTAATGTGGATTTTCACCATATAATTGATTAGGAAACTGGAAACGTGCACAAGTTGCTCTGAAGAATCTTGTTGACTATGTTACTTCTGAAAATGTGTCTTCCCAAAGATGTAACCTTGCGAAGTCTGGCCATGTAATTCCATTGGTTGACTTGTCAAATTATCTTGAAGGATGTCTCTCATCAAGCTCTAGTAATAAAACATTTCAATGGGGAGGAGATGCTGCTTTAATCACATCATCTTTGCAACTTCAGCAAGGCCTAACTCAATTTGCCTCCAGTTGGGATTCTGATGGTTCCAGTACTTCGTTCACTTCACCTTCTACAAGTTCTAAACTCAGTGGCTTGGGTGAACCACTGGAGAAATTATATGACCTTGGAGCCATAACCAACAGTGAAAAGATGCAATTGCTTGCTATCACTGATCTTCTCCAAGAAGTTAGTAATCCACACTCTGCTTCTGTTTATGAAAGTCTTGATGAACCTGGTCGAAGGTATTTCTGACTTTGGCTTTAGATAAATTTCCTTACCATTTGAAGGTGTGCTTAATACAATGAGTTGATGGAAAACTTATTATTTTATTGGATTTATTTGACTTTTATTAAGTGTATTATGTTAAGCAGATTTTCAGGGAAATGCTAAACTCAACTGAAACTAGTCTAAAAGAAGTAAAGAACTGTGGTAGAATGTTCTACACTTTTGTAGTCCGGTGTCGATATGAGTACTTGCAGTTAATAAGACTACTTTAAAGCAGTTCTAGGCCATAGCTTGCCTACATTATTAATAAATTTGTTGTGCGTCATTGCATTGTTATCTTCTAATAAAAAATCTTATCCTCAGCTTGCTGGCCGCCGGGCACCATTATAAAGTAGAAAAGTTCCTATATACATTATAAGGAGTTAATTTATATCAATTTTTGTGAAAAAACTGTTTGATGCTGTGTCAATGAATTATTTTTCTTTTAAAACCCGGTGGACGTCTCTATTGGAGTTACCAAATACTCTTATTGACTCGGCAAACTGCGTATTGGTACTTGCATTCCCAAACATGTTCCTCTCACAGTCCGAATGTTTAAATTTAACGTACCTAAATATTTCTTTGTTTTCTACCTCTATTCACAAAGCAATATTCTAACTTACATTGGATGCTCAAGCATCACGCTTGTAATAAATTAATGTTAGAATAATCAACTTATTGATGCAACTAAAAATCTTCTTTGTAATTTAACTTTATTTCATTTAGATTCTAAGAGAATTCCTAGCTATAAACATCCATGTAAAGCTACTTTAGCATACCACATTTTAGCCTATGTAGTGTCCATATCAGTTTTATGTACCAAAGCGACCCACGTTCAACGCTGCTCTCTCATGCTTGCCCATATTTATGTTTGAGCAATTGCTGTTAGGACAAATTTTACTATCCAACTCTTTTTATTTACTTAACTCCTATGATTGATGACACCCTTTCCCTTCTCCCTCCCACCCTACGCGGGGTTGGGGGGGTTGTGGTTTTGAATTTCAACTTCTGATGATTGTTTGTAAGAGTATAATTGCCAGCATGCCTTTTTGACTAGCTTTTTTCTAGGATGAATGAGTTCTGTATCATAAACTTGTGCCTAAAGGTCGTGTTCTAAACCTCCATTCCATTTTCCCCCTTTTGAGTCTATATCAGCATTATGTGTGATTTAGATTATCCTTTGATGATATGCCATAATTGTTCCTTTCTTTCTCTTTCAAGGTTTTGGGTTGCAATACGATTTCAAAAGCTATATTTTGTTCAAAGATTTGGTAGAATGCCATCCGTGGGAGAGTTAGTTGTTGACTCAGGCTTGATTGGATGGGCTTTCCACTCTGATTGTCAAGAAAATTTGTTTAATTCTCTATTACCTAATGAACCATCTTGGCATGAAATGAGGAATATAGGTGTTGGATTTTGGTACACAAATGCAACACAATTGCGATTAAAGGTACCATCTACACTAATTTAAATGACTATCTATTGTTTTGTATATGTTACTCTTTGTTTTTGCAGTAATTGTGTATTGTAGTTCTAATCATCTTCAGCCCTTCATCTACTCATAGAGTTTCAATAGAATCTATACTCCAGAAAAATCATATATTGAATTTTTTTTTCAATTTGTTTTTGTTTAATGGTTTGTATCAGGTTTTATAGTTTGAGGTATGAGCTTTTTCAGTTTCCTAGGGTGTAGATGTGTAATGTATATATTCTTGATGTCTATGCTATACATCTATCATTCCATTTTGAGGATTAGTTACAGTTGTCTTGTTTATTTGTTGCAGATCTTTATGACTGTAGTCTGTCAGTCTTTTATTTTTCTAGTAACCAAAGTCATTGCTAGGAGTCTATTTGCGTATTGCTATTGTCAACTTTGACACTAGTTGTTTCATTGCAGATGGAAAAGCTGGCAAGACAACAATATTTGAAAAATAAGGATCCAAAGGCTTGTGCACTTCTTTACATAGCACTAAATAGGCTTCAGGTTTTGGCTGGTCTTTTTAAGATCAGTAAAGATGAAAAGGACAAGCCATTGGTGGGATTTCTCTCACGAAATTTTCAGGTATTATGTAGATTGTAGGATGTTATATTGTCATTCCTTTTGTTTGAATTTTTCAAACAAGAATTTTCTTAATGCAATGTATGAGAGTTTATTATTTTTCAGGAACTCTAGATCATAGATCATTTCTAAGAAGCACGGACACTTGTACAAGGTCAATGTGTCTGACTGTGCGATGAGCGAAAGTTCATAGTTTTAAGGATAACTTGAGATCACCTCTATGAAGCATGGACACTTATATAACGGCAATGTGCCTGTGTTGGACACTATTACTTCATAGCATGTGACTGATATATCTTTTTCTTTAGATAAAAGAAGAAATTTACTTAAAAAGAGAAGAGGCGACAATATAGGATGACAGCGAGTCCTATTTACAAGAAGTAGAAACAAAACTATCAGCCCTCAATAATAGACAACTAGCAGATCATTTTGTTTCATTTAATTACTATCACATATCTCACCGACTTGTTTCAGGAGGATAAAAACAAGGCAGCTGCTTTGAAAAATGCTTATGTGTTAATGGGGAGACATCAACTAGAGCTTGCTGTTGCCTTCTTTTTACTTGGAGGTGATTCTTCTTCTGCAATCAATGTCTGTGCAAAAAACCTTGGGGATGAGCAGCTTGCTCTAGTGATTTGCCGCCTCGTAGAGAGCTTTGGTGGGCCGTTACAGTGTCATCTTATATCAAAGTTTATGCTTCCATCTGCAATTGAAAAAGGCGACTACTGGCTGGCTAGCTATCTGGAGGTGCTGAGTTTTTTAACGTTGTTTATTTTTACAGTTTATACGTGACTGCTGACTACCTTTCAGCATAGTCAAAACTCATGTTTATCTCTTCTCGTTTTGTAGTGGGCATTGGGAAATTATTCTCAAGCTTTTATGAGCATGCTTGGTTTCCAAATGGACACTCTGAGCAATAAGCCAGCACTCTTATCTAACCATGACTCTTTTCTGGATCCAAGCATTGGTGAGTATTGCCTAATGTTGGCGACCAGCAATAGCATGAGAAATGCTTTAGGGGAGAGAAATGCTGCAATTCTTGGAAGGTGGGCAATTTTGATGAGTGCTACTGCCTTAAACAAATGCGGCCTGCCTGTAAGATATTTAAATTATACAGCTCTTTCTATCATGGTTAACTTGAGTTTCTTTTTCCAAAAGCTATCACTTGCTGAAGTATCTACAGCCATTACCTTCTCACTTTGGATATCTTCTGTGCTATTCTTTTGTCATGTGTATTTCTTTAACCTGAAAAAGATAATTCCCCTGATCGGTTTCACGTACCCTGAAACCGGGAAGTGTTGGACTGGAATAAAAGTATTCTGTGGCTTTCTTGCACATTGTAGCTGCTCTTAGATTGGAATGTGCATTCTCACACTTGACAGCCTGATTATGAACTGAGCTGTAGCACTAAATTACTAGAGTTCAGTATGATAATTTAGTGATACAGTAATTTCTTATATTTATCTAATATGATTAGATACATAAGTAATTATATAGTTGTGATATCTTATTTATTGTTCCAGCTGGAGTCTACTAATTTGGCTTCTTCTTTTTTTTGAAAATTCTATCTTTCTTTTTTTCATCATGAGAAAAATTACAAAAAAAAATGGGATGGTTAATGTTTAAAGAAAAGGAAATAAGATCGTCCTAGTGCAGCTAGTAGTTGGAGGAATGCTACAAAATGGTATTAGTGTATGCCACTCAAGTTGGATTACATAAATATATTAAAACATAACGTTTGGGAAGATTTGGAAGAGTATGTAAGGGGATACCACGCGAAGAGAATTTATTTATAGGAAATTATTTAGATGAACTTGTCAGACAATCCAACACGAATTGTGACATTTAACTGAGCTTGTCGGACAATCCAACACTAATGTGACATATAATGAACTTGTTGGACAATCCAACACGATTTGTGACAGGATCCATCGACGGTTTGGATTTGGAAGCATGATTAAAGTAAGAGAAGACATTTTAAATATTGTAGTAGCATATGTTATGATGCTTCAAAATTATACTCTCTCTATTCCAAATTATAAAATTATTATTGACTTTTTAAAAGCCAACTTCTAACATTTCAAACTCAAAATTGGCATGAATTAATTTGTTTAAGTCAATACAATTATCAATATCATAAACTATTTAAAAAGTACTACTAGTTATAAGATTTATTTAAGTCAATACAATCATGTCAATTTTAAATTTGAAAATGTCTCAAATTGACTTTTGGAAAGTCAATATTGATCTTATAATTCGGAATGGAGGGAGTATTTTTTTTCCTGAGAAAGAGTTATATATGGTAACGTTTAGCAATGACCATAATAGTAACTGGATAGACTTTGTAAAAGATAGGACAACATGCATAGTTTGCAAAGTCATCCCCAGGAACTATGTGTACGCACAACATAAAATTGGTGATCTTGGACATACTTATTAAGAAAAACAAAATAAAGGAAAATTAGTGCTAAGGATTCAAGGACAAGGTAGTGGAATAAAAAAAAAAAGAGTTCGAATACTTTTACAGTCAAAATG
Organism: Hedera helix; assembly: GCA_947179155.2. Lineage (NCBI taxonomy): Eukaryota > Viridiplantae > Streptophyta > Magnoliopsida > Apiales > Araliaceae > Hedera > Hedera helix. Next base: position 42,865,900 of record OX359284.1, on the reverse strand, counting down.
ATCAAAAAGAAGGATTTTTGCAGATAAATGAGGAAGTTAATATGAGGTGAAATTTGATGTTTAACCGCGTTTGTCTAGTTGCTAGTGAGTGAAGGGAAGGTAAAGGGAATAAGAAAACGTGGTGGGGGAATGAGGAGGGCGAAGAGACTTATTAGGTGGAAAGAAGTGGTATAAAAATCTTTGATATATATGTATGAATGAAGGGAACTAGCAGATGTGTAAATTGGTCAAAAGGGAAGCAAAGAAAGCAATGAGAGAAGCTCGAGACAAGGTTTATGCGAACCTATATCTAAAGTTTGGAACCAAGAAAGGGAAAAATATGTCTATAATCTTAATGATGAGGTTAAGGAAAGGTGTAAGTGTTACTTCGATAAGCATTCAATGGTGAGAGTGAAGGGAGTGAGGCAGATTTGGAGAATGCTTTTCTTGTAATGCTGAAACTACGGCAAATGCATGCGTAAGTAAAGATTCTAATTAGTAGTGATTCCTTTTATGGTTCCACATGAGAGACCATTGCAAATATTACCTATATATCCAATTGAAATTAGTTTGTGATACAAATAGGAGGTTTGTGTGTAAAATCCAAGTATTTGAAGTCGAGGGAAAAGATGAAACTAGGTAAGGCTGTGTGGCCTAACGATTAAAGGGACGATTAAAGTTTTGAGGTGCTTGGGAGATGTGGTCTTAGTGTGGTTGATTTGTCTAATGAAAAAGATTTCACAAGCTAAAAATATGTTAAGGAGTGGTGGAGTACATTGTCTATAAGAACAAGGGAGATGAAAAACTGCTCTAATTGTAGAGTAATTAAGTTCATAACTCAATGAAGTTGTGAGTTAGAGTAATTGGACATTTGTTAAGAATTAGGAGATATTCAATTTAGGTTTTATGCTAGGCAAATCTACAAGTTTTCCTAGTTAGACAATTGTTAGAAATTTATAGAGGTAAGAAGAAGGAGCTTCATGTCGTGTTCATCAATCTAAAGATGGCATATAATTGGGTTTCAAGGAGGGTCCTTTGGCGGCTTCTTGAGAAGAAAAAGTTTCTACAAAGTATGTTATTATGATTAAGGCCATGCATGATGGAGCAATAGTCGTATGAAGACTTGCGATATCACTTAAATTTTCCAATCATAGTAGGATTACACTAAAGATAGGTATTAAACAATCATCTTTGGCTTAGTTATTGATGAGCTAACAAAGAAATTAAGGATGAAGTGCCATGGTGTATGTTATTTGCTGATGATATTGTATTAATCAATGAGAGTAGACCAAGTATTAAATGCTAAGTTTGAGATATGGAGGAGTACATTGAAATCTAATGGTTTTAGTTTAAATCTATGAAAGAAAGAATATATGAAGTACAAGTTCAATAGTGTAATAAAAAGAGGTGAATGCATTGTGAAATTCTGGACAGAAGGTACCCTAGAAGGATGTTCTTAAATAGTTAGATTCAATATTATATAAAGGGGGAGATGTTGATGAGGATGTAAGTCACAAGATTAGAGTCGGGGGTGTTGAGCAATCCTAAAATCCCACATAAGTTGAAAGGGAAGTTTTATAGGATGACGTCGAGGCCAATAATGCTATGTGGTGTTGAATGTTGAGCAACACTTGCATAAGATGGAGTTGTTCAATTGAGAATGGATAAGATATTCGAAAGAAGGTTGAGTTAACATCGATTGTGGAGAATATTAGAGTATATTGGTTGAGATGATTTGGTCATATTTAATGTCAATTTTCTTCTTTTCTAATCAATAAAATATTCTTCTGTCATCAAAAAACTAAAATTCTAATGTCAACTTATAAATTTACTGGTGAGAAGACGAGTCTTATATCAGGAATAAGATACAAGATGAAGAAATGGTATCCTAATATTTACTTGAGAAAGTAGTAAAATGAGACTTGAAGGAGTGCAATATAACTAAGAATATGAATTTCAATAGGAGTGAGGGAGGAGTACAATCGGTATATTGGAGGGGGAGTTTGGTGTTCATACCTTTTTGTGTTTAACTTTTATTTTGTTTTATGTTTTTCTCTTTTCCATCCTCTCTCTCTCTCTCTCTCTCTCTCTCTCTCTCTCTCTCTCTCTCTCTCTCTCTCTCTCTCTCTCTCTGTTTATTTTAAATTTTTGTGTGTGTGTTTGTTTATGTGGGGGTGCTTTTGTATAGGAAAATTTTGGCCCAAGTATGTATATTTGGGTTTTTTCTTTTGTCATTTAATTCTTTCCATTAGCAGCTATTCTTTTGTCTTATTTTTTTTATTTGGTTTACTCTCTTATTTTCATGTCATCTTTTTATGTTTCTCTTTGCATTTTACTTGTACCCTTACATGTGATACTCATTTTCGGCATACCATAAATAAAGTGTGTTGTTGAGTTGAGATGCGAAATAGCTATAGCAAAATTTTAAATGGAGAAACATCAAAAGATAGACTACTTGCTAACTTTAGAATGTAGATGAAATCCAGGATGTACTTGAGCATCCTCTTCTGCCACCTTGTACTATCCACTATGCTGCTTGCTTGCTTCATTTGTTTTTCCAGTTGCAAAGGATAAAGATCAGGATTCAAAGAGTTTTAAGATGACAGGACAGTCTCCTGTTGTAGCTACTCACTTTCCAGAACTGAAGTGAGGATTCAGTTACTGAATTTGAGGTTTTAAAGTCAGATTCATAACCTCTTACAGATCCCATTATCCGACTGCTCGAGTCCTTCCTTGCAAGAAGATTCAACTTCGTCTATATGGTGTACTTTCGCAGAAACGTTAAGAGTCCTACCATCCACATAAATTTTTGTTGTTACTCCTGAAAGATGATGCCAACCAAAGATGAGAAAGTGATGCAAAAGAGGTACAATCATTCACTTTCCACCTACTAATACAGGTTTAGATCAAATAGGGGGATCGAAGTGAATATCCCAAGTGGGTCCAAATATGAAAGACTGTCGTGTCATCTAAAATTGGGGGATCGAAGTGAATATTCTTGACTCTAAAACTTATTAGAAAACTGAATAAATATCGTACTATAATAATATCAGTAACTCTAACAGGACCCAACTAAATGGGTCCTGATATGGTTAAAAGAACCATATCTTTTTCTCTCTTCTTTCTAGCTTGCTGTTCCTTGAGAATTCACTGAACTGCGTCAGCCATCGGTCATCCTTTTCCTTTGATTCCGTACTCCTAAATTGATGCATTACATTCTGTTCCTAAGAATGCTTTAACTTTTTTCTTGTTTTATAGCACGTGACATGCCACACCAGGACCAAATAAGTTACAGGAGCATTCTATCCGATAAAATTAATTACTTTAAAGTTTCCCTTCCAGTAAATCTCTCTATATGCATGTATATATTACCTCATACCTGTCTGCTTTTGGTGAACTTTATATTCTAGATAAGAGGTCAAAATTGATTTACTTGTACTCATTTAAGCTCGAAGGTTTGGAGCGGCTTACATCTTCTCTCAGCTTCTCTGGTGATTCTGATCAAGGAAATGTGTCAGATATTGCAAACTCTGAACTTCTGAATGAAATGCTAAGGCCATCCTTAAATACTTCTTCCTTGAACTGGATATCAACTGATGTGGCTTTTCACATGGAGCTGCATGCCAAATTAGATATGGCAATGCATTATATCATAAAACTGCTAAGAGAACATCCAAGCTGGACAGACACCAATAAGGGATCTCCTGGAGCATGCACAAACTTTGGCTCTGATATTCAGTACCAGATGTTACTTGGAAGTTTTCAAAACAAGTTGCAGTCTGGGCTTGCATGTTTTGAGCAGAAATTTTCACTGGTTCCTCTCCATCTAATTGAAAAGGTATTCAAATTTGTTGTCCAAAATGTACACACATAGTTAACTCGTAGTTTTCTGCATTCCCACTCTGATCTCTATGAGATAGTAATTTTTCTTTGTTCCTCTTTATTCTACAGATTGTAATTTCCTTGTGCAGTAATGGGTTAGTATTCATTGGATACCATGTATTGCTGTGCTATACTTCTAAAGACCCCTCACAAGAAACAAAGAATGCATTTGGCGGATTCCTCTTATATCCTATCCTTCCTAAGCTACTTTTGAAGGCTACTGAAGAAATGGCCTATTTATACTCGAGATATGTTATTGCATGTAGCATAAGTTGCTCTCACTTGAAATCATGTTCCACTGAAAGTTGTATGCCTGGTGAAAATAGATTTAACTGGTTTGCTGGTTGGCAATTTTATGTTCAGGGTCTGATATGGTCATTGTGGAGTCTTAGATCCACACTGAAACTATTCTCTGGTTCCAATGCTGAAGATTTCATCAGGATACCCTTTATTATTCTGGATTTATCTGAATATTATGTATATTTTGCATCAGCTTGGCTCCAAAGGAATTTGAAAGGTCTTATTCTACTTGTGAAACCTATTTTGATGACATGTAATAATGATCCGGCTCATTATGAAATCAATATAGAAGATATAAATAAACTCCTTCCTGATATTGCAGAGCTTCTTGCTCACAATTTATCAAATGATGACGTACAAGCTTCTGTCCAGATCACTAAACCAGTGCAACATGATCGAGACGGTGATATGATGGCTTTAATACCAATAGATGTAAGATGGCAAATTATAAGGGCTTTGTTGTGGGGACACATGTCTGGTTTTCTGAAGCATCAACTGAATTCATTATCTTTGACAGTTGAAGATAATTATGCAAATTGCCCTCCAAGTGGACTTTCTTCCTTCATATCTAATTCTACTAGGGTAGAACTTGATAATAATAATATGAAGACGCAGATTGGGCTTGCTTTTGCAGTTTTGACCAAGTTAATAAAGATCACCTGTGCACATATTTCTTCTCATTGTGAGAGGCAGCTTGCTTCATCCCTGCTCCAGAAAATAGGGAATGGATGTAGTGCACCTACTCTTAAATGGTTAGAAGAATTTAGTCAGTTTCATCCCAACACCCACCAGACGCCTTGCAATCAGGTTATTGACAGTTTAAACATGCTGAACAATGAAAATGAATTGTCCGCTTCTGAGATATTGTGGCACATGTGTGCTGATCCTAAAATAATATGTGGAGGTTTGGCACTAAATAGTTCAAAGTGGCTACAGTATATTAAGCAGAAGCCCCCTAGAAGATGGATTGAAATATATAGGAGCACCGAGAGGGAGCATGAAGCTGAGGAAAATTGCAACCAAGAAGGAAAGTCTGGCAATCCCTTTTCTAGTAATGGTGTTGGGTCACCTGTTAAGAGTCCTCCAGATGATAATATTTTCCCGGGTTCTGGGGGAAAGGATACAGCCATTACAAAAAAAGTTATGCCTTTCCAAAGTCCTAAAGAAATATGTAAGCGAAATGGAGAACTTTTGGAGGTACTTCTGGTTTTCTTCTTCAGTTAGTTATGTTTTAATATAATTATTGCATGACAGCATGAGCACGATGTTCTATGACCGAAATTTCTGATGCTTCAATTTTTAATGTTTATATTCGAGCAGGCATTATGTGTCAACTCCATTAATCAACAGCAAGCTGCAATTGCTAGCAACCGAAAGGTCAGAACCTGCACATAATACTTGTCTGATGCTTTGTGAAAGTTCTGCTTCATCTTACATGTTGTAATCATTTCACTCTTGTATTTACTAAGTAATTGTGTGCAAGGAATAACCAAATGTCCTTCAATAACTTATACAGCGTCATCTTTTTAAGAAATAACAATCTCAACTCGAGTTTTACATTTATAAAACAAGGACGTGATAGACTGATGTCTTCACACTAAAAACTGAAGTTACGTGCTGTTTTGTATAAAATAATATTGCCAATTGACATCAATGTACATCTTTCTTGAAGTTATTCTAAAGCACAAATCAAGTACATTACTGAAACTGTCCTGATTCTAATTTTAAGACTGTTCTGTTGGAGAAGAACTTTGAAAAAAGTATAACCTAGATATGGGAAGCTTGAGACGGGAAACTTGGCCAAGCAGGAAGAATTTTTTTCATGATTGCAATTCCCGAGTTTAATCTTTCACAGTTTCCTTTCAAAGCAGAAAGTTCAAACAGCTTGGAATCTTATTAAAGATGTGTAGCAGGTCTTTTGTCCTTTTAACTCTCGAAACTGATATTTTTAAGTTTGTTCATTATCTTTCTTCATCAAGTAGATGAGTTGCGAATGCTTATAAAGCATGAATGCATCATGATGTAGTATGGATTTCGATTTACCAAAATAACTTAATCAATTCAATGGCTTTCACTTTCACCTAATAATATCCTCTTCTGAATTTAGTTCTTGATGACAACTTTATCCATTAAGTGCCCTGTGTGTTTGCTATATAAATATGTATACAATGTCGTTGGGTCTCTTGGGTCTCTCGTAACATAAAATGAAGGAAAAGTGATGCCATATTCTTTCCTTTTCAGGGAATAATATTCTTTAACCAGGAATATGTGCTACCTTCCATGGATGGATCCAAGTATATCTGGTCAGAGGTTGATTGGCCCCATGATGGGTGGGCTGGATCTGAATCTACACCGGTTCCTACCTGTGTTTCTCCTGGGGTTGGTCTTGGAAGCAAAAAAGGTACGCATCTCGGGTTGGGTGGAGCAACTGTTGGTGTTGGTTCACTCGCAAAATTAGGGAGAGACTTCACTGATGGTGGAGCATTCGGAGTTCCAGGTTATGCTGGTGCTGGCTCATCTGGCCTTGGATGGGAGATTCAAGAGGAATTTGAGGAGTTTGTTGACCCTCCCGCCACTGTGGAAAATATTAGGACGAAGGCATTCTCTAGTCACCCTTCTAAACCTTTATTTTTGGTTGGTTCAAGCAATACACACATATACTTGTGGGAGGTATGGAGCTTCAACTATGAAATATCATCATTATATCCCCATCAATTGTCCTCTAGTGACTGTTAATTGTCACAACTAGTTGTTTTAGCTGTATTGGAATATAATCTTTACTTTCTTTCTGGGAATCTCTATTGTTAGCTCCCAGTTTCAACTGGTATGTATCTAACCCAAACTGTGCATGATACAGTTTAGTAAGGAAAGAGCTACTGCAACTTATGGAGTGCTTCCTGCTGCAAATGTCCCTCCACCATATGCTCTTGCCTCAATATCATCTGTGCAGTTTGATCACTGTGGACAAAGATTTGCAACTGCTGCATTAGATGGGACGGTGTGCACATGGCAGCTTGAGGTGGGGGGAAGGAGCAATATCCGTCCCACAGAATCATCCCTTTGCTTTAACAACTATGCATCGTACGTTCTTGTCTCAATTCAACTTTCCTGGCTAGCTGGCTGATATAGATAAAAGATTTCATTCCTTTCATCCTGGTTTAGTTATTGAATTGTCTAAGTCACTCATGGTTATAGTAAACATATGCTATAGTTCCTTAGAAATAGCAATTTTTATCCTTCAAGTCGAAGTAATAATTTCTTTAATTTTTTTGGAAGCTTCTACTCTACTATGGTCCAATTTTGACAGAGTACCTGTTCTTTTATTAGCCTGTGTGGTCTAATTAAAGTGAGTACCTCTTAATTAGTCACTAGTGGTGATGTTGATTTCAGGGATGTCACATATGTTACTGCTAGTGGATCAATCATTGCTGCAGCTGGGTATAGCTCTGATGCTGTTAATGTTGTTATATGGGATACACTAGCTCCTCCTACATCATCACGAGCTTCCATAATGTGCCATGAAGGTTCTTCTCTCAATAAAAATTTATGTTTCAGTTGTTGAAATAAAAATTGATATCATCCTTTGCTTTCTTTAGTTTCAGGTTTTTCGGAGCCTCGATAAAATATTTTGGAACTTTGGCATTGTAGACATTTCTTAATTATTAGTGTAGGATTGCAAATAGTAATAGTAGTATAATGATACCAGCGGAGAACTGGTGTTTTGTTATGCTGAGATTGACAATCAAGGAAATTTTGGCGGAACAAAATGCAAAAAGATATTGTTGAATCTTAAGAATAGTGACCATAAGAAATCCAACAAAAGAAAATCATGTACTGAGACAATCAGTGCAGTAGATTCTCATGATATTTGTTAATCTAATTTATTAAAATGCAATATCTTTTTAACGAAGTCATGCAAGGTTCATGATTTACTCATAAAAGTAGCTTTTGCATGCCTTCTGCATTTAGGTGGTGCCCGCTCCCTTTCTGTATTTGATAATGACATTGGAAGTGGTTCTATTTCCCCCTTCATTGTGACTGGTGGAAAAGGCGGTGATGTAGGAGTTCATGATTTCCGCTACATTGCTACTGGTAGAACAAAGAGACACAAACATTCTGATGGTATTGAAGAAGTTATCAATGGGTCTTCCACAACTATCACGCTTAACAAAATTGGGGACCAGAATTCCAATGGGATGTTATGGTATATACCAAAGGCTCATTCAGGTAATAAGATTTGATAAACAATTATTTTTTAATGTGGTACATCTCTTCTAACTATTCAATTGATCTTGATGAAGGGAGCGTCACCAGAATATCTGCGATCCCAAATACCAATTTTTTCTTGACAGGAAGCAAAGATGGAGACGTAAAACTTTGGGATGCCAAGAGAGCTAAGTTAGTATATCACTGGCCAAAGTTGCATGATAGGCACACTTTTCTTCAAGGTGGAGTTGTTCGGGTAATCCTTCTTACCAGTCAAATTGAACTCCCTAGTTATCGTCAGTGTTTGTAGAATGTAAATAGGTTCTTTCTGTTGGAAGACTACATATGATCGACACGTGCATACACTGAAGTAATATTTATATATTATTTGAATGTTGCAGGCTGCCGTTACAGATATACAAGTTGTTTCTGATGGTTTTCTTACATGTGGTGGAGATGGTTCTGTAAAGCTTGTTCAGTTTCAATAAATTCCACTGGAATAATGTGAACTTTAGGACCAAGTCTATGGGCCTGATAAATATCCCTTTCATTTTTGGAACTATAGAAAGCGGAAAAAATACCTGATTGTTGAAACTCTATTGCTCAAGGTAGCATCATTTTCCAAGCTGGCTCGGTGGTTGCTATTTTGGGTTTCATTGTGCTCACTTCTTACTTCCATTGCCATTAAACTTGAGAAGTATTACCAGCCTCGAGCGAGTATCTTTTTCTAAATATTATACACATCCAAAAATACTTGGAAGGGAGGATGCCTTGCCCACGGAAGTTCTCCATGAGGGACAGATCTATTTACATGGAATCCAAAGAATCTTAGCTGTCTCCAGTTCTGGTCACTGATGAACTAAATGAGTTGTGAACTATCATCATAGTTTATCTGCAAGACTGCATGCATTAAGTTCTTAAAGTCTCCCGTGGACGAAGCTGTCCTTGAGTTCCATATTATTTTGTAGAGGTTTATGTAAATTCATGTGTATATATTTCAGTTGAATTTTCTCTCCTCCCTTTTACCAATGTTTAGCTAAGTTCATTGATCATATTGAGTAAATGTAAATTGTTACATTTAGAGATTTAAGGAGTATCATGTGCACTTGAGCTACCCTCGAGGATGTGTGCAGTTGAACCCAAGCAATTGGGATAAGATAGCTTTGTTTAAGTTGATGTACCTTAACAAAAGTTAGTAGTCCATAGAGCAATATAATGACATTCGATGATCATTATATTTTGGGTACTGCTGCTCTTTCCTTCGCTGTCTTTTTCTGTTGGCTTATAAAAGTCAAAAAAAAAGTGGGAGTTAAGCATTCAACATTCCTTTAGGTGTAATATATCAACTGGGAATTTTTTTGAGTTATTCCCACCAAACGTGTTGTGATGCGACTTAAATTCTTTTTTATTAAGATACTTGAAAATTATCTTGTACCAATCAAGAGTAAAAAGAGGTCAATTAGGATGTCCAAGGTCAGAAAGTGCTGAATATTGTTTATATTCCTTTAAAAAGGTTACTAATGTTTGGTGAAACAGTTGTTCTAATTAAAGATTCTAAGGTCTAGTGTCCCTTTATTACTGTCTTTTTTTTTAGTGTAGATTTAAACATTGATTCAATGAACTGACGATGCTGAAGCAGTACCAGTTCCAGTAGTTCATCATTTTGATGACTTATCAAAAAAATAATAAAATCAAGCTTTATTAGTTCATTATTGTTTTTCTAGTAGAAGTCAGATCAACTAATGTGAAGCATAAATATGATTTGATTTAATTGAAGTACATTGGATTTGTAAGTTCAAAGAAGTTGTTAAAAAAAATAGTTCTTATCATGTGTAGACAGTTTGTACTCCATCCCAAAATGAGAATCATGTTATTGGGTTGGTCTGGAATGATTTGAAAGTCCACTTTCATAGTCAGAATACCAAATTGCATTATGGTTAAAAAAGTTTCAATCTTGGTCAGTAATTAAGTAAATTTCACACTTTTCGTAAAACTTGACTTTGAGATCATCTTTGCTCGGAAGTTAAGTTTGAAGAACTAATCACAAGCAAGTTGTTTTATCATGTATCCACAGTTTGTATACTCCCTCCATCCCGAAATGAATGAGAGTCAATGCTGGAGACTCGATTTGAGAGTCCACTTTCAAAATCAGTATAACAAATTGCATTATGGTGAAAGTTTAGATCCTTGTTATTAATTAAGTTAAATATAGTAATTTATGCTTATCCGAAAACTTCACTTTGAACTTTAAAGTCTTATCTCTTCAAATAAGTAAAGCAAGAAGGTCTTAGGTAGGAATGTAAACCTCAACAGCATTTATTAATCAAGAAGAATTGGTAGAAGATAGGACTGATCACGAAGGTTAGCATGTGTGCAGGTTGCTCAATTGAACTTAATGATATCAAGCATTTTGAACTTGAGATCATACCCTTCTAACCTTGAGGTGGTGTCTTGGGGCTTTTTTTTGTTTCTGGACTGCAAATAACTATCCAAAAGGAACCATGATGATTATGCAGATGTGGTCTATCCACCTTTGATTTCAGGTTATCTAATATAATTTGTAAATTTGAAACTTCTGTGTGTACTTCTAGTGCCGTTAAGTCTGGTTGCTTCACTATGTAGATTACTTTCGGTTTTTTAGCTGTTTTTTTCACTTCTAATATCAGATGTAATACCTCGAAATGAAGAAAAAATTCTAGTCCTGTACCTGAGATTCCACAGCTGAAATATTTGTAGCATATGTTTTTCTGTATCTTCTCAGCCACCAAATGGAGCATTGTTGGTTGTATTTGTACAGCTTAGGAACAAATATTTTTCCGTATCTTCATAAAGATTTTATTTTGCTCAACAAGTTATCAATTCTTTTGCTGCCATTAATGCTTAATCATCAAAAAAACAATTCAAGCATAAATTTACTTGTTTTTCTGTTTCTTTATTGCATTGGATGGATGCTCACATTTGAGGTAGAGTTGTATCTCCCCTCTCCCCAACCCCAAAAAAAAAAAATGAAAAATATAGTGGAAGTGCAGACATGAGGGCATATTTTAATCACTTGTTAATGTGTTCGTATTCGGTAATTACAATTTGGCCTTACTGTCTGATTGGTATATCGGTCGGTCGGTAAATATCAAGTTTCTCATTTTCTCCAATGCTCATTAGATCTCCTTCACTCTGATTTGAGTGACACCCAATCTTAGTTACGCCCACGCCCGCGCCCACTTTTTGGTAGCTGTAATAGCTAGTGCTGATACGGCAATATTACAATCCTAATGGTTTTCACCTCTTTCATTTTTAAGGCCATCAAATTGATTCCAATAGGTGACAGCTTGTTCAATATCCTAAATCATGTGGTTCATATAGACCCCTCCGCAGGTTCAATGGTCATCAGTCTATGCTTTTGTCACTTGCTTAACAAAACCATGAAATGTTAGTTTGTAGATTTACTCGTCTCCTTGTGCTTCCAATAACCGAATACAGATTCACTAACCGAACAACTTCTTGTATAATAATAACGTAATGCACAAGACTACAAGAGTAAACCATATTTCTACCCCCACAAAAAAGAGTAAAGTATACATAGTAGTACCAACAATTGAAGCATCCAGGCAGAGAATTTACATACACATAATTTTTATGTTAAAATTACATCCATCGAAGCTTGCGATTCTTAATTCAACACTCACAAGATCGATCAATGGCCGCTTGTTTCTTCGATTTTCTATTCTTCCGTGGAACCAGTTGTTTAAGTCCATCCAACATTGTTGCCTGTAAGATGAACAAATTAAAAGAGTATGAAATGACCAACATATAAAGGAAAAGATAGCACAAAAAGAGAGGAAATTTTATGAGGCTCGTCAAATTTCACCCATTTTCATTCCTTTAAAACGGCGGGGAATGGATCCAAATCTTTTTTTAGTTAAAAACCCTCCTCCAGCAATAAGTAAAGTTAATCAAGCTAAAACAGTGACTGCTGAAGCTAAGGAAACAGAACCGGACCATATTTGATTACTTAAGTTCAAACTTCCATTCCAGTCACCTATAATTGGAGGTATTAACTATCAAGTACTGACTTCACATTCCCTTAAACAAAAGAAAAAAAATTGGGAAAATTATATATATGTCGACAAATATAATGACGAAGTTGAATTGCAAGAATTGCAACCAATGTGATGTGTGAGTTCTTTCTTAATTCCATGTACCACATCCGTCAACATCTAATCTTGACACAAATTTGTTCATATGTTGTATGACTCAAATAATTATATCATCAATAACAAAGGATGTAGATACAACTCTAAATAATTTGTATGCAGTACACAAAGCTCAAGCATCTAGAATAACTAGAAAATTGCAAACTAAAGGATAAACATTACAAACTACAAAGGAAAAACTAACCTTAAGTGAAGACTTTCACTAACTTACTAATCGCTCAATGGTTGCTGCTGAAGTCTTTGCTACGGAAGACCAAGAAAGTCCCAAAAAATGAAAAGAGTAAATTGCACTTAAACTTCCTTAATTTTTTTACTTTATTTTATTCTTTCTTCAGAACAAATTAAACAGGTAGTGCTATCGTCGTCTAATTATTATTCTACTTTCCTAAAGGCCAACACATTCTTTGCTGACTTGGTCAATGATATTTTTACTCATTAGGATAATATTAATGGGATACAACTGTTTGAAGAACTGAAGAAAGGTCAGTATCATTTCACTTAAGAGATTGATTTGTATATAATCAAAACTGATGGTTTCTTTCTAACTTCCAAGTCCGTGTGGGCGTAGCATATACCAAAAAGTGAAAAGCCATGGCAAAAACTTCAAACTTCAATACTACCTTTTAATCAAGTGTACGATAGAGCCAAGTAACTTTTTTATTACTCTTGACCCATCATATATTTTTGTTCCAACTTTATGTTGAAATTTATAGAATGTTTAATTTAGTAGCGATGTCATAAGATATTATGATAACAAATTTGAATACATTGTGTTATTTTAAAATAAAAGACGATGAGACTTTTATTTAGAACAAAAAAAAAATTGGCATACAAAACTATTTTTGTGAAATGGAGACTGCAATAATATGAGAATAACCTTACAAGGAAATGGCTAGAACATGACAATGGGCAGCATCACGGTAACCTACTGTTATTAAATTTTCTCAGCTTATAGCTTCAGAAGCCAAGTTATCAACCATGGATTTTTATTTTGAGTACTATAAGATTTCATTATAACAACGGGGAGGGAGAGGGAGAGGGAGAGGGAGATTAATTCAGCAATTTTTGCTATGCAAAGACGTGGTCATATCATCTACTTTGATTTGACAGGTGGTTGATGTCAAGACTCTTCGTATATTTTTATGTGATGCCAAAACCCCACACGTCAGGCTTCAATTTTCAACAGCCCTCTATCAAAGGCTTTGGTCTAAACCATTCAATAATTAATCTCTCTCCAATGAAATTCACATTATGCAATCTATGTATATCAGCAGATTCACACACTCAAAAAAAAAGACCTTACCATTTCACTTTTCATAATGCTGTTAACAACTGGCTCCCATTTGTTTCAAGAAAATTATTTTTTGATGCATTATTGAATGTTTGATATGACAATGAGAAAAAAACCATAGTAAATCACTTTATGGGTCAATGCACATTTGGACTAAAGCTGATCCATCTCCTCGAAAAACAACTGTTGACTTAATCTAATAACTTATACAAAAAATTTATAGGCAAAGAAAAATATGAAGAATTATTCATGTAAAATTAAGAATTACTTACCCAAAAGTTAGACCTGGCATGGGAGATGCTAAGAAAACTTCCGTCCCTCCCAATTTTGGCCATCTTCGCCTTTCTACTACTATGATCACTCTCATCATCACAAGCTGCTGCATCCTCCATGGAGTTGGGTGAAATGACAAAACTGCCCTCACCAGCCTCCCTTTCACTGCCCTCAAGTTTAAGGGGCTTTTTCGGCTTTTGGGCCCAAGAACCAAAAAGCCCACTCCCCTTTTGGCCTGATGATCTCTTTTCAAGAAGCACTGCACCAATTTGGAATCTCTCTGAACTCCCACAATGAAAAGAATCTCGGCGCATGCTGCTGAATCTGAATGAGGAGGAAGATGAAGGGGAAAATACAGTCTTTCCCACATAAGGACCATCAAAGACAGTGGTGGGGGAGGGTGCTTTAGTAATTATATTGGAGGAGTCCATTTGCTGCAGCCTTGGAGGAAGCTGAAGCTCTAAGCACTTGTTGGTGGGGATGGGCAGAGTAATGAGAGCTGTGCAGGGTCGGGGCTTGCCTGGCTCTTCTTCCCAGTGGAATGGAACCGAAGCTGAGGTTTGGAGTGGTGGAGTTAGCATGCCCGAAGGCTCGGGTGACAGCATGGGTGGGGCAGAGAACAGGGGAAGCTTAGGTGTGAAGGTTGTTTCGGTCTCTGCTTCGGATGCCATCAATGGTTTTTTTGTGTGTGTGCGCGTGTTTTTCTCGGAGGGAATTAAAGAGAGAGAATGGTTTTGTTATCTCTACGTGAAGAAGAAATATAAGGAGAAATAAGGAGGAAGGCAAGGAGCAGGAGGTTCATATAGCTGCTGCTGCTGCTGCTGCTGTTCACAAGAAAAAACAGCCATGATATTATACATCTTTGAGCATAATAATACTTCGCACCAAAAGTTCAACTAAACGATAAAAAATAATGAAAATGTTATGTCCTTGAAAAGTTGCAATGCAATATATTTTGTACGAAACTGCATTCAACATTTACTATAAGAAAAATATATATATATCATCTATTCGATGATATAGTGGTACTCAAAAGAAGGGTTCGTTTAGTTAATAACGTTTGTAACGGTAGCGTTTTTTAAATATTTAAAATTTAAAAATATTGTATTATTTTTAGTATGTTGTATTTTAAATTTTTATATTATATTTATATTAAATAAACTGTATATGAAATAATAATTTATAAATAAATAAATTTTTAAATATATTTAAAAATTTTAAACACAAAAAACGCTCCACACACTATGTAACTAAACATACACAAAAAAAACATACTTTAAATAAAAATGCTCACCCTTTTTCAAAATAAGCTTCTTATTTAACTTTAAACACTCTTTTACAAGTTAAAATTTGCCTAGTGCGTATATATATTTTTTTCAATAAAAAATTTCCGTAAATATTTATTTATTTTAAAAAAAATTATTTATTATGCAGTTGTTTAGAATTTTTATTCTTGAATAATGAATGTATAATATTTGTGTCGGTGTGAGGAAGATAAATGGAGTATGTGTTTAATTAGTTAAGCAATGCTAAGGTCAAAGTGAAGAATAATGTATGATTTGGAAGAATGATGAAATGCCAATTCTACCATTATTCTACTGTTTTGGCCTTTGGGGAATTCAATAATTTGCACATGACATGACATGCATGCATGCATGCATATAAGATAAAAATATGTGACTTTTTCTCTTTTAGATTTATGAGTTTGTGGTTAAGAATCATAGTCATTATTATTGATTAGTTGTGTCTATGTCTGGTAATGTCCTCATCAGGGTTGTGCAGCTGCTCCAATCCAATTTCTACACTTTTCATGCTTATATATACAACTCAAACCATTTTTCTAATCGGAAGAATCGTTTTACATACTTTTATATATAAGAATTAATATATATAGCAATAATCAGAATAAATATTTATTATGATCAATATTATGATAAATAATTTTTTTATCATTCATTGTAGGTAAGAGTAATTTAAATTTATAAAAATAAAAATAAAAATTTTGTTATTTATTATTATTACTAGCGAATATTTTTATTAATAGCGGATACTGACAAATTTATAATTAATTTTGACTTTTTGTAATACCGTCATGATTAGTGTAGCGGATGACAAAATCCAATTTATAATCATAGCGGTTGATTGGTGTAATAGAAGGTATTAAATCTATTTATTCAAAATTGATTCATAACAAATATTAGTTATTATAAATCATTTTGCACATATATACACACACATATATACAAATGATGTGTGTATATATGCATAAGATATACTCCACATTGTACCTCAAATTACATGATTGTAACGAATACTTGGGTAGTTTTATTTTCAAAGTAGCATTACCTCTTTTTCATTGTTTAGATACTTGGATTGTTTTTCATTGTTTAGATACTTGGATTGGATTTGGGAGTAGGTTGTCTAACTGTCGGATAATCAGTGAGAGGATACAGATGCAACAACAAATTTTTTTTAAAGTTTTCTTCAACTACTACCATGGCTACCTTGGCCTGTATTATTAATAAATAAATTGAAGGCTGCCTGATTAATTTATTTGGGAAATGCATTGGATTCTGTCTAAACCATGACAGTAAAAATCCGGACAAGACTTGTTGGACTTTTTTACCTCAGAAATGGTGTCCCAAAAGCAAAAGTCATGCCACTCCTCCATTCTCTACAGTTTACAGACTCCCGCTGCTCTGCTGGCATGGAACTTGAACAAGTATTTCTTCATAGTCCTCCTATATTTCTAGGTTTCAATTAAGTTACAAAGTCAGATTTCTTTTTCATACTTAGTTTAACAAAGCAAAGAGAAGAATCCCGACTGATTATTATAATCAACTTCTATAAAGGCTTTTTTTGTTGACTCAATCCATAACCATTACTATTACTACCACCGTCACTCCCTCACTCACCCTGTTCATAAATGAGAATGTAATTTCCATATTCTTAACGGTTTTTCTACACATATTCTATTAAAATAACTTAATTATTTTTTGATGATTTTTATTAAAGTAATGCGTTAGGAGGACTTCAATATGAATATACCTTTAGAAAAGCTGAACAAATAAAAATAAGATTCTCGTATGATATTGATGATGGAGTACATTACACTGAAGTGTTGAAGGACTGACTGAGGAAGCCAGCCAGCCAGCCAGCTAAACTAGTCCCTCACCTCACTTGAGAGAATGCAAAAGTCAAAAGAAAAAGAAAGAAAAGGAGAGCCTTAATAATACAATACTTGTAAAACACACTAGTTAGTATTCAGACAAAACGCAGAGAAGCAAACAAATAAGATTCGGCTCACCTTTATTAGATTTCCTTTCATTCAATTATCATTTACAGCATAACAGAAGTAATAATATATGTATGTATGTGTATGTATGTACATAAAAATGTCAAAATATATAGCATCAAATAACAGCAGCTACTATATAGAGTATGTGCTACTGCTGAGTGCTGACCAGATCACCCCAAAACAAAGTATTCACAAATTCCAACACTTACTTTACTACAGCATAAAAATAGTCTACCAAACTCCGTTATAGCCCAGTCCCATCTAAATAGACTGCTGCTACCTCTTTGTAGCTCCAAAAAAACACACAATAAGCATCCTAAACCCCTTTTACTGAGTTATCTTAGCCCTAATTACTCTATTATTATAACTCCCCCACCCCCAACAAAGAAGTAAATAAAATAAAAAGAAAAAAGAAATCAAACTTCAGGCTTCAGATTTTAGCTCTGAATCTATGCTTACTATTGTTCCTTCACCGTCTAAAGAAGACACAGGAAGCCTGTATCTAGGAGTCATCTTTTTCATGAAGATCTTCTTCGCCATTTTACAGAACTCCCTGCAAAAAATAGACAAATATAATGAAATTGCTAGTCAAAGAGAAAAACACTAGACTGAATCAAAGTTTTCAAGCCACTTACAGCCATGGATCGTCGCCCACGAGCATCGTATCCCCCTCATTATCAGTGTAAACAACTTGCCACTTTTTTCGTTCCCCAAGCTCTCCCTTAATCTTAAACATCTTCTCCAGTTCAGTTATAAGGTCATCATATCCTTCTAATGCAGTCAAGTCAACAGCGCGGCCAACAGCAACCCCTTGCATTTGTACCTGATTGAGCATAAATAAATCACAACCATTTGTAATCAATCGCAAAGCAATGCTTTAAAGCCAATCAACTGTATAAAAAAAATGAGAAAAAGTACAGCCTTCACCTTAGTTCGAGTTCTAGTGGAACAACCCCGCTTGCTTTGGTGTATTGCCTCTAACTGGACTGACTGATTCTCCTTCATAGACTTTAAAAGCTCTGGCTTTTGTGCTCTATCAGCTTCTGATTCAGCAACTGAAATAGGGGCTTGTTTACCATTATCGGAATATGACACTTCATTTTCTGGGGGAGGAAGGTTCTTGGAGTTGTTTCTTAGATCAATGCCAAATAACTGCCAACCTGAACTAGTCTTAGATTTTTTCACTCTTTCCGCTTGGTCTTGTACAAGGCAATTGATTGCTCTTGATGAGATGGGAGAATTATGATTTGGAATAACTGATCGAGCTGTCACATTTCTATTGTCTTCTAACGAGTCTCGAAACAGGTTCAACGAACCCGGCCAGGTGTCATCAGGAAGGGCCCTCGAGCTACAGTTGGTATTAGCGCCATTCATATATTTTTGCTTTGGAGGCCAGACAGCTTGGCTTTCGTTGCAGCATTCAACTTCGGTGAAACAACCCAAGTGGCTCAGTTCAAGGGATGTAGCTGATCCTGGATACCAGAAAGGTGAAGCAGCTGAACAAGTAACACAAACTGAGTATTGGTTCAAAGAAAGTGTCGAGATAACAGTTTTCTATACCAGCAAGAGGAAGCTCAATTGGCTGTGGTCTTTTGTGCTTTATCACTGGTGGATGGAGGTCGAATGAAACAGAAGGCGTGAAGGGCTCAATTTCCCATGCTGAAACCCTCTCTGGCCTTTGTATGGATGCAGGTTCATCCCATTGAATCTAAAAGTGACATAATCGGGAAATGGAAGAATTAGAACAAGACAATATATTAAGCCAAAAACCAAGAGAGTGAGTTAAAACTCATAGCAACCTTCAATGACCGCCACTTAGAATCTGACCATTGCAAGGAGATACTTCCAACCCCAACTATAGTGCCTGTGAACCTGGAAAGGCAAAATACTAAATCAATAATAAAGAAGTAGCTCCCAACAACAAATGGATAGATAAACTGGACCCTACCTTCTATCAGGAGAATCTTCCCCTTCAAATTTCATTTTGAATCTCATGCCAACTGAAAAACCATGACTGACAGCCGCCAGATATTTGTTCAAACCAATGATAAATTGGCTCGTCCTGGACAGTTTCATTATGTAAATGAAGCTTAAGGAACTCAGAGCTAATAAGCATTTGGAAGAACAAACGATGCATTTAAGAATTTAATCAATATTTTCACAAGAGAGAATGAGACCTTGGCTTGTAGTACACAACAAACAAAGTTTGTGTTGTAATGGCATGAGATGCGGTTGCAAGTACACCAAGATGCATGCTATGGCTGGATATGACTGATGGAGGCATGGAGCTTTGCCGTCTACCAAGACGTCGAAGCCCAACACGCAATTCCCCAGTTTCATCTCTACTTGGAAAAATATGTAAATTGATAGCCATCCCACCATGTAACATTTACAGCTATGAGCTGAACAGCATGACGTACCCAAAAAAATCAAAAAGAAAATACCTCAAAAAAAGAAAAGCATCCCCAGCAATTAATCTCTTAAAAGTTACAAATGTACTCCATCCTGTTGAGAGCAGATGTCTACGAGGTTGGCCTGATATTAACAACAGAATGAAGATTTATATAACCAGTACAGCAGAACTAAAAACGTCAATTATGGATATCCAGTAAAGCTACCTCTGAATATATGTTTAAATCGCCACTCATACCCGTGAAGATCTTTTGCAACCAAATCCTGGGTTGGGATTGCCTGTGTCATGTCCTGCAGAATTGGAGAGAATGCATCATATCAACACGGGAGGCATTCAAAATAATTGAAAGGAGGGTATGATAGGCAACAACAAACGCTTCTGAAAATAGAAACTCAAAATCAGAGTAATAGGTAAACCATTATCAGAACCTTTGTAATCCAAATTATCACTAAACTGCGCAAAACACCAGTTTTCTTTGTTACCATATAAAAATCCTAAATTTCAACTCTATCCAATATCTCCACTTCAATTTTCTAATAATTCTAACAGGTAAGTGAAAACAAGGAGAATACCAGTGGAGGAAGGCATTCATTAGCGTGCTTCTGAAGAACAGAGAACCCTCCATGAGTGCTTGTGTCCGATGCTGTTAAAATCTTACAAAATGAGTGTATAAGCCGCTTCGGTGGATCAGTTGGAATGGGATCAGGAGTTGTAGGCTCAACTTGCTACAATTTATTGCACACAAGACATAAATATATAAGCTACCGACAATATCCCCATATTAGGAGGCCTAATAAGTCTTACTAGTTGCAAAAATAGAATTAGGCACGAAATAACTACCTCTACTTCTGGGTGTAAAGTAATTTGTGCATAAACTTCATCTGTATCTGGTTCTGCCTATTCATAGAAACGAATAAAATAGGAGTGAACATTAAAGAAAGCAAAGACAAGTCCAGAAAAATAAATATCAGAGTTTAGAAATGGAAATTACCAGTAATTGAATATGAAGAACGCGACAAAGGATCTTGGAAGGAAGATTAAACAGGGGGATTTGGGGATCCAGTTCCTGATTTGTTGATGCCTCTAACTGCACAAACATAGCAGAAATGTATATCAAAAATCAAATAAAATTTCTTAAAAAAGATAAAACTAAGCTTCTAAAGTGAGGAAGGGAAGCATGCTTGTTCCATGTGACCCTGAGGGAAGTAGAACACTCTCTCTCCTTTACGAGGGACATCAACCGAAGGCCCTGCACATGCCCTCCATAACTCTGTATAAAGATCATCGCTTTTCAAACCTACCCAACAAAAATCAACAAAATCTTAAGAAAAGAGGTCTAAAAGCCAAAGTGGAAGAAGAATTGAAGAACAGCTTTCCCAGAAACCAAACAGACTAAAAATAGTACTACTTGCATACTTTTTTCTCAACAAAAAGACAAGTTAAAACATCCACATAAAAAGAAGATAAATTGGAAATTAAAAAAATGGGGCTAAAAATTAAGAGTTAGCAATGTCAACTTCCAAATTTTGCTTTTCTATTTCTTTCCTTCAGCGTACTCAGCTCTAAAGATACAAACTTTTTTGTTTCTCCACTATATTATTGCTCATAGACTAAATTAAATAACCCAAAAAAGAAGCTATTAGTGGTATATCTTTACTCACCTGTTTGAGAAATTGACGAGGCTCTGATAGCATCAACATGCGCCATTAATACAATCCACCCAAAACCAAGCTCACATAATCTAGAGAGAGAAAGGAACTGAAGAAACAAAAGAAAAACTCTAGCACCTAGTTCAACCTACCCAATTTATCATCCTCCTCCTCCTTATCAATAATAATAATCCAAACAAAACCGACCGTCTATCCATTCAATTCATTACACTACTAAGAAAATTGAATCAACCCTTTTCCATTACTGCTGCGTGAAACCAAATTGTAACGAATGCTAGTCGATGATGATTAGCTAAATTAAAAACCACTCCCTCTCTCTCTCTCTCTAGTCAATTACAAAACCACTCTTTTCTTTTGTCTTTCTCCAGTAACCAAAACCACCTTAATTCCTCCTTTGCAAGCTAGCTAGCTCAAACCCATTTACCTGAATCCCAAAACAGCTTTCAAACGTCCTATTATACCACCTCTCTGCCTCTCTCTCTCTCTCTCTCTCTCTCTGTATATATATCTCTATTTTCTCTCTTTTTATAGTAGTAGTCCTGTAAATGAATCGCGTGTTATATATAATGCGTCGCTCTATGTGAATTTAAGTATCACCGGTTAGCTTCTGCTTCGGCTTTGGGCTTTGTTTGTTTGTTTGTACCCGTGTGATAACGGCTGATGCCAATTGATTGTACCAGTTGACGGCGCATGGGGAGCTGTTACATACTTACATATTCGCACATGCATCAATGGAGAGTACATATTCGCATAGAATAAATGTAAATGCATAATTTTCGTCTATGACTTCATACACTACATGCATTATATTTATTTAAAAGTAAAATTTAATACAAATTTTTTTGTTAATTCTTATTTTTTTTAATAATTAAGACTTATATAATATTTAATTATAGTATATGTAAAATTGCCCATTCACATATGATATGCATCAAGGTGAATTTATGTTAGTAACAAAGAAATACAAAAATCAGTTTGATATTGTCTTTGGGGCAAAAATAATATAGAATTATATTTTTATAAAAAAAAATTGATAGTTATACAAAATTTATTTTACACAAATATGTAAAGTATCAATTTTATACGGACGGTCTAAAAATTAATACTATTATACCATTAAATATGAATTAGATAATTTTAAAAAAAAATTAAAATCTTTTGATTCTTTTAACGAAGTTTGTAATAGGAGCTTTACTTACCATGATAAAATCTATTTTATGATTTTAACAAAATCCTTAATTATCTCTCAAAATGTAGTGTTGGCATGGTGTAAAAATTTTATTTCTCTAGAAAATAAGATTTATATTAATATGAATAAAATTTTGTAGAAATGTTTATAAAATTTTCTTTGAATAATAATAATTTTTAAATAATATTAACATAATAAATATATATTAATACTTTTTTTTCTAATACGTATGCCGTTTAGCGCTGTAAGTGCAATATATATATATAACTATGAGTTTATATCAGTAGTACCAGCTTGACTAAAGCTTTCATGCATGACTACTCTCGTGTAAAAACAAGTCCACCAGCTTCTCTTGCATTATATATATATGAAGCGTGCACTTATAACATTAACACTATAAAAGGCCACCAATTAAGATATATATATACTAATAAAGAGGACTAAAAAATATATTACTAACAAAACAGTGATATATAATAAACGACCTTTATATAAAACAAAAGTCCAATTGAAAAGAAAGCACTAGACGCCTACTAAAATGTGGATGATAAGCATATATATTGCTAAGGAAGTAATTTGGATGCTCGATCTTATTTTTAAGGTAGCTGTTTGTAAGCACCTTAATTGTCTTGTGCAATTACTACTATATATATATATATATATATATATATATATATATATATATATATATATATCACTTTCTCCCACAACTTTCACTTTATGTAAAAAAAATCTCCTTTTTTGGGTACCATAGACATCTAAAGATTAAAATGGAGCTCACACCAAAGAAGAAGAAGAAGATTACACCAAAACTAGATTAAATTGGAGCAAATTCATACTAAAATGGAGGGTAATTATTGAAACTAGCTAGCTAGCTAGTTGTTGTGACGCACTCTCTCTCTCTCTCTCTCTCTGCAATTTATGTATGATTTTAATAAAATAATAATAATAATAATAATAATAATAAAAAAAAAAAGTAGGTGATGGAAAATAAGAGGGAAATGTTTTAATATATAAAATGAGAGAAGATCATAAGCAGACCAACCCCTTTTCTCCCCCCTTCCTTATATTATTGATTTTTTAAATTGGGAAGTCTTACCTTTGAGCATCAAGAATGCATGGGTGGACTAAGCACGGGATGGGAAATGAATCAATGATAGGAGGAGGCTGAAGAATCATTGTTTGTAGCTTGGGTGAATGAATTAACACTTGTTTAGTCCCTTTTTCAGAGAATAATAATTAATCAAAAGAAAGGGAGAGAGTGTGTTTTAAGACCCAACTTTATTCAGAATCAAATGTTGACTCAACGGTGTCCTAGGCCAACACCCCCCCCCCCCCCCCCCCCCCCCCCCCAAAGCAAGTCATTTACATTCAATTTCAAGATGCCTTCACCAAATAACTCAACAATTTGTTCTAAAATACTATGTTGATAAAAATAACATGAAAAAGAATCCAAATTACTTGGACCCATATATGGAATGTCTTATAATTAAAATATTGCTGGCAGATAACACTTGGTCTATTAATGACTCTTGCCATATCCGAATGGTTAAGACCTTAAAATTCTCAGAATCACTCCACTTAAATATACCGCTACTACGACTCAAATTAAAGTCTAATAATTAACCTTAGGGGAAAAGATCTTATCCCTGAGGTTCCATTTGGATTACAAGATTTTATACCTCTGAAAATTGTGCATATTGTTTAGATACTAATGAATCATATTGTTTAACTTTATTTTATTCCTCATTGCACTCAATTAACTAATATAATTAAAATACTTGTGTATCTTGACAAATCTTCCGAATTCTTTCCCATTTCTTCGAGTTTGGGAAGCTGCAAAACTACTTTTCCCCTAAAGTCATGTAAAGAGTTTAAAAGTGATGTTGGAGAGAGATAAGAGGAGGACAGTGGTTGACCTCTGAATGGGCAGTGTGCATATTAATTTGTTCGGTTGATATTATTTGTTGTATTTAGAGCGTAGTATTTGGAACGTTTGGAAATTTAAATATCTCACATTATTTTTGGTGTTTTGCCTAAACGTAATATTTGTAAGTTAAATAAGTTACAGTTGTTAGACGTATGAAATTCTCAAGTACGTTTGGTGCGTTTGAAACTTCCTAACCTACCAAATGCTTTAAATGTCAGTAAACGATCAAACACTAATACCATTTCTATTCCAAAAAACGTAGTGTCATCTACAAAATTTACAGATATTAAAGATGTTATTTTAACTTCATGCATTTTAAAGAAAAGTAACTAATTTTCAGTTTACCTTCCTAATCCAATTCAAGTAACAATATCAAATATAGTTCAATTCAACCATGTTTATCAATAAAAATTTTAAAACATCATGTCACTCCTCATCTTTCTCTAAGGAAAAAAGAAACTTTTGCTTTGGGACGTACAAAAAGACAAAATAGAATATAATGCGGTGGTTTAGCAAAATCCAGTTCTCTTTTCTGGCTTACATGCATTAGTGATTGTGATGCATTGTTGTGATGCATTGTTATAAGAGATTATTTATTTAGTAGTAGTAGTAGTAATAGTAAATAAGTGCTCCTTTCTCCATTGGAGTGGAGTACTCCTCCACTTCATTTGAATCCATGTAATGCTTGAGTTTTTTTGTTAGAGTTCATGATTTTATTAAGCCATGATCTTTGATAGTTATAGTTAATTTTAATATCTAGAAATTTAAAAATTTTATGAACACTTTCTAAAGAACACTTAAAATTTCATATTGATTATAGAGAGATAATTAATAATAAAATTGGCATGTTGATCGTGTTTTAAATATAAGTCTCACGTTGAGTATTTGACTATGTCACACATGATTTATAAGCACCGGGGTTGGTTGTGCATTTTTGCTAAGAGCCCTCACCCTGAGCACGATGCCGGGTTGGGTCTATATTTTTGGAATGTGACAATTTTCAAACAATAGTTAGAAGGAAGTTTTAACCGTTGGAATGAAACTGTCAATTACTTTTCTATTATAAATAAAGTGTCTTCTTGATATTTTTTAATACAACTTTCTGATTTCTTTTCTCTATTCTTATACGCCTATCTTATTTTTAGGAGACGTTTGTTAAATAACTCGTTGCAGTAAATAAGAAACGAATATCGTCTTAAGAAAAGAACGATTTCATTCGATTTAAGTTATTGTTCAAATATTACACAGCGAGGTACTAACAGTAAGCAAGTATGTCCTTATACTCCATTCATTTTGCCTTTGTTTATAAGATTATTATGTAAAGAATTAATGTTCATCTTCTCAGATCTCACTCTTAACTTCTTCTATGAACTTCGATGTTGGCATCCAATGATTAGCAGAAGTTTATATATCGTGGTTGTGCGCTCCAACTGGCGCCAACAGAACCATTTCCCCAGCGTCACGTAGCATTTGCTTTTCTACAATTATTTTGCACTTACATAAAGAGTTTACGAAGCTATTTTTACACTTCTTATATTCACGTTAGGTTATATTTATTTGCAAAAATACTGAATGGAATAAGACCATAAGCATGTTTGTTTGTAGAAAATAACAAAATATAATCCATGTAATATGTTAAATAACGAATTAATTATACAATAAAATAATTTATAGTGATAATATATTAATACAAATAATATTATCACACCCTTTAATATTTTTACAAACAAATCGAAGCCTAAGAGTGTAAGAAAAATATGTGCCTAAAGTCAAATACAAAGTAAAGTGTAGTCAAAGAGAGAAACATTTTGGTATCATCAAATAGCCCGAACGCATGATTCAAGATTTTCTTGTCAAGTTACATGAAACAGATTTTCGAAAGTTCATAAAAAAAAAAACTATTGCTAATTGTCCGGAAGATGACAGGGTCGGTTTATAAATTTTTCTTCCTTTTTTCGCATTTAGCTCCTAGGATTATAGAGAGAGAGAGAGAGAGAGAGAGAGTGCAACGAGATGTTCGCAAGTCTCGTGAGGGGGCAGGGACATTGTTGATACCACTAGCGAGAGATGGTGTGTTAAATTCCAACCTTAAGTTTCTTAACAGTTACTGGTATATGGAGGGGGGTTAAAGAAGTTTCTCTAGGACTCCAAGTTAATCGGGTCTATGTTTAATTGTTTATATTTAACTAAGGATGGTTTAGTGGAGTATTGGTCACCTTGGGAGTGTAACCATCACTTACTCTTGACCTCATTTGACAATTCCTAAACCGTAGGATCTATCAATCAAGAATCTTGAATTTTCTTCCACTTTTTCTGCTATTTATTATTATTATTACATTTTTTTAGCAAAATAGGGACCCAAGCTTTTTACATACGTACGAAAATAATAGGTTTCATGTGGAAAATGCCATCAGACTTACTAGGGGCATGAATTTTTTTTTTTAATTTCTTGTTTGTTTGCAAATTATAAAATCACTAGTGAACTGAACTGAACTAATGGGTCAAGTGACCAATAGTTGTTTTCTATTGGGATTTAGTGGATAGCAATGCCCAAGTAGAGGCTATTTTTCTTAATATACTTATTTTCTAATAAACACACCCTCCGTTCTTAGAATAATTTTAAGATAACTATTGATTTTCTAAAAGTCAAGTTGATATATTTTTAAATTAATATAATTTATTTAAATTTTTAAATAAATTATATCTAGTAGTACTTTTTAAGTAATTTATGATATTCATAATTGTATTGATATAAATTAAATTGAGTTTTAAAATATTTAAAACTAACTTTTTTAAAAGTTAATATTGATTATATAATTTGAGAGAGAGGGAGGGAGTATAATTAATTAATAGTGCCATGTATAACTATTGCAAAGTAAAGCTAAAAACCACAAATATGGCCTTGTAGTATAATTTAATATAATAATTTGTATTTCTTTACAGTAATGCCACATGCCTGCCTAAGATTTTTACATAACAAACTGTTTTTCCTATTCTGTTTTCGAAATTAATTGGGTAATAATTACTTTAAAGAATTCATATTGATTATTTCATTTAGCACCAGCAATGGCATACCATTCTGATTTTTAAAAATTAAATGAAGGACGGTGATAACACTTTAGATGAAATCGTGGTAAGCCAATGGGGGGAGAAATATAATAATATGAAAGATGTTATCACCGTTCTAATGAATATTTATTATATCAATAAAATATTTAGAGGATGAATAAACTCAGAAAAAGGCTGGCTATTAATGTAAAACTGACTTGTTCACACGAGAGAGACATCAGCAAGTAAAACCAGAATGACAAAAAGAGTATATATTGTAAGAAGATTGAACCCCTCAAGCAACTCAACTTGATTCCCTCAAAATGGATTTATAGTTTTCTTCTACCCCAGAATCGCTCCATGGCAAATGATGCAATATTCTACATGAAATATGAGATCCAAGGGTAAATATAGCTCTATAGTTTAAGGCTATACAACACAAGGTACAAGCACCATTTGCTCATGGAAGAACTCAAAATGCCGACTCAAAATGAAACGCCACTCCTTCCTATCTATGCCCACATTTTTTCACTGATGAGAGCTGCCATTCAATTCACAAGGTCAAACAAGGGACAAACTCTGAGACCATGAATGAAAGAAGCCGACTCCATTTATGCATAAGAACCTAAATGCTGCAGAAAATGGATGATGATCAAAACCCCCAGGAACCAATCAACTACAATGCTTCAAGTGCCATTTTGAGCATCAATGCAGGCTAAACAAGAACTAGACTCCGGGCAAAACTGTAACCACACCAAACATTCACTACCTCCCTGTAACACAATATCCTGAAAAGGAATATGTATATATGGTTAAATTGAGAATCACAGGCTAATAGAAACACAGAGCATTCCAACAATGACCAACGAGTTTAGATTCACTTTTTAATTTAAATAACACAGAAATAAAGAGAGCCATGAAACTGATAATAGACCATCAACAGCAGAAAATGTAAGAGTGAGAAAATTAGAAAAGGGTAAAAGAACCGGAACCAGAAAAATACAAGTCCACTAAACAACATTGTATTAAAAAAGAATACAAGAAAAATTGAACGCTAGCAAAACTGTCTAAGTGGGAGAATGAAAATAAAAAAAAGAGAATAAAAGATGGGGAGAGAGAAAGATAGAGAGAGAGAGAATGAAAAGAACAATTGAGCAAAAAAAACATTTAGGGAAGAACACCACGTCGTAACAAAACTCCGAGAAACTGCCCAAAACACTCAGAAAGGGAGCAATGACAATGGAGAAAATCGAGAATTGTGACAGCCCCATCATGTTCCTGACCAATAAAACTCAGTCTTTGATATTTAGAAGGAGACCCAGAGCAAGCATTTTAACTGCTTTAACTTGTTGCCAGTTATCATGACTGACAAATGTATTCATTAAAAACATGACGTGCCACCAAGTAAGAAGAATAAAAGAAGCTTATATTGCCATGGAGATTAACAACAGAACCTAGCAAAAGAGGTCATTAATCTTACACCCTACACGCCCCACCATACCCAATAACAACATTACATATATTCTTCCCTCAGGAAGAAAAAAAAGTCAAGTCCTTGCAACAACATCCATAAACTTACTCATTACAAATTTGAAAGTACACTGCCTATCAACAACCTAACAGTATAAATTTGAAACTACTAAACCCTTCACCTAGACCCATATTAAGAACTCAAGAAGCAACCATTATCTACAATTAATTCAACTTATTTCATAACTATGCCGCTTTGAAATCATAGAAATGAAGGTTATTTAATTTATTCATATATAGTTGAATTCTTTTCCCAAGATTTCATAGCTATAGCTGCCTCTCAAATTCAGAAGCAAAAAGAAAGTTGTTGAATGGTAGAATATAGTAACGGCGTTACTTTAAAAGGTAGGTGAGAGGGAGGGAGAGCAAACACTAAAAATTCAAAGTCAAGCAGCATCTAGTGTCATGCGAAAAAAGAGAGCTGTACCTTAAGAAATCTTCTTATTCATACAATAGAGCAGTTGAAGGAGCTGCAGAACTGGAGCAAAGCAGCCTGATTAGCCTGATCAAGATATTCACTGATAAGGCGGGGATACCTCCCAGGAGAACGACCAGAAAGATTTGCCAATGAAACCACCAAATATTGTTTTGGATTCTTAATTTCTTTCAGTGGATCCTCCTCTTTCTTCCCTGCATTGTACAGATGAACAAAGGTGGCATTGTAACCTACTGTCTCACCAAAGTCTGGGACTTCTGGTTCCTCCTCAACCCTATCCTGCTCTGGCCGTGAAAGAAGTGTAACAATGCTATCCAGCATCCTCCCCCAATGTCCACCAGCTGCTGGATCCAAAAACACTGAGGATTCACATATAAGTCTAGTTGAAGCAACTGAAGTTAACTTGAGCTCAACAGAGCCTGTGATGAGCTTCAGGTTAGGTATCCAAATCTGATCCATAATCATAATAAATATACCGGGCTGAACAGCATTAACCGAATCCACAAGGTTTTGGGGTCCATGCTTGACCAGAAAGAGTGACATAAATATCACAAGGGACTTAACGAACTTCACTGTTTTGTTATTCTGGAGCCGCCAAAACAGGCAAGTCCAAATACGGCTCATGTAGGGAGCAATCACATCGTATCCAAGGTTTTCAATGATTGTGTTAAGCACATAAAACCCCTGTTCGTCTGTTCTAGGAGACGTAACGAGCTTATTGAATATTTCAAGAACCTGATTCAACCTCCCTTCTCTATTAAGCTCATTAGGTGCCTTCTGAAGGAAAGACTGAAGCAAGCGCACAAGGGCTGGGACATTTGCAGGTTTTTTCCATGAGTCAGGCAATAAGAGAATGTCAAAGATCTGCATGTAGTGTGGTGGAATAGGGGGATTGTTCAGCTCCACAAGCTGAGCTAATAGCTGGAACGCGTAAGGAAAGAACTCGGCTACATCTTTGGCCAGGATCATTTGGAGACTGGGAAAAAGGCTTCCTTCAAAGGTCGATACAAGAGAAGAATTCTTTTCACAGGCCCGCCTGACAAGAACAGCCACCGCCTCAAAAATATAGTGGTTAAAGATGGGATTTTTAGGGTTCTCACAAACTCTGTTAAGAACCAAAGTCAGCCCGCTGATGCAGGGTGAAGCAACCTCTGCAGAAATGTCTGCAACTCCAAGGACACGCATAATACACTTCATTACATATTGGTTCTCCTCAGATTCTGGCTTCTCCAAGGCATTAAAAAGGTTACGCATCAACTCCAGTAGATATGGACTGATGTCAGCCGAAGTGTATCTTGCTCTTACCCCATCATCCTTGACCAGAAGGAGTTTCTCAACACAACTCGCAGCATAAGAATGAACAACATTGGATTCTGAATTAAGAAACCTAATAACATCAGGCAACAGCGTCATCGCAATCAGTTTTGAGATCTGATTCCTAAACATAGTGAAGAACTTCAATGCTCCAGCCTTCAACATTGGGAACCCATTAATATCTTGACTTCGTAATTCTGGTACAATAACTGATCCAAAAAAATTCTCAACATCTACAAGATCAGTCGACACCGAATTACCGCCAGCCTTTTTCGTGGCAAGTGAGACAACCAAATAAATGGCGCAATCCTTATGCTTCCAATTTGCAGCTGGATTCTGAGCAAATGAGGCCAAACAACTCTGTATCTGGTTGGAAACATTTCCGGAGACCTTCTCTTTGTAATTGGTAGCAATTCCCTTTAGAAGTTCACAGGCGATCCTCCTCCTAGTATCGAGATCGCTGCCTTCCATATCTCTTCGTATAAACTCAACATAATTCATCTCAAACAACTCTTCATCCTCATCTCTCAGCATTACATTAGGAATAACAATACTCTTACAAATCTCCAGTAAAATATCATCTCTTGCAAACAAAGTATGGTGAACGCTTGTGCTCACTGAGGTTAAAAACTTAATAGCCGTTATGGTAAGCCGGTCTCGGCTAGAGGATGTGGAGGCAGCCACAAGCAAACCCCAAACAACTTCTACAAAGCCACTCAAGTATTTCTGAAATAACTCCTCCTCCTTCTCCATGTAATGACTTATATTTTCACACACAGCTGCCCTCAACCCATCAACAAGCTCAACCCCATCAGCATTCCCATCTTCAAGGGCAGAATACTTCACCGTCAGATAGTTTTTAAACTCATTCATCCACTTATCCATGTTATCCTCGAAAAATTCAGGCAAATCTTGGAAATTCAGAGAATAAAATATTCTACAACACAACCTTTGACACTCAATAAGTGGCCGAAGGGTTGCAGCCTGATTTAACACTGAATTAATCAACCCAGAGGTTCGCTCAAAAATTTGCGACAGTGGCTCCGCAAAATTGTCCAAACAGTACTTTAAATCCAGAAGCAACTCATTGCTTTTATATTCATACCTAAATTTCTTAAACAATGAGTTCACAGTAGCTAAGATTCCATTAACAGATGCATAATCAGAGTTCCTGCTGGCATTTTCGAGGCTGGAACGGAGCTCCGGGAGTAAAGCAGGCCACGCCTTAGGGAAATCGTGTTTCCCAATCACTGAAAGGGCCTCACTTAATTGGGACTGGATTCGAGTTGTTGAAGAAAGCATGACAGGGACGATTAGGGTTTTAATCTGCTCCTTTTCTGGGTCTGGAATAGAGGGAGAGGATGGGGTTGGAACCCACCGGGATTTGAGGTGGTTTTTGAAGTTAACAGCCGCGGCTTGACGGATCGCCTCGTCAACGGCCAGCTCAGCCACAAGGCGGAGGACGGCGAGACCATAGTTTGGGGTATCGGCGGCGTCGGAGAGGCTGGATTCTGCACGGCGGCGAGGTTCAGGGAGAGGAGAGAGAGTGTCGAGGAAGCATTGAGAAAGAAATTGAAGGGTTTGTTGGCTCCATTCCATTTTTTCTTCGTCCGCTGTTTAGGGTTTATGCGAGATTTGTGAAATGAATGAGGATATGAATGAATCTAGGGTTTTGTATATGATGACTACAAAGATTTAAGTATATGAAATTAGAAAGGAGAGAAAAGAGAGATTTACCTGAGAAGGGACGATCCGTTGGCGCAGTCGTAGTTACAGAGGGAGAGATGAGTTTGAACAAGAGCGTGAGAGAATAAGGAGGGATTTCCAAGAAAGGGTTTTATAAATCCAGTGTTTGCAAACTGGGCAAATGTTTTAACGGGTCGGTTTCTGTTTCAAGTTTTGTTGTTGGATGTAAAATTCAAGCTAATACTACTCCCGCTATTTTTAAAATATATAAAATTAATTTGAGATATATTTAAATTTAATTTATTATAAAATCTTTTAATTTTATACAATGTAAAAAGTCTATGTCAAAATATATCGTTTTAAGCTATAAAATTATAAATAATCTAAAATGAATTATTAATTTGAATATCAATTTTGAATATGAATAAATGTCATATTACATTTTAAAACACAAAGAATATTATGAATATCGCATTATGTTTTTGTTATCTTATTCAATTTGAGTTAGCGTTCATGATATTTTGAAACTTTTTCCCCCCTTAAGAAAGTAATATTTGGCTTTAAAATTGACATATGTTAAGTGTCGAAAGGAATTAATTTTATGATGATTATGATTAAGGGTATAAACGAATCGAATCAAGTCAAATATTGAGTTGTTTGTATTTTGTTCATTATTTTTACTAAGTGTGAAATAAGATTAGATTAAGGCTTGTTTAGCTACCGAATCGGATACGATTTCGAATCGAGCCCAGACAATTTAAACTTTTCTAGTGAATATAATCCGAGTATCAATAGAAAATTATAATTTTAAAATATTCGAGTAATTTATCGAACTTTAAACTTTAAACGTTACTCATATTTAAATTATTTATATTTCGAATCGAACTTTTAATCAAATAGATACGAATCGAACTCGAGTTGTTTAGTTTATTTTACAACCTTAATTATGATTAAGAATATCAAAGAGAGTCAATCTAAATTACTAATAAGTCAGTCCATCAATAGATTTCTATAAAAATTATGACTTGGAGTTAAGCTGGTTGTAGATATGTCCGTTAAAAACTGGACCCATACAATTAATATATAGTTTAATAATTTTGGTTGGCAGAAATACTAACCATATGTTGTGGGCTTTGTCATATGTCACTTTGGAGCTTCGTGAGCCCAGCAGTGAGCAACCAATATTTTGAAACTCTGTGACTTGCAGTTTGTTTTAAGGAAAATATATTAAATAAAATTACTCTTTTCTCAATAGATTATTCACCGATTACAAAAGTGTTTAGCCATGTCAATAACTATTTGTGTAAATCACATTTTGGTTGTAACAAAAGCATCTAAATACCATGAATAACTAACAAAGTACTCTCAAATTGAGCCATCAAATGTGTCTAAAATTGTACCACTTTTTGACACGAATTTTTAGTACACGAAGTTGATGAAGTTGTCCAAGAACGTTTCTAGATCAAGTTGAATTGGTGGAACCACGACTCGTTGTCTATACGAGAGTAAGAACCTTAATATAAGGATATTGGTGTTTACAACCAATGGTGAATGATTGGTTAATAAGTCGATGGTGAAAGTCACATAACACTTCACTATGCTCACAATCTCTCAAAGAAACAAGGAGAGAACTCTCTTAAAAAATCATTTGATATTTTACTACTTGAATGAATTGTTTTTACAATGATTAGCTATACCCTCTATTTATACTATAGTACAAGTGACTTAATTATGGTAATAAAAATCCTAAAAACAAAATTTTAAAAGAAGTTTCTAGAATTACATTTAAGACATCAAAACTACTACCAAAAATTAAATTATGTTACTAAAATAATAAGAAATAAAATCTTTGTAATCCTCTCCTAGCAAGCTGCCGAATCTGCTGTAATTGGACTGCATTGGTTGGACCTTGCTACTGATGAACGGACCCTCGCGCGCGCTTGCTGATGGACTGGGCTTTGCGTCGGGTGCGCTTGCTGCTGCTCCCCCCACGCGCGCCTACTGTTGCTACCCGTACGCCGAGTGTGCCTACCTCAACTGCCTGCTCGCCGCGCGCGCCTGATGCTATTGCTGAGCGTGGGCTTGGCCCTAGCGCCCCAAGGCTCTAACCTGATACCCTAGGCTCTCATCTTCCTCTCTCGCATTTCACTAACAAAGCTATCGATGAAAATGAAACCGTAAAATGGCCAAAAATAAAAGTTAGTATTTACTTTTACAAAGGTATATTTGTTAATTGATTTAAAAGAAGGGACAGAATCGCTTATTCAAGACTTTCTCTCCAAGAATGAAAATTACATTGCTTAGTTTATTAGTATTCTAATAAGAATAAATCATTCCGCCGACATAAATAATCCAAACGAGATGTTTATCATTGAAGCGGAATGGTTCGTTTTTATTTTTCTCTTACATCCATCCAAGCGTAGTATTAGTGAATCATGCTCTCTTTATTGAGAAACGCGATTGCAAGTGGGTACGTAGATTTGGAATTTCTTGGGCACCACACAAGTGGTTGGAGTTTATTTGGGGTTAGCTTGACTACTTGTGTCCATTATTTTCTTTAAATTGTAGCGTGACAACTTTCATAGCCACTTGAATTTGGTGGGGAATTCCCCTTTATTCTTATAGTTTTGTTTTGTTCGGTTGAATCAGCTAAGTATTAACTCACAATGTTATTATATACTTAACAAAATATTGAGATTGATACTACTTTAGTTGTTAGTATTATTATTTGTCCGACGATGTAGTACGTTGGTCTAATATTAATGGAATGAACACCATTAATATTATTCTTCTAACATTTTCTTTGATATATATGATAAACTTCATTTCATTAGAATGATAAGAAAGCCAAGATAAGAAAATTCAAGAGATTAAAACCTAGTTCAGTCCAGTTTACTTCCTCGATTATCGATAAAAATCCTCCTAGTTAGTGAAAGCAAAATTACAACCAAAACATTCATGCAATGTCGGGTGAGTGCATACGAACCACAAACCAACCACCAGCTGGATGATTAGACTTCGACATGGAAATTTTAGCATTTGTTTTAGTGGTTTGATAAGGATATATTTTGGTATTTAGGAAGAGATTGAGCACACACTAACACATTCATTAAGCGATTATCACAAGTTTATAACTCTAAGTGTTAAACACACCTTATCGTAAAGACATATTAAAAGAACAAATAATATGTTTTGGAGCACCCAACATGCATGCCAATTGCCAAATAATAAGTTAAACAAACACCCTTTAGCTTAAAGACGTATTAAAAGGACACACACACATATATACATATACTTCTTCCGTTCCAAAATAAAAGAAAAAAATACAGAAAAAAATATTTTTATATTTTTAAACTGAGGAAATATGATTAATATATACTTCATTTGCTTCTGAAATTAGAGATATATTTTGATTTATTAAATTAATTTTTAGAATTTTAAATTTTAAATAGCATAAATTCATTTTAGTTCAAATACAGTAATTAATAGTCCTTTTAATTAGTTTAACCTTAATATCAACCGGGGGCGGATGCTGGAAGGGACTAGAGAAGAGGGGTTTAAAGCCTCCACTGGAATTTTGGTGATTTTGCTTTTGTATCAAGTATTTGATAAATTTTAGTGATAATGTGTAGTTAATTAATTGGCTAAAATTAATTTAGTACATAGATTTATTATCTCTCACATTTGAGGAATTGATATTTTATATTATTTTTTATGTTTTAAAATTAGACATATATTTTTTCTTTTTTTCTGTTCTAAAATTGAAAATATATTTTTAATTTTAGACTATAAAATAATAAGAAACTATTATTACTTATTCTAATTAAATTAAGTAATATCATATACAACTATAACATGTAAGTTAATGCTAAAAAATTGTTTAGAAAGTAGTCATTTCGAAAATGTATCGCTAATTTTAATAATAACTACATAAGAATATATGGTAATTAATAATAAGCCCCACATGAAAATTAAATAATTATTACTCTTTTCATTTAACAAAAGAGTCTTTTTTTTAAAGTCAAATAATGACATTTAAAATATTAAAATTAATGTAAATTTTATTAATTTTAGTTGATAAAAATGTTATACTTGTATAATTTATTAAAAATATTATTAATATAGTGCCTCCCTATAGAGAGAATAATGGTATCATCATCTTCCTACAAAATCATTACGAATGGGTTGAATCACACAATACTGAATAATGCAGATAACTAGATAAGATCGATGAATATCCTTCCTACCTTATCTAGGGGCAGAAGAAACTATCTAACATCCCCGGGTACGTATGAAATGTCTGTCGCACATGTTAAATGACAAAAATGTATTTTTTTCTTGAATTATAAGATTATTATTAATTTTTTAAAAATTAATTTAAAATATTTTTAAATTTTAAATTAAAATATTTTATTTAAAATTTTAAAATAATAAATTTTATATTTAATAATATTTTTTAAGTAATTTATTATATTTAAAATTATATTAATATAAATTTATTTTAAATTTAAATTTTAAAATTTTTAAAAATTAATATTAATTTTATAATTTAAAATAAAAAAATATTAATTACTTCTATTTATGTTTTTTTGTTTGAAAAGATGTAGAGTAGAGAATTACAATTTGATATGATATACTGATGAAGACGCTCGTGACAAATGGCTGGACATTGAAATAATATGCACGTGCAAAACATGCCTCATTTTTTGGGACCAGGTTACTGCTCCTAGTCTCGGTACTGGGGAAAAAATAACTACAGATTAAGTCCGAAATAAGAAAAAAAAATCAAAGAAAAAACTAGGAGGTCAAAAATGAAAAATAACCAAATTTTAATTTTATTTTATTATAACATAATATATTTGTTACGTCGGATATAGTAACTCGCATATAATCCACAAACTCGATTTGTCTCAACTCAATTAAACTGGACTCAAGTTTGACTTGAAACAATTAAAAAAATTGAACTCAAACAAAGTCCTTTATTAAATTAACGAGGTAGATAATAAGATAACAAGTTTGAATCCGGCTCATTTAAGTTTGGATAAATTAAGCCGACTTATTTAATATTTATTTAATTATATTTTTATAATGAAAAAGATAAACGAGCTGATTTTAATTGGGCTTGATTCAAGCTCGAATTCAATTAATTTATTCAAAAAACCGAAT
The DNA here is from genome assembly GCA_947179155.2 of Hedera helix. Taxonomy (NCBI): domain Eukaryota; kingdom Viridiplantae; phylum Streptophyta; class Magnoliopsida; order Apiales; family Araliaceae; genus Hedera; species Hedera helix. The sequence goes on along the minus strand of OX359284.1, from coordinate 42,828,078 downwards.
TTGCATTATTAAATTTTAGATTTGTTTAAAACTCGCAACAAATATATTTATTTATTTTTTACACGAACAGAATAAATCAAAATCTAATCCGACTCAGTTCCGATGTAATTGCAGGTAGTACAACAAGAAAAGAGTAAGCAGGGAAGAAAAGAAGAGCGGTGGGGTTATTTCGGTGGTGTGTTTGACTATGTTATGTTATGTTATGTGGGAGGGTCCCACGCGGCGTTGTTGGTGAGTCACGATTAATAACAGTCCAAGCAGCACGTGAACCGTGTGAATTGTGTTGAAAATGATCACCCTGCCTGCCCTACGTAATTTCAACACCACCACTATGGCACTATTCTCATTCATTTCTCACTGTACGAATCAAATAGTACTGCGACAGTGTGTCAAATATTCGCTAATGTTACTTTAATCAACACAAGCTTAGTCCAAAGTCTTTAATTTTATTTTTATTTTAATAATTTTCGTTATTAATTACGGAGTTTATATATTTTAATTAATTAATTAATTTTATTATATCTATTTTTAATTTATCTGAAATATAAATCAAATATATATTTAAAAATTAATTTAATCTCTATGAATTTGATTTCTATTTATCAAGTTTAAAATAAATACTGTACAATTATAATTATTTATTTATTTATCCTATCAAACTGCAAATGGTATATAATCGAAAAAATACTATTTGTATGTGTGTATATTAGTGGTGATTTAAAGGTGCATATTAAAGACTGAGAAAATAATGTATATGTTGATAATTTATTATAATCACTAAATTTATTTATATATTTTAATAATTAATTAATTACACTTTGAAATATTATTATGCGTAACAACACTCTGCGCGTATGCGTGTTTATATGAAAGAGACTTCACCAACGGTGGTGGTACATATTATTAGCTCATGCATGACATGCGGATAAAGCAATTTAGGAAGCGGACGACGTAGTATTAATAACTGATGGTGGATACACACCAAACACGTTATGGTTCTGCTACTGGTACTAATAAAAAGTAATGAATGTTGTTACCTACGTCAAGGCATGAGATGAGATCGAAAAATTATTAGTTGATTTTGGGATAAGGTTTGATGATGTCTTATATTAATTATATATTATTATTTGTATAAAATTTGTATAAATCTTGTCAAATTAGTAGATTTAGATATAAGATTTATATAAATTTCATACAAACAATAGTATGTGATTGATGAAGACATTATTTGACCCTGTTTTCGAAACCCTAAATAATTACTCGATGAGACGACACACTTCCCTCATTTTCACGATTATAACATTTGAATATTTTCAACAATAAATAATTTAATAATTAAAAATGTTTATTAAGACTCAAAGTTCGATATCTTAAAGTTAAGAATTTCTTGAAACACAGAATAACTAGTATAAATTGAACAGTTACATAAGTATAATTTTCAGTAACACGATATTGAAAACTGTTTACAAACATTACAATTATTCTACTCCTTCTTCATGGCCTTTCTGGAGATGCATTCAGCATGAATCTAGTCCTTCCTACTTTTAAGATAGAAACTCTAAAAAAATTTATTTTGTTGGTTTGTTGATGATGAGTTCGTGTGTCCTACTTTGATTTTGATATGAACGTTTATAACTTTATTTCTCATAATAAGTAGTGTAACTTATATGTCAATAATCTTCTCAACTTCTTGAAATTTATAGTTAGTGGGAGCTAGGAATTCAAACACTTAGTTGCTTTTTATTTTATCTAACATATGTCCTTATTGACACATGTCATTATCATATTATTATTATAATAAAATTCATGATATCCTTAATAAATATTTATAATTTTTTATAATTAAAAAATCATTTAAGTATTTTCTCTTTTATTTATATTTTATAAATAAATTAATAAATTATGAATACTCAACACATATATTAACACATAAGATTAAGTTAAATTATAAGGTTGACTCACTAATAAAAAAATATTATTAATTATAATTATTAACGCTAGGCAAATATATATATATATATATATATATATATATATATATATATATATATATATATATATGAACATAAAATATTTTATTTTTTATTTTTTTTTATTGAGAAATTTAATTGTGTATCCCTTAAAAGAGAAGGTCGCAAACGCGCGATGGGGCCCGTAAAGTAAAGGTAGGAAGACAATTCATACTGCTTAAGGAGTGCTATTATATACATCATAATTGAATATTATAACTGAAAATTATATAAATTTTAAAATAATTTTTTATATTAAATTTTATATTTTAATAATTAAAATTTATATAATGTTGGATTATAATATACTTATATTTATTCTTACTTAAGCGATGGCATTTTTATTCCGCCACGGCAGCAACTTCCACGTGATTAATAAAATTGTACCTACGTGGACATATTTGACTGTTTCTAATAGAATTTTCCTATATATATAATATATAATATATATATATATGGCACTATTCGTATTCATTTGTTTGAAGAGTTTGATTAATAATATTTGGTGAAATTATTTCTTACTAAATTTATGGTAAGAAAAAAAAGAGATAAATATTATTGTGATACAATGACATACTTGTATAAATAAGTATAATATGTGAATGGGGTGGTTTACTTATAATAAAAATTATAATTTAATTTTTTTATCACAAAAAATATTATTTTTTCTCTTATAAAAAACCCATACAAATTTTAATATTCATGAAAGAAAGTTGGGTGGGTAATGAGGAGTGTATTGTTTTGTAACCAATGTGTATAAATTATTAGGTTTTATTTGAGTTTTTATTTTCTTAATTATACTTTTCTTTTTCATTGTGAATTTTATATTTTCATTTATAGATTTATAATTGAGCATTTTTTTTTTCTAGTTATTATGATATTTATAAGAAATTGATATTTTCACAAGATTAAATGAGATCCGCTTATAAAAATATTAATTTCCTATTTATATGTACTTGTACTGATATCTCTCTAAGAAAAGAGTTTAATTTACAAAATTTATAATTTATCTTTTTGCCAAATAAAAAGAGAATCACTTGAGGAATGGCGTTGAAGAACAAATATATATATATATATATACATATATTAATTTAGTTTTAGTATAACATCATAAAGAATTTAAGATGACAAAATTGAAGACTCTGTATCATTTTATATTAATATTATTAAAAAAATAATTCTTTATGTGATTTTTTAATTTTTATTTGAAGGTAACTATTTTATAACAAAGGAGGAAGTAACTGTCAAATACAGCTAGGCCGGGGGACCCAAAAATTGATCACTTGCTTCCCTGAAATAAAGTATTGGAGTATAATTATGGGTAAAGGCTATGGTTAAGAGTATTGGAGTATAATTAAGGGTAAAGAATATGGTTTAGCAACCTTATATTCTACTCAATTAAGGGCCATGGTGCGTATCATAGCATTAATTGTCAACTTAATCTCCAGCAAACTTGTAATCTTTAACATCAATAGATTCTTTGGTTCCTAGGATTTCTTTCCGCCTTAACTTTTACCATTATAACCCATCCATTTCAAAATATAATTAATTTAAAACATTTTTAAATTTACAGTTTATGTAGAGTCATTTAATTTTAATTATTCAATACAATAATAAACATTGTAAACTATTTTAAAAATACTATTCATGATAAAATTTATTATTTTATAATTTTAAATTTAAAAATATTTTTAAAATGACATTTAAAAGGTCAATAATAATATTATAACTTACAACATAAAGATAATTGTATATTATAATAAAGAAACTTAAAATATTGGAAGAGCCCGAATGAGAAACTATCTCTTTGATGTGCGCTGAGATATTCTAACTCAAAATGCTTATGTAAAATTTTGAATTTGTTACAATAATTTATCAAAATACTTATCATAATATTCATTATCACCTTGTAGTTTCAATACATCTTCAATCAATTATAAATAAGTAAAAGAACAAAAACAAGAGATTTTTTAATAACTTCATTGATATTAAGGTTAATAAAAATGACATATATTATTATAACAAAAATAAGATTATGAAATAATAAATATAATTTAAAGTATTATGTATCCTTAAAATAATTGAATATATATTCGTGCTAATAATATTAATTTTGTTAATATTCGGCTGAAAAAAAAGGAAAACAAGACATTTTTGAGTGATTATAATTTTACCCATATCTTGCCGACTTCTTATCAAACATTAAAATTGTCAATCGAAAAAATATCAAACATTAAAATCAGGCTAAGCTTAACCATGGTTACTATTTAACCCCTTTAAACTACTAACCACAGTCTAATACCCTGCAGTTGGGATTTAAGAGAGCAGTACCAGTGCCCCCTTCTCTCTCGCTCTCTCTCTCTATGTCACTTTCGTAGGAAGGGAAGTATTTTTTTTATCTTTCGTTCATAGTTTCACTCATGTACTACCGATCCTTTGTTTACCGGGGGAAAGAATTTCTCAGTTGAACCCTCATTTTCCCGGAATATTTGAGGTAGCTTAAATCCCGCTCTATCTTCTTTTCAAGTTTGTGTATTTATCTTTCCTCTGGAGTGTGAATTTGTGCTTTTGTTTTTCTGGGTTTCTTGTTGTTGATACTTAAATTAAGATTTAGTGCTTCTGAGATCTAGATATGGAAGTATGGCCAATTGGGTAGTTGAAAAGAAAGCGAATTCTAGTGTGCGTGCTGTTATTGGGTTGTTATGAATTTTCTTATACGTTTGATGTCTTGATATTTGGATGTGTTGGTAAATACTGTTTTTCTTAATTGTTTATTGTTATAGATTTTAATTGGGTATCGAAAATTGAATTCTTTTTTGTTTGTGGGTGGTGTTCTTTTGGGATTTAGTGATGCAAATAGAGAATAATATGGGAGGAATGATGTGGACTGATGAAGACAAGGCTATGGCTGCGGCGGTTTTGGGTCCTCAAGCTTTTGATTACTTGATATCGAGTTCAGTTTCTGCTGAATGCTCGTTAATGGCAGTTGGGAATGATGAGAATTTGCAAAATAAGCTTTCAGATCTTGTGGACCGCCCCAATTTGTCGAATTTTAGCTGGAATTATGCAATTTTCTGGCAAATTTCGAGATCAAAGTCCGGTGATTTGGTTCTAGGGTGGGGAGATGGGTCTTGTAGGGAGCTAACGGAGGGGGAGGAATCTGAAGTTGCTCGAGTTCTCAATCTTCGGCTTGAAGATGAGACCCAACAGAGGATGAGGAAGAAGGTGCTTCAGAAATTGCATTCGTTGTTTGGGGGATCAGATGAGGAGTGTTATGCTTTTGGTTTGGATAGGGTTACAGATACTGAAATGTTCTTCCTGGCCTCTATGTATTTTTCCTTCCCTCCAGGAGAAGGTGCCCCTGGGAAGTGTTTTGGATCCGGGAAGCATGTGTGGCTTTCAGCCGCATTGAAATGTGATTACTGTTTCAGGTCATCCCTTGCAAAATCTGCTGGTATCCAAACCTTTGTTTTGATCCCAACTGATGTTGGGGTAGTCGAATTGGGTTCTGTGAAATCCATACCTGAAAGCTTAGAGCTAGTTCAGTCAATTAAATATTCGTTTTCATCTTTTTCATCAGTTAGTAAGCCCAAGCCAACGGCAGCTGCTGCGGTGGTGAGTAAGAAGGAAGATGGAAATGCCGCCCAATTCTCGAATTTGGGTATGGTGGAGCGACCAAGGATCACAAAGATATTTGGGCAGAATTTTAACTCGGGCGGTACCCAGTTTAGGGAAAAACTTGCTGTTAGGAAAACAGAGGAGAGGCCACGGGATGCACACTCAAATGGGAACAGGCCTCCATTCCCAAATATTAGAAATGCCCATCATAGTTCAAATTGGTCACAATTCAACAATGTGAAGCAGGCGGGCACAGCAGAAATTTACAGCCCTCGTACTCCAGCAAAAAATCTACGCGAGCCAGTGAATGGAGGGGCTCCTGAACAATTTCAGTTCAACAGTTTCAAGACTCAAACGCAGGCGCAGATGCAAATAGATTTTACAGGGGCCACTTCAAGGCCTTCTGTAATTTCCCGGCCAGTAAGTGCTGATTCTGAGCATTCAGATGTTGAGGCTGCATGCAAGGAAGAGCTGGCGGGCCTAGCTGATGATAAGAGACCTCGGAAGCGGGGGAGAAAGCCTGCCAATGGAAGAGAAGAGCCCCTCAATCATGTAGAGGCAGAGAGGCAGAGACGCGAAAAGCTGAACCAGCGGTTCTATGCGTTACGAGCTGTTGTGCCGAATATCTCCAAGATGGACAAAGCTTCGCTGTTGGGGGATGCCATTGCTTACATAACTGAACTTCAAAAGAAGGTCAAGGACTTGGAATCAGGGAGGGAAAAGATTGGTAGCACTTCAAGAGAAGCATCATCTTCTTCGGATGCCAACCCAAATTCAGAATGTCAAAACCAAGTTTCTAACATCGAAATCGAAGCAGCACATGATGAAGTTACTGTAAGGGTGACCTGCCCTCTTGATTCGCATCCTGTATCCCGAGTAATTGAAGCATTCAGAGAGGCACAGGTTACAGTTACCGAATCCAAGCTCGCTGCCGGGAACGACACTGTGTTTCACACATTCGTTATCAAGTCTGAAGGGCTGGAACGGCTGACCAAGGAAAAGTTAATTGCAGCATTTGCTCGCGAAGCCAACTCCTTGCAGCCATTATTGTCAGTTGGGTAATAAATGAATCATATTTGATCTTAGTTTGTAGGCATAATATGTTGTAGAAAAGCCATTTTCAAATGCTTTTTAGAGGTTTTTGATATACAGCACTGGAGCTAGAAGTAGAAAAACAACTACCTTTAACCAAGTAGAGCAGCATATCTTCTCTGTTTCTTTATATTATTATAAGTATCTGTCATAAGGAAGTCTTTTTGCAGGATCAATTAAATTTGTAAAAGATTTATCTAGCTCTTATCAGTGTTTTCTTCTTTGCAAGCCATTGATTGTGTCTAATATTTTCTTGTTCATGATCTTTTAGTGTTGTCTTACGTTTTCATTATAAAAGTGCATCATAGAGAATATTGCGTTAATTTAACGCTGATTATGATTTTTGAAGAATTAAAGATTTGTTGGCTTAAGCTTTGGTAAATCTTTATCAAGTGTTGTGTTTAGGCACTCTGTTCCCTCCAGTATACAAGGAATCTTGGTTAAAGGGTAAGGAAAAGGAGTAAATATTCAGCGTAAGGAGGTTAACAACATCCTTTAGTTATCACCATATCTCTCTCTCTCAACACGGGATGAGACAGAAGAGTCACGTGAGGGGAGGAATAACAAGGATCTTACAGCCTAAGATTTGTTGTTTTTTACCGCTGTTACCACCGAACTTTGTAATTTAAGAACTGTAAGGTTATGCTTAGTTCGTCAATTGTCACGAGGATAATCTTTTGGTAAGTTGCTTCTTGTTTTCATATGACCTTGTTTATTATCGACCACGACAAATACCTGAAAGAAAACAAGTGAGAAATGCTAAGATTCTTGTGAAACAAAGTTGTCAATGAATGGAAACTGACCACCATAACATTTCCAAACATGTGAAATTATAAGAGGCGGTGTTGAAAATTTCTTGTTCACATGCATATATATATATATATATATATATATATATATATATATACACTCATTTTCTTATTCTTGATGTTTTCCATTGCATTTTCTTTTACCAAGTTTCCTGACATGTTTTACATTATGGTAAAAAAATTACTGAGAAAGGTATAGCTTCTTTAGAGTGCTGTTATACTCGATTACATATATATGTCAATATTAAATACTTTATTATTTTGTCTGGTTGCAATTCAAATTTGTCATAGATCGACATATAAATATTTTCGATTTCTTTCCCTCTCCCCCTCCCCTCCCCGCGTTCAGTAAGAATAAAATTATCACTGTTCTATCAACTATGTAGGTAAATGAATTGAAATCTATTGGATGGTTTGATTGGATAGACTCTTTCATGGTGTAGAGATCTGTTTTTCCCTTGTTTATGTTATTTTCAATGTTTTATATTTCATAAGATTTTACTTTATTCTTGAACCTTTATACTCGTCAAAAAGAAAGATTCAAATAATCTCTTTCCCATCTTTTCTTAGCAACCAAACAATCGAATAGGTCTTGAAATTCTTGGCCGTCACTTTTTATTGCTTTTCTGCAGGAAATTTAGGTATCGCTAGAGTCTAGACCTAGGCACAATAACATCAACAAAAGGAAAAAGAACCCATAATCACAATTCCTCTAATTTCATCTAATACACCAATTATTTGATTTTAATAATTTTATTAATAATGGTTAGCAAATGTTAATATAGAATTGATGATACTAAGATTAATCTTACCAAAAATTAAAATCATAAAAAATATTTTCATCATTAAAAGTTTAAAATAGTTTTCAGCCATTAAAATTTTGATAAAAAATTCACATGTTAAGCAAATAGTGAAAAAATATCGAATTACTTTTATTTTTGAAACAATTATGCTATTAAATATAATAAATTAGTTTTGTAGACTAGTGGCCAAAGTGATATTACCCAACTCATGGTATCCATGAAGTTGGAGATTTAATTCTTAGCAAAGTCAACGTAGTGTATATGTGAATGTTTGGGTGTGTGAGTCAAATTAATAAAAAAAAATAATAATAATTGGTCGATATTAATTTTAACTATACTATTTATAATTATAAAAATATACAGCTGATGTCTACCGCCACTTTTTAGGAGATTTTTTTTTATATAAATTATTTATTATAAATCATTCTATATATATATATATATATATATATATATGACCTAAATAGGGGCAAGAAGCCTATTTACTTTACACTTCTCTATCGCTACATTGTTTTGTCACACCCTTTTATGTTTTCTCTCCCCAACTCCTCCTACAATTACAAGGTAACGAGAGAAGCACATGTTTGACATGTGCTATTTGTAGCACAAGAATCAAGGCATATCATGTGGGATTCAAAGTCTCAAGCTCCACTAAGAAATCAACACATCCACGTCAATTAATGTGACCATTTACTTGATATTTAGTTCTATTTTGGAGGTCAAATTTTAAGGTATTCAAGCAATATTATATTTTAGAATGAGAAGAACGATAAAACAGAAGGTCAATATTAATTAGTAATATTTTATTCCGCGCATATGTATAAAACAAACTTATCGATCCCGTACTTCACACGGGAAATTTTGGTAATAATTTATTATATTAATTGTTAAGATAATAATCAATTAAATGTAGAATAAGTATTTAATTAAAATTTTAAGAAAATACTTATCATTATTAAATATTAATTAAATAATAAATTGCTGAATTATACCTTTGATTGATTATTAAGTTACATATTTGAATGGAGTGTCAATTTATTTAGTACAATTGTGAGAAAATAATAACTTTAATTTTATTTAGGTTTGTAATGAAATTCTTTGTTAGTATTTATATTGGCAAAAAAAATTTAAAATTATAATTCGAATATAAGTAAACTCAAGCTTTAATAACTTTTAATTTAATTATGACGATTAGCTAGTAATGATACACTATAATTTTTCAACTAATTTTAATGTCCAAAAAAATTCACATGTATTACTGATACAATTATTTGATAAAAAATTTTGTTTTTATTGAATTTTATTTAGTTAGGAAATTAATTTAATAATAAAATTTACGACTAATATTAATATAATAAAATCGCGTGATATGTTAAAATTGTAATAATAAAATTATTCTATATAATTTTTTTAAAAGATATATTATCTTACATAAATTTGTGATTAAAATCTTGTAATAAGTTCGATAAAACCAATAGAAAAAATTCTTTTAGAAGTTCATTTTCCTATTAGAGATATACAAGCAAAAAACATATTTTCTATTTATAACAGGTTGAAGTTCCTTTTAATTATGTAATAATTATTATAAATTTGGATAGTACTTATACTAATTTGAGCAGGAAAAAAAAGTTGAATAAAAAATTTATGAAATTAAGTTTATGTTTTTAATTATATAGTTAATTGTAACATATTATATCTATGTTTGTACAAACAACTTGCAAATTAGGGCTAATGATTATTATTTTGATGAAGATCTATTGAGCTCTGTCTGTCTATTTATAATAACATTTTCAATGCAATTTTTATTAGTATATTTTTTAACATTCAAAATAGGATGAAGAGATTAATGACTATTTGAAAGTTGGTAGAGCTAAAATAATGAGAAGCTAGCTGGAGATCTATCTATCTGTTCCATGTCTCTGATAACAGAGACACGGAACAAAGATTCATAACAGAGGATCATCGGCCGGAGAAGCTACCCTTTTGCATGATCCTTGTCAGTGATTGGAGATTAAAATATAAGTACACAACTATGATGCATCACATGAGTTGAATTGTTATTGTTAATAATATAATTAACATTGGTCCCTCACCTAATTTATTTAATCTTATCGTTTAAGATTTTATGTAAATTACAATTTAAATTCGTTATAAATTTATCAATATATATATATATATATATATATATATATATATATATAGAAAAGATCAAGTGCATACTCCTTTATTTTACATACTAAGCATACCTCCTATAGCGACGGATATGACAACGATTTGGTCCGTCGTATTAGGTTCGATCCGTCACTAAAGGGTTTAGCGACGGACAATATATAGTGACGAACCGAATCTATGGCGACGAGCCAAACTGTCGTCCGGTCTGCCGCTAAATAGAGTTTATTTGGTATGTAAAATAAGGATATGCACTTGATTCTTTTTATATATATATAAGTATTTGGAATGGTGGTAGGTCTAATTGCTATTAGTTTGTGTGGAATAGAGTGGTTGGTTAAAAGGAAAAGCAAAAGAATGTGTCTTATTTGATGAATGATCAAGTAAATTGAGTAAAAAGGGAGATAAAGGAAGAGCAATTCTCGAGTAGTCGCTTTAACGTACGTATTTACAAATATAAAACACGTGATGATATTCTTTTAGTGGAAAGTTTTATATATAGCTCAAGTTTGATACTCTTAATTAATGGGTCATAAGACAATCTGAATGTTTTCAAATTATAAACTATAATTATGTATAGACTATGGTCCAAACGTTGAAGTTTGGTTTTGTTGGTGAGGAATTTTCTGAATGAAGCAAAACCACCCGCCCCTTGTTTTTATTTTCTACTATAACTTATTCTTTCCCATTATCGTCTTCGATCCAAGTCAACACGATATATATATATATATATATATATATATATATATATATATATATATATATATATTCCTTGCTTAGAAAACTGGAGTAATTCATAAAACAAGCTTTGAATGAAATTTTATTTAAGTCATGAAAAAAGGCTACCGCTGGACCATGGAATCTTTCTGTGTTCTAACTTTGTTAAAAAATTTAGCGCAATACATGCTGTGTGAACTTGTACTGTGTATATTAAATAGGTAACTGTTATTTTCACATGCTTTTTTGTTATTTTCGCAAGGTTTACTTATAACGACAGTTTTAAAACTATCACTATATATCTATGACTACACTTTATATGTTAAAACCGTCGCTATAGATCTATTGCAACACTTTATATGTGAAAAGTGTCGTCATAGGTCTATAACGACGGTTTTAAAACCGTCGCTATAGGCATACCTTGCGGAAATAACAAAAAAACCTGCGAAAATATCAATTTCCTATTAAATATTGTACATTACGTTAAAATTTTCATTAATTAAACTGAAAAAATTCAGTAGATAAAAATAAATTTGTCAAAAAATGATAAATATTGTAGACACCCAAATTTTGCACTTTTGGACTAACCCTGGCAGGAGGGTAAAATCGTCATTTGACCCGACACGCGGAAAAGAAGGTGGACCCCAACACCATGCCACCCCAGCGATTTACGGTCAAAGCCGCCACCACGGACAACGAGCATCCGGTCACTTGAGACAAGGCGAACAGTTGACCCAGAAAAGCCTGAGCCGACCACAGAAGACGACTAATGGCCACTCCGCTTACAATGTTCGGGGGTCTCGCTCCCCGGTGAGCGAGCGGCTGCCCAGCTCGCCGGTGAGCTGGCGGGGGGGTAGGGGGCAACGCCCCCTGAAAGACAGGCACAATTGTCAAAAGCTACATCAAGTCGCAACCCTCCGAACTAGCCTCCCAGAACAATATGGCACGTTTCCCAGGGAGTTCCGGACTGCAAAAATACAGCCTCCCAAAATAATACCGCAGAAATTGGCGAATTAGGACCGCGTGGCACGAAAACCGAGAAAAGCCAGCCAGGCAGCCGCGGATGCATCTGCGGCCAAAACGAGTTTCGAGGTTCGCACGGCTCGAGGAGACGGCACACGGCAGCCGAGGAAACGGCGCAGGCGGCCAGCCGCCCAGCCGCAGATGGATCTGCGGCCAGCCGCAGATGCATCTGCGGCTGCCTGGAAATGGCTATAGATCGCCATTTCCACCCGAGAGCTGGAGGGAGAAGAAAAAAGAAAGAAAAGAGAGAGAGAAAGAGCGCGCGGGAGGAGAGAGAGAACTCGGATCTTGGCCATTTTCAAGCTTAGATCCATTGTATTGTGCTAAGTAGTCTAGTTTTCTTGTGGTATTGTTCGATTTGTGGAATATAAAAGCTTTAAATCGGCATTTTGCAAGGTGAAAGGAGTGTGTTCTTGAGTTTTTATTTGTTGTATGGTTAGCATAATGTCGAATTGGTTTATTTGATGTAGTTTATTGTTATATATATTGATAAAGAATCCGTGGATTAGGGGTCGTTAGCGAGGGTTCCATCGGAACATAACTCCTCCTAACGCCCCGAGGACATCCGTACGGTGATATAATCGTTCGTTGTGGTAATGAGTAGTTTGTAGTGTTAGAGTTGTGATATTTGAGCTATGTAGTATGATAGCAATGTTAAATCTCGTTAGATTTGGTTTAGTGTTGGTTGTGCCACGATTTGGGTGAATGTGAGCCTAGGGAGGAGATCCTCGTGGTCAAATCCCGATGATGGACATTTTTTGGTATATGTAATCATCAGATAGGATTTGTGGTTGTGTAAATGTAATATTGGGCCTTAAAGCGATACCGAGTCGGGATCGGGTTAAGGCCCCGTAATAATAATAAAGTATGTGATTGTGGGTGTTTGGGGTTGTCTGGATGGCTCACATGCCCATGGATAGCCCCGACACGTTTTGAATGCTTATTTTGATTCACGACACAAAAAACGATTTTCCAAAATAAGGCAAATGATAAAGATTTTCTAAAAATAATCAAATTAGGATATTAGACACACGAGGTTTAAAAGGTAAAGAGTTTTGGCGAGCTTAGATCTTTATTTGACGAAAGGGCTATATTTGGTTTTGAAATGTCATAAAAATGTGTTTCAAGAAATAAATAAACGTTTTCATAAACTTTGTGCATAGGGTTAAAGAGTTCTAGAAGTTGCCTTCATGTTATTTATATTAACTGTTAGAAGGCAATGTATAGTCTCGATTCCTATTTGACAAAAGTTTAAAACTATTGTTTTCTAAAATGACATCTAAATAAAAAACCCTCAACGCTTTCGAAATTAAAATCAATCTTTCTTATAAAAAGCGAAGCTTCGTCATTTGGGTCAAAGAACGTCCAAAACACTTTCCAGATAACACTTTTGCCATATAAAAATAAAAGCGAACTTTTATGCAAAACGCACCACAAACATTCATCTAGGCACGCACGCACCCACACGCAAACCACACATTTTAGGATTTAAAAAGGATAGGAAAATATCAAGATTGCGGTAACCGTGTTTCACGGAAGTCGGGGGGTGCCTAACACCTTCCCCTCGCTTAAGCAAGCCCCCGAACTCTATGAATCTCGGTTTGCGGACCAATTAATCGGAGTCACATATGAGCCAGCGATTACGAAAACAAATTCGGATGAGTTGGTACATCCATTTCAAATATACCAACTGGCGACTCTGGTCAATTGGCTCATTATATAATCGACATTTCAAACCCCGTCGACATTAAGCCGACCCTTTTCAAAAGTCACATCTCAATCTAAAGGCCAAAATTGGAAAGGGACATTTTAATTATTAAAAAAACGAGACGGCGAAAATCCCGGCGTCGACAGCTGGCGACTCCGCTGGGGACATTAGAGGGCTTAAGCCGCATTTAAAATCCTGATGTTTTTCTATCCTTTAAAAATCTAAAAAATGTGTGTTTGCGTTATTTGCGTTGATTTACCTTTTTGCGCGTGTATGTGAATAGTGTGATTGCGTTTCTTTTCAAGTCGTTACTTTATTAGCATCATATGCATACGGTGAGGACGATGAATGTATGATTGAATGTATGTTGAGCAGTTCCTCCTCCTGAGGCAAACCCGTCGGATGTGGATTACTGGACTCAAAGGGGTGCTCCCCGGCGAGGCTCAGGAAAAGCATCCACTCAGATCCAATCCAATTGAAAGATCGGATTTATTCCCTTCGAGTATGTTGCGAAGATCTGGGAACCTTCATGCCAAAAAGCCCGTGAGAGTAACTTAGGGTAGGTCAGCCTCAGATAAACCCGACGCGTGGGAAGTCTCTTCATACCCTTTTACGTTTCACGCACATAATGTCATACTTTAGTCAAACATTTTGTACCTCCCACTTTTGTCAAAATAAAGTACTAACCTCTGTTTTACAGGGACAACTTGGAGAGCATCATAAAATACACAACGTCATTACTTTGGTTAAAATAAAGGGATACTAACCCTATTTTGCAGAAAAAGATTACAAAGCCCAAAAATACAAAAATAATTGCTTTAGCATGCACTTGCCAAATGTCATTTCCCGAAACTAAACCTTGTTGTGTTTTATTTGCAGGATTGCTCCCCAAACTCGTCTTCGGTCCAGAAAAGCCCGAGAGTCTACAGTCGAAATGGCCGAGAATCCCAATCCGAACCTGGCTCTTATATCTCGGGAAGAGTTTGATGCGTTAAAAAATCAGTTGACGGAATTGACTGTGATGCTAAAAGAGCACTTCAAATTGAAATCGAAGTCACAAACCGAGGACCCACCGGGGCCATCATCTCAAGGGAACGAGATGACCCTAGAAACCCCGAAGGTTGAACAGCCAAAACATATTATTGTCATTCCAGAAGATGAAGTTGCCAGTAGTGTCAGCAAGAAGATAAAGCAGATGGAAGAAGCCATAAAAACTATGAAAGGGATCGGGTCATATGGCAGTGTCAACTACTCCGACTTATGCATTTTCCCAGGAGCCAAATACCCCGAGAAGTTCAAAATCCCCGAATTTGAAAAGTATAACGGGTCGGGGGATCCTTACACGCATCTGAAAGTCTACATCGGAGAACTCGGAGCATATGCTGAGGACGAATCGTTGAGAATGCAGTTATTTCAGAAAAGCCTGACGGGGGAGGCTAGGACCTGGTACGCGAGGCTGGATAATGCTAAAATTCACAATTGGGAGGAGCTGGCCCACACATTTCTGACGCAATACAGCTTTCAATCCCAAATGGCCCCGGACCGATACCAGATGACCAAGATTAGGAAGCAAACCAATGAATCCTTCAGAGATTACGCTCAACGGTGGAGAAGGATGGCGGCCCAAGTAAACCCACCCATGAACGAAACGGAGATGGTAATGACCTTCATCGATATCCAAGAGGCCCCTTATTATGAAAGGATGGTAGCTGGGATAGGGAAGCCTTTTGCAGAGATGATCAAACACGGGGAGATGGCAGAAATGGGGTTAAAGTCAGGAAAGATCCGAGACTTCACCGCTCTTGAAGCTGTTGCTGAGCAAATCCAGAATGGAAACTATGGCAGTTCTTCCCATAGAACACAGAAGCAAAAAGAGGAGGAGGTATCCCTAGTCTTGCAAGGGATGTCTGGGAAAGTAGAGGGTAGCCCTCCTGTTGGCATGCAAAGGAATATACCCCATCGACAGCCAACTTTCACCAATCAAAGATTTGAGGGGCGGAGGAGATTTAAAAACGCCCGAGATAGGGAATTCACTCCGTTGGGAGATCCATTAGAGCAAATTTTGGCCGTGTTAATCACCCAAAAGAAGATTACGAAGCTGGCACCACCGACTGACCCAAAGGGGAAGAAGTACGACCCAAGCAAGAAATGTGCCTATCATTCCGGGTCCCCGGGGCATGACACTCAGGAATGCTGGACGTTGAAACATAAGATACAGAACTTGATCGATAGGGGGGACATTGTAGTTCAGCGACCAGATGTCAACGCCAACCATCTGCCACAATACGGAACAGATGAGGTAAGCATGATTGGGGCAGGAAATATCGGGGTGGACCCCAATCGCAAATACATACGAAAGGTCGAAAAATACCCCCCAATGAGCGAAACAATTGTCCTTGAAGGGGAATGTCTGGAGGAGGTTAAGGTCATTAGGCAAGAATTGAAGTTGGTCAGGCATCAAATGAAGCAATTAGCAGACCTGGTGGTACACCAACATAATCTAACGAGGCAACTCTTCACCCAATTACTGAGAGACCAAACGGAAGAAGAGGACAAACAAATTTCAAACCAGGATCCCTCCCAGGAAAACCAGCTGACTGAAGGAGATCAAAACAGAATGAAAGGGCAGGGAAATGAAAATAATAAAGATGTCAGACGATCCCACCAGTGGAGCCTTGATAACCGCTCGGACAGAGGTGAACCCTCAAAGGGGAAAGATCGAGCAGCATTCCCAAGAGATCGAAAGTTCACCCCTTTGAGCAAATCAAATGCAGAAATATTGCACCTTCTGATCAGCCGGGGAAAGATTACGGAGTTGCTGCCACAAACGGACCCCAAGTCTAAAAGATACGATCCTACACGAATATGCCTCTATCACTCCAACTCACCAGGGCATGATACTGAAGAGTGTTGGGCGTTGCGGCACAAAATTCAAAATCTTATCGAAAGAGGAGAGCTAAAAATGGCAAGCGACATTGGGATCACCACAATGGGAAGCCTGACCACCGACAAACGGATTGTCGAGCCTCAACGAACCATGAAATGGTAAATTCCCAGAAATACGATTGTAAGTCCCAAGAAATGGGTGTGGGGACGTTATCATCTGCGTAATGTTATGTCCTGTGTTTATTTTCTGTGCATTATTGTGTTATAAAAAATAAAAAAAAAATAAAAAAAAAAAGAAGAAAAAAGCAATCTTGTGTGCTATTGATGGCCTGAACTACGAAAGACCTGATCTCCTCTTCCTATAGGAGTACGTAGGCAGCCACTTTGGCGCGGTCTAATCCTTGTAAAAATATATATAACCCTTCGATAGTTTTGCAATTAACGATCAATGACTCAGATGACCTGTTCTCCTGTCAACCCATCGGAGTACGCTTCCAACCTGATCAACGGCAAATGATTCTTGGGTTCCCAGCATCTCATCAGCCCACCTGTCAAAGACACCACGAAGCAATGACCTTGACAACAATCAGGACTGGGGCAATTTTGAAATCGATGACGACTCGACACTGGGGCAGTCATCAACCATCCATGGAAAGATAGTACACAAATCAACATCTATGGTACGATCTCGTGAGCGTACGACAACATCATCAGAGATGTACTATCAATTGGTCTTTTCCATTCAGAGCTCTTTCAGAATACGATGACCCTCAGGTAAGATACAACTCGTTTCATCTCTTTATTTCTTTCCTGTCTCCATGTACATATATTATGACTGTATATAGTCTAACTCTAACATTACTTTTGGAAAAAGAGAAAATTTTATTTGACTTGTTAGGAATCGAATTAATTCTGACAAGCATCCGTGGAGCAGACTCATGAGTATGATTAGACGATTAAAACTGATCAACCTATTAAAGATGCACAAAGACCTGATTTCGAAGTGTCGTTCGAAGCAGAATCCACCTCATAGGCGAGTCTGCACTTTGCGTTTGCGCCAACTTTCAGATGTGGGGCATAAAACTATGACGATAATGATGACAGTTGATGCAGAGTCGAAAGGTAAATAAAAATGAATCCAATGTCTCGAATCGTGGCCTGAGTTATTCGAGTAATTAAGCCTGAGGGGTGTCTTCACACCTGGTGCCCTAAAGTCGTCTGATTTGGGAGTCACCGGCCCAGCACTCGTTACGTGGGTAACTCAGAGCCTAAGAAAACGAGCATTAAAGCTGCAGAGACCTGAGCAGATTCGAATCGTGGCACGGGTTATCCGAGTAATTAAGCCTGAAAGGTGTCTCTACACCTGGTGCCCTAAAGTCGTCCGATTTGGGAGTCACCGGCCCAACGCTCGCTATATGGGTAACTCAGGCCTAAGAAAACGAATCTTGCGCAGAGTCAGACGAGGAATGAATGTGGTAAACCACCTAACTTGTATCGAAGCGTGGCCTTTGTTACTCGAGCAAGTAAACCCGAAGGGGTGTCTTTACACCTAATGCCCTAAAGCCGCATGGTTTGGGAGTCATTGGTCCAAAGCTCGTTAAAGGGGTAACTCTGAACAGCCTAAGAAAACGAGACAAGTTAAGTGGACACGAAAAAGAAAAAAGCAGACTCAGGAAAAGAAAAAGAAAAAATTTTCGACCAGAGAAAAAAAGAGAGGCTCATCTAAAGTCACGGAAAAGAGGCCCCTAATTGAAGGATTGCATCGCACAGTGCACTTGCCATATGACGTAAATCCTGTGAAGAACGATATCAAGAATGAAGACGGAATACCTTTGATAAAGGAAGGTAGTTTTTGAATTTAATCATACTCACGTATATTGACCATGAATGCTTAAATGTTTTATTACGATTTCATAACTCGTCAAATGAAAAAAAAAAAAAAAAAAAAAAAAAAAAAGTGAAATCGAGAGTGACTTAATACATTCACAATTCATTCAATGTCAAATTAATCCACTCACGATTCACGAACAAAGGAGATTCATCTCGATGTCAAGTTTCTTTAACGATAAGACATAAACACCACGACACCAGCTAAATTGCAGAATCACGAGCTTTCCATTTTTTTATGCTTTACTGTCAAGATTTTAGTAATTCTTATATCGGAGTTAATCCCGCCGACCCGAATGGTCGAGCATTTAGAGTTTGTTACTTGTGCAGGATATGAATGGGTGTGGATAACTCAGCATGACCAACGAAGCGACTCCCCATACGAATCCTCGACAAGAACATGAGTAGAGGCTGGGCCATATTAAAGATCATGGGAATGAAAGGAGAACAGGTCTATATCAGACTCCTCATCAACGAATCTTCCCCCACGACCATCAATGGATTTTAACAAACTCAGCCTGATGCATGCTGACATTACCTCGATATTCAAGTGAGCATATGCAAGAGCGATATAATTCCGGACGTCTGAGCTGAATCGATTAAAAGGCGAGGAAGGGCAACATGGCCGTCGGTCATCGCAACAAGGCAAATGGACTACCTCAATCAGATGAAAGTCAAGAACTATCAAAACATACGACCAACTGACAAGGGGATCACCTAGATATCAACCCAGAATCTAGGCATAATCCTCTAGCATAAGAGGAAGTCCCTGCACCCCAAATTCAAAGACGTGACGATCTGTGAGCAGGATGAGGAGCACTGGATAAGTCGATTGGGCATTCAAAACGACAGATACAATTCCCCCAACAGAGAAACGATCAGGGGCATGCGATTCAACGGACCAACCTTGAAGTCCAGAAAACTGTCCCCCCAAATAAGGAATGACACAACTGAGTGGTCAAAAAGAACGACACGTGAAAAATTGTATCATTTGACTAAACAGGGGTCATTTCCTTCCAAGCATATCTATTGATCCATGCATAACATCTGCGCATCCATGTATATATCAAAATAAACTATACATGAAAGAAAAATCACAGGTACGAGACTGTCGGCGTCGCGAATGCCAGTGCCATTGATCGGAAAGACGTGACAGCGGGAAACTTCTACGATCCGATGCACCCAGAATCTATGGAACATCAAGGAATTGCAAAGCGACTGTCTGAAGCACCTTCAGCTAATCAACAAGGATGACAGCTCAAAAGCAATGGCTGTCAAGAGCGATCGACGAGGACGAACCCCGAGAATGACAAGTCAAATCAAAGAAGTGGCTGGCAAAAGCGATTTACGAGGACGAATCCCAAGGAGGCCCCACAAACTAATCAGGTACGCTTTCTTTTTAAATTTCCTCAAGAATTATTGCATCTTTTATGATGTACGATACGATGCGAGTCCATTTGGGACAATACACAACGATTCCGGAGACGAGACCCGGCAATTCAAAACCGACCCGTCAGATATGAGACCTGACCAATTCAAAACCGACCCGTCAGATATGAGACCTGACCAATTCAAAACCGACCCGTCAGATACGAGACCTGACCAATTCAAAACAGACCCGTCAGAAACAATACCTGACCGTCCAAAATGACCCGTCAGTGAAAACTCCTGACCGTCCAAACATGACCCGTCAGTGAAAACCCCTGACCGTCCAAACATGACTCGTCAGTGAAAATACCTGACCGTCCAAGCATGACCCGTCAGTGAAAATCCCTGACCGTCCAAAATGACCCGTCAGAAACAATACCTGACCGTCCAAAATGACCCGTCAGAAACAAGAACTGACCGTCCAACACGACCCGTCAGAAACAAGAACTGACCGTCCAAAATGACCCGTCAGTGAAAACTCCTGACCGTCCAAACATGACCCGTCAGTGAAAACTCCTGACCGTCCAAACATGACCCGTCAGTGAAAACCCCTGACCGTCCAAAATGACCCGTCAGAAACAATACCTGACCGTCCAAAATGACCCGTCAGAAACAAGAACTGACCGTCCAAAATGACCAGTCAGTGAAAACCCCTGACCGTCCAAACATGACCCGTCAGTAAAAACCCTGACCGTCCAACATGACCCGTCAGTGAAAATCCCTGACCGTCCAAAATGACCCGTCAGTGAAAACTCCTGACCGTCCAAAAACGACCCGTTGGAGAAAGATCCGACGATGACAATGCGATAACCGTTGGAGAAAGATCCGACGATGAAAATGCGATAACCGTTGGGAAAAGATCTGACGATGACGATGCGATGACCGTTGAAGAAAGATCTGACGATGACTAAAACGATGCGATGCGATGCGATGTGCGATGCGATGCGATATGCGATATGCGATACATCATATGAGAAGCAGTGCGATATGTGATTTCATATGCGATGTAATGCGATTTTGATTTAGTATGATAAGCGATTTGATATTTAAATATGCAATATGCGTTAAGCAAGAGAAAATAGTTTTGGCGAATATGCGACGCGAGTCAATTTGAGGCGATAACCGGCGATAGTAATGTTGCATCCTTAATATATGTATGTTGCACAAATGGGTATATGTTGCATCATTAAACACCTGTTGCCATCATCATGCATTGAGTGTCTACTTCTTTATCACGTTCATTTCACTTACCATTCCATAAACATGATAAAGAGGGGCAGCTATAGACACCCAAATTTTGCACTTTTGGACTAACCCTGGCAGGAGGGTAAAATCGTCATTTGACCCGACACGCGGAAAAGAAGGTGGACCCCAACACCATGCCACCCCAGCGATTTACGGTCAAAGCCGCCACCACGGACAACGAGCATCCGGTCACTTGAGACAAGGCGAACAGTTGACCCAGAAAAGCCTGAGCCGACCACAGAAGACGACTAATGGCCACTCCGCTTACAATGTTCGGGGGTCTCGCTCCCCGGTGAGCGAGCGGCTGCCCAGCTCGCCGGTGAGCTGGCGGGGGGGTAGGGGGCAACGCCCCCTGAAAGACAGGCACAATTGTCAAAAGCTACATCAAGTCACAACCCTCCGAACTAGCCTCCCAGAACAATATGGCACGTTTCCCAGGGAGTTCCGGACTGCAAAAATACAGCCTCCCAAAATAATACCGCAGAAATTGGCGAATTAGGACCGCGTGGCACGAAAACCGAGAAAAGCCAGCCAGGCAGCCGCGGATGCATCTGCGGCCAAAACGAGTTTCGAGGTTCGCACGGCTCGAGGAGACGGCACACGGCAGCCGAGGAAACGGCGCAGGCGGCCAGCCGCCCAGCCGCAGATGGATCTGCGGCCAGCCGCAGATGCATCTGCGGCTGCCTGGAAATGGCTATAGATCGCCATTTCCACCCGAGAGCTGGAGGGAGAAGAAAAAAGAAAGAAAAGAGAGAGAGAAAGAGCGCGCGGGAGGAGAGAGAGAACTCGGATCTTGGCCATTTTCAAGCTTAGATCCATTGTATTGTGCTAAGTAGTCTAGTTTTCTTGTGGTATTGTTCGATTTGTGGAATATAAAAGCTTTAAATCGGCATTTTGCAAGGTGAAAGGAGTGTGTTCTTGAGTTTTTATTTGTTGTATGGTTAGCATAATGTCGAATTGGTTTATTTGATGTAGTTTATTGTTATATATATTGATAAAGAATCCGTGGATTAGGGGTCGTTAGCGAGGGTTCCATCGGAACATAACTCCTCCTAACGCCCCGAGGACATCCGTACGGTGATATAATCGTTCGTTGTGGTAATGAGTAGTTTGTAGTGTTAGAGTTGTGATATTTGAGCTATGTAGTATGATAGCAATGTTAAATCTCGTTAGATTTGGTTTAGTGTTGGTTGTGCCACGATTTGGGTGAATGTGAGCCTAGGGAGGAGATCCTCGTGGTCAAATCCCGATGATGGACATTTTTTGGTATATGTAATCATCAGATAGGATTTGTGGTTGTGTAAATGTAATATTGGGCCTTAAAGCGATACCGAGTCGGGATCGGGTTAAGGCCCCGTAATAATAATAAAGTATGTGATTGTGGGTGTTTGGGGTTGTCTGGATGGCTCACATGCCCATGGATAGCCCCGACACGTTTTGAATGCTTATTTTGATTCACGACACAAAAAACGATTTTCCAAAATAAGGCAAATGATAAAGATTTTCTAAAAATAATCAAATTAGGATATTAGACACACGAGGTTTAAAAGGTAAAGAGTTTTGGCGAGCTTAGATCTTTATTTGACGAAAGGGCTATATTTGGTTTTGAAATGTCATAAAAATGTGTTTCAAGAAATAAATAAACGTTTTCATAAACTTTGTGCATAGGGTTAAAGAGTTCTAGAAGTTGCCTTCATGTTATTTATATTAACTGTTAGAAGGCAATGTATAGTCTCGATTCCTATTTGACAAAAGTTTAAAACTATTGTTTTCTAAAATGACATCTAAATAAAAAACCCTCAACGCTTTCGAAATTAAAATCAATCTTTCTTATAAAAAGCGAAGCTTCGTCATTTGGGTCAAAGAACGTCCAAAACACTTTCCAGATAACACTTTTGCCATATAAAAATAAAAGCGAACTTTTATGCAAAACGCACCACAAACATTCATCTAGGCACGCACGCACCCACACGCAAACCACACATTTTAGGATTTAAAAAGGATAGGAAAATATCAAGATTGCGGTAACCGTGTTTCACGGAAGTCGGGGGGTGCCTAACACCTTCCCCTCGCTTAAGCAAGCCCCCGAACTCTATGAATCTCGGTTTGCGGACCAATTAATCGGAGTCACATATGAGCCAGCGATTACGAAAACAAATTCGGATGAGTTGGTACATCCATTTCAAATATACCAACTGGCGACTCTGGTCAATTGGCTCATTATATAATCGACATTTCAAACCCCGTCGACATTAAGCCGACCCTTTTCAAAAGTCACATCTCAATCTAAAGGCCAAAATTGGAAAGGGACATTTTAATTATTAAAAAAACGAGACGGCGAAAATCCCGGCGTCGACAAATATCATCATCTTAACTTCAATCATTCTTTCTACTGTTGAGGTACCACGTGATAATAAAAAATCATATTGGAACATAAGAAAAAATATTGAGGACATATAATACTTTGGTGGACCATAAACCTAATATATTATTAACTTTTTAGTTCAACATGTAATTTTAGATGAACATATTTGGCCGAATATTTCTAACAATTGCTATTAGAGTTACAACTATGAGAGATTTTGAGAACTTCCTTGTGGGCCTATGGCTAGGCTCTAAAAGAAAAGTTTCAACTGAAAACTAATTATTAGCTCCCTCCTGGGCTGGCAACATGGCGCATTACTGCTAACCTTCTTCGGTTGGCTTGGGTTATGGGTATGATATGAGCAAAGTATGATGAACGCATACATATTCGTAATAATAATAATTCTTGATAGATTAACAGAGAGATATTGAGAACTTCCTTGTGGGCCTATGGCTAGGCTCTTAAAGAAAAGGTTCAACTGAAAACTAATTAGGGTTCTTTACAGTAATATACAACAATTTAGAAAAAAATACAAGATTAGTGCATTCACAAAATAATTACAAAAAGAGTGTAATATATACTCACATTAAATTATTTCAGTTTCACAAATTCCTTAAATCAAGGAGAAGTAAATTAAATTTTACAAATCTCTTAAATCAAGAATAAGTAAATTAAATTACTTCAATTTCTTCATTTCTCTCTTCTATTTTGACTTTTTCTCTCTCCTCGCTTCACACCTCGATTCCCTCGGCATCGATTTTTTCTCTCTCCTCGCTTCACACCCTCCAATCGTCTCCACCTCTATTTCCTCCATCAAATCCACAATCTCCCTCCTTTACTTCATGGGCCTCGCTGCAACCAATCTCCATCCCGAAATCCTTACCACACCTCCCTCCACCCTTGTCCCAGTGCTCACCTTCCTCCTCCACAAGGCCCACTTGGACGGTTGAGACCTCGGCCATGTCATCCATCGGCGCCCCCGCCTCCTCACCTGCAGCGTCGAATTACTCCTCTAGCCTACACTTAGTTACCTTCGTATTAGTGTTTAGTTACCACTGTATTAGTGTTTTGTTACCACCATACTATTGTTTGGTTACTGTACAAAAAATTAGTTATTACACATTCAGAAATTGGTTACCTCCATACTAGTGTGTGGTTACTTAGATTTACTGCACGAAAAAAATTAATTACTACACATTCAGGAATTGGTTACCTTCATACTAGTGTTTAGTTACATCCATATTAGTGTTTGGTTACCTCCATATTAGTATTTGGTTACCTTGATATAAATGTTTGGTTACCTTGATATGAAGGTTTGGTTACCAACTGTATTTGGTTACCTAGAGTTACTGCATGAAAAAACTAGTTACTACTCATTCATGAATTGGTTACCTCCATACTAGTATTTGGTTACATGGATTTATTGCACGAAAAAATTAATTACTACACATTCAGGAATTGGTTACCTCCATACTAGTGTTTGGTTACCTCCATACTAGAGTTTGGTTACCTCCATAATAGTGTTTGGTTACCTGGAGAAATTGAAAAATCCAACCATAAACGTGAAAAACTCCATTAACTTGTCGCCATCATTGACACCACCATGACGACGCCGATCATTGACAGTGGTATAGAAGGGATTGACGGTGGTTCCATTGACGGTGTTTTTTTGCATCTTCTTATTTTTCCTAGAAGAAGAAGATGGTTTATATATATATAAATGAAACTTACAGGAAATGGAAGGGAAAACATAGAAGGAAATGGAAACTTATTGAAACTTCTATGAAACTATATTGAAAACTTACAGGACGTTACAGGAAATGGAAGGAAAAACATAGAAGGAAATGGAAACTTATTGAAACTTCCAGGAAGCTATATTGAAAACTTACAGGACGGTGGTTTATATATATATATATATATATATATATATATATATATATATATATATATATATTGAAACTTACAGGAAATGGAAGGGAGGAAAAATGGAGGAAAGAGAAAGTGGCGGAGGAATTTTGGAGAAGATGAAAGAAAAAAATTATCAGAGTATTTGGTGGAATACATATTGTTAAGTAATTTGAATTTTGAATTTTGAAATTTGGAACCAACTACCCACTAAATTAAAGGAATAACAATGCACTAATTTAAAAATTAAATATTAAAGATACACTAATTTTATAAATATTTTATATATGCACGTTTGTTATAATATTTTTAAAAAATGTAATAGTAAATGTAATTGTTCCAACTAAATTATTAGCTCGCTCCTGGGCCAGCAACATGGCCCATTGCTGCTAACCTACTTGGGTTGGCCCATTGCATTGCAATAAGTGTCTTGCAGTAGTTCTTCCATACTCGGATGAAGTTTGCATTGAAACCTGTCTGCAAAATCCAACAGATTTTAACTAAACACAATCAGAATACAAACACAACCAAACAAATAATCAAATTACCAACACAAGCCAAGTACCTCAAGGCTCAAGCTCCAACTAATAAAGGTTAGCAGATAGATGAAAACAAAATTACTTCTTTGTTTTGCGAAACATGCAAGTGTTTTATTTGATAAAGTTCATTCTTTTAGGTGTTTGTCAATATGCCTGAATGAGAATTGGCTCCATATATGATTCATTTTATCATATCATCTTTGCCCATTTGATTTTTTGGGTTCTAAAACAGGACTGAACTTAAAGGGTTTCCAATATAATCCAAATCCTGGCTGTCATGTTTCTCCGGCGAGCTGCATTGACATCTCCTCTCTCAAAAAGGTTCTTTAGCAGTAACAGTAGTAATGACTTTGCAAGCGCTATTGCTGAGCTCAATAAGGTATAATACAAGTATCATTTTGTTTTCATTTTCAGTTTAAATTTTAGTAGCAACCATTTTTCACTCTGTCCTAAAATCAGAGTCTACTTCAGAAACTCAATGCTTTTGAGGAAAATTTAACAAGGCCACAATCCACAGAAGATATAGAAATACGGAGTATAATGTAATTTGGTTCATTGATCTTTAGTGGCCTTTGATTTTGGAATGTCTTAGAAAGGAAATGTGGTCTAGCAATTTGGGACAAAGGGAGTATTTGCTCTGGCTTGTTGCATTATTGTTTGCTGGTTATTGCATTGGCTAGCAATGTTGATGTTGTCAGAGCTTTTGTTGTTAATTGTTATTGCCCAGGCAAGGTGCAATTGGTACCATCGCTAGTGACTTTTACTGATAGTCCAAAAATAGTGTCATACGAGGGAGTAATTTGAACTTTGAATTCATTAGCTTATTAAGTACTGTGTGAATATACACTTTTTGCAGCCATTGGTGATTGTTGATATTTAATTGGAACAGATAAGATTACGCCCAGCATTGGGATTTGAACAAGTGACTTTGAGGTTATTCCTTCATTGGCCAGACTCTTGTAATTATTGATATTCCGTCTCAGTGTGAAATAACTTTTGTCTCTAAATACCTTCTACAGGACACACTTATCTATATCCTCATCTTGGATTCAGGAAATGGAATCCGTGTTTGGTGAACCTCCTCCAACAAGTCTTGCTGATTCTGTTAGCAACCAATCCATGGCTCAAGATTCTCAGATTGTACATCCTGATAAAACGGCAAAGGATTTTGGCTTGACCCACATTGGCAGCAAGGGTGAAGCCCAAATGGTGGATGTCTCGGCTAAAGAAATGCGCAAGAGAGTCGCTATTGCTAGCTGCAAAGTTATTCTTGGGAGGAAGGTATTTGATCTAGTTTCTGCCAACCAGATGGCCAAGGGAGATGTTCTTAGTGTGGCAAAGATTGCTGGAATAAGTGGAGCAAAGCAGACAAGCAACCTCATCCCACTATGCCACAACATCGACTTGACTCATGTTCGTGTTGATTTGACATTGAACCCTTGTGATTTTAGTGTTGAAATAGAAGGGGAGGCTGCTTCAACCGGAAAAACTGGGGTTGAAATGGAAGCAATGACAGCAGTGACCGTTGCAGGCCTAACAGTGTATGATATGTGCAAGGCTGCTTCTAAAGATATCCAAATAAAAAATGTGAGACTTGAACACAAGATGGGCGGGAAAAGTGGGCAATGGTCCAGGGAGAAATGATTGTATCATGAGAAATTTTTTGAAATGCCGAGTCCAATTAATTGACATAGAGGTTAGTGTTTTTGTGTGATTTACATATTACATGGATTGGAAGTCTACCCTATTAGTTATTGAATTTGTAGGCACAACTTGAGTGACACCTAAAAGAAGAAACTTAGATGATTCCAAAGTTAAAAATAACATTAAAAATTAAATAAATGGAATTGGCTGGTGCCTCATGAAATCCTAAAAATTGATCATGCAGTACCTTTTACTGTTGCTCGCTTTACGAATTATGACGTGCTAGGATTCACTGGTATTGTTTTCACAAGGCTTACATTGCAATTGCTTTTTTGTATTGGTTGTTGTAACTGAATGTACACTCTAGGAAACAATAATAAATATTTGAAGTCCTCTTAGTATTAGCCGGCAATGACTATCAGCATAGAGAATGACTACAGTGACAAGCCAACCAGTGTCTATTGGGGAATCCTAAAGTTATAAAAGAGGTCTTTAAGATTACTTCTGCTAACAATCAGTGAAACTATATATCTACCTTCTATGGTTTAAGGACAAGCGAAGGAATTTCAGTGAGGCAGCTGAAGCTGAAGTGGAACAGTGTGAAAACTACTACACTGAGGAAATGAGGAACTCTGAAAGACATGACCTCAAAGGTAATTTCAAACAAAATTAGTAACAAGGTCATAATATTAAGCATTACATTTTCCAGTCATTGTTGCAGAGGTGGGCTGGGATTTGATTGGTTCCAGAAAAGTATTATTTGTTGTTGGTTTTTGCTCTGGTAAATATACTAGCTGATATTGCTAGATTACTATTGATGGTTGCTTAGCCTATGATTGTTGATTATATTCCTATTTTCTTTATATTTCTTCACATGACGATGGTAAATTTACTAGCTGATAATACTTTAGACCAATTATATAAGTTGGGAGAGTGTACCATTATGGGCCATGTAATACACATACTTGATTACCATTGATGGGTTCTTAGCCTATCATTGCTAGATATATTCCTATTTTCTTGATACTTTGCATATGACGCAATTTCTTGCAGGCCTTCACATGATCACCACATGGTCACATTCACATCAATTCTCTTTCCAATGAAGGTTCCTAATAGTTGTTTCTCTGTTTCTTTCTCTTTAGCTTTTCTGAAATGCTAGGCCCACACATACAAGGGGAAAAAACAAAAGCTTTAGCATCAGGTGTAAACTCCTATGCCCAACCAACTTTATCTGTGTATGGCCTTCCCATTAATTAAAGGCCATCATACTCTGGACTTTCTTTACCCCCTTCCTATGATATAGAATCTTTGTTGTCCACCTTTTATTTTGTTCTTTCCTTCATAACATATATAGGTCACCAGCATCTATATTTCTACTGTCCTAAAAGACAGCTTCAGACCCCTTGAAAGAAATTTACTTACACTATCATGGGACAAGAATGGTTTTTGAGTTCTTAGATTTTCATTTTTTAAAGTCATGGCTTGTTTCATTCTTTGATGTAGTGTCATTCAGTCTCTTAAGTGTAACATAGTGGTTATAATCTTATACTACCTCTATCTAGAAATGAGACTCCCACTTTTTGCCAGTTTTTATACATATTAGGATTTGTCAATAACACATCAAGAAATGAAAATTCCACTTGTTCTTTATCAAATTTAAAGTTTTAAGAAATTTGTTAGGGGGGAAATTATTGAAAAATAACATCAAAATTTCTCCCCAAATCTTTGTATGCATATGAAAAAGCCAAGAGTCAATGCGACTCTCATTTTCAGACGACAGTCTGAAGTCATACTTTACATTTGCCACTGTTCTTTCACAACTCAACTGTTCTATTGTATCTGTGGCATCTCTTTGGGAGAGATATGTAACCGAACTGCAATTGATGCGTAGGTAACTACCTTACTAGAGACCATGCTGTGGCTGGTAAAGAGGAGTAAGTAATATTTATTTTCTTCACATAAATGTGTAAACCAACTAACCTAATAAGTAGGACAGTCACAAATTGCGACCATGCTTTTTTCCCTTTTTTCCTTCAGGGTAGAAGACTACAAAGCAGTCGTGTAGCTTGAGGTTTCACGGAGTAATATGCATATATACGCTTAAAGAATGACTCGAAAGCATGTTTAGGCAGGTCTATGATTGCTATGTCCAGATTCTCAGCTTCTTGCACATTTAAACCAGTCTGTCCTCGTATTTTTTCCCTGGTTTTCCTCTTACCAGCATTCAGAATCAAATGCTATCATCTATCATTTAAAAGACTAGAAATCATTTAATTTTATTTTCACATATCTAAGGGCAAAAAAAGCTTCAACGTCAGTTGTAAGATAGTGCCCATGTCAAAAGGTGGCCATCATGCTCAGCCCACTATAGCTGTGTATAATTTTCATATGAATTGTCATGCTCATTGGGACTTTTTCAACCCTCTTTTATCATAGCCTCTTTCCGATACTGCTTCTCTTCATTCCTTCATATATAGTCAAAAGCACCAACATATCTATACAACTTTATACGGAGTAATGCCACCACGATTGCTAGTTTCATTGAGTGCTAGTGTCACATTACCTTGTTTCTAGGGCTGTAACACTCCGTTTTGAACTTGGAAAACTCGAGGGGGGGAAAATGAAATTTTGAAATTTTATTAGAGTATTTTTAATCATTTTCTACTATTAAAAGTTAAACGCAATCTTATAATTTGAAATTCAAAGAATACATCTGTATAATAATATATCAACTTCATTTTATTTTATAAATCTAATATTAAAATTTTACTCTCCCTCTTCCTCTCTTTGCAACATGTTTATTTAGGGTTTGTTCGGCTTGGACTTGTTCGGCTACCGGCGTTTGCAGTGTTTGGACCTCCAAACACATTGTATCAATTTCAGTGTGTTGTGTTTGAGGCTCAAATACTGCATTTTTGAGTTGAATAAGTTGCATTTAAATATGTTGTTATTAGATAAACAAGATTTTCAAGTGCCTTTGAACTTTTAAACGCTCTAAAGGCACTCAACGTTGCAAGTAATCATACATACACTAAGTTAGTTGTTTTGGATTTGGCTGCTATTGTTGCTTAAGAACAAATTTTTTTTTTTGAAACAAGAACAAGTTATTATAATATTAGAAATTCTTGTATTCTTGTGAGCTTTGTCTACGCAGATATCTGCTCCTCTGCGATGATTAATGCATTTGTGCAACACATGTTTGCATATCTTTTCTTGTGGATGAAGTGGTTGATGAAACCTAAAATAGATCCAATGCGCCCTCCTTAATATTAACTCATGAATTGGGCCATAATTTTGTGTCAAGCCCGACAGAAAAAGGTTATGGTGGTCCCATTCGGTTGGGCCAATTTACTATTATAAGGTGGTAATGAGGAACAAATTGTCCATTAATGACACAAATATAAAGGCACAAAATAATTGCACGGTAAAAACTAAGGCCATGACTTGAAAATTTTATAGAGATGGAAGAGCTATCACTAACCTTTGGGGTCCTTTGAGATTCAACGATAATTATTATCAGAGAAGAGACCCTCGAGACGTGGATTCGGTAAAATTATTATCAGAGAAGAGACCCTCAAGACGTGGATTCAGTAAAATAGATGATGGCTCAAGGGACGAGGGAAAAAAATAAGTATAGAGATTCTTCAGATAAAGATTATATCCACTGAATACTAACAGGGCTAAAATCATAAATGAAATTTTCAATTGAACATGGAGTTGGAGAAGTTGCTGGAGATCAAGACATGTCCAGAAGATGCTCTCCAAACTTTTTAGGCTATTTTTTTAGGGGTCAACAAACAAGCAAACCATTAAGATTAAGATGAAACCCTTCAATGAAGGAGGTGATGTATCGATAGCTACGCTAACCGAAAAGATAGGAGATAGAGTTGTACTCAGACAACCATAGGGCTCGAATTATAGGCAGGTTTCTAAAACCACCCGATCGCCCTTCTACGGGACTACACATATATATTTGCATGGACTCCAGCTGACACGCCTTCAATCATTGTAGTATTCAGACTCGGAAAACCTACTGCCTTCAGTCATAGTAGTTTTTAGACTCCCGAAGTGTATTATGCATATGTCTCTACCTAAGAAGGTCCTCATATGATTACTAAAGTCCTAAAGATTGGGATATATTTTTTTAGGTTATTTCAACTAATAATGTTACTTATTCAAGATCAATAAAAAGATGGTTCTGTCTCAATATTATTGTCTTTATATTTATATTTTGATCCACTGCATCACTTATTTTGTTCTTTAGTCTTACCTTTAGTTCTATTAGATAATGCTGGGGGAGGGGGGGGGGGGGGGGGGGGGCTAAGTACTAATATGCTATCAAATAGCTTAAAAAAATCAAAACTCACTTATAAGAAGAAGAAGCTTGGGCCAATAGTATGCAAAAGTTCAAGAACAAAATCTTAAAGGGGGAAATCAGATTATGGAACCCCTTTTCAAAGATTGAACTATTGGGCCTCAACTACTATTTAGGTCAAAGTCCAAGCCTTAGAAGTCCTTATGGACTCAGTAGATACCTCAATCAGCCAAAGCCTAAAGCAAATTGCTCCCTTGTCTTCTGTCTAGCAGTCCTCAGACTCCCGAAAACTTTACATCTTCTCCTAAAAACTTTATATCTTCGATCTTAAAGTCTTCGGACTCTCAAAAGTTTTACATCTTTGGTCTTAAAATTTTTAAACTCTCAAAAGCTTTACATCTTCAGATTCCCGAAAGTTTTACATCTTTGGTCTTGTAGTCTTGAGACTCCCGAAAGCCTTTTATCTTCGGTCTTGTAATCTTTAGACTCTCAAAAGCTTTACATCTTCAGTCTTACAATCTTCAAATTCTTAAAAGCTTTACATCTTCGGTCTTATGGTTTTCAGACTCCCGAAAATTTTACATCTTCGATCTAGAAGTTTTTGGACTTCTGAAAATTGTATATTCGGTCTTGCAGTCATCGGACTTCCAAAGCTTTCCATCTTTGGTTTTAGCAATCCTCGAATTCTCGAAGCCTCTTGTCTTTAATCTTAGCAATCCTCGAACTCCCGAAGCCTACCCATCTTTGGTCATTGTAGTTCTTGGGCTCCCAAAGCCTCTTATCTACTCGTTCAGTTCATTTCATATGTTGAAGGTGTGAGGAACAAAGGTGGGCTTTATATTTACTAGCGCAAATGAGCTGCTCATATTGGACCTTATCTCTACAGCTCATTAGGCCTTGAGGACTCTTAAGTCTGATAGGTTTGTGTTCGCTGTCTTATCACTCCGAACACTAACTAGTTATCATATTCAATGCTAATTGGTATGGAAGTTACCTTTTTCAATAGGATCTCTACTACACAAGTCCTATTGAGAATTGTAATCCTATTGAGCAGTATAGATACTATAAATACAAGGTGAACAATAGAGTCACATATACAATATTCGAGTTTACTAAATACTTCTCATATCCATTATTAACACATTTTGAAGCCTATATTTACTCTCACACCAGAGGTTTCCTCCAACTGCCAAAGTCCTTAAGTATTTTTTTATGATTCTTTCTGTGCAGGTTCACGTCCAAGATAGTGGTTGAACGTGTGAAAAAATTCAAGCGTTAATAAAATTAACGACCCTAATGAGAATTTTCTCAATGGGCTTAGCGACCTAAACAAAGGCAAAAATAAGTTAGTCAAATTCGTATACTATTATACTTCCATGTGAGGGTGTTATCATTTAAGTTGGAAGTATTATGGTACTGAAGTCGTAAGTTCATTCTCGTGCTTCATTTTGTAAGAAAATAAAATGGTGTGTTTATCTTCTCATTGTGTGACGTGAAAGAGTAAAAAAAGAAAGAAAAGTACAGAATGAAAAATGAGTATACAAGACTCAAAAGTCAAAAAAGTCGCGAAGGAAGGGCCAATGCAAAGGTGGGGGTTACAAAAGAAAGTACCAATCTCGCTTACAAGAGTGACAATAGATGTTGTTCATCCCATTCAAGGAAAGCAATGAAAGTTTTGTGCTATTTGAAAAAAATTTGGATTTAAATAGAAATGAGGGGTGGGAGCTAGGTAAAATTGTAATTTAGTAAAAAGTTAGGGGTGAAGTTTAATAAATAGTGAATTTAGAGGAAAGTAAGGGGTGGGGCTTAGGCTATTAATTATTGCCAAGAAAATTAATTAATAGAACACTTATATAAATTAGATGCATTAAGATCGATCGCGATATATGTTTGGTTCAACGCATATCAATGTAGTGACAAATGTTTGGCTCAACTCATATCAATGTAAGGTCATTACAGTGTGATTTTTCGTTACATTGGTATCCTCTATGTCAAAGATTTCTATGGACCATCATTCATATATATTTATATATTATATATAATCATCATAATTGGAATGATCACTTCATTTCATACAAAATTTGGATAAAGTTTAAAGTAGGGGTACACACAAAATTCAAATTAACTGAAAAACTGATCAGATCTAACCAAACAGTTAACAAATCAAATCGAAAATTACAAAACCAAAAATTACAAAATCGAAAGAACCTCGACCAATCGATTTTAGTTTGGTTTCCACAAAAAATCAAAATCAGTCGAACTAATTAAAATTATAATATAATTATATAATTTATATACTATTCTAATAATTATTTATTTTATATAATTATATAGTTCCTAATTACCCTTTTTCTACACTTGGTTTGGTCTACAATTTAGAGATTTAATCTATCACCTTGTAGAGCATTGTCAGTTTTTGTGTTTCTATTCACTGCAACTATTGGTAGACTTAGTCTGTTAGCATAAAAGCATTGCCTTATTTGCTTATTTTTTAATTATCCTTTGATATACAATGCTACTTTTGTAGTTGCCATCGATGTTTGTTGCAAATCTTGTGTATCAAACTGTTCAACCAAGAATTATTAATTGGTAGCAACACACATCCTCTCATGTCACAGGTCGCCTTGTTGTGTCCTACTATATTTGTTTTGTTATAAACAGTCTTTTAACATTGCACAGTCCAATTCTATTTCTTATGTTTAAATTTTATAATCGACCAAATCGATTAAACCAATCGCTAAAATCGATAATTAAATAAGCCAATAACCGACTAAGAAATAAAAAATTAGACGATTTTGGATTTTAATTTTTTAAAATCAATTTAGATGGTTTAGTTATTTTTTTTTATACAAAATCAGTCATTATGCACCCCTAGTTCAAATGATAAATTTTATAAAGCCGTATAAACTGTGAATAAAAGGAGAGATGGAATTGATCAATAAGAATATATAACAATTCTAAGAGATGATAAATTAATTTGATTGGTAATGCATTAATATTGGTGTACAAATGGCCTGCGACCTGCGGCCTGGCCTTGATCCGGCCTGGGCCCGACCTAGTCAAAGTTCGGTCCGGTCTGGCCAGGCCTGAAGGCCTTGAACATGCCACAATTTTTTGGCTCAGATCTGGCTTGGCCTGGCTTGCCAAAAAGCTCGGCCTGCCCTGAGGTCTGGCCTGGTCTGAGGTCTGACCTGACCTGAGGCCCGACCTAATTCACCCAAAGCCCGACTTGGCCTGTCAATTTTTTTTGATTCATGCATGTTTGTTTATATACGAATAAACAAATTCATAAAAATACATTGAGTAATGTAATATATAAGAATTTTTCTTACCAAGCTAGCAATCTATACTTTTTACAAAAATTTTATTACATCTTCATTTTAATAAATACTTAGGTTAAAAAGTAGAAAATCATTTGTAAAATAATAATAATAATAAAAAAGATAGCGTTCATAAAAAATAAACTTTTTTATTAATGATAGTATAAAATAATATAATATCTTTAAAACATTATTTTAATTCATTATTGTAATTTATAAGTTGTAACTTGTAAGTTATAATATATTACTTTTAATTAATACATCAATTAAGTTTAAAATTTTAGTTAGTATTTTTATAATATTTAAAATTATTAAAAAAAAATTGAATGGATCGGATAAGACCGGCCTAACCAAAGGTCTGGCTTGGCCTGACCCAAGGTCTGGCCTGGCCTAACCTGCAGACCGAAAGTCAAAGGTCCGACTTGGCCTGATCAATGTCTGGTAAGCCCAAGCCAGGTCAGACCGACCTGTTGTGCATGACTAATGCATTAATATCTATTTTGTGGACTTGGTCATCAAAATTTATTTTATAGACTCAAAATTTTCGAATCGAAATTGAATTGTTCTAAAATACACATCAGACTCAATTGGCCAAATCTACTATACTACTTATTCTGTGTATATTACTACTATATTAATTAAAACCTATATTATAATAATAATAATAACAATAATAATAAGATCTTATAATTTAATTCTCATTAAATTACTAGATAACTATATAAAAAAAATAACAAATCTAAATTAAAATAAATCTCAATTGCTAAAAATAGAAAAATAAAAAAATATATATCACATTATATGAAAAAAAAACATATAAAAAAAATAACGCACGAGTTATAAGCTTGTTATACAAAATTTACAATATAGTCTGTTAAAATGCGACAAGAAATTTGTGGGGAGGGGGGCAGGTAAGGTAAGGTTTCCACAGTATAATCCAAGTTCCAAAGACTTTGAATTTGCAAGAAAATTCTTTCTCAAAGTCCCCAAAAATAAACTTTAAAAGAAAAAACAAAAAATAGCATAGTTTGGTGACGGTGAATTTAATAGGCAAGTAGTAATTTATTAATTATGATAAATTGAATGGCAAACAATAATAATAATAATATAAAATTTAAATTGTTATTATGGAGTAATTATTTAGGGTTCTAAGAACAGGGTCAATTGATATCCTATATTAATTACATATTATTATTTAAATAAAATTTTCGTTAATCTCATATTTAAATTTAATAATTTATAAAATTTTATATAAATAATAATATATAATTGGTATCAGACATCAATTAATACTGTCTCAGTAACTAATAATTTTTCGCTATTGTTGGGGGTAATCCAATTATTGAAAGACTAAAGTGATTGTGATGCTTTCTGGGGGTTGACTAAAGTGGAGTCTGGTCTTTGGATTCCTAGTGATTTCCCTACTTTACAGCTAAAATGTCAGTCCACTTTAAGTTACCTTAATTATATACTCTCTCTGTGTTTCCACATGAGAAGTTGAGAGTCCAATTTCATTTATTTAGTTAATATTTTTGTTGGGTTTTTTTAATACGTGCCTTAAGGACACATATTAAATACATAATTTAAGAAAATATTATTTTAAATTGTGTGTATATTCTCTTAAATTTGATATAAATACAGAAATTAAGAGAATATATACACAATTTAAAAAAATATTATCTTAAATTATGTGTTTAACATGTGCCTTTAAAGCATGTTAAGTTTTCTCATTTTTGTTTGTCCAAAATGCAGAGTCTTACATTAAGATTTATATATATTTTTTTTCTTTAAAAAATTATGCCTTAACATATTCAATATAATTTTAATAATATTCAAAAAAGAAATAAATAAAAAATAAGACTCTTGTTTTCAAAATAAAACAATACCAGTCGTGCAAGTATAAAAAAATATCTGATAAGTCAGGAAAGTTTATAGGAGTATATAGTAGTAACTCGTACGTACGTACATATATAGTGAAGCTCAAAGTAAGATATATAAAGCATTAATTAATTAAATAAACACTTCAATTAAGCACGACTTTTAACCAATAAAAGCACACAAACTGCATATATATATATACTCTCACCTATCGAATTAAGAAGAATCACCATGCATGGCCCCTACATAGAACGTGCGATCCAACGAACACTCCTAATGCACGTAATAAAAACAACAAAAGTCTCACTGTTTGTCTAAGTAGAGGTTTCAAATATGATCAAAGATGGTGGTGGTAAATGTCTTTCTAGTACAGTTAAGTCACAAGTTTTCCATAAATTTCTCCCTCCCTCCCTCCCTCCCTCCCTCTCTCCTTATATTTTTACCTTTAATATTAAATTTGAGTCTCTCTCTCTCTCTCTCTCTATATATATATATATATATATATCATGCCGGATTAAAAAGTTGAAATAAATAATAATAATACATGAACAATTCATGAACAATTTGAGAATTTTTATACTCTTAACCAATGTTTAAAAATTCGGACCGGTCATCGAACCGAAAAAATTAGCGGGTAGATAGGTCACTGGTTCAACCAGTGGTCGAACCATTATTGAACCAGTAATATCATAAATACATAAAAAAAAATATATTATTAATAATTAATAAAATTTTAAAATATCTAATTTTTTTATAAGCTAAAATATAATAAAATAATGTTATAATCTTATTAAAAATATTTTTATAAAAAAAATATATTTAAAAATCGAGTCAACTGATTCGTTGAACTATCGATTGAACCGTTAATCAACTAATTTTTAATTAGGTCGTTATTTTTTTAATTCTTTAATCAGACCAAATTAAAAAATCGATCAATTCTAATCAAATCACGGTTTGACCGTTGATTCGATCTGATTTTCTAAATATCGCTCTTAACAACACAAATGGTAATATGTTGTGGTAAGAGATATAATTTGACCGTATTTATCACGTTAGATTTACTACCACTTAACTAAATCACATTTTTGAGTTTCTCCTTCCGTTCTTCCCTCTGTTATTTATACTCCCAAACCATACTGTCTTGCCCTCTCATCTCTCTCTCCAACCATGGAATCAACGTCCACACCCATTTTTCTCTTCTCCTTCATATGCTACTTCTTCCTTTCTCTCTCCTCCCCTTCTCTCTCTAAATCTCTCCAGTACCAAACCCTCCTCCCCAGATCTCTCCCCACACCCCAAGCTCCCACATGGAACCAAGATTCCGAAACTGTAACCCTCCCAGAAAAACAAGAAGAGACAGACCAAAATTCCCTCTCCCTACAATTACACCACCTAGATTCTCTCTCCTCCAATAATGCCAACGCCACCCCAGATGCCCTCTTCACCCTCCGCCTCCGCCGCGACGCCGTCAGAGCCAAAACCCTCTCCGCCATCTCTGCCGTCAAATCCAACACAACCGCCGCCCGCGGCGGCGGCGGCAGAGGTGGTAGACACGCCACGGACTTTAGCAGCTCAATCATTTCTGGACTCGCGCAGGGCAGTGGCGAGTACTTCACGCGCCTCGGCGTCGGTACTCCCCCTAAATACTCTTACATGGTTCTCGACACTGGCAGCGACGTCGTTTGGATCCAGTGCTCACCCTGCCGGAAATGTTACACCCAGTCCGACCCGGTGTTCGACCCGAGGAAATCATCATCTTTTGTCGGAGTCACTTGCGGATCACCTTTTTGTAGAAGGCTCGATTCACCAGGCTGCAACCAACAGAAAAAATGTATGTACCAGGTATCATACGGGGACGGATCGTTCACCGTCGGTGAATTCTCTACGGAAACGTTGACGTTTCGTAGGACTCGAGTTTACAATGTGGCTCTGGGCTGCGGCCATGACAACGAAGGCTTATTTGTCGGCGCCGCCGGTTTACTGGGATTGGGCCGTGGAAAGCTTTCATTTCCGACTCAAGCCGGTCGCCGGTTTGGCCGCAAATTTTCTTACTGCTTAGTAGACCGGTCAGCTTCTTCTAAACCCTCGTCCATCGTCTTTGGCAGCTCGGCTGTTTCCAGAACCGCCGTTTTCACGCCTTTAATCACAAACCCTAAGCTTGAGACCTTTTACTATGTCGGGCTCACGGGAATGAGCGTCGGCGGCAGAAGAGTTCGCGGCATTACGGCCTCGCTTTTTAAGCTCGATGCTGCTGGTAACGGTGGAGTTATCATCGATTCGGGAACGTCTGTGACCCGGTTGACGCGACCCGCTTATGTGGCCTTGAGAGACGCTTTCCGGGCCGGAGCTTCTAATTTGAAGCGGGCTGCAGATTTTTCGTTATTCGACACATGCTTTGATCTATCGGGGAGGAAGGAAGTGAAGGTTCCGACGGTGGTGCTGCACTTTACAGGTGCTGATGTGTCATTGCCGGCGTCGAATTATCTGATTCCGGTGGATAGTAGAGGCAGTTTTTGCTTTGCGTTTGCGGGAACCATGAGCCGGTTATCTATAATTGGAAATATCCAGCAACAGGGGTTCCGGGTCGTGTATGATTTGGGCGGGTCTAGGATTGGGTTTGCAGCACGTGGTTGTGCATAATTGGTATTGGGGCTTGTTTGGGATAAGGAAACAAGACTTTTACTTCGGAAAAAAGGAGAATGGACTATTTATTGTTGTATGGTGTGGAAAAAAGGAGAATACGGGCGGGGTAACATGGCTATTGATGTCAATGTTTTTGAAATAAATAAATAGTATATTTTATTTTTTTTATATAACAATGAGATTTATAAGAATTTTATTATTTGTGAACTTTATTATTATATAAGAGAAATAAATATACTATATATTTGTTCCTAAGACGCCAAATTATTTTTCTATCAATGTCTCTAAAATTTTAATTTTCGTAATGGTTGATAATTGTGAAAATTGCATTTGTTTTTATAATTTAGAGTTTGAATATTGATCCTGGTGGAGGGTATAAAGAATAAGTTTACGTACACAATAACTAAATACTA
This sequence comes from Hedera helix, assembly GCA_947179155.2. NCBI lineage: Eukaryota > Viridiplantae > Streptophyta > Magnoliopsida > Apiales > Araliaceae > Hedera > Hedera helix. The sequence goes on along the minus strand of OX359284.1, from coordinate 42,787,659 downwards.
TATCTATTTATATTATTAAAAAGTTAATTATAACACGAATTTTAATATCATATTTTACTTTTTAATAATATAATATTTAATTATTATATATTTATATTTATTCTATAAAGCAAGAGCAGCCGTCAACCTAACCTAACCTCCTCAAGTTAAGGTTGTCATTTGGGTTAGCAAAACAAAAAAAAAGGGTTAAGGGTTGTCCATGTACATAAACAATCAAAATATTGTATAATTTAAATACGGCAAGGCAAACAAAAGCGACGTCGTTCAAACAAGAAATTAAAAAGACAGTAGTCGATCTAGTGTTTGTCTTGTTCAATCAAATTGATTAGAGGTCGATCGAAATAAAACTAAGTCACGAAGTTGGAATTAATTTCCAAGTCAATAAACTTTTTAAGGTCAATTCTTTTATTTGAGATTTTAGAATATTTTTAGAAGGAGAAAAGAGATCGAGTCATGAATGATGTTAAAGTTTTTGTTAAAATACCAACCCCAACCTTAATAATCTCTCTTAATTCCCACCGACTACCTCTCACGTTATTCTCGATCAGTCTTTATTTTTCGGTGGAGCTAGCGCAAAGTAAAGAAAAATCAAAGTGTATGCATGCATGCATGCATGCAATTAAATTGTGAACAATACAATGCTCTACTACTTTATAATTCTTTTTATTTACTACTTTTTGGTTTCAAAATTATTTAAATTAAACATGCATGTAGCAATTAAATTAATGCTGGCTTGTGACAAACTAACTGTGTTTTGTTTTTGTTAATAAAAACAATCAAACTTAAATTTTAGTATTTTAATTGATTGGGCCAGGCCAGCAAACATGAATATAATAATAATTAAACCCGATCGAGGCGTCTTTCATAACAAACTAATACAATCCGTGTTATAATCTTCTTCATTTACCAAAGCAAATGTTTAAATTAAGAGTGTTTTTAATATTTGTCTTAACAGGACATGTTAACTGTGAAAAATAAGAGATAGGATCTATTAAATATTATTTATTTATGCACTTACATCAAATTTAATGTATAAAAAAATAATATACTAGTAGTCCCCATGTATTGAATTCAGTATAAATATATAAATAAATAATATTTAATGGGTCTCATATCTTATTTTTCGTACTTAGCATATACCTTTAAGGCAAACGTTAAGAGGACCCTTAAATTAATTACAAATTGCAATTACTACGTACTGTACGGTAAAAGACATTCTTACCTCATTCGAACAAAGGTATTTTTTCTTCTCAATAAAATATGTTTTTAATTCATAAACACCAACTTGAGTTATACACAACACATATTAATTAATCTAGTAAGTAATATGTTGTAGGAGCGAGTCGTTTTCCTAGTTGATCCCGGGTCAATTTAATACTAATTTAAAGAATGATATTATTGTGACTCGGTAACTTAAAAGTATTTTTTATTTTTGCTTGTCGTCATATATTCTGCTTTAAAAAATTCATAAACTTACAATATATTATGACTTTTTAAAATTCATAAAATTAAATGCATTGTATCTCTTTTTTCTTATTCTTATTCTAATTAAATGACATATTGTAATGACATCGTTTGAAATTAAAAAAAAAATATTACAATTATAAATATTATCACCAAAATATATCATATTTAAAATTTATTTGATAAATCATTTATTTTATTTATTATTTTGAACAAATCCTAGCTAGTAGCAATACTCGGAAAATTCATTCATTCAACCAAAAATATATTACATTCTAATTTTTAAAATATATTTAAGTGTATCTTAAAAAAAAATTACCAAATAAAATGTATTATTCAAAAATTTTCGCTAGACAAAATACACTTTAAATTATTTTTTACTAAACAAACTGTAATTTCAATTTTAAGTACAAACTATAATTTTTTAAATAAAATAATATTTTAAAGTGCACTTAAATTTATTTTAAATATTAAAATACAAACTTTAAAATTCTTATAATTTTAAAGTTTTATTTGAACTCTGGTCTAACATTAATTTATCTTCACCTTTCCGAACCCCACAAACCAGCGCAAAAAATAATATTGGAAAATTTTCATCAAGAGAGGAACCCCTCTCTTTCTCTCTCCCCGGTTTTCTTTCTGCATTATCATTCATTAAAACCTCAGAAGTCAGAACTGGACTGAGAAATACAAACGAAAGATAAAAGAGAAACCCATGTAGTGTGTATATATTGATACACACACATATATACAGAAAAATGATGGATTTGGATGATAGCATTGAATGCATATCAACCTCCGATTTGGATGATTCCTTTCTCTCTTCTCAGTTTTCATCTTCAAAGCCTTACAATAACATTTCCCCTTCTGGGATTCATCCCACCACCAGTGTCCATGAGCTTCTTGAGTGCCCCGTTTGTACAAATTCAATGTACCCACCCATTCTTCAGGTTTGTTCTTTCTTCAATCTAAATTAATGGGTCTGCTTTATTTTGCTTTCATTTCATTTCTAGGTTGTTAGATTGAATCAATTATGTCACTATTTGCTGTTATTGATGTGCAAGATTGGGTTTTTATGCACCCATTTGATGGTTTAATTTATGCAATTTTAAAATTGTTTTCCTTCAGCTCTATAGAATCTTGGTAACCAATATAGGTGATTTGGGATGCTGAATTTTCTTGTAAAAAAAAAAAATTATTGTCTTTTTGGGGTTTTTGGATAATCACATTATGTTGTGATTTTGTGTTTTGTGTGGCGTGGAATTTTAGGGTTGTTGGTTTAGTTGAGATGGATTTTGCTAGATTTGGAGTTGGTTTGTATTTTGACGGGCAAAATTGTGTAGAGGTTAATTGCTTGAAATTGGGGTTCGTCATATTGGTAAGTTTGTTCCTTTACTTAAAGTGTCCATGTGGAGTACGATGTTTGGATGTATGTATTCCTTTGTATGCCCATTTGGATAGGATGAATGGAAATCTATGTGTTTCTCGAAAGGATAGGGTTTATCCTTACTTGGGTTTCTTCTGGTTGCTGCAATCTTCTTATGATTTTAATTACATGGCTCAAGTTTGGGTCAATGTGTAGAAACTTTGATAATAAAGTTCAGAACGTATCTTCTATGGGTGGTATAACAAGCAATACAAAGCGCAGACACAAAAGGGTGCATATACAGGAAACGTAAATGAGTTATTGTGTAAACAAAAGGGATTGTATAACAGATAGCATTATATACATGGCTAAAGACATGCTATCATATGTCTCTACTACTACATAATAATCGAATAATAAATATTTGATACAATATGAAACTACATATACGGTGCAGACTAAATACTATAGATACTTAGCAGTAGTAATTATCATCCCCACCTTTAGTATATCATCGCCACCTTCTGGTCCTCCACTCTCTCTCTTTTGGCATTGCAGTATGCTTTCTACACAACTTAAATCTTAAATAAATTGATACTGTGAAATGAAAAGTAGAAAACTTTTTTCTATTTTCATGAGAAATACCTTTTTCTATTTTGATAGTAATCCATTTTATATTCTTCCAGCAGTAAGAAATATAACAGTTGACACCTGCGCACACAAAGAGAGAGAGAGAGAATCTTAATTTTGAGACATGGTATATTCAAAATTAGGTGGAGATATACGTGTGACTTATATGATTGTTGTCCATGTACTCCGAGTTTTTTTACACCATTGCTGATAATTTGTTGACAGTAATGGGTTGCACTAAAGCTGAATACATGATCGAGCGAGCTGTAGTAAATATCTGTGGTTTCGGCTGTCGTGAGACTTGTGAAAGATGAGGGCTGGGAACTAAAGTTTTAGTTTCTATTATAGACTTCATATGCCTGTTTGAACTATTTGTTTGGTCATCCTTAACATTGATCATGTTATTCAGGCATCAGAATATGCAAATATAATTTTCTGGTTCATTTTAGTAATACGGTGGTTAGATGATTAAGCATTTAAGCTGATTGGTTTCGCCAAGTTTTTATCTTTTTTTCTTTATGGTATTGAATCAGAAGTTCTGATTTTTACAGTGTCACAATGGACACACAATTTGTTCTACCTGTAAAACAAGGGTACACAATCGTTGCCCGACCTGTAGACAGGAGCTTGGCGATATAAGGTGTCTAGCATTAGAGAAGGTAGCTGAATCACTTGAACTGCCTTGCAAGTTTTGCTCCCTTGGATGCCCGGAGATATTTCCCTACTACAGCAAGTTAAAACATGAAGCCATATGTAACTTTAGACCATATAGCTGCCCATACGCTGGATCAGACTGCTCAGTTGTCGGGGATATTCCACAGTTAGTTACTCATTTAAGGGATGATCACAAGGTAGACATGCACTCTGGATGCACATTCAATCATCGTTACGTCAAATCAAATCCAGGTGAAGTAGAAAATGCCACCTGGATGCTAACTGTAAGTATCTACCCTTTAATTGCATTGGTATGTGGGTCACTGCCATCACATGCAGAAAGAACTCCTAAATTGTTCCACAGATCAAGAGACGATATGTTATTTTATCTTTAAATACAAGAATAGATCTATTAATATGAGATCTTTGGTTTTACGCATGGATATATATTAGGTGTGTCAATATTTTAATTTATATATCCGGAGTAGTGTTTAATACCCTCATTGGGAGAATAGCAAAACATGTTATACTATTCCTTGACTTCTACAATTTTAGCCTTGTATCTTATTTTTACAATTTTCCTTTTTTGTTAGAGATATCTTTCATTAATCTTTCCTAGAACTAGTTCAAAAATTTCCCCCCCTTCATGTTGATGTACTAAAATAACAATTAAAAATCAGTAAGAATCATGATTTTGTCACAGTATAGACATTGGATGTAGTTTCTGTAAGATATCCATTTGGTTTTTATTGAACTGCACTAATGTTTTAGAGCCTGAACTTGAATGTGGCAGCACTGTATTGGCACAATCCCAATAACTGTGAATGCTGAAATTTTACCCCCTTGTTCTTTATTTAGGTCTTCAATTGTTTTGGGCAGTACTTTTGTCTCCATTTTGAAGCCTTTCAGCTTGGCATGGCCCCTGTTTATATGGCATTTCTGCGATATATGGGTGATGAGACAGATGCCCGAAACTACAGCTACAGCTTGGAGGTTGGAGGAAATGGCCGGAAACTTACTTGGGAGGGTACCCCACGAAGCATTAGGGATAATCACAGGAAGGTTAGGGATAGCCATGACGGGATCATTATCCAAAGGAACATGGCACTCCTTTTCTCTGGAGGTGACGGGAAGGAGCTGAAGTTAAGAGTTACAGGGCGGATATGGAAGGAACAACAGAACCAAGATGACGGGGCATGTATACCAAATCTCTGTACTTAAAAAGTTAAGACCGGTTGAGCCACTATACTGCTCAATGTTTCTCTGTTCTGTGTGCTAAATTTTAGTTAATAATATTAGCAAACTGAAAAAAAAATGAAAACTGTTGAATTATGTACGTGGGTACCCGCCAGAGGGTTCAGCTTTCACACATTATTTAATATGGGTCATATTTTTTTGTTTCTGATTGCTGATATTGTAAGACATGGCCGTGACTAGTATGTGTGCTTTTGGAGCAGGCATATTAATGAAGATGGGTGGAGATTAATCTTGTTAAGAAGATTAAAATAAGTAAATGAATCTTGTAATTTACAGGAGGTATTGAATAAAATAAGTCATTGATGGTGAAACCATATGCCAATGCAATTAGCATGCAGTAACACTTGCATGGCTCTGAATCTCAAGACGCAACACAACAAAAATAAGAAAGGCAAACCACCATAGGAAAAAACTGAAAACCAGAAGTAAATATCACGGAGTAATCTTTACCATATTATTGTCTCACACATAAATCTTAATATAACTAAACCAAATCCCAATATGACTTATTAGTCGAGGATTACCCAACATGACAAATAAGTCGAGGATGAGTTTATTTTCAACCTCTAAAGTCATTTCCAGGTAACTGCTTAAAAGAATTGGGAAAGAAAAAAAAAACTAAAAACATTCAAAACGAAATCCTTTTTGAATTGAAGCATGTTGACAAAAGCTATATCCACCCATAATATGTAATAGAGCATATGCACATATGCACATGTATATACTACTACTCTTCTCTCTGCACCTTTATTTGGCAATCTCATCAAGACGAAGATCCATGATCTGGGAGACGGATTCAAGAAATGCAGCTTCACTTGTACCAGGGAGGACTGAATCCAGTGCCTCTTGGACAATCTCCTCAATCAGGGATTCCTTCTTCAAGGTTTCCCTGCACATGATGTTTCCAATGTCAAAGGGGGTGAGCCCCCTCTCCACGCCTTTCTTCAAAAGCATGGTCGAGATGCGGAGAGTGCGAGCACATTCCAGAGGTAGGTCCCATCCATGAAACTTCAGTATGGCAATGTCTTCCTCAGCATCCAATGACTTGATGTACTCGATGATGTCAGGACTGTAAGGTTGTCGTGCTTGTGGCCAGTAGAGCCAGTCAAATGTGCAATCTTCAAACTGCAGCAATGCCAGCAATCACGAGGAATGATACACGTTGAATATTCAATGAAAGCACAAAGTTGAAATATACTTTTTAATAAAAAGAGAAGAGAGGGGGGGGGGGGGGTACCAAAAGGGGTTTAAAGCTACTGATAAAAATGATTTTGTCATTAAAGAAACTGATGAAGGGTTTTAAATTTGACAGATTCTTATCAGATTTCTTTCATGAAGTTTACTGAAATCACAAATTTTGATGATGTCAACATAATGGTATACTTCACTTCTCAACTCTTTAGCTGTTCTTGATACTTGTATACCGAAACTCTACATGGCCGCATCACCCTGCTTTGGTGGCTATTCTATGAAGCAGTATAATGGTAATCCCTTAAAGAAACCATCACAGATAAGACTGTTGAAGGGGAAAATGTCATTATATAACTACTTAAAACTTAGATTAAATAACGTAGCAAGAGATGCAGGAAAGCTATACAAATGATAAATCCAAGGGTAAGACATCATGTCTAATCATAGCAAGGATTTTAGCATATAAATGAAGGTGTATAAATTAAAAGAATTCAACAAAACTTAAATATCTGAAAAAGACCACTTACACTCTCTGGCAAGCAGTACCCATGATCAATTGGAATCAGCAGTGTCTTTCCGCCTTCACCCTTCCTCACCAATATGTTACCAGCATGCCTATCAGCATTAGCCATCCTTATATCAAACACTGATATTTTATGTACCTCTTCCACTGGGAACGTACTAGGACCCATATCCTCACAACTTCCATAATTTTCCATGAACATTTGCAAGGACCCAATCTTGGAGGTTAGGGTCTCTGGATGATTAAAGCCTACATGCAAACACTTGACCATAACTGTTGGGGGAACACCAGAGAAACCTTTCTCCTCACCAGAGAATGATCGGCGCCCAGCCTTGGGATGATCCAAAACATAGGCAGCAACTTCCCTGAATGCACCTTCACCAACTCTTGTACCTTTCTTCAACCCTTCACCATCCTCTGATAAAGGCAGGCCTCGGGGGTTGTTCACAGCCATAGGCTCCTCATCAATTGGCTTAAACACACAGATATACTTACTCCCTGTTGAATCCAGCATGAAGTACGCTCCTCCAGTACCCTCTGAAGACCTGATTGGAAAGTTTCCGTTATCTAACCCTTCAGTGGTAGAGTTAACCAAGTCCCAAATCACAGAAGGCAACTCCACCTTCAGGTTAACAATTATTGGTTCCAAAAAGAAGTCTTTGTCGGGAGGCTTTCTGTGAACACCATGATTGTTGTTCTCCACATCAATACCAATGCCAGATTCTCTATCCACATCAAAATCTCTCGTATCATTCGAAGGTGATGCCACAATAGACAATTCATAATTCTTCTCCACAGGTCTAGCTCTAATTTTTGAAGATTTCCGAACATACAAATGAATCACAGCATCATTATGTTTGCAGATATCGTTTATGAGTCTCTGATCTTCAACCTGCTCTCCATTACACAAGACTTCTTGCTCATCAATATCAACTAATCCTCTCTTCTTCAGAGCAATCTGACGTTTAACGTAACCAACATCACGGTTCCGTTCCACATGGAACGTGAACTCTTTCCCGCAACAAGTCTTCACATTGATAACTTGGAGATCAGAAAGACGGATCACTAAATGAAGCACATTTCCATCTGAGACCCCATAATCGCGAACCAACGAATTGCTCCTAGCTAATTCTCTGCCTCCACAAACCAATTTCTGATTCTTAGTAACAAAACCTTTATATGACTGAATCCTAAGCTTCACAGATTCAATAGAATCCGATTCTAAAACCCGCATAGGGACCATCGAACCCGACATAGCCACGTAAATAACAATCGATTCCCTCGAGTCCTGGCTATGTACAGGCGATGGAAGTACAGACTCCTTGCGAATCGGACTAATCATGACAACACCAGCTGACGACATCTTTCTATTAAATTTCACACCCTAAAACCTTCTCAAATCCAACTAAAGAAAGCTACACAAAACATAACCAAGGTTACCAGAACGTACACATGATCTCAAACACAAATCTGCACACTTGAGATCAATCTGTACAAAAATCTGAAAACCCCTCAATGTTAAACCCTAAAGAATCATGCTTTTTGAGCCCTAACGAAACAATTCAGTCGAACCCCCTTAATTATCAATTCAAAGAATTCAAAACCCTAACTTTATGGAAAAGCTAAGGATTCTGAAGCCTCGAACAGCACGAATAATCAAAAGAAAATCATGTGGGCCTGCGCAAATTATCAAGAGATTTGAAGAGCACAGAGAGAGAGAGGAGGGGATCCTTACCAGAAGAGAGCAAGAACCGAAGACGAATAAGCCGATGGAGACGAGATATAGAGAGAGAAAGAGTAACTGGCGATGAAATCGGGTTGGAGTCTACGAATTTAACGGGTTGAACAGAGATTTTTGTGTTCTTGTGAGTTGTACTAGCTTATTCTTCCGGGGGGAGAGAGAAAGGAGCTGAAGAAAATGACGCATAGTTCACATTTGTGTACATGGATTGTATCGATGACTTGGACAGGAATTTTTCGTGGGTTAACGGCGTTAGTTAGGAATCTTCGAACGGATATCTTTCTTCAAATAAAAAATAGGGAAAAATACTTTATCCTTCCTAAATTACTTAATTAATTTTGTTTTTAAATTCGTTTAATATTAAAAAAACACACTAAATTGATAGATTTTCTTTTAGTTTTCAACAATAAATATTATAATCTATTCAAAAAAAATATCACTAATAATAATATTCCGCATATATATGTGTGTACGAAATCAAAGATAATGAGTTTGACATTTTTCATTTTTGAATATTATTATCCACCTAGCTAGGTAATAATATCTAGGTCGATAATAAGCCTAACTTAAAATGCTTTAATAAATGTGGCCATTTCAAAATTCCACAGTGACAAAAATGTTTTGGAACACTTTGGGGTGAAAAAATACCCACTACAGAGTTATAGGTGGTGGCCAAAAGAAATACTTAAATAGTCCCCATTAGGTTTGTTCGGGCAAAGCTAACCGAGCCCATAGTTGGTGTTTATATTAGGTCCATGTTGTATGACTTGTAAATTAGGTAATTTGGTTCTCTAAAAGAATCAAAATTCATATTGATTTGTGATTCTTTATTCTATTTAATTTCTATTTTTTAAGAAGTAAAGATTTTATTCAATTATAAAAATTTCAATTTTATGAAAACTTTGATTAGGACTCATATTATTGAGTTTAGTCGAAACCGAGCGTAGTTTTCGAGAGCTCACCCCACTTTGGAAGAAGATGAGCATCGGGACCTTTGATAAAAACCCAATATGGGTGACACCTTTTGCTGCTTGAAGGTGTCTTCATTCATACCTGGCAACCCGCTTGCTTGTTCAATTGTCTGAAACTTGGCTCTTTGGATCGTCCGGGTGAATATTGTGAAGAAGAAGTCTAAAAAGTGTAAGACCCCGAATTTTATGAAATACAAAATTTAATTTTTCTTCATATATATATTTTTTGAAACAGTAAGTGGTTAAATCGATAAAGTTAAAAGTTAAGGATGTTATGTGCAAATTTTATTTTGTCGGACAATATTCGCTTTGTCGGGGAATATTCGTTTGGTCGGGGAATATTCGTTTGGTCCGACGGCGCCGAAATAACAAATTATTGGTGGACCCCACAACGGAATATTTGTCAGATATAGAAAACGACAGAAATAACCTTTTTAAATAAAAATAGTCAACGGAACTGTTAAAATACCGGTGATAAAAGAATAGTAGCATACGGTAGTTATTGATATTTTCTGTAGCACTCGGTACTCTACAGTAACACACGGTATTGCATAGTGTCTCATATTATTGGTCTGATAATTGACACCGTAACTGTTACGCATCATTTCATCGATAATTGTCACTGCATAATATTTTATATTATCAATTCAATAATTGTTGTTACACAGTATTTTGCATTATTGATTTAATAATTGTCATTACACTGTATTTTATATCATTGAGTCAATAATTGTTGTTGCACTGTTTTTAAAATTATTGAACCTAATAATTGTCACAGTAACATATGCACAGTAATTCACATTATTGAATCAATAATTGTCATTACACAGTAACGTATGCTTTATTTTACATTATTGTTATCTCTATTATGATGTTATTTAAACAGTTGCATTTCATTAATTTATTGACTTGATATCTGAGAACTAACTATACTGTATTTATAACAATTAGTCATAATAATTGAATTGATAAAGTTATTTGTTTATAATATAAAGTTAGGTGATTATTAGGTGATATGAAATGAATGGTGTAGATTAAAGTGTGAATTATTGTTGAATAATTAAATTGATTTGTTTATAATATAAAGTTAGGTGATTATTAGGTGATATGAAATGAATGGTGTAGATTAAAGATAATATAATATTTGAAATGGATGGTGTAGATTAAAAGATGATCTTTAAATGAATGGTTTAGATTAAATGAATGATAAGATTTTTGGCTATAAATAGAAGCCTTAACTTAAGGATTTTTCATAAACTTCCTTACTTGTTCTTTCTTTCTCTCTCTAAATACTTCTTGTGAAAGTTCTCTCTAAGTGTGCTTAAGTCATCTTGAGTATTTGTGAAGATCTATAAGTATACGTGTACTGTTCAAGTTAATCAACCTCATTTAAATCAATATCCAGTCACGTGTTGAGGTAAGGGATACCATCTTTTTCATCTTCCATTATTCAAACATACTATGGTAAGGGATTATCATTATTCGATTCTCGATAATAATATTGTTTCTTCCTTACTCATAAGACGTGCCTTTTATTTCCATGTATTAAATTGTGGGAATAACCTTACGGAGCGGATTGTCGCCTGTTGGTGAATAACCTTTCGTATTCATTCATTATTAATCTCTGAGAATAACCTTACGGAGCGGATTGCCGCCTGTTTGGTGAATAACTCTTTGTACTCAAATTCTATTAAATTGTGGGAATAACCTTACGGAGCGGATTGCCGCCTGTTGGTGAATAACCCTTTGTATTAATTTCCTTCACCTTTTATTAATCAAACCTGCTACGGTAAGGGATATTATTTTCTTTCATACTCCTAAATCGAAATTTATTATGGAACTATTGCTTCTATAATTCCTGAAAATATTATATGTTCCATAATAGTTGAACTTCATTATTTCAACTGAACCTTCCTATTTACGTGAACCTTTCTATTGAATTGTAACCGTTATTCTGAACTGTGGATCTTGAATATCATTTTTAAATTTCACTCCACATCATGTTGACAATTTGGACATTATTTGAATCTGTACAAAGTAAACTTCCGATACTTATTGTTATCCTATTTCTTCTGTTCATCATTTATATCATTCTAATCATCCAAAAATCAAGCTGTTGTGAATATCTGTGGCCGGGGGCACAGATGTGATATATCTGTTGAACAGATGATAGGTTAAAGGCGATATAATAGGTTAAAGGCGATACATCTGTTCGGTGTCTTTTATGGCACGTGGTGAATGTTATCTTTGACCCGTAGTGCAAAGATGAACTGTTGTTTGGTATAATTATGACCAAAGGCTGAATCTGGTATAATCATGACCGTTGGTGTTATATTGAATGTCTTTGGCCCGTAGTGCAAAGATAAAATGTTGATGTGCATGATTATGATCAGGAACTGTGAATTTGTATTATCTTGACTAATGATATTTCAGATGATAAAAGTTGATGATGTTTTTCCTAAAAAGAGAACCGAGTGGACATTATAGTCTGCATTATTCTTCTAATAGATTACTCATTCCGCTGCTATTATTGATCTGAACGTTGTTTAAGAATTTAACTGCAGTTTTTGATATAAACCTTGTAGTCTATTGTATTCTATCAAGAACTCAACTGTTGAAGACTAATGATAATTTATTTGTCATTATCTTAGTCATGATATTCTTTACTGGGCTATTTGAGCTCACCCTTTCTTTTGTTCCATTGTTTTTCAACAGGAGATGAAAACATAACAGTGTCTAGCCGGGGAATGGAGTGAGGGTCCGAGGAATAGTTATCATAGTCTTCACGTTTTGTAAAATAGTGTGGCAATAATAGTGAAGACTTAGTTGTGTATTATTATACACTGTATTGTTGTACGTTGTGCTTTGTTGTAATAATTTTGTTGTAGTATTTTGACGACTCAAGTTTGGGCTGTGTGGGCCCAGATTTGGGGGCGTCACAAAAAGGCTTAAACTCCACACTTGTGGCAAAAGGCCAAAAAGTAGATCAGGTGAATATTGGAGTTCGGGACTAGTTGGGAAAACCCGACTCTGACGAAGGCTATAAATGATGAAAAAAAATCCATAAAGGGGAAAACATATTCCATACCGTAAGACATAAATCAGCATGGCAACCCAACCGCCTTTTGGTTGCCAATACATTCTCTCCGATAAGGTAGGGGCTCAAAGTTCATATTCAGTAGGGATCTGATATGGGCACGAAGATCGAGTAAAATATATTTAGAAATTGTGGATCTAGAATTCATATACCTTTGATGGACTTCCATTTTCCTAGCCTTTGTTTCGCTTAATTTGGGGTTGGGAGAGTCTTTTGTAATTGGTGAAGAAGGGGGTTCAATGTAAGACACTTCAATAGGTCTAGTGGTCTCACTTATAGGGACATGAAGTTGTTGTTTGTTGCGGGTGATGGATTATGAATCGCCGACAGAAAAGTTTTGCACCATTGTTTGTAGGTTTTGAAGAGAAAGTTTACTCTACTAAGGAGTTTTGTGGATGGAAAATTTTTTTAGAAGAGTAGATGATTCGAGTATAAAGGGGTTAAGTCTAATTTGGGAACTGGAGCCTTCATAGTGAGCACGATTCCCCATCTGCGGCGTATTTAATGTATAAGCGGGAATCTTTGTTCAATTACTTATGAAAACGGCGGTTGAGTTGTTTTAGGGTATTGATTAGATATTTTTGATCAATTTATCACATTTTTTTTTACTTTGGGTGATGTTGCTAGAATTAAATTTTGTCAATATTCTCTTATTATAAATTTTTATAATAAGATAGTGGGGGCAATGTTGGGGCAAAGTTAATCGGGCCCGCATTTGGTGTTTATATTGGGCCCATGTTGTATGACTTGTAAATTTGGTGACTTGGTATTTTTGAAAGGTCAAAGTTCACATTGACTTGTGATTCCTTATCATATTTAGTTTTTTATTTTTAAAGAGTAAATGTTTTATCTAGTTATGGGAATTTCAGTTTTATAAAAACTATGATCAAAACTCTTATTCCTAATTGGTTTTAGGTGAATTATAGCGAGGCAATGCGATCAACTATAAATACAATCATTCATTGAGGTTAAGGTACACAAACAATTTATTATTCTTAGCACTAGAGCGTATTGGTACTTCCATTGTTGACGTTTTTAGCCTATACCTGATTTTCACATCGGAACAATCTCCTAACAGCCTAAATTGTCAAGCTTTTGGTGTGTTCGTTGTTTGCTTCCTGTGCAAGTTTTTGTTTGCTATTTGATGATTAGACAGACGAACAAATTTTGGCGTTAACAATGTTCAAATTTCATACAAGAATATAATACTTTTTTCTCTTGATAAACAACCATTACAAAGAACTCTTACCAACAAGTTAGTTTAGTGTTGGTGAGCCTAACATAAAATGCTTTGATGAGTGCGGTAAGTTCAAAATTTCATAATGAGCACTAACACAAAATTTACTATGGAATTATTAATTGTGCTTATTTGATTCTACCCAGATAAAAAAAATCAAAGAGCTAGGAATGATAGTGTCGTACTCCATGAATATTATAATACATTTGACAGGCGGCCAAAATGGTGCAACCGAAAAGAGAGAATTGAATGGTCATGTGGTCAAAGAAGAAAAAGAATTAACAATTGAAAATTCTAAAAAAGTGTACGTACTAAATATTCATAAAAACGCGGTTTGCCCTTTCATAATTACTGTGTTTGTAAAGTCATGATTTCTACCAAAATAAAGCATTGCAGGAACATTCACAGCAGCATAGCTAGCCCTGCATAGGAAAGTTCGGAGTATTTTCTTAGTTATGCTCATACATGTGTATGCATGTGTTTTCTACTTTTTATACCCCACAATACATGTGCCCGCGCGTATGTTTTCCGCTTGTTATACAGCACCACCAAGCACAATGTTCTGAAAATCCATCCACAATTCTGAATTCAGATATTTACTATGCCAAATTATTCCATGCCTATTGTTTCCGATACTTTTTACAAGAAATATAGACTCGGGTTTGCTTGCACTTCTCAAATTCTTCTACGTTCCCTCCATAACTTCTTAAGAATAAAGGAGTCTATTGAAGATCAAGCATACTTAGGCTACCAAGTCTGAATCTTCTGCTCGAGTGTTCATCACAAAGCTGGGAAATGCTCATGTCCCTGGAAATGTAGGTAAAGTAAGAAGTATTAAACCCGAAAAAACCTCAAATTTGCAAGTTAGCAACCACAACAGGCATACAGAAGATAAGCAACTAGCAGTGGCACTTATGAAATGCAATTGGTCATAGTTTTTCAGCAAAGTTTGTAGATCCAAAGTGGTAATCGGATGGCTGAAAGCCAGCTCAACATGAGCCAACGGCCAAAACTTTAAAACCAAAGAAGTAGAGAACCAACGGACCAGTGGGATAAGTGGCCAACCTCAAGCTTGGGACATCTGAAGTAAACTATCAATTTGAAAGAAGTTTTGAGGATAGCATCATGGCAATAACAAGAATATTATGGAAGGAATTTGGAAAATTTAAGCTTCCGGGGGTGGGGGACAACAAGAATAAGATCATCCGGAAGAGATTTGTACACATGTTATATATATTTCTATCTATATCAAGTGATGTTATCTTGTTACTTTCCACTGATCAAAATAATCTGCAGACAATCAAGTGCATAACTATAAAAGGAGTAGTTATGCTTGGTGAACATCCGTGAGTAATTAGTTCAGAAGACTTGAAGAATTTTGTAATCTGGTCTCATAGACTAAAGGAGTGAACAACCAAAGCAACTTTTCAATAGGAAGCAAAGTCTTGGTTCTTACATCAAATACTGGAGTCATGTTCTTCAGCAACGAGGGATTCTTTTCTACGTACGCTGTCCACTCTTCTTGGTCAATCCTTCCATCACCTTTAATATCCGCTTCTGCAAATGTCTGTATAATGTACCAAAAAATATGAGTACTGGAATAGGAGTGTGTAGTTTGCAAATACCAAGAGCTCAATAATACTGCAAACCTTACCGACAATGGTTTCAATAACATCGTCTGATAGAGTCAAATTAGATTCAGTTAGAAGAGCCAGCACCATTTCCTTCAACTGTTAAATTACACAGGATCCAGAATTAGTATTCTGCATATGACATCTCAATGGAGGAGAATTTTCACAAAAATGATTCAAAAGATAAGAGGCATAACCAACAATTAAATCTGGTAATGAGAATAAGATTGGCCTCTCGATTATGACTAATGGTGGAGAATGTACATTGGCAAAGGAATAGGGGTAGCAGGGTTATCATAATCAACCAAGCATGCATCCTAAACCATAATATAAGTAAAGCAAAGGAAAATAGAAACAAACTAAAAGGAGTATCCATATATAGATTCCCCTGTGCTCCCAACAAAAGTCGCCTAAAGAATATCGTTTTCCCTCCAATTCCTACTATTCCCTTCCCTTCTAATGGTTCAAAATTCAAAAGTAACAAGGGAGTCAAATTCAATTCCATACTACAATGTATCCTGAACTGTGCATCTTTCCACACAACCCAAAGAGCAACCCCTAATCGAAGCATTTCTTGATGCATGCCGAAAAGAGTGAACAGTAAACTCCACACGTTCCAAGCCCCCTCAAAATGCAGCTACATATGCTGATTATCATAGGAAAATCCCACTTTTGAAAATAAAAGGAGATAACAGTAATTTACAATTTTTATTGTGCCTTTACAAGACCTTTAAAGTTGTAATTATAAGTAAAAGGGAAAAGTGATACTGAATTTACCTCCTCATGCTCTATGTAGCCAGTACGCCTTAAATCATGTAATCTGAATGCATCTGCCACAAAATTTCCCCCAAATTCATTCTTAGTAATTATATTCACTATGCAGAGGAAAATGTGTTACTCGAATAAAAGGCCACTGCATATAGTTGCATCCTCACATATTTGGGAGTACAATATTAAAATAAAGTAAAAAACATAGAATTCTTCAACAAAGATGGCATTTCTTACATAAAACTTTTTCAGCTTCAGGAGTTTTTGTATGAAAGATGCTCAATGAATGAACAAATTTTCCGAAGTCAATATGTCCATTCTGATTGACATCGAATATCTGCAAGAAATTTCAGGATAATGTCTAATTGTAGGAGAAACAGGACATGTATTATAAAACCAAACGGGGGCAATGAAATCAACTTAATGTGACAATATTGTTGGTAATAACCAATCATAAAAGTGGCATCCATCAATTGTACTCAAGCATGGCTGCAATCAAGTTCGCTTGAGCCAAGTAAGGATATCGTATGACCAGCATTTGGATTTACCCCTAAAATGAATAGTCTTTCATAATGTTATGTTTAGATCGGTGGAATGAACATAAGAATGAAATGACTCATTCTTAAAAAAATTATGTATGACTGCTACATTAGAATAAAATGGATCATTCTCATCCCTCCTAAATTTATGAGTTTTATTCATTGAGGGATGATATGGAATGACTTATTATACCTGAAATGGAATGAATCATTCCACTCTCCATTCTATTCCATTCTCTATTCTATTCATTCACTCATTCTATTCCTTCAATCCAAACGTAACATTAAAGTACTACACATGAGTTCATGGCTGTTTAAAACCGAGCTAGCAATTTACTTATGTATGAAAATTTTAATCCATAAACACAGCAACCCATGGCAATCTTTTCCTACTTCCAGTAATAAGAAAATCTGCAAAAAGAGTGACAGACTAGAAACAAATAAGAATTAACACTGCATACCCTGTCAGTGAAAAGGTTCTGCTTAGTGTTACTCTTGAAGCTCTTCCTGATCATTGAAACATGTATGAACTGATTAATGCACAAGTGCTAACGTTGGCCAAAATAATAATAATAAAATACTTGGTATGAATTATAATTCTTCTTACAGAGTATGTGAACCAAAACCAACACCAAATTAACAAAATAGAACTTTATAATGGAAAGATATTTTCCTTTTGTATAAACCCATCATTGACAACATAACCGCTTAGTTTCTTATATAACTCATATAAAGCTTCCACTTCACTCACAGTAACTGCCATAAATATATGCATTTCAGATTCCCACATCTCATTTAGATGATTAACTAATATTACATGTTAAAAGCACATTGATAAACCAAATTTGGCAGTATTTCGCAATCCTTACTTAAGGGAAGGCAAAAGGTTATACCACTATAGATATAGAGACATTTCATGTCTCTGCCATTGGGACCGACCAACATAAGAGCTAATCCAAAGCATGGTAGATGGGGATATTTAAAACTTACAAGGTGTTTCAGAAGCAAGAACATCAAGATCCTTGATTCTATTTGGATTTGGAGACTTTTTAAAAATTTGGAACCCATAAGAGCATCAAGCGCTATTCCAGTAGACTTCCTACGCTGAACAGTTGCAGCTAAAGCTAATTACGCCTCAAATCAAATGCAGACTCTATCATTCAGTAAAACCCAATACATATAGAATGAGTTCTACCAGGATGAGGCCGCCACTGTCAAATCCTCTGCCCTCATATATATTTAACTAACGATGTGTCTCTGCAAAGGAGACGAGGATACTGTATCCGAAAAACTTAGATGGGTTTCTATCTATAGAACATATAACTCAAATTTAATATATGCTCATCATCCCACAGATGCAATTTTCCTATGATTGGAATTAGAAAAAGGGTAAGGAAACGAAATCTTAGAGATTATAACAAATTTATTAAAAGTTCATTATGCTTCATTTCAGCATTATAATTGAGATGGACCTCCAAGCAACACTATAATAGCCAAAGCAGAAAAATTTACACTGAGATGATCATCTCTTTAAACAATCCTTTATGCATAAACAGTAATAAAAAAAAAAAAACTTAACTCAAAGCTTGAAAAGGGTAGTAATTTCTTTGCTACTTGACCAAACTTTTTCTTGAAACACCACCAACAAAAGATACATACATTTGGTTAATATTCAAGCAAATAGTGTGCATTAAAGTAAATGAATGAAATAGACAAGGAGATTCAGACCAAATAATAGCAGTTTTTCAAGTCCAATCACAAAAATAAATTTTACCACCTTGAGGTTATAACTCAAATCAAGCATTGTTTTTATGTCATCTGCTCGAAGAGTGGGAAATAAAGAGAGAGAAGTTGTGGGTTTCTCCTTAACTGAAAAGTTTTTTTAGAACAAATAAGGTTCTTGGTAACTAATCTCAGTTAAAAAATAGTACTACTACTCCACTGCAATAGCGGAAGCAGCCAAAATTGTCCTAAATGAGTAAATAACATTACTTTCTTTTCTTTCTATTTTTAACATAGCTGCTGTAGTAATTTGTCTTGAATTAAAAAATAATGTAATTTTTTTTTACACCTTGTAGAGTGACAATAATTTCACATCTTCAGATATTTACAATTAATTACTCACAACATTATTACATTAAAAGCTACTTTCTTTCCCCAACAAAAATTTGATTGGGGCTTCTCAAGTCATCCCATATCAAGCCTTTAAAAAGGGATAAAAAATAAAGGTAGATACAACAAAATGTTAGACATATCTAATTTCATTTAGATCTATAAGGGGGGAGAGAGAGAGAGAGAGAGAGAGAGAGAGATGAGATTCATGTGAACACAGGAATTGGAATATATCTATTTTCATTTGTGATATTTCAGTGTTTTTCTGGTAATCACAAACATTTGACTTTTACCCAAAATAAAAAGGAAAAATCACAATCGTTAGACTACATTAGCTCCTCTGTCCATTTTGATTGGCAGGAAATAGACCTAATATATCAGCTACACAGCTTTAAGAGAACCTTGCAGAAACATATTACATTGGAACCATGCAACCCTGACAACAGACCCAAGCAACCAAAATTCCAAGCAGAGCTCCTGCAAAGACCTGTGATGGAGTGTGGCCAAGAAGTTCCTTGAGCTTTCTTTCGCTGATAGGATGCCCTTGAAACAAGTCCTCCACAATCAAATTTAGAACCTAAATAGATCAGCAAAAAATTAAGAAGAAAACACAGTATATAACTGAAAAATAGGCACATATGAAATCATGAGGACTCCTAGTACAAAAGCAAGCAAACATGTCATGATTATTATATTTGGTTAGAAGTTGAAGCAGACACTATTTTGGCTTTTGATAGATTTAATGCAAGAGCTTCTAGGCAAAACATAGTGTAAAGTTGCCAAAAAAGACGCTGGTGTAAAGCCTAATGCATGAACCAAGGTAGAAGTATGCAAGTGCACATAGGTTGAAAACTTATGATATGAGACATTAATACTCCCTCCACCTAAAAATCCCATATGCTACTTGACTACTTCATCTTTGGTAAAACTCAAGGCGACACTTTCTTCCAAGCCAAGTGCCTTTAGAATATTTGTGTTATTTCCTATCACTCTTGAGCAAAAGTATAACAGATGATAAAAGAATAAAAATGTTCAGTGAGATATTCATTTATGGCTGCAGAAATGTTTAAGTTTGATTATTTCAGATTGGCTCACATTGAAAACTGCAGCCATGATTTTTCCTTCCCCTTTGCCTTCTATTACCTTTTATAAAACCTGACCCTTCTAATATCAAATGTTTTATTTTAACCCTGTTTAGAAAATGCTAACAACCTAACAAAAGCTGTAGTCCACTTGGTTCTTTCTTGCACCATGCTGGCAAGTCACCTTCAACTTTACCTCTTCAGTGTTCCTTGTGATTCAGCCAACCCCCTCCCCTGAAGGGGATTCTTAGCTTGTTGCTGTCTAGACACACTTCTCCTCATCATTTATGGCGTATCCTTGCCTATGTCACTCTCCTGTTTAGCCTTGTACTAAAAACCTACATTTTCCCTAGTTTAGACTTTAGATCACTAGAACTTTAATTTATGGTACTTTAATTTTTTATAATTTCCTGTCACTACCTGTAAACTGTTGCATCTTCAAATGCTTACTTTTGGACCATCTAAAAACTTCATAGTAGAACATGATTTGACATTTTTAGCCCATTTATTTTACTTTTTTTACAATTTCGTTAGACCATTGTTAAAGGATGGATAGCTTACCCAAAAAACAATAAAGAAAATAAAATTTGAAGAATAGATGGCTTAAATCCAAAATCTAAACTTGATTTGCTAAAATTCAGTTATTTATAAAGGCCTTGTACACCCTAGAAGCCCAACTTCGATTAAATAACTGTAATTAACTCCACCTTTACCATCAGCTATCTGCACCAGTTCATGTTCTTCACATCCTACTTTAGCTAAATCTTTCTCGCAAGTACAGCCAGTTAAAACTGAGAAGAGGAGGGAAAAAAGGAAAATGTGAGGGAGGGGAGTCCTAAACAAATCTCAAAATGCTTAGTGACTTGTCAATCTCTCCCATAAAACAGCTAATTATTGCTAACCATACCCAGCTCAAACATCTGTTCCTGGCTATCAAGGCTAAAAAGATTCCACCTTTTTGAAGCACTTCATTGGTTTTACTTTCGAAGGAGGCTGTCTTCCAATTTCCAACTCATAACTCATGGAGTACAATGTTGCTTCTTTTTTGGGTACACTAAAACTTAGAACAAGATGAATAAAAAAACATATTAGTATATACAGTTGCATGGGAAATTAGGGTTTTCAACAGAATACTGTCTCAATGCTAAAAGGCACATTTGTTTTATTTTCATTTATTTGAAAAATTAATATAAGGTGCATTCATTAGTTTGAGAAGAATCATAACTTCACATTAAAGCTATATTCAAGTAAGACGACTCAATACGGAGCCCACGTAGGCGCCTTGGCGAATCAAATTTCAAATAGAGATCATACGTCTCTCTTTGATACCCCGAACCCTCCATATTCCAGAAATAAGGTACTCCAATTTAAATTTTAGAATCTTATGAAAATTATGGTGAACATCTAATATCCCAAACCTCAACTTCCATAAACCTCCTGATATCAAGCCATTTAATTGCACATGTTTCAAAATTCTAGCAAACTGGAAAGTAGAGAAAGGAATCAAGGATTAAAGAACTCCAAAACCCCCCACTATGACACAATTCATGGTGCTCTTGCCTCGACTAGCCACTTCTTGTTTTACCCAAGTGGAACAACTACTAAGTTAACTGTCCGAGTAACCACATTCCAAATCAAACACTTGGTTTTAACTTTCAACCTTCATGCCATTTCAAGCGCTTATTACTATAGCCTATAAAACACACAATTCAAGCTACACAAATAATACTACCTACTGCATTGTGTCTGTCTGCATCAATGAAGTGTTAGGCCTAGTGGTAACTTGGGGATAGTATAGAGCAAATACTTGAGTGTGAATGCCATTGTATATTCACAATTATACACTCACACATACGCACATATTGATGCCTCCATGTTAACAATAGCAATGGAAGCTGCTGCTACAAATTTTGTAACACCAGTATGATTAAGAAAAGAGTACTCTAACTTGTTATTTTCTTTATCAGTTACAATTAAACACGTATAATTATGTTTCTCCTAAAAAAAATACGCATTAAACATAGTAATACAAGCAGATCAAAGCTTTTTTTTTTAAACACCAATCAGCAATAATACATAAACAAAACAAAACAAAAAAAAAAATAAACTCGTACCTGTGCTTGCATCCCAGCATGCCGCCTTACACCAATTGCATCATACATAACTATCGAAGCAAACCCCAAACAAACCGGAAATAACGAGTCTGCCACTCCATGACATAAAGCCACCGAAGCCGTCAAAGCAGTACACAATGCCGTATGAGAAGAAGGCATTCCTCCAGAAGAACACATAATTCTCAAATCCCACTTTTTCTCAAAACAAAAATGCAAGAAAACCTTCATAGATTGTGCAATCATCCATGCGAAAAAACCTGAAACAAAGGTCGGATTCGCAGCTAATGTTGCTACAAAAGGACTAATTTTCACCTTAGCATTCGCTGTTACACTTAATAAAGCAATCCCAAATCCCCCATTTTGTAATATAGTGTCTGAATCACTATAGCCTCGAAAAACAGACGCCCATTGGTTCATTGAAGATTTTGCCGCTAAAGATTTAATCTTTCCCAAAATTGCAACTAAACCCGAAAAGGATTTGCTGCAATTTTGCCATTGTGAACTGGGTTTTTGAGGATTTGAATGAGGATTATAAGAAACTGAGATTGAAGAGGTTTTCCTTTTCTTGAAATTGTATACTCTGAGGAACGGTAATGAACAAGAGTTGATTGTAGGGTTAGAGAGATTGAAGTTGATGGTCCTTAGTGACGAATTTAATAAAAGAGAGTCCATGAAAAAGCTAGTAGTAGTGTTACGTGGTTTAGTTCAGTTTGCATCGAAACAGAGAATAGAGAGACAGCAGAGTTTTTGAGGCTTTGGGATGAAGGAGATAGCAATAGCATCTAAAGGGGGTGAAAGTACCCCTTTTTGTTTTTTTGTAAATATATCGAAGGTGCCATTTCATGATTTTACACCCATATGGCAGTGGGTAAAAGAATATCCAATATACTTTATTTGGTTCTACTCTACCTCTTTCAACATGGACACGATTGAGACCATTCGGATTAGCTATAGTCCAGCAATATTTGTAATTTGCAAATAAATTAAACGAGATGATAATAAAGTTCACACAGATGTTATAGAAAAATCATGTTTTAAATATTTACTTTTACTTATTATTAATACATGTATTAGCTTAATATATATTAATATTGTTAAGTTTTTTTCTAATAGATTTGTAAGTGAATTAGTTTCTCAACATGTTTTGTACGTTTTGCAAGAAGTGTGTATTCATTTAATTTATCTTTTCGTACATATAAGTAAAAAATAAGAGCACGTAAAATTTAACTTGTGGATACTAAATTGAGTTTTTATTTAAAGTGTGACTTTATTTATCAAAAACACATTATGGGCATAAAGTTAAAAATTTATCAAAGACACATTTTAATTCCTTTGGATGCATAATGGGAAACACATGCTCTTTTAAGGTTATTTCCTATAATCTTACTTAAATATCCCCATAAGGAGTTCATGCCTTGTGCTTCATACTAAGTTTAAGAGTTTTAAAAGTTGAAGAAAGGGAAGGAAATTAAGAGATTGTTAGGGAAGAAAGTGATTTTGAGGTTTCTTAAAAAGAGGAGTGTGGTGAAGGAAGGAAAGTAGCTTTTACTATTTTCTCAAAATTAGAAAATTTTGGGTAGAAAGTGAAATTTTATGAAAATTTCTTAATTTTAATATTATGTTGGTGAAAATTAATATTCTAAATTTTTTTTCATTCATTGTTAGAAAGTACAAACAAAAGTACAGAAGGAAGTTGCACTTTCTTCCTAAACTCACAAACAATAAGAAAAAAAATTACCGAAAGAGGAAAGTCAGAGAAAAAAATCTTGGTGGTGGAATTTTTTTTACAAGAGAAAAGAAAGCTAAGGATAACATGTCTCACTTTTTTCCAAAAAAAATTCTTCTCAAAATTGAGAAGATTGGGAAAGAAAGAAAAACTTGATTTAGTAATATTTTAATAATACTAACTTTGCCCTTAAATTTGTAACTAAATATAATTTATTTCCATTAATGTCCTAGAGTTATTATAACATACTAATTTAACAAATCAAGCTAAAACACCTGTTAAAACTATGGGGGGAAACAAAGAGAAAGGAATACAGACTCATCAATTGCTCAGTAATGTAATAGCCTAAGCCAAATGTTCATCAGTCACGTAGGGGCAAATAACAAGAAGAAGAAAAGGTTGTACTGAAGGAAGAAAACCCAATTTCATAAACAAACACAAGTTTCTAACAATACTCACTCAAAGATTCAAATTAAAGGGGACCAGAAAGCTGTTCAACAAACTTAGACTTCTTAGTGATTTACTGAAAACCATAGATGTGTCATTAATTTTCATTGTCAAGGTAATCCTTCTCTTCCAAGACAAACCAGCATCTGGGTATGCTCTTATATGTTTGAAGAACCGAACCAATCCAAGCATAGGAACCATTTAGAGAATATGAAGGTTATATTACTATCTATCTCAAGGAAAAGATAGAATGGAAACCAAAAAACTGAAATTTAAAGAAATTCTACAAACAATTTTGAAAATTTTATTTTAGTTTAAATGATTTCATAAATTCTCATTAATAAAAAAAACACCTCCTTTGCTGCAGCAACCATGTTTTGTTCGTGTTAAAGTTTGCTGTGAAGAAATGAAGCTTATGCGTCAAGTTTACATATTTGAGCCTAATTAAAAAAGTAAGTCTATTTGACTAATCCAACTGACCATGAATTTGTTTGCCAAAAGTAAACCCTACAATTTGTAGGCCGTCAATAAGAAAGTCTTAGTCTTAGACTCTTAGTTACTATAATAAAAAGAGCTGCATGATTGATTAAAGGGTCTTCGGGGCATAATGCTTATTTTGAGTTTGTTATGAATATTGAAGCTAGAAGATTTATAATGATTGATTCTAAGATGCTTCCGTTTATGATCATGGTTAAGAAGGATGAAAATGGGATTTTGTCAAAATTTGGACAAGAATGTTTGAATCAAAGGAATGAAAATGGGATTTTGTCAAAATTTGGACAAGAATGTTTGAATCAAAGGAATGAAAATGGGATTTTGTCAAAATTTGGACAAGAATGTTTGAATCAAAGGAATGAAAATGGAATTTTGTCAAAATTTGGACAAGAATGTTTGAATCAAAGTTTTTCCAGTCTATATTTTTGGCTGTAACAATGTTGTATCCTGCCATGGAAATTGGAAAAAAGAGAAAGAAATGAGTAGAAAAATGAAAATGGCCCCTAAAATATCAAGATTTTGTGAAAGATAAAAGACATATACTGGAGGTGGGTTTTTGGGGTCTGGGGTAAATCTTTGTTCAATTTGTCCCGACTACTCAAACAATCAAACTGTCCTCCCCATTTGGGTGAACTACAAATATATCCAAGAAAGAATCCTAAACCCAAAAGACAAGAAAGTTAACTATTGAACAATTTAGTTGCTGCACAATCAAGATTGTTTTTTTTTTATTATTTGGAGAATAGATTTCCCTCTTGTAGAGTTTGTTTAACCTATCCAGTACCCATAAAGTTCCATTTCAAGGCCAATTATTGGTAGAGAAAGTTCAAGTTTCTTGTTCTAAAGTTGCAACATCTAGTAATTTTTTGTTTGCTTCCCAACACGGTTCCCAATTATGCACTCTTTTTTTTAACAAAGAGTGGCTAACTTGACTTCCCTTATATCCTTGCAGTGCAATAGACACAATGATCAACAATGCAATTCATGTCAAAAACCAGAACCCAAGAGCAACGAATTCTTATCGACCTTAGCTGCAGGGATGAGCGCAAAACTCATCGTGGAAGTCACATCCAGGGTGTCACCATCAACAGCAGCAGCTTGAGAAACCCGGAGGCAAGCTTGTATGCATTCTCCCTCAGCCCAAACTAGACCCATCCCAAAAAGTAATCCAAGACTCGGGCCTAAATGACATGAAAACATAGATTTTTAGCTAGTCGACTGCAAAACCAAAAATTATTCAAGTTTGTTAAATATGTTAGATGTTAATCCTAGAAGATCAGTTGTGGTAGCTAATAATTTGCTGGAAGGGAGAAATGGGTTGGGAGGACATATGAAAGGAAAGGATGAGAGGCTTAAGGTGAGTTCACTATGAAGACTCTTATAAGAAAAGGCATGGAGGTTAGTGTGATTGGGAAAAATAGTGATCAATTAGTTAAGAGAGATTCAGGAAAATGGCATATTAGTAGTAGAGCAGAGCGAAAGCATAGCTTGGTTGGTGAAGAGGACTAGTAAAAGTTAATGGATTTTTGAGGTTGATGAGAAGAGTGGTGAGGAACATATTTTTAGGATGCCTAAATCTGTGTAATTAAGCTTGTTTTTTGCAGTTGCATTCTTGAAAGTTTGGTCGGTCCAAAGGGACAACTAGGTTGTGTTTGGAACGCTTTAATGTACAACATTTTGGTTAGTAACCAAGTGTGTGCATAGTATAAAATTGGGAGAAATGACTGTTTGGTGTAGCTTGTGACTGAAGAAAGGGCATAAATTCAATAGCATCCCTCTGATCAGAGTGTTTCGGGTACTTGGAGGCTGAGTCTGTGAGGGAGACCAGATTATTTCTGGGGTGGGGATGAAGGGGTTCAAACATACGTGAGTTATGTGACTGATATAGGAGAGGATCAAGGGAGTTTGTGTTAATAAATTGGAATAAATGACTAATAAATTGTGCAAATTTTGTTTTTTTTTTCCAAGTTTCTTCGGGTTTTCGCTAATGTGGCAATGGCACCTGCAACCAATACCTTTCGGGTGTTCATAGAGTTGCAATCTTGGTTGTTTGGAGCATTAAATAGCAGATGGAATTAGTGTACATTTCCCAACTAAGATGTAATCTGTCTATTGTCATTTGCAATGTTCAGTTTTACATGGAGAAGATCTGACTATTTCAGTCGTACAGTGTGCTACTTTTTCTTACTCGTTAATATTATATGGTCACCTGCATATGTAAAGAAACAGCTTTGTTTGGATGTGATGAATGGCTAATCTTTCCTTTCTTTTATTTGTGTTTTCCTTTCTGATCATGTATAGCATGTCGCATCAAATTAAGATGTTACGGATAAATAGAAGTTGTCTTAAATTACAAGGTTAAACTTCTAAGTTGCTAAAGATGAGCTGTCCTTAAACAAGTCATATCAATTACCTACACTAGAAACCATCCAAATCTAACAACCAAAGAGGGTGCTGCTCGATAGTTGCTTAATTAATACAATAGAAAAAAATTAAATTAAAGAAACTAACTAATGAAGTCAACAAAAAAGCCCAGACAAGTCCCTTTTAACCCACATTAACAATTTATCACGCAAAGCCCCCCCTCTCAAAATAAAAATCCAATATTGAAGGAGGAAAAATAAATAAATAAATAAAAGAAAGAAAGAGAGAATATGTTAGGTAGTAATACTTATAGTTGAAGTATTTGGCGGGAATGATATATAATGATATGATGATTACCCGCCAACTCTAACCTCCACTGTCATCTCACCCTCTTCAATCACTCAACCTTCAAACCCAAGAAACCGAATTAAAATTCTCCCTCTCTCTCTCTCTAAATGTATATATACATACACACGTATATGTATAAATTTCTGTCCTTAATTTCTTGGCTTCTTCATAAACTTTACTGGGAAAGATCCGTAATTTCTTCTTCTTTTTTCCTAATATTTTTTTTTATGGAAATGAATTCAAGAGTATTAAGAATTTTGACACCATTTAGACGGGTGTTACCAGTGTTTGTTCTTGTGATTGGCTTGTGGGAACCGATTGTTGTGGCAGGGGCGGGGGAGGGTAGTAATGCACATGGTGATAATGCAGGAGCAGCAGCAACAGAAGCAGGGGTTTGCAGTATCAATCTAAACACCTTTCTTCCTCTACCTTACAGTAATTTGCCTAACATGATCTGCAAACCTGTTTGGAATACATATTTTCTTCGAGTAAGTTTAATCCTTCTCATTATGAACTTTTTTCATAGACTCCCCTGATCCCAAAACGAATGTCAAAATATCGACCTTTTGACTTTTTTTCAACAAGTTTGTCTAGGACAAAAAACAGTAACTTTTTTTTATCAAGAATAAATTTTAGTTTCTAAATTTTAATATTAAAGACATTATGTCACACTACGTGCTAAGAAGAATTAAATGTTACGAGTACATCAAGCACTAGTAGAGTAGTAGTCATTGTTTATTGAGTGTGTATTTGTACAACCCTACATAGGAATAGGAATAGGAATGAAAAAGGACGACCTTATTTTCTAGATTGGCTTTATTTGTTCTTAAATTGGAATGAAAAATGATCAAAGTGGTATGATCAGAATATTAAGCTCGTATATAATACTGGACATGAAACAAGGAAAATGTCGCTCTATTACCCTTCAATATTTTTTTAAATTACATGAAAGTTGGATGAGTACTTTCAAAGTTGGACGCTGAGAGTAAAAGGTGGTATCATTTGGATCTTGTTATTAGAAGCAAAATGACAACTATATGTTAATGTTTAACATGGTACCTATACATAAAATCATTTACCGTATTATGTTTTTTTCTTGGTTTAAGTTCATATAAAAATTCTCATTTCTCTGTTGCAGTACTCTAGGACAAAAGATAATGTAGTGACCATTATATTGTCTGCTACATACACTACTGGCTGGGTTGGAATTGGGCTTTCAAAAGATGGAATGATGCTTAATTCCAGTGCAATGGTTGGATGGATCAGTGAAAAGGGTGTTGCAAGAATCAAGCAATATTATCTAGCCGGATTCACCCCTGAAGAAATCAAACCTGATAAAGGCGAATTGCCATTGACAAATGTTCCACCATTTGTTACAGTTTATGGGGCAACAATTTACTTGGCATTTCAGCTCAATTTTGCAACCTCATCATCTCTAAGTAACAAACAAGCAATCTTGTTAGCTTTCGGGACTAGATATCCAGTGCACCATCACCTAACTCTCCATAATGACAAAACAACCATACGATTTGATTTCTCTGCAGGTCTGTTCATCTTCACTTTTACTTCTAACAGATTTTATTAACTTCAAGCCTATAATTTTGTCCCAAAAAGATTTTTCACAAATAAAAGTCAATTTTGACATTCTTTGCAAGACGGAAGGAGCAATATATTACTCTATTGATTTCCTATGTTCATGATATAAGCTTGTAAATAGTGCAACTTTCTTGTAAAGAGTATATTTATTTTTTTTGGTTATTCTCCTCCGGTTCTTGGTGAAAAATATTTGAGCAAATTATAAAATAATTTGGTGCAGATGTTACATTGTTGAGTACTTGTGTTGATAAAATTTATTCTTTCAGGTAATTTAGACTCCTCTGCGCCTGCATCTAGCATGCCAAATGACATTTTTGGTACAAGAAAGACTCATGGGGTATTGGCTTTACTTGGATGGGGTCTGATTCTTCCTGTAGGGGCAATTGTTGCAAGATACCTCAAGCATCGAGATCCATTATGGTATTATCTTCATGTAGTCATTCAGTTCATTGGATTTATAATCGCGCTTGCTGCTGTTGTTGTTGGAAGGTCACTATATGATAGACTAAGCGCGAATATACCAGCACACAGAGGCATTGGAATCTTTGCTCTTGTCCTAAGTATCCTCCAGGTTTGTTCCTTATCTGCTTCAGTTTCATCATTCTGTCTTCTTATTTGATATATGACCCTTTATTTAACAAGCATTCCTCTTTCCAAACAAGAGGCGCAGGTACTATAGCAGTACATAAACAAGAACAAGACATTTTTTTTGTAATTTGATTCTTTTTTATAAATAAAAAATAATAACAAAAATACCTGAAATGGGGTGTAGCACAATACAATTCTAGTATCTACTCTGTTGAATTCAATAAATGAACTTTCAAGACTTAATTCTAGGACCGAGCTATTTTATGATCCCTAAAAAAGTTTTCTTTTCCTAGTAGTGATGCATAATCTAGTAAAGAAAAGGAAAGATAAGCTAGTTCTAAATTGATTTGCAGGTGTTGGCATTCTTTCTAAGACCGCACAAGGACAGCAAGAATCGAAGGTACTGGAACTGGTACCACCACTGGTTTGGAAGGATTGCACTTTTCTTTGGAACACTGAATATAGTTTTGGGGATCCATTATGCAAATGCAGGAAATGAATGGAAAATAGGGCTTGGGTTTGTTCTTGGCATAGTTTTGCTTTCATGTATTGTATTAGAAGTTTTGTTGAGGATGAGAAGGCCAAAGGAATTGCCTCCCCCTCCGGACTTCCAAATGAACTCATTTTAGTACACAAAGTCCAGCATTAAGATTAAAGGTATCTGGTAATGCTGCACTTGTTCTTTGCTATGTGTTTATATGCATAGAGAATTGTATAGATTTTGCATGTCTAAGAAAAAGTTTTGGTTATGTCAAGACGTTCAGTGTGGCACAAAACTGCTCTCTAAGATATAAGAGGCTAATGTTACATGGAATCAGAGCTCCCAATTCTATTGAAGGACAGAATTCCACCTGAAGGAACTACCTCCTCTTGCGCTGCCCTGCCGCCTCGACTCCCCTCCTTTCTCTCTCTTATTGGTTAAAGTGCAAACAGATCCTTCTTTGGCATGTTATTCTTTAATGTTGTTTGGATTAACACTACTTTTTTTTTATTATTATTATTATTATTATTATTATTATTATTATTATTATTATAATCAAATTTTAAATTATTATTATTATTTGAACAATCTACTCTCAAACGGCTTTGAACTTGCCGCTAGATTAGCGGCTAGGAATAAGTGTCTGTCCTTATAGGCTCTAGCGAAAAGACATGGAGGATATACTTGAAATTTTAAAAAAAATGTTATTATCACTAGAAGCTCTAGCGGGAATATTAGTATTTCAATCTCAGCCTTTGAATATTATAATAAACAGTATAAAATGTGATTGTTGGAATAATATTCTCAGTAACTCCGATTACTATAGATGCGCTCTCATATATATATTTATACAGGAAAAAGAAATTTCACCCAAGATTTACATCTTGTAGTGATAGGAATGAATAAGAACAAGTAGCATTAACATGAGGTTAAACCATCCCCAGCTTTTCCAGAGTTGAACAAAAGCACAAGCTATTCCTTGTTTTCACAAAATATAATTTTACCATTGCAAGCTTATAATATCTCCCCCTTAAAAGCAAAAGTCAACAGTCGCATCTTCAAAAGAATTATGTTTAGTAAAGTTGTACCTGAAAAAATGTCGAGATGAAGAAAGATAATACAAGATCAATTGCGAGAAGAGGTACAAAAACCAGCTGTAGGATATTTCGATAATCTGAGCTTCAATATGTGCTAAAAGCATTTTAATGTAATAGCACAAGTTCAAAACAGTAGCCTTTCCGTGGTTTGGAACACCAAAAGAAGAAATTAACAGTCAAGATCAAGAGGACAAGGGCATTCACATCTAAAATCAACAATGTTAAAAGAGTAGTAGTAACAAGAACACCATCAGAAACTAAAGTTATGAGAGAACACTGAACCATAATAGCCGCTTGCCACATTTATCTGCATAATTGCATATATTCACTTGCTAAGCCCTTCAAATGGAACTCTGACAGCGTAGATAAGAAATATCAAAAAAAGCTTACAGGATTTTATTTTTATTTGTTCTACCAACATACTTTTGCACTGTCAAAAGAACAATAAAAGGGGTAGCAGTGATTTTGGAGAATATGTCAACAGTCAATTCTCAGTTAAGAAGAAAAAAATGTCACATATACAAATAAATCAAATGTACTTTTCAAAGTCTATGCTATTAGAAATCAAAAAACTAATCATCAGTCTTCTATTGTTGTGACCCCAAAAAAATATAATTGTCTAATTGAACTGTGTCGCCGCCAAAAAGACACCTCTCAAATCCCATGAGCAAAATTTCCTGTTGTAGACCTGCACATCAACAAGCAGACCACTAAGGAGTTCACGATGTGTTAACAAAAGAAATATGACAAAAGGTAGAAAGGTTCATAAATTGAAATTTTCATTATTCATAAGAATAATATTAATTTAAGGTGTAAATTTCTGAAGTGAAGAAGTGAATCCAAATTTCATCCATAAACAATGATCTGGAGCTGACACTCGATCAATTGGGATTTGATCTTTTTAAGTTTTAAATAGTAGATTGAGAAATTTCATCACAGCAAGAAAGTAAGAGATAATATACTGAAGATATTGATTATAAGGAACTAACCTGAAAATTAGTATAAGAGACGGGTCAGAAATCTAAGGAGCTCCATGGTGACAAAAGATGGGGTGATCCAAGAAATTTCAGTCTCCTTTGTATACCACAAAATAACATAATTGTCTTCCACTACAACTCAATCATCCTGCTATACTTATCTAGTACTATCACTAAAATCGTCTTACATAGCACTAGCTGTACTATTTTCATCTGAAGAAAAGCTACTAGACTTGGGAGCTTCACCCCCTCTGATTACTCTGCCATACATGACCTTAAAAGACTGCGAATTATACGGTCGGTTTAGCAAGCTTATCGGCATTCTCAGAGTTTGTTTTCGGTTTCTTCTTCCCCTTATCAAAATGTTGAAGGTTTTCTCATTGTCGATCTTGCAATTGTTTCTCAGCACATGATTATCACCGCCAGTTCCAGCATTTTCATTTGAACCATTACTGAAAGCCTGTAGCATTCCAGAATGTTGAACACTATGCAAATCTGATTTAGGGTCTTCTTCCACAGTTTCTAATTGAACCCCAGTTACTTCATTCGAGTTCTCAGTAGTTTCTAATTGAACCCCAGTTACTTCATTCGAGTTCTCAGTAGCCTCTGATGCTTGAAGATTTGCTTGTGTCTTAGCTTCGTCCCCGTTGTTAACATTCACAGGTGAATTTGGACCACTTGAACTATCAACATTCTTAAATGGCTCCTTTGGCTCCAAAAAGGGATCAACAATTGGCTCAACAACTGGTGTTGGGACAGAGAACTCCATTGGATGGCAGCCAGGCCAAACTGGACCTTGAATGTACTGTGGTGCATTAGGGTTCACATTGCATTGCCATCCAAAATGATTGGCGTGAAAGGGGCTGCTAGTTAAAGGAAACGTAGTGGCTGGTAATGACTGAGGTTGAGTATATGGAGGAGGATACACAAATTGCAAAGAGTGTATCATGTTTGGGGTTGGTGGAGGTGATGGGTATGGATGATGAGGAGAGGTGACTGCAGACCCTGGATGAAGAGTCATGTTCATTGACCAAGGGGAAACAGCTGGAATAGCACCAGGACCAGGAGGAAGACCAATATGTAGGGCCAATGGAGTTATGCGTGCAGAAGTTGGTGATGGGTTGAATGGAGCTGCTGATGCAGACAACTTTTTGTTGGGGAATTCTGTAGTATCAATCAAACAAGAAGCAGACTGTTTGTCCTTCAAATCCTCTAATCCTTGCAAGCTAGAGTTGGAATTATTTTCAGGTTCAAAAATGCTTGGTGTGTTTTGCTCAAAGAGCTCCGTTCTGGAAGAATCAATTGTACTTGGCTTATTATGTGTCTGGATGCTTTCCTGTATTTCTTGATCAACCTCCACAGTACTGGATTCAACCATTTTCTCAGTAGAAGAAACTACCTCAGAATGTTTATCGTCTTGCCCATCAATTGAAAGAGTTTCTATAGTCTTGTCAACAGTTATAGTCTCAACTTTGAAGTCATCAGTTGAATCAACAACTAAGTTCTGAATTATCTCTTCCCTAATATCTTCTGCCTCTGATATCACAGACTCTACCTTTTCTTTTGCTTCACTGCTTTCTTCATGTTTCACAGCGAGTTCCTTTTTATCAGGAAAATCATCCTGGGACAACCTCACCTGCAGCATTGAAATAGAACCTGGTGGAGCCAAAGCTACTTCCTTGTAAGAAGGCGATTGGCCTAGGCTAACTATTGAACATTTCAATGATACTGGTCCAACTTCTTTCCCTGCAGAAACAGGCCTTGCATCCAAAGATTCTTCCCCTCCAATTTTAGAGGAGGTCTCAGTTGTATCATCTTTGGCAGATGAAGGGACAGGCTTAACTCTATATGTTACAGCTTTTACTATTCTCCGACCAAATTTAGTACCCTGGGAGGGACTCTTTGCTGTGTGGTACTCTATATAATTTCCAGGAGACATCATCCTTTTCTTTAGCATTTGATACTTACTGTTTTGATAACTACTCTTCAGTCTAGAATGATCTGGTTCAGATAGCACATCTATCTTCTGATAATTATAAACCTTGCTCATAGCTGCCCGTCGCTGCCTTAATCGCCACCTGTATGACCCAGCTGATCTTGGTCTTTGAACCGGTTGCCATCCATCTTCTCCTTCAACATGTGCTTCAGGTGAGATATCATTGGCAATAACAGGCTTTTCTTCTGCAACAGTTCCCTCCAACACAGGCTGTGTGGACTGAACTAGCTCTTCCTTGGTAGTTTCTTCCTTGTCAGGTTGTCCAGACTCAACAGGTGGATCTGTGGATCCAAGATTCACAGTTGTGTCACCTCCAGGTTCATTAATTTGTTTCTCTTCATCTGAAGGCTCTTGCAGCATTTCTTTTGGAGATCCCTCAGAACTTGCCAAACCAAAGTTCTCGCAAGATTTTTCTTTCAGCTGAAAAACAAAACATTAACTACACACAATTGACACGGAAAAGTAGGACAAACAGCTCAAATTATGTACGCTGCTAAATTACTGAAGCTGTTGGAAGAGTGATAGCTTCAAAGGAAGACTAGATTTTATACTACTAAATGATCCATCTCCATCATGTAATGTATATAAACTTGATACCAACAGTAAAGAACAAGGGTAAGTAAAATTTATTTATTGACTGCCCAGCTAATGTTAGCATGAAGAATATGAAAGCTTTTACTGTCTTTAACTATCCTTCTCAAAAGTCTTGAACAACTTAATACAAGTGAAAAAGTTGAGATTGAGATTTCACCCACATCGAGAGAATGTTCTAATCGTGATTTGCTACTCTAGACCCCCATCCGAAGTGATCTTGAACTTTAATCTACAATGTTTTTAACATTTGAAATCAAGGGTTGTAGGAATTAGAAGCAATTTACTTTTATCAGGGGTTTCATTAATAAATATCCATTTTCTTCTTACAATGAAGATTTTAGGGGCTAGAGTCATGTATTAGAAGTTATTTTAGGGGTCTTTTTTACCTTGCTAGATCTACGGTCTACACATGGGGAATGGATTTGGTATCCTATGGAGTGGTTATGGAGAGGAAGCAAACCTACATAGAGGCTCATATTGAGGGCTGTGAGGTGATAAAAATGTTTTCATATTTGTAAACAGCTTTAGACTCTCTCTCTCTCTCTCTCTCTCTCTCTCTCTCTCTGTGATATAATTAAGAGGATCCAAGATAGATCAGAATAACTAAGTTGACGATGTTAGGTTGATTTCAACCTAGTTATGGTTTAATTACATCACCTATATTTCTTTACCAGCTAGTAGCCAATGAGATGGGATGCCAACACCAGGGAGGCTCAAATTTAAGCAACGACAGTAAATAGACAATCCATCTTAATATCACTAAAAAGAAACTGATGAAGTTTATCCTGGGTGTCAAATAGATATGCGATTCAAACAATTTTAATCATGAAATATCCAAACATACCTTAGGTATCAAATCACAAAATGGAATAATGATCGCTAATTATCTTGTATTGGTTCTTTATATACATTTTTTACTGAATCTACTCTCTCATGAAATGATAAGAAAAATATGAGTTTCTAATTGAGGGAAAAAACATACCTTTGTTATATAGCTTTTCCTTTTTAATCCCACAGCATCTCTCCCTTTGCCATCATTACTAGGGCTAATGTAGTCGAGCAAATCTGACACACTATCAAGTAAAATAAAAAGTAGTAACAACACTGATCATTAAAACATATCCAAGAGATATTTAAATCATCAAAATAGACCATTAAATCAAGAGACGGATGAGTATGGTCAATGCATATGATAGTTATTGTGGTCATAAATTGTTAAAGCGAACCTACTGGTTATTAGGTTGATGGTCTTTGCCACCAAACTAGGGAAATGCTTAAGACCATTAACCCTATACACATGAGGAAACACAAACATATAGCTACTCCCTTGGAGTGAACTCGTCCAGCCCACCCCACCCCAGCCCACATACAATACTTTAGATCCCATTAAAGTGACCCCTAAATACGCCACCACTTTAACAAATGCACCTTTAAAATGTGCAAGTAATCATCATATCATCAGGGTAAAGCTAATATACCTCAGGTGGCCTTTGCTGGCTATAGATGCATCAGGCTTTCGAGTACCATTTCGTGCAGCTTCTTGCTGTTCAAAAGCCTTTGACTCAAAGTACTCGAGCCAAGCAGCAGCATCCTGCAGCATTTGTTCCAACAGTCACATTTTGAAAACTAATGTTAACTCGTACTTTAAGAAAGTTCTACAAATAGCTTCCATGGTAACTGGAGCATGTTTTAATTATTTTACTCATGTTCTAATAACACCATTGACTAACTGATGCTGATAATACAAAATAAATCAAATTAATTGCAATCATCTTCGCCAGTACTAACTTTTATTAATACCCCCACAGGACATTTATGTATCCATATATAGTTATGATTTATGCAAATGAGCCCTTGAAAAAGATGGTCACGTGTAACACTTCACATAAAGGAGGTATAAAAATGATGTTATCAAAGTTGTAATATCTTTGAACCTAGAGGAATTTACCTGTGTGCGCAAGTCATCTGGGCCCAGCTTTGCTCTGAGTATCTGCAAGGTTGTTTGCTCATGTTGAACACTCAAAGGATAAGCTTCCATCAACGAGAGAGCAATTGCTATAGCATGGTAACTTGCAGCTGTCTGCAAAACAATTAAAGCGGGAAGGAATAAATTAGTCAAAGGAATATTGTGGATAATGTAGCATGGCTAATCTAAAATCTATGTCCAGTGTGAAAGTTGGAGTGTATACAGCTTGCAATTTGAGTAGCAAGCACAATAGGAGAGCTATATGCTAACATACAATTGTTGGCTTGTAGGAACTAGAAGTCCAACAGATTTTGCTTATTTTTAAATTTGTTTTTTCTGACACCATATTGCAGAGAAAAGTTGTGCGTTAACATAAAATTGAATAATATATGTTCAGCTCATATAAAAAGGAACCTGTATATGGTCTGGGCCAAGTAACCTTTGGTTACACTTCAGAGCTTTATGGAGATATCTAAGGGCAACATGAACATTTCCCAGGCCTTCCTCCATCATAGCTACATTGATGTATGTCGCAGCAGTGTTTGGATGTGATGGGCCACAAGTGAGATGTAGCAGATACAGTGCACGCTTTACATATCTACACAATGACAACGTAAATTTTCAAGGACGAACTAAGTTAAGATTAAAATTATACAGCAGGAATACTCTTCATTACAAAAAAGACAATGGCTTGTGAGCTATGACAGGCGTGATTGATCAGTACTTTTAAACATCTCGCTGACAAGACGAGAAGAAATGGTGAAAATAAAGATCATATTGGAACTAATGTTTCAAGAGAATAGAAGTATTCAATGCGACTAAACCCTTAAACAATGCCAACTTAAATTATGCAGCCATTTGCTTAGATCCCTAATATAGCCACTACAACACTAGGATTAGTTTAAAATAACATAACATATTATGCAAAACATATCATTGCAGAGACTGGAGAGCTGCCCCTTTTGATATGTTCCTTTTTATTTACTCCCTTTATAGGTTTGGTGGACTCCATGTCCCCCATTTTGCTTATATTACCTCTTTTCTTCTAATAAAATTTCTTCTTTTATCCACAAGAAAAAACACCAGAAAAAAATCACCAAGAGTTATACAGAAAAACAGGATTCAAGAAGACTACGCTTAAATAACTTTACCCTTCTGCAGTGGCGGAGCCACGTTGCCCCCCCCCCCCCCCCCCCACAATTTTTTTTACCTAATATATAATATAATAGTATTTGTATATTTTGGTAGTCATTTATATTAAACAATTCTTAATTGTATATAAAAAAAAAATTATAATAGTGACTCATGCTTTTAGAATTTAAACTTATATTTCCTTTGCTATCATTATTGACTTTTTAAAGTCTATTTAAAATATTTTAAAATTGACATAGGTTCTTTTGATTTTAATCAATACAATAATGAACATTGTAAACTATGTATAGAATACTACTATTTATAAAATTTATTTTTTCATTGTTGTTAATAAATCATATCAATTTTTAGTTTAAAAATATCTCAAATTGCCTTTCAAAATCAACCTTACACTCCTACCAGAATTACATGACTACACTATAAATATACCCGCAAATATGTAGAGCTTTAATTTCCTAACTTTTTCAATCATTTTTTTGTTTGCAATACAAATGTAAAAGCTTTTATACTTATTTAGGTATCTTAAAAATGTTAAATCTTATTTGGAACTCGGCGTTTCAAAAAATTTGGACAAAAAAAGTGAAGTATAATATAAAAGAGAAAATTGCTATAAAGTGTAGCATTATACTATATGAATATTTTTAACCTGTAAATTTTTTTATAAAAATTTTGGCCCGCTCCCACTCAAGTTCCTGGCTACACCCCTGCCCTTCTGCCTATTGCAAAACTACTTTACAAGTTGCTATATGCTCTCCATTATAGGTTTATCATGAACTTGAGGATCTAGATTTTCTAGGGGTGTGACTTCGATTGGGCCAGGGCCAAGGCTTGCGTCAAACCAACCCAAGCACGATTTGCATGTATAATACATAACTTTCAAAATCTGTTATACAAATATAACACATATGTTATGTTTAGATAACTTGTTACATTGGGTTCTTAGTTGGAAATAACGTTACTCTTCCATCTTATTTTTAGCTCTGTTTACTTCATTTATTATTTTCAACACATGTTATTAAAAATTATGGTCATCTTATTAGCGATAATTAACCTTAAATACCTACAGTTTGTTCTTTTTGGATAAATGTTATATACTATTGATAATACAAATCTGTTCTTTTGTCTTATTTGATATCAAAAAGAAATATTTTTAATGTTTATGAAGTTGCAAAACTCGTAAGCTTTGGTCAAAATACAAAATGTGCAATTTACTTTTGACCCTGAACCGGATGAGTATCATATTAAGCTGGGCCTGAAACTGATGAGTTTTACTTTAGGCTGGGCCTAGCCTGAGTTCCCCATGTCACTACTTGGGCTGAGCCTGGGATTCTCCTAGAACCCAACCCAATACACCCAAGTTGCACCCTTAATATTTATAATGTTAATGTTATAATTCACGATCAACGAAAATTCCTACAAATCTATGCTTAAACTAAAACCTTGTTTGAGGAGGAATGATATTGATAACAGAGGAGAACCATGGAACAAAAATATCTAACAGATATAAGCTTCATCTGATGGTAAGGTAGGGAAGAATGAAGAGATTAGAAGTGTACTCATTAAAGTTACGGAAAGTGAGCTCACAAACAATGAGGTATATTCCATACTAGTCAAAATCATGCAAATAAAGAATATACTGTACTAGAGACTTGGTAATGTAGTTCACTTAAGATCAAACATTGAGGGTCAGAAAGGGGGCTCATTTATGCATGATCATGCAGCAGGCCAGAAAGTAGATAACCATTTCCATTATGAGACTCAGGGTCTCAGACAAAAGCTACAACATAAGAAAGTTGTCTTGCTCTATAGTCATTGTCACAAGTTCACAATAATATTCCTTAGGTTGGTATCAAAGTCTACCTACATCTGTCACATCAGCAGGAAAAAACACGGGCAGATCATTGGTAACACAACCAACAACTTAAAGAACAGGATGCTCAACTAATAAAGTGAAATTTATTATGAATGTGTGATATCTAAATTATAATGTCATACAAATGAGAAAAGAACATACTTGAGAGCCAGCTCCGTATGTTGGAGTCTGTAATAGAACACAGCAAGATCCCCATAACTCTTCATGGTATCTGGATGATCTAGTCCTAATTCTTTCTCATTGATATCCAATGCCTTTTGCTGATAAATAGTGGCCTGTAATAAGGTTTACATTTATTAACTACATTATGGAAGCATATATTCATTAAATCTTGAACAAATGAAAATAGTTTTAACTTTGCAGAGTAGGCGGGATTATTGGAGCATAAGGAACAGATGTAGTAGGTAGAGTTTCCGGAAATTGTTTAGCAAGAAGTTTAGGAAGGCGCAAGTGATCTTTATGTTCAGAAGTCTAACAACAATAGCTAAAACAAAATGGATCACATACCTGATTGAAATCTCCTGTGTGATACAAAACTACAGCAAGAAGGCTGTAAGCTCCTGCTGTCATTCGGTGGTAGGGACCACAAACTGCAACCAGCTTCGCCAGAGCCTTAAAAAACCAGATACAGCCACATAACATACTATTAACCATTATGATATTGCATAAGGACATGTGGTGAAATACATAACTTACAATTTATTTTTTCATTTATATTGGCCTATCCTTGGGCAGAAAGCAAAGGAAGAAACATGTATAGCCACCAATACAAGTGGCAAAGCACAATAATACTGATCCATGTCTCTGGTTAAAAGAACCTCAATTGCAAAGGAGGGGACCTAATAATTTATAAACAAATATTCATAACTCCAAACATATTCAAATCAATTACCTTTGTCCCATAGCTAACTGCATCTTCAAGCTTTCCCTTATCTAGAGCTGTTTTTGATGATTCCAAGAGTTGTCGTCCATCTGCAGACGAGCATGCTGCTTGCTGCAAGGAGCCACAAATCAAACATTACAGAAAATGCATGCATTATCATAACAAGGCTGAACAAAATAAAAGACAGTATTCAATCAAACAAAACTTATTCTTCTTCACCTTATGCACTGGTACTAGACTGACAATGTCTATTTTCTGGAAAGGTTTTGGAGAATTCATATCAAAATCTTTTGGAACTAGCTCAATACCAACCTGTAAATTTTTTATGAAAGGATGAGAATATATAGATGTGTAGTGTAGAATGTTGGTCATTGCCAAAAGTTAAAGAAGTGTCCAGTACCTTATGGCATAACCCGCGGAGAATTGCAAATTTTCTCACATCTTTGTAGTTCAAGCTGCTAAGATCCCAATCATACCGCTTCTTCAGAAATACCTCCAGCCATCTCCATAAAAGGGAATCAACCCCGGAAAACTGATTGGATTGCTCATTTTCAGAAACCCCAAGCATCAAATTTAATGCAGTGGCAATAACCACGGCCATATCATCTGTACTAGCAACAGAGGCAATCACAGCCTGCAGAATGTGCTTAAATGCCCGTACTATCATCTCATGAATACAGAGAGACTGCACATGTGATAACTTTTCTGAAAGTTTAACCTGGTCAAGAAAAGAAAAGGAAAGCATTATTCAGCAGTGTTAAACATGCTTGCACGTCGGTAACATATTTCACTTTCTTTATTCTCAACAAAATCAAAAGATAATTATATTTTACTGGATTACCATAAAAACGTATATACTGGAAGGTTGATCTTTAATGGTAGAGATAATTTATTCTATTTTGATAAATACTATTACAAGTAAAAATAACTGAAACAAGTGTGATGGAAGAAGAAAGAAGATGAATCATGTGCTTGAGGTGAAGCAATGAGCTTACAAGCTGACAAGTTTTAATTTCTTGAATTCCCTTTCTAAAAAAATTAATTGGAAAGATATTCATATTAAAATAACATCTATGGGTGTAGATATGGGTGTGCGTGTGTATGATCAAACAACTTAATAGGTTTACTTTTACAAATAACATAGGAAAAAATGGTGAAGGGGTAACTAGTTTTGACTAATTTGACGCTTTATGCTCAAATTGGAAGAATAAATTGCATGGGTTATATTTACTCTTCCATCAAGGACAATGCACAATTGCAATAAAATTAGAGGATGATTGACACTTGCATTAAAAAATGGAAATTGAGATATCAACAAAAAAAAAAAAAACAATTGCCAGAGCCTGACGAGGATGAAATGATGAATTATAACCTCTACATCAGAATGCGCAAAAAAGGATCAGCAAAGTTAAATGGATGGATAAATGAAGTAGAAGAATTTTAAGAAATGCATCACCACAAGGCACTTACCACTTGTCCTAGAGAACACATCCGAAGACCTCGGGTATGCATGAAATCGGTCAGAGTACGTCCATCAACTGGTGAGAGTTCCAGGGAACCAAAATCAGCAACCTACATATAATGCTTGAGGTGATCAAAGTAATGCACAAACACAAAATGAACAGGAAAATAATTAAACATAATATTCTGCAGTTACCAGTTTCGGAAGTGCAACCTCGTCGTAATATTTTTGTGACAAGTCAATCAGCTCTTGCAAAGACTATCAATAACAATCAGAAAGTTATTACATGCTTTAGTGAACAAACAAGAAATATTATAACTTTCAAGGCTACTTGAATATACTACCTTGCAATGCAGTCCAGTTTCTGATTCTTTTAGCCGAGTAAAAGCAGCATCAGTTAACAACCTCCTCAATGCAAGCTCATTTTCATTGGCGTTAGTCTCAAGTTGAGACACCGCCAAGGGCAACATAATACTGTCCACCTCCCCATTGATACCATTTGCAATCAAGTTCTTGGACTGCAGTTCCCCTTTACTACCATCTACATTCTTCTTTTTGTTCTTAAGAGATCGAAGAGGTGTCCCAAGTCCCTCAACCATCATCTCATTTTTATTTTTCTCACCAGACAGTTTCTTATCTTTTTCTGTTTTGTTCTGATCTTGCAAATGTTGTATCCAGCAGGCTCCAAGTTCCCATCTTGTGAAAATGTGCCCTTCTGCTTCTTCTTCCTGAAGCTTACTAAGGCTTTCCTTTAAAAGTTTCTTGACAAAATCCCGGGCAGAACTGAGCTCTTCACTTTCAAAATTTTGTGAATTTGGTAGTGTCTTATTGTCTTCGGGAGCTGTTCTCTTATGAAGAAGCATCCTCAAACTGCAAACAAGGAAATAATTAAGAATGATTTGCTAAAAGAACATAAAGTGAGTAACATGCAAAAGATAATGTACTTGGCCCCTAAATATTGTGGTGGAATACCAGAAATCAGTAGGTGGCGGTTACAGGTTGAAAAGTATATCTTAAACTAAAAATCTATAAATGAGAAATAAATTACGAAACTAATTTGACCTTATGTCAGAAAGCATGATACAACAACAAAGTATGAACTGATTAGTCCCATTTCCTGAAGATTAAAACTCTGACGCTGGGAAATAACACAATCTATAATTGAAATGCTATATCTCCAATTATAGAGACATGAAAAGCAAAAACCTTAAGGGGTTCTAAACACATGTTCTGTATAGGTAGTAAATGTTTTATGCTCTGCAGAGGTATGTACCAACCTGTTAATATTGAGAGCACAGGCACCACCATCAGGCTGATCAAGAAGTTCAAGGCTTTGTGATGGAGGACCCACTTTGATACTTTCTCTAACCTCAACTTTCACAACTGCAATGTAGCCACAGTATCTTACATTGACAACACCTAGAGTGGCAATATCCTGCATTGAAAGTTACAATTTTCTTCAATCACTTCAATTCACTTATTAAAGAGAATAAATTCCAAAATTCATACCGGCTCATAGATTAATCAAATTTTAAAAGATGTTCTTACATGGGCAGCTGTATTTTCGTCAGCAGTGATCCCTTTCAGTAGGTTTCTTTCATCCAAGTTCTTCTGATCCACTCCGGTTGCTCTAGTTCCATCAATTTTAGTATCTACTTTACAGCTAGCATTAAGAGCATCTTTCATGACAGTTATGCTCAAGTCCCCTACTCTCTCTGTATAAATAACTTCGCTTTCTAAGGCTGAATTGTTTAAATCTGATTTTCCCATTACATGTTGCATGGCCAAAATGGCTCGAAAGATGGCTACATCTACAAATAGGCTGTGCAGAATGAAAGCTTTTCTGTCTCGAATCTGCCTCTCCTCGGCTGTCTTACAGGGCATAGATGCGACAAATAAAAATTCATTAGCCCAAGGTAGCAAATCACTTTTTCCGTCTCTTCCCAAACCACCCCCATTCCCTCCCCATGTTTCATCCTCCACAGGAAGAGGAGGGAAAGTCGATGGTAACTGTGCAGCAACAGGAGGGATAAGCCATGTGTTGGCTCTGAAGCCATAGGGCAGATTTCCAAACTACAGTGAGAAACCAACAAATCATTTACAAATTTGAAGGGTGGTCAATTTATTAGTGTGAAAATAAGTAATATGTATGGATCTTGTGTAAAATCCTGTTTCAAGATAGTTCATGTAGAGAAGGGAAATTGATGGATACCTTATTGCGTTCTGAGAATGCTTTTATGAGATCATCATAAGCCTGAATAAGAGGGATGAAACGTGTAAAAATTTTAACAACATTTTTGACTATTCAGGATCATGAAACAACAAGAAAGATTATACAAAAATCTGTTATGGAATAAAAAATAAA
Source organism: Hedera helix (assembly GCA_947179155.2). Taxonomy (NCBI): domain Eukaryota; kingdom Viridiplantae; phylum Streptophyta; class Magnoliopsida; order Apiales; family Araliaceae; genus Hedera; species Hedera helix. The sequence continues at coordinate 42,742,872 of OX359284.1, read as the reverse complement.
GTATGAGAATAATTAACACTTCCTTTTGTTAAATACAATGTGCATATAGCGTGCGCACATCCACGACAACTTTGTAGAGTTAAACACAAAATACAAAATCAGAAAGCTAATTGGCAGAGATTCTAGCGTTCACAACAACTTCCCTTTTTCAAAAAGCTGCAGTTTTTCATCTTGAAGTCCATATCCTTAATTATTCACAAAATATCATGTGGAGAGGGCATGATGTTATAAACATGTTAGGCTTACAATTCTCTCATGTTAAGAGTAGCTTCCTCTAGGATCTATGAGCACTTGATGCTCTAACTAAAACAAATTTCATGTTTTTCCACCTTAGATTAAGAGGCAGGCAGTAGAATGCTAATGCTAAAGACAATTCAGATAGTGTTAAAGCACGGTTTGAAACTATTTGAACCCAACATGATTCCAAGAACAATAAAGTATAAACATTTAGGGATCCAAGATTCAAATGGCCATAAACCAATTTAGGGCATGAAAACAGTTAATGAACATAACAACAGTAGAAATGAGAAAACATAATATCCAAAAGCCTCAAATTCAGAAAACTAACATTATCAAAGGCTCTACTTAGTTGTCGTAACAAATCAACAAGGTTGTGACAGAGAATCCGCTGTTTCCCAACACTGTAAAATCCTTTCCTACAAGCTTCAATATTAGCCAGCTTTCCAGTACAAAGCTTCACCTATATATCAACATACCAATTATCATGAAATTCTGTATTGTGTTGCAAACATGCATAAACTGATCACAATCGTGTAGAAATTGGGGATATAGGTTCATGAACTCTTACGTCGAGAGAGAAAAGATGATCAACAAAAATGTCATCGTTTTGCTGTCGTGTTGCCCTCCTAATAACTGCACCATTCATGGTAGTACATCCAGTTAGTGCACGTGCTTAATCGACGCAGAAATTTCCTTAATATTCAAAATAAGTAAGAAACTTAAATTATGGTACAACAAAAACTGAAATATTTCATTTCCAAAAATGCATATTTGGAATTGGGTATTCCATGAACTTCTTTGCATCATCTTTCTTAAATTACTGCTTTTGTTATAGTCTTATAAGTTAGCTATAAACAACCTTTGATAGTACAGGTAAGCTATTTTCTGTAATTTATTCATTTCACACTCCAAGAAAGACAAAAATATGTAATTTTTATAGTCCCAAAATGTTAGCCAATTTTGAAAGTTCATGTTTTTATGAAAAAAATTAAGATTACTAGTACATTTAACTTTGGAAGTGGACCTTCATTTTGGAACTGATAAAGATATAATACTTAAAAAAGGTAATTAATTCACACAAATATAAACTGCTAATAGCATATATATATATATATATATATATATATATATATATATAGAGAGAGAGAGAGAGAGAGAGAGAGAGAGAGAGAGAGAGAGAGAGATAAAGAGAGAACTGACATTGGAGAGGGGGAGTGAGATGAGAGAGAGAAAAGAATTCGTAAAAGCTACCAAGCTTAGGGCAAGAATTGCATATTTCTCCCTCTCCATCCACTGACGCATCTTTCGACGCCGGCGGCGGAGGTGACGACGACGTTTTGGTCGGTGGCGGTGAAGATCGATTGTTCTTTTTCGATTTGCTCGACTTTTTGGAGCTCGTGTTATCCTGCGCAGCCGGTGCATTCTTGCCGGAGGAGTCGTCCTTGTTCGCCGACGGTCCGAAGCTCGTCGTGCAGGCGACTATGTCCAGCAACCTTCTAACGTGCGCCGTGGCGCTCTGTTCGTCGTAGTCCTCTGTGGAAGAAGGGGTAAATTTGAGAATTCAAAGAGTATCAAACGCTACGACGTCGTATAAATCCTTTTTATTTTACCTTCTACGAGAGTGAGGATGCATGGTTTCAGCGCGGCAACGTCCACCGTATCTTTTAATCGTGGCCCTCTTATCTGTAAAATTAAGGGCAAAAAGGAGAACATATTTATACCAGATTACTGAAATACTCCTCCTATGCTTAAATATCGTTACAGATAAGCCCTTACCTCATGAGATAATGAGAAACTAGTGACGTTGCATGTTATCGTATTCACGGATAATAGGCGACGAATATCTATAATCCTGTCCGTTGATATTCCCTGATCAAGGAAATATTGTTGGTTTTCATAATTAATTTTTCAGAAAAATAAATTTATTTTTCAAAAAAAAAATAAAGAAGATAAATATTCAGTAAAAAATATTTCAGAAATGCCCCCAATTGTTGAACTTATTCGTTAAACAGCACGATATATCTCAATAATTCACCATTAAATTTCATAAAACTTGTTTCTTGAAAATAACTTAAGCACGCTTCAGCGTTCATTCGTTCTCAGTCTAACAAAGTCTTAGTCCAGCATGTTACTGACAAATTGCTCAACTACTAGACAAACTTGTTATGCATGTATCACGGGTAGACAAAAATATCATTGTATTTGGTTTGTCCGGTTGTTAAAATATTGAACATTTTTACAATGAATAAATTGTGGTCTTACAATTTTATAATTTTAGTTAATCTTGTGCAATTTTGAGTGTCTAACTCTTTCATATGCCCACATATTGCGCACATAATAACAACATACAAAAGTTGTGCATACTTGCACGACATTTATTATACTAAAGACATACAAAAGTTTGTACACTCGTACACGATATTTATTATAAACTTTTAACAAGTTATTTAAATAAGTTGTAGCTACTTAATAACTTTTATTATAATTACTTTTGTTTCAAATTTCTAACAAGTTATAGGAAAAAAATTAAGCCACGAAATAAATAAATTTGGACGGAAAGAGTATTTTAAACTTTTAACAAGTTACAAGTGGTTAGATAATGTTGTCTTAAATATTGCAATTCCCAACCTACCCTTCTCTAAATTCTTTGTTATCATATGCGACATTCAATTTTTGACCAATAAGTCCACGTGTTATAAACAAAACACAAGGAGGATATTTACTAAATGAGTATAGAATAAAAGTATCTTATCAAAACTTGTTAAAATAGCATTCCATGAATTTGGAGCATCAAACCTTCAAAACAACATGAGTCTCGTCCGGAAGGTTTATGGTTACATCCATCACAAAAGGAAGAACTGCAAATTAAACCACATACAAAATTTATATATTTAAAATATTATTCAACGAATATAATTATAAAAAAAATTAAAAAATCAAATGTTTCTAAACACTTGTTTAATGACAAAATTGAATAATACACACCCTTCTCTTCCTTCTTCTTCTTGTCCCCTTTCGTCTTGCCGTGGGCTCTACCATTCTTGCTAGGCGCCATTTTTGACTTAAGCTCGATGAACTAAGCTAAAACTTCAAAACATTAATTCCACAATCATAAAACAAGAAAATTAGATTAAAAGCTCAAATTCCATTAAAACCCTAATCCAAACTTCATTAAATCAATCAGATTAAACTCGAAAATGACATTAACTTGAGAAAAATTGTTACCAAATAAAAAGCAGAGCTGAAAGATTTGTTGACAGGAACTTAAGAATTGAAGGGTTGATGGAGAAGGACAAGTCTTTAATGCTGCATCCAAGAAAACAGAGTAGAAGCAGAGCATTTGTAAATATTATTATTGTGTATAAATAAACATACACTTAATATATGGTTTTTGAAGGTTTAAAGATCGGATAATAGTGAAGAAAAGTGCAGCACCGTTAAAGAAAGTGGAATGAAGCTCTAAGAGAGAAAGAAGAGTAGTAGCTAAAGCCTAAAGCAAAGAAGAGAGAAATGAAGAAGAGATATAATAATAGACTGGAAGGAAGGTAGGCTGATAAGGAAGGAGGGGTCAAGATTTAAGGGTCAGATTTATTTGTGGCATTTTCTGCCGAGGACTATGAAGTTGTCATTTTTTGAGGATATATGTATGTATAATTATTTGTATTTTGGAATTTATAAAAAAATAAAAATTGAAAAAAAATAAAAAATAAAACAGGTGTCGGGCCCAATTCTAGCTCCTGCGGGTTCTGGAGAGAAGATAGATAGAAGGACCACTGGACACAGGTTGAGCCATGGGCTCCATTTTGGCTGTCCCACGTCTACATATTTATTTGGGATATTTTTTAAATTTTGATATGAATTCATATAAACGAGATATTATAAACTATTCATAAATTAGTATTTCATCTGTTATAAAATATAAAATGATTATTAAATTTTTAAAATTAATATAAATTTAATTAATATATTAACAAATATCATAAACTATTTAACAAGTATTATTTATCGTAAAATTAATTAATTTATATTTTTATATGAATCATACAAATGTTAGAACATGAGATGAAAATAATTGTTCCAAAATGATGAGTGAAGCAATTATAAATGGATGGTGGAGTCAAGGAAGCAATTAGTATAATTTGAGCTTCTTGTGGTTTGATCGATAACACACCATCAATCGTAGTCCCTGAAAATGATGTGTGAATTGTGCTACTAGTATTTATTAAACACCGTTCATATTTTTGGCACTTAAAATTTAAAAACTTATCTATTTGTGCAATAATAATTTTACAAATAGTGAAGAAAATATCAAAAATGCTAAACAAATATGTATCCATGGAATTCTTTAGAAGATAAGGATGCCATCGATTTGTTTTTTCGCTACAATATTAGACTTTAAGATATTATTACTTCCTCTTCATTTTACAATAAATTAATTAATTAATTAATTAATTAATTTCATTTGTTAATTTTTTTAATATAATAAACAGTTATTTTTCTTTAAATGATAGTATAACATGAACCCATGTCATCAAATTTACTAGCATGTCAAATTTAAAGCCGATATGAAACAGAACTATATTTTAATATTTATAAATTTTAGTGATACAATTTTTTTGTGTAAATAAAAATTTTTGGACGACCAAGAGTGGCAACCGTATAAAATCCCCTGTATTAATTGTCAACTCCACCCAAGTAAAAAATTAGAAAGAAGTAGGATCCGCGATTACCACTCCGATCAACAAAACTTTTTATCAAGGAAAGATCTTTTTATGAAACATATATATATATAGCGTACTATTTGTTTCTTTTTTAAACCAACAAATTACTTCTTAGTGAGGTAAGAAACAAGTAAAGACTAGTGACAAAATTGTTCCTTAAAATTAATTTAGATGAATTTTAATTTTTATTAAAAATCGTCGATCAATACATCAAATTATTTTAGAACAACATCGGCTCTTTTTCGCCCTTCTAACCAAATTAATGTCGCATGTCAGGGAATTGGCTACGAGTTGAATACAAAATTGAAGTATTTTACACATTGGTCACTGCATGCATATGTTATTTTATACGCATACAAGTATATAGCATTTTACTTATTATTGTTTTTTTTCAATTAATATATAATAAACCTATATTGCATATTAAAAATAATATACTTCAGAACAAATATGAAGTATCATTTTATTCTCTAAAGCTTGATTATTTATGAAATTCTTATATTAAAGTAGTTGGCATTCTCTTGCATATGTACTTATATAGGGGGGATTCATAGCATGAATTTATTATGGAGTAAAATATGACAAAAATCATTCATATCATTTATTATAGAAATCAACGGTTAAGATTAAATACTACAAATCAGTCGTCCGCTATTATTAGTAGTAAACTATTAAACCGTCCGTTACTAATAGCAGCGAACGTCGATTTTTCTTTTTTAATATCGTCATTCGTTATAAAAATCAACGTATTGAATGATGTTTGTCCATCCAATTAGTAACGAACTAGATACAATCCCGCACGTTGCGGCGGGATTATTCATTTTGTTAAAAAAAATTAAAAATTGTTTAGATTAATCACCAATCAATTTGATATAATATAAAAATAAAATTATAGAATATAATATCAATTTAGAATTGATGCAATTTTGGGATATAATATCAGTTTAGATTTGTATTTATGAGATAATATTAAATTTTTTTTGTCTGATTAAGGAATTTTAAAATTTTAAAAATTATGCATAAATTTTTTTTGTAAATAAAGTTCTAAATCCCAATGATGGGATAATATTACATATTTTTTTGCTTGAGAGTTATTAGCAAAAAATGAGATAATAAAATAATTCAAAAATCAAATTATTGGATAAAATAAATTTGAAATTGCGGCAAGTCAATATAGTTTGACTTGTATATGAATACAACATTAGAACAAAAAATTCATACGAATCTATTGTATAATTGTAGTTTTGAGCAATATGTATAGTTTACATGTTATCAATTAATTCAATATTAACTCTCTTACATTGTTTTTCATTGTTTGTGCTGAGTTGTAAAACTCCAATTGCAGTTAGTTGAGCAATAATATCTAAACACAAAACATTACAATTATACAGTTAAATAATAAAATTTGTATGAAAACGATGGCTTCAAAATCATTGTGAAATATACCAACTAAGTAGAAATCATCAATCGCGCTAGCTAGTATTTGATCAAATTGATTGAATTCAGTCCATATGTATGAATTGAAGCATCATCTGACTCTTGCAATGAGGTGGAATATACTAAATTAATCTTATATGGATGTTTGGTAGCTTTAAAATAACCACCATTTTGACTAACAACAAAATTGGTGATAATAAAAACTTTATTTTTATTAACCAATTGTTGAAATTTATTTTAAAGTGTTCTTTTGATATTGGCTTGTATTATGTCATCCTACGAAGGAATAACTTGTAGATGTTAAGTTGTTATAATAAAGGTAAACAATTTGTAGATGCATCAAGTTGTTATAGTAAAGGTAAAGTTTATGTATGTATATATATCTTCTTATTCAACAATATCATCTTAATACTGTTTATGTAGTCACCTTTATAGAAGCAATGCATATTTCAGAGTTTAGTTATTTGTGCCTTAATTTTCCACGTTTCTCTTTATGGGACTGATGTTAGCAACACAATTGTATTTAGTAGTTGCGCCAGCTAAATAATCAAACAACAAAAAAGTTGAAGTCAGATGCGTGGTGGGACAAAGGTTCAGAATGAAGTAGAAGTAGAAAGAAAATTTGAAGTCAGATTCATGATGAGGCAAAGAAACAAAATGTAATAGAAATAGAAAAAGAGCAATAACAAAAGAAAAATAAGCTTACCATATAAAAGCAAAATATATGAAGAAAAAAACTGTTATGTGGTGTGATTTAGAATGAAATAAGTGGTGTATATTTATAGGGTTATTATAAAAATTGTGTAGACCAACCATACATAAAATTGGATTATTATCTATTTGGTATTTCTTTAATTTTGCAATTTTATATGATTTGTGACAAAAAAATTAATATTATTTTTTGTGCTATACTTATATATTTTAATGGGATAATATTGAATTTTCAATTTATTGGATAATATTCGATTGTATTATATTCAATTTGAGATTACTTAAATTAATGGGATTTTAATTGAATAATATTCAAAACTGAATTAATTTGATAAGATCAAATTGAGATTGCTTAAATTATGCAACATTTTTAGGTGATAGATTTATTTGCAACAATTTAGAAATATTGAACGACAGTCATATTTATGTGTTACATTCTATTTTTTATGATAGTAGTCTGATTTGTTAAGATTAAATTAATGGGATTTGAGGATTTGAGATTGTTAAAATTAATGGGATTTTAATTGGATAATAGTCTAAACTGAATTAATTTGATAAGATCAAATTAAGATTGCTTAAATTATACAATATTTTTTGTGGTAGAGTTATTTGCAACAACTTTGGGAGGTAAAAAACAATAATATTATATGTACAAATCCGAATGTATTGGATAAAGTAATTATGGATTTAGTTTCGAATCCTAATGCAATATTTACGGAGAAGTTTTATTTTTGGTTGGGAGAGTTGTCAGAAGTTGGGGATCTAATAATATTATCAGATAATTAATATTATATGTAAAAAAAAATAGAAATTGTTGCAAGACAGTCATAACATGGATTTGATGCAATTTTATAATCGTAACATATTTATTGGTTATATTACAATTTTATTGTGTAATTATGGAATTAATATTATTTTTTTGTGAGATAAAATTAATTTTTAAAAGTTTAATACATAGGCGTGAATTGTATGAGTTAAAATAATTTTATTGTGTGTGAGAATAGTCTGAAAGTAAAAATAATTATTTTTATGGTGAGTATTGTCTGATTTTTGAAAGCCGAAAAAATATGAAAATATCCAATTGTGAGATGTGATATGTATATCGAATTAAAATATGTTGAATTATTCTGTGTATGTGAAATAATTAAAAAAATGGGTGTATTAAGGTTTCACTGAAAGTGCAAGCTACGAGTAACATTTTCAGTAATGTTTCATCATAGAGCGACACGTGGCATAAGTTTAGATTTAACGTGAAATTGAGATAAATGGTATAATATTACGCTGTAATATAATTAATGTTGTTATATAAGTGTAAATAAATAGTATAATATTATGCTATAATATAATTAAATTAGTAATGATAACATTTTTGCAGTTGAGATTAACAGAGCACTTGAGATTATCAAAACAGTTTAGATATGTACTAATTTTATTTTTAGGATATAATAATTATGTTTGAACATAATTAAATTTAAATTTGTAGTGATCGTGTAGATTATACCTTACATTATAAAAATAATTTTGTTATTATTTGTGTGTGGTATAATATTGTAAATGGTATCTAATGGTTAGTAAATTGTATTTTTTTACTTGTTTAAGGTATAATGTGTAGTATAATATTATAAAATACGAAAAGTATGAGTAATGGTTCAGCTCAATTTTGTTATTATTTATTTAATAATAATATGTATGATATAATGTAAAATATAATATTATAAATGGTATATAATATTTTAAAATTCTAAAAGCCGGATTTAATGGGTAATTATGGTTAGTAATTTGGGAAGTAAGTTATATGTATGTTATAATTATATAAACTGTATAATATTAGAAAATTAAAAAAAGTGGAGTAAATTCCCAAAATCGTAGTAAGGATTGAGGGTATTAAATACGTAAGAGACGTGTTTTATTAGCGGACACTACTAAACTGTCTACTACTATTACTAACAGGCGTCGATTTTTTTTTTTAATCTCGTTCATTCGTTATAAAAATCAACATATTAAATAGTATTTATTTATTTATTATTTATAATAAATAATTGTTATGAATCTACCCATATATATATATATATATGAAAATCAACTTTGTGTAGCGGTTTAATGTTAATATTTTTATTGAAGCGAAGGAGAGGATAATAGTCATATAAAAATATGTTTTCAAAAGCGCTATTACAGTTATGCATCATTCATTGCGCATAGGGAGGAGACCAGGTAAATAACTGTCGCATTCCCTTCGCACGATGTTAAGAGGCATATCCAACGTAATGAAATGATTTATTATCACATATTTTAAACAAATTTGTTTGGTAAATGTACATTTAAGTAGGCACTTCCAGCGGCGAGGCCACACTTAAACGTTGTGGGGTCAATTGTCTTCACTAATTTTTATTTTATTTTATAATATTAAAAAAAATTAAAAATTTTAAATATTATATACAAATTGATCCAACTGAAATTTTGTAAAATTTATAATATACGGGGTCAAATTAAAAATTTATAACTTTCTCATTTAAGCCTTAATCTCGTATCATTCTTACGTCATCTAAATATGTATATTCATATAATCTTCTTAAATTAACTAATAATCTATTTTATATTATTTTTTGAAGAGTTAATTATTTATAAATATTTTGTCTTTAAAAAATCTATTATGAGTAAATATAGTGTATATATACATGCAAATAAATATATATAGAATTAATAATTATTATATTATTATTGTAATTAAATTTATGTTTTATATATACAACCCAAAAGTATAAAATTATTTAAAAAATTTGGCTAGGGAGCACTACTACTCCTCAACCCTTACTAAATTATTCGTAACCTCAAAATTTGATCACATTGAACTTTATTTCTAACTTTACTACTAGGTACTTTTTCCGTTCTAATATAAAATAATCTGTAAAACATTTTTTTTTAAAAAAAATTAAAACATATTTCATAAATATGCAGAGAGAATGAAAATATAAAACAATTAGCATTAAGGGTAATATAGATAAACTAGTGTAAAAAATAAATTGTTTAAGGTAAATAAACATCAAGCATTTATTTTGAGACTACCAAAATAATAATAAGAATTTTAATTTTGAAGTAGATGGAATATCTAGTGAAGACATGTGATCTAGATTGCAGCCCTGCAGAGTGATAGGCTAGTGTAACTGAAAATTTTGAGAAATAAAAATCACATACATAAAAAATTGAGTCTTGTTATATGTACGAAAGTTTTTTGTCGAGTTATTATTAGGACGTATGTCTTTATATAAAATAGATAAATAAGGGAGTGTGAATATTGATTTATTCCTATACTGTTTAGACATTTTTTCACCCTATCTCATATCTAGAACTGGCAATTTATAACCCAACCCATCACTCTGTCCATTAAACTCATGATTTAATGGATTGAATTATCCATTTAATTACATGGTTGTTAAGTGGGTTGCATTAAATGAATAATGATAAATCAAAGTGGTTAAATGGTTATATCCACTTCACCCACCAAACTGCATTAATCACAAATCTCGACAACAACGAATCGGGTGTATCACAACAACAAAATAACTCTCCGACCAAAAAGGAAAAGACGTGACTGAAGTGAATCTGTAGAGTGAATGAAAGTCTATACTAATTTTTTTAAAACTAAGTAGACTCTTAATTAGGCTAGTAGTTGAGATATGACAATAGATGACTTGGATGTATATGATTTAGACTCCATTAAAAATATAGAGATTAATTTAGATCGTAGAGAGAGAACCAAAATTCAATTCCCATATACACACACGCACAACACCTCCTCTATCATTCTCTATCTACATTATGAATTTTTGGAATTTGACCTACAAATTTACAATTATTTAATTATAGTTGGAGTTTCGATTTTTGTTTTCTTATAATATAAATCAAAGTGGTTAAATGGTCATATCCACTTAACCCTCTTAATTGTATAAATCACAAATCTCGACAACAACAAATCAGATGTATCACGATAACGAAATAACTCCTCAACCAAAAAAGAGAAGGTGTGACTGAAATAAATGTGTAAAGTGAATGAATGTTTATGCTGATTTTTTTTTTTAACTAAGTAGACTCTTAATTGGGCAAGTAGTTAAAATATGATAATAGATGACTTGAATTTATATGATTTTAGATATCGTTGTTAAGCTGGTTGTAGATAATGTATGCTCCATGCTCCGTTAATTAAAAATATAGAGATTAACTTCAATCGTAGAGAGAGAACCAAAATCCAAATATATATACACACACAGTAACCCCCTCAGCCCCTCTATCATTCTCTATTTACACTGAACTTTTGAAATTTGACCTGCAAATCTGCAATGAATTAATTATAGTTGAGATTTTAATTTTTGTTTTCTTATATTATATAGTTGGAGAAAATTAAAATTTTGACTTTTCGTGTTGCACGGGTTGATGGATTCAACCCATATTCATTTAACTTTATTCATATTTAACTCATTTAAAAATTATCATTTATGACCTAACTCATTAATGACCCCCACCACCCATTAAAATTTATTTATGACCCGTTAAATCAACTCATTTGTCACCCTAATAATATCTAATACTCTTTCCATTTCAAATTATAATATCGTTATTGATATTTTAAAAATTAATTTAAGATATTTTTAAATTTAAAATTAACCTAATTCTTAAAAAAAAATTAAAATAATAAAATTTATAACTAGTCGTATTTTTTAAAATAGTTTACGATATTCATAATTATATTAACATAAACTAAAAAAATTCATCTCTATTTTAAGTTTAAAATTTATTTTTTAAAAATTAATATTAATCTTATAATTTAATACGGATGGACTATATAAAGTAAAAGACCACCTTTAGTTTAAACAAATTTTTTGAAGCCTTTTGGCTTTCGAAAATGCCCTCAACTTTTATGGCAATTCCTATTTTGTCTTTTTTAAAATAATTTCTTTAATCTTTTTAATTAGTCTTTTAAATTTTATAAAAAAATATTTTATACAATAATTTACACACATAACACTTGTGTCACCGGGTAGGGGTGTACAAAATTTTCGGTTTTTTCGGTTTTTTACCGAACTGATCGGTATCGGTTTTTTCGATACTGGTTTTTTTCGGTACCGGTTTTTTCGGTTTCGGTTTTTTCGATTTTTTATATTTTTCGGTATCGGTAGCGGTACGGGTAATTTTGCATTTCGGTTTTATTCGGTATACCGAAAAAACCGAAGTACGTAATTTAATAATAAATTTATATTAATTATTATATAATTAATAATAATTATATATATTATTATATATATAATTAATAATTATTATATATATTGCTAATCGGTAAAAACCGAAAACCGAACCGAAAAAACCGAACCGAATTTGTACCGAAACCGATAATTCGGTTCGGTTTTCGGTTCGTGTTTTAGCGATAATTTCGGTTCGGTACCGGTTCGGTTTTTTCGGTACCGGTTCGGTTTTTTACCGATGGACACCCCTATCACCGGGTACTAACGTACATAATCTAATTGAAGGGCAACCCTATTATGTTGCCAACTCAAAAGAAAAAGGAAAATTCCAACTTGGGGCATTTTTTGTTACTTAGAATTTGCTATGTTTGGGGGTTTAGAGTTTTTAAAAGTTTAAATGTATTTGAAATCAACTTATTTAATTCATAAATGTAGCATTTGGGTCTTAAAAACACAACACATCAAAAGGTGTGATACGTTTGGAGGTCTAAACATTATGAATGTTACCGCTACAAACGGTGGTAGCCGAATAAGTCGATAGACATACATATATCATTTGATGGTCATATTTCCTATTGAGAAAAAAAAATTAAAAATACACATGGTGTTGTTTCTTCCCCCCCCCCCCCCCCCCCCAATACGTTGATATATTATCTATTGTTGTTAGTCCTATATTGTACATCATCTGTTTTAAATTATAAAATTATTATTAATTTTAAAAAATTAATTTAAGATATTTTTAAATTTAAAATTAACGTGATTCATTTAGATTTTTAAAATATAAATCTTATAACTAATAATATTTTTTTAAATATTATATGATATTTATAATTATATTGAGATAAATTAAATAAATTTATATTAATTTTAAATTTTAAAAAAAATTAAATTATTTTTTAAAAATTAATATTAATTTCATAATTTAAAACGGTCGGAGTATGTTAAATGGGAGACGACTGATTGCATTAGCCTGCACTAATAGTTCGATAAAGGCACAATAAAAGAAATTAGCAGCGTAAAACTGAGCCAGCCATTGTGGCCATTAATTAGTGACATGAATGAGTGGGGCGGTATTAGATTGTGTTTTTGTTTTAATTGCACAAAAAGGACATCTACCTTTACATAAACAAATGTTCTTTTCAAATTAAATAACTTAGGAATACAAAAGAAAAGAAAAAATAGAAGGTTACTAATCAAAACTCTTCACTAATATTCCATCACACTACACTTTAACATTTGAACTTTTAAAATTATAAATAAATATAAGGGGGGGGGGGGGGGGAAATTCATGCATATATAATTTAAAAAAATGTGAAAATTTATAATTGGTTAAAAAGTACAACTTATAAATTATGATTACTAACCATTTTTTAGCTAGGGATTACTGAACTCCCGAAAACTCGAGTTATATTTATATTTTAATAAAATAATAATTTTCTCATTTATTTTTAATTCATGGTGATTTTTAAAGTTTGACATAAAATCTTGAATTTTTTTTTGTTGTTGTTGTCGTATATTATAATGATTATCATATAGTACTAGTCACAATTATTCTTTTTGTATTATTGGATCATGATTCATGGTCAATAAAATCCAAGTCATGATTATGAATGCGAAGTCTTAAACATCTCCTATGCCAATCAATCAGCCCATCGAGTGCTTATTTCTAGAACTTGAAATGGGGATGACAATTCATCAACTTTATAGCTAACAAACCGACTTTCTTATTCTATAATCTTTCGGTATATATATATATATGTAATAAAAGATTATACTTCAATGTGAGGAAATCAAGAAAATCAGAAGAGATTACAAATTCATGCATATTATTTAATTTAATTAAGAGGTTAGTGTATTAATACTAAAGTAAACACTGTAATCAAATCAAATTAAGTACATTTTATCAAATTGAACTCGTCAAGAATTTAATTCATTTGAAATTAAACAAATGTAGTCAGACTCCTTTCTAAAATGAATTAAAACTTATTTGGTTTAGTTTGTTGTTTTAGTCGAATTTTTATTGAATTAATTTGTAGTTGTTATCCAACAAACGTAGTTTATAATTTATATGCATTCTGTTTTAATTATATATCGACTTTAATTAATACGTTATTATATAACAGAGTTGAATATATCAACTTGGCCATAAATATGATATGTTTTTTTAGATAGTTTAAACTGAATTTAAATAGGGTACTTTACAATAATATACAACAATTCGTTAAAAATTACAAAATTAGTGCACAAATAAAATAATTATAAAAAAAGTGCAATAAGGATAAATTAATTACACACGTATCTTTAAAATCCTGAAAAAAATGAGATACTATTATTTGACAGTTACCATTCTTTCAAACCCAAACAAATAGATCAAACTAAATTATAAAGATCGCCGGAAACGCAATCTCGATGGGTTGTCCGACCCTTTTCATCGGCACTTGATTTTCAAAGTTGACACATTCTTCCTCGTCGAATGATGCCTGAATCAATGGAGTCCAAATCGGATCGGGAGTAACTCCGTTCACACGGATGCCTTAGCCGACCAACTGAAGTGCAAATCCAGCGGATGTCTTGGTGGATGTGTAGTCCAGAAACTTTGCATTTCCTTTGTATGCATTCACTGATGTTGTGTTGATTATGGAACTCCCTTCCTTCATGTGCTTCAAGGCGTGTCTAAAAATCGATTCACAACCAATAATTGGGCGGAGGAGAGAAAGAGAAATACATATACATAATAGTTGCATTGGTTAAATATAAAGGTAACAAAACCTTAATACAAAAATAACCAACCTTTATTACAACGGTAACCAACTTTTAATATAAAGGTAACTAACCCTTAATACAAAGGTAACCAAACCTTAATACAGAGATAACCAACTTTTAAAACGTAGGTAACCAAAACTATTTACTACATATTCGGGAATTGGTCACCTCCATACTAGTGTTTGATTACCTAGATTTAGTTGTGCAGTCTTTTATTGATCATCGTGTTGAATTGGTTACCTTCGTAACATTTATACAAAAGTAACCAACCTTTATTACAACGGTAACCAACATTTAATATAAAGGTAACCAACCCTTAATACAAAGGTAACCAAACCTCAATACAGAGGTAACCAACCTTTAGAACAAAGGTAACCAAAACTATTTACTACACATTCGGGAATTGGTTACCTCCATACTAGTGTTTAGTTATCTAGATTTAGTTGTGCAGTCTTTCATTGATCATCGTGTTGAATTGGTTACCTTCGTACTATTGTCTGGTTACTTACATTCAGGATTTGGTTACCTCCATACGAAAAAATTTTAAAGCATCAAAATCGACAGGAACGTGACCCCAACTGTGGAAATCGCCGACATATGGTTCAGATTTCTCTTCTAGATCGAGACATTTACCAGAAAAAGGAGGATGATTAGAATACCGTGTTGGAATAATCTAAGAGACAAAACAGTGGATAGAGAAAGTAGAGAGAGAAGAGGAGGCCGAAAAGTATGGTAAGCGAGTAATAGAGAAGAAGATCCTCCCGTTTAATAAGAGGAATGACATAATGCATGACAGACCATCAAAAGTCAAAACCATAAAATACTTGATATATTTTCCCTTCTCATCATCTTATTTCCTTACTTCCTTTTCTCTCTACTGAAAACTATTCATGATTGAAGAAATGGAGCCCAACTATTCTCGCCCCTTCCTCTTTAATTTGGTCTCACAGGAAATAATGGTGATTGACTTTTTAAATTTTGAATTTTAAAACTATTCAACTAAATTAAAGGGATCATGGCCACATCAACACTCCAATTAATTTAAACTAATAACTGACTACATTAACTATGTAATAAAAAATTACATATACACTAGATCTATAAATATTTTGTTAGTGTACTATTATTGTAGGATTTTCTTAAAATGTATTAAAATATGAAATTGTTCAATTTAAATACGCGCATCTTATCTTGAGCACTATTAAAGTTTGAACCTAAGACCTTTTGCTTTTGCTGAGTAAGAGACTTAAAACACCACTAAGCCAAACACCCTTGGCATAAATATGACACTTGTTGATGTATAAATCATTTTTCATAAACATATGACTCCTTTAATAATCAAACCAAAACATTTAGATGTGCAGGGCCGGCCCTAACTGATGTGTTTGGCCCGGTTTAATCCTATTGGGAACCAATCCAATAGAAAGAAATCCAAATCCTCTTCATATTAAGGTTGGGCTGAGTTTAAATTCTTAAGTTCTGATTCAATCTAACCCCCTTCGCTAATCGCAGCAGCCCAATTTGCCCAACTTGACGTGTCCGAAAAGTAGCCATTCGGCCTTTATTTAAAACAAAAGAACCTTGTTACTTGTAAATTTGTATCGATAATAAATATCGACGTATATAAATATATATAATAAAAAGAAGTTAAAAATAGTCTGACTTTACCTTCCGCTTTTTCCAATTGCTTTGTAGTATTAATTAAAAAGTATTGTAAATGTGTTTAGATATTGTTTTAACACCAAGGGTCACGACACACATTCATATTTTTAATAAAAATAAGTATAAGTATACTACAATAGAACATTATATGAATTTTAATTTTTAATACGGGACTTGACACGAAAATTTATTTCAGATCTTACATTTTAATAGTTAAGATCTATGTAGTGTTCGATTGTAATGTCTAATTATAATGTATGTAATAGGACTCTTTTTATAAAAAGAAATAGAGGGAGCAAAAACAGTGGGAAAAAAATAAATAAGAAGAGGGAACGCTTATAAAAATGTGAGTAAATTATTATAATGATATTACAAGGAGTTTATTTTATTACATAACCAGTCTAATAATACATGGAGTTTATCTTATTTTATTACATAACAAGTCTAATAATCTAGTCTTTCTCATCCTCCTTCCTTTATAGTAAAGAGATACAAGATGTTCAAAATATGAAAATAATAGTCATTACTGACATGAGATTCATATAATTAACGTCACCTACATTTTATAAAAAATAACACACCCTCCCGTTGTACATTGATTAAAATCAAAACAATTATATATCGACAATAAAATTGTATATTTTTTATTTTCAATTTTAAAAAGTGAGGTTGTCCTAACTCAACACATGTTTTTTAAATTTGAGGCGTCAACTCTATTAAGTGTAATGTTATTAAACCTGCTCTCGTTCTTTGCGTCACGTATTACGCACGTGTGTGTGTATATGTGCATTAATGGACTTTAATTGTCATTCTGCGTGTTGTTGACTAAAATCAATATAACATAAAAATTAATATACTCTAACAGTCAAAAAACTCTGCAAATTTTATAGAATTTCAAATTTAGTACATAATTTAATCATCTAATGACTAATTTGAGGGTTTAAATTCAATAATAATATCAAAAATATGTTACGATTTTGTTGCGAGTAGTTATATCAATCAATATCACTTATATTTTATAAAAACATAAAAATCAACACACCCTCTTGTTGTAAATTTATTAAAATCTAAACAGTTATATATTCGTCGATAAAATTGCATGCATTTTCTCTTTAATTATAAAAAATGAGGCTATCCTGACTCGACACGTATTTTTTAAATATGACTTATTTGCTCTACTAGTTGTAATGATAATCGTCCCTTAACGCACACATACGTATATGTGTATTAATGGACTTTAATTGTTATTTTGCATGATGTTGACTAAAATTAATATAAACATAAAATTTAATGCACTCCAACGGTAAAAAAAACTCAATTTTTTTTTTATAGAATTACAAATTTATTACATAACACACATATTTATATATGTATATTAATGGACTTTAATTGTCATTTGTCGACTAAAATTAATATAAACATAAAAAATAATACACTAACGTAACGGTCAAAAAACTTTAAATTTTTTATAGAATTTCAAATTTATTACAAAATTTCATCACCTAATGACTAATTTGCGGGTTTAAAAAGATAATAATATCAAGAATATGTTACATTAAAAATATGTTGACATCAATTAATTACCTACGTATTTAAATAAACAATAGTCATTGTTGACAAGAGATTCATATAATCAATGTTACCTATATTTTATTAAAATATAAAAATTAACTCACTCTCCTATTGTACATTGATTAAAATCAAAATAATTATATATTTGTTGGAGAAATTGCATGTCCTTTCTCTTCAACTATAGAAAGTGAAACTCTTGACTCGGCATGAATTTTTTAAATTTGAATTATTTGCTTCACTAGCTGTAATGCTAATAAATCGATCCTTACCCTTTGCGTCACGTTTTACGCACGCATTTATATGTATATACATTAATTGATTTTAATTGTTATTTTGTGTGATTTTTACTAAAATTAATATAAATATAAAAATTAATACACTTTAATGTTCTTATTCTTTACGTCACGTTTTATGCACGTATTTATATGTATGTGAATTAATCAATTTTAATTGTCATTTTGTGTGATTTTGACTAAAATTAATATAAATATAAAAATTAATATAGTTTAATGGTCAAAAAACTCTGAAATTTTATAAAATTTCAAATTTATTACACAATTTAATCACATAATGACTAATTTGCGAGTTTAAATAATAATATAAAAAATATGTTACACAAAAAATATTTCGCCTTTGTTACAAGTAAACATCAATCAATTATTTTCAGATTTATATAATTTACAAACTATGTCTTCGTATGAGTTTTGCATGTTTTTACCGTAATATATATATATATATATATATATATATATATATGGAGAATGATCTATAACAAGTGTTTGCTATGGATACTATTCCAGCAAACGCATCTTCAATCGTTGAAATAATAATGTTAAAAGATGAGATGATTTCCACCCGCTACCTAAGTTAGCGGGTGGAAAAAAAAAAAAATTCTCAGTCAAACCGCTATCTTTGCTGATGGTGGAGTGAATTTTTTTTTATTTTTTTTAAACTACGTTTTTACAAAAAGAAAAAAAGAAAAAAATAAATACCTCCACCCGCTACCTACGTTGACGGGTGGAGATAAAAATTTATTTATTATTTTTTTTTTGTTTAAATCCACCCGCTACCTATGTTGTCGGGTGGAGAATTTTTTATTTTTTTTTAACAAGTTTAAAAAAAAAATAAAAAAAAAAATTCCTCCATCCGTTAGCTATGTTGCCGGGTGGAGATTTTTTTTTTTTTTTCATACAAAGTTTATCAAAAAAAAAAAAAAAAAATTTCTTCCTCCACCCGTTATCTATGTTGCCGGGTGGAGGGAATTTTTTTTTTTTTCATACTAACTAAGTTTATAAAAAAAAAAAAAAAAATTCTTCCTCCACCCGTTAGCTATGTTGCCGGGTGGAGAGAATTTTTTTTTTCATACTAACTAAGTTTATAAAAAAAAATAAAAAAAATTTCTCCACCCGTTAGCTATGTTGCCGGGTGGAGGGAATTTTTTTTCATACTAACTAAGTTTATAAAATATAAAAAATAAAAAAAAATTATTTCTCTATGTATTTGCAAGTACGTGGACTATTGTGTACGGGGGCGATATTGACGTGCAACAACAGAAATGGGCCCCGTACATAGAGGAAGAATTTTTTTTTTTTTTTAAACTTAGTTAATGTGAAATTAAAAAAAAATTCTCTCCACCCGGCAACATAGCTAACGTGTGGAGGAATTTTTTTTTTAAACTTGGTGTTAAAAAAAAAATACTCTCCACCCGTCAACATAGGTAGCGGGTGGATTTAAACAAAAAAGTAAAATAAAATAAGTAAACTTAGTTAGTATGAAAAAAAAAAAAAAAAAAATTCTCTCCGCCCGGCAATATAGCTAACGGGTGGAGGAAAATATTATTTTTTATTTTTTTATAAACTTAGTTAGTGTGAAAAAAAATAAAAAAAATTCTCTCCACCCGGCAACATAGCCGACGGGTGGAGGAAAATATTGTTTTTTTTTTTTATAAACTTAGTTAGTGTGAAAAAAAAAAAAAATTCTCTCCACCCGGCAACATAGCTAACGGGTGGAGGAAGTTTTTTATTTTTTATAAACTTAGTTAGTATGAAAAAAAAAAAAAAAAACTTTTTTTCTCCACCCGGCAAAATAGCTAATGGGTGGAGGAAGATTTTTTAATTTTTTTTTTATTTTTATAACCTTTGTTAATATGAAAAAAAAAAAAAAAAAAATTTCCCTCCACCCAGAAACATAGCAAACGGGTGGACGAAGAATTTTTTTTTTTTTTTTTTTATAAACTTAGTTAGTATGAAAAAAAAAAAAAATTCCCTCCACCCGGCAACATAGCTAACGGGTGGAACAAGATATTTTTTTTTTTATAAACTTAGTTAGTATGAAAAATTAAAAAATTTTTTTTTTTTTCTCCACCCGGCATCATAGCTAACGGGTGGAGGAATAATTTTTTTTTTTATAAACTTAGTTAGTATGAAGAAAAAACAAAAAAAAAAATTCCCTCCACCCGGCAACATATCTAACGGGTGGAGGAAGAAATTTTTTTATTTTATTTTTTATAAACTTAGTTAGTATGAAAAAAAAAAAAAAAAAAAATTTCCCTTCCATCGACAACATAGCTAACGAGTGGAGGAAGAATTTTTTTTTTTTTTTTATAAACTTAGTTAGTATAAAAAATAAAAAAAATTTCTCCACCCGGCAACATTGCTAACTGGTGGAGGAAGATTTTTTTATTTTTTATAAACTTTGTTAGTATGAAAAAAAAAAAAAAAAAAATTTCCCTCCACCCGGGTGGAGGAAGAATTTTTTTTTTTTTTTTATAAACTTAGTTAGTATGAAAAAAAAAAAAAAATCTCTCCACCCGGCAACATAGCTAACGAGTGGAGGAAGATTTTTTTTTTTTATAAACTTAGTTAGTTTTTAATTTTTTTCTCCACCCGGCAACATAGCTAACGGGTGGAGGAAGAATTTTTTATTTTTTTTGAACTTAGTTAATGTGAAAAAAAAAAAAAAAATCTCTCCACCCGGCAACATAGCTAACGGGTGGAGGAATTTTTTAATTTTTTTTTAAACTTAGTGTTAAAAAGAAGAAAAAAAAAATTTCTCCATCCATCAACATAGGTAGCGGGTGGATTTAAACAAAAAAAAAATAATAAATAAATTTTCATCTCCACCTGTCAACGTAGGTAGTGGGTGAAGGGATTTTTTTTTTTTTTTTGTAAAAACGTAGTTTAAATTATTATTTTTTTTTTTACTTCACCCGTCAGCTAAGATAGCGATTTGACTGAGATTTTTTTTTTTTCCATCCGCTAACTTAGATAACGGGTGGAAATTATCTCATCCTTTAACATTATTATTTTAACGGTTGAAGATGCGTTTGTTGAAATAGTATCCATAACAAACGCTTGCTATGGATCATTCCCTTATATATATATATAATATATAAATATATATATGTATATTCTTAATTAATTGCTACCTTCCACTGGCGTTACTCTATCAAACTTCAAGTTTCAATTTGGAAGTTTTGTACTAGTATAAAAAAGAAGTTTGACCAAATCTCCCCTGCACTCTTTCCCCAGACGCACTCTTTCATCACCAACTGTTGTTCTCTTAAAACGACGAACGGTATCAACAAAATTTCCATGCATCCTCCATTTTTCATTTTCGCGCTTCCTTGATAGCCAAACACGCCTTCTTCTCCCTCCCAAAATTTTCAGTTGTCGCTCGAAATTTCAGTTCTCGTGTATGGAGTAATTTATAAGATACAATACACATTAATTTTTTTATTTTTTATTAATAAAAAATAAAAAAGAAAGAGTTTGTATATATATATATATATACCCACACAAAAAGCATATTTAGCGTCGTTTTCTTCTTCTAATTGTTGTTTTATTTGTCTTGAACGATTAAATTCTCTCGAGTATGCATTCCCTCGGCTAGAATTTTCGTTCATCCGCAGTTTTTTTCAGGAATTTTCGCTCATTATATGGTTTATAGTCGAATTTCGATTATTGACTATTGAATTGCATTAGATTTCGTTTTGCGCTAGTTGAATTCTCGTAGTTTTACTGTTTGATTCGATGAACTAGGGTTATACAGCAAAATTGATGGGAATTAGAAGAGTAATCAGGTAATCGTAATCGGAAAGCACAAACAGCTGATGCTATTGGTGATTTTTTACTTTCGCTGTTTTTCCCCCCGAGTTTAGGTGTAAATTAGGGTTTTTTGTTTCTCATTGATGAGGAATATGCTGGAAAGATGATAAGTAAACGGACGACGAATATTGAAATGCCGAATATCGATCGATTTGAAAAAGAGAACGATGGAAGTTTAGTGAATCCGAAGATACAGAAGGCAGATACGTGTTATCCGGTCCCTATAAAGAGTATTACTCAATTGGAGAGCAGTAATTTCGTGGATTATAGCAGTGTGGTGGATTCTTCGTATTCTGATGTGTCCTGCTATGAGAATTTGAGGAGGGAGAGGGGTAATGGTCCTGGGTTGCTGAAATCGTCGCGGGGACGAGTTCCGGTACTTCCGTCTCGGTTCAGTGACTCGGTTTTAGATTCATGGAAGAAGGAAAAATCAGATGAATTGAGTTTTGACGACATGAAAAATGAAAGGTTTAGTAAGAAGAGACTGCCAAGCGAGAGTTCTTACAATGGTGGGCAGTTTGTTAAGAAGCAGTGTTTTGAAAATAAGCTCAGTTTACCAATGCCTGATAATAACGAAGGGGAATTACTTGACAGTCAATTATATTTGAGCTCAAGCACTCGTGTTACATCTTTGTTTGAAAGTGATGGTTACCCGGCTACGTTAATTGCTAATGGTAATAAGTTTACGGCGAGAGATAAGTTAGCAAAGGAGAAGGTTGAAAAGAAAGAGGATTATTATAGGCCTGAGGACTTTGTACAGGGTGATTTAGTCTGGGCAAAATGCTCAAAGAAATCTGCAGCTTGGCCGGCGATTGTTATAGACCCATTATGGCAAGCTCCCGAGGGTGTTCTGAAGGCTTGTGTTCCGAAGACCATTTGTGTGATGTTCTATGGCTACTCCAAGAAAGGGAAAAGGGTGATCACTCCCTCCCATCCTCGTGTTTAAATCTTCTTCTTCTTCTTGCAATGATTCTGGTTATGCGTATGTTTTCCATATCCTGATGTATTCTTATCTTGGTAGACCTAATTATATGTTGTCATTTGCAGGATTATGGATGGATTAGGGATGGATTAATATTTCCCTTTGCAGAGTATATGGACAGGTGTGTACATGAGTTTTAACTTTAAATATCAACTTACTGCATCAATGGAACACCAAGGTTTGTTTAACTAAATATCTTCCTTATTCAGATTCCAGGGGCAGACTCAGTTGTACGGAAGCAAGCCAATGGATTTTCAAATGGCAATAGAAGAGGCAATTTTGGTAGAAAATGGGCTTACTGATTCAGTCTTTGATGCGGGGCAGGAATATTATCCTGTTACAAATCACAGTGGAATTCAAGAGGTGACTGGTTCAAATCATGATGTGGGTTATTGTTCTCCTAAAAAGGCTAGTTTTGATATGGTGGACTTTTATCTCCTCTGTTTTTTCATATATGCCTAGAAAAATGTCTTGGGGATAATTCAAAGTTCCGTGCTGCACTAGTCTAGGGAAGTTCAAAAGGATGTAGTAGTCAGTTGAAACAAACTTGATTTTTCTTTCAAAGTTTAGTTTCCAGCTTTCACTTTCTTCCAGCTAACTATCATTTGGTTTCATCACGACAGTTTCACATAAGTGTAGGATTAATATTCCTAGCTAGGCATTACCATATATATAGCCTTTTTGTTTGATTTTATTTAGAAAAGTTTTCAAATTATGAGTTCAATATGCTTGTTTGACGTTCTCCCTTTTGAGTTAGATTTTGAATATAAGAACTCAAAGAATATAACTGGCTTAACTTCAGAAAGATGGATGTACAAGTGAAGATTGTTGATTCTAACATGTTCTGTATAAATGTCTGGCAAAATTTCCCCATGGAAAAGTCACAAGGGCAACTTCAACTCGGAGACATGCACTTCACCTAAGTGAAAAAAATCAGTTCATTATTTGAGTAGGGAAAATATTTGAAAAGTGTCCGAGGTTGACCATGGCCTCCTTTACGTTGTGTGTGTTCCAGTTAACTCTACGTCGTGTAAGATGGATGCTTCAGGGATGCATGGACAAATCATATAGATAGACAAATTCCTTTCGTTTTCTATTTGTTTCCATGGACAAATAATCATGTTTCAAGTTTAATAAATACAGCAGTTTGTGATGCTTGCAGAATAGCATTTGATTTCTTCCAGATTTTGTTATTTGCAGGTTGGTTATGATAAGGACACACGACCCTGTGACAGCTGTGATTTGATTCGTCCATGCAAAACAATGAAGAAAATTAAGGGCAAAACCTCTGAAGTCCAGTATTTATGCGACCATTGTGCAAAGGTTAAAATAATAAATGTCGTCTCTTGTTATTCTTTTGTTTGTTTTGCTTTATTTGATGGTTGATACTTCTGAAAGCAATTTTTTAACTTGAATGATATTATTCCTGTTGCAGTTACGAAAATCAAAACAATATTGTGGTGTATGCAAGAAGATTTGGCATCACTCAGATGGCGGGGACTGGGTGAATTTACTTACTAGTTTTGTTGTGTCTTTTGTGCTATATGACTAATTGAATTATTAGGTGACATTCTCTTGCAATTCTGTTTGGACTAGGTATGCTGTGATGGGTGTGATGTCTGGGTGCATGCTGAGTGTGCCAAAATATCTGGCAAGCTATTCAAGGTCTGCTGGTATATCATGCTTAATTTTCTCCCTTGTGGTTTTCGTAGCTCATTTTTTTTGTCTTAATAAATTGTTTGATTTGAAGGATTTGGAGGAAACAGATTATTACTGCCCAGAATGCAAAGCAATGTCTAACTATGAGCCATCACCTTCACAAAAATGGCAATCAAAAGTCAGGTGACCATTGCATGTCATTAGTCTCACTTTCAATTTTTTTGAAGGGGGATTGGGGTTGTCCAGAGCTTTATGAATCTCTAAAAACTTGTCTTTGGCTCTCATACTACATTTTCAGTTTTGCATAGTAATTTGACATTAATTTACACAGGACTGCAGAAAACAAAGGACGAGCCGACGTGCCCGACAAGATACGCGTTGTCTGCACTGGCATGGAAGGGATTTATTATCCAGCTCTTCATTTGTAAGGACTAGGGCTAGAGCTGTTTCTAGTGTGGCATAATTGGCTTTGCAGTCCATCTTTGCTTATAACTCAAACTATGATTTCCTGTTTCCCTTGAGTAGAAAGATGTTTAGTGATTTGATGATAATCAGCGTACAGTCAAAATATCAAATATAGAGCATGGTTGTACATTACTAATTCGTTTCCCTCTCGCGGGGTTACACATTAGACTTGGATCTCATCATTTTCTTCCTTTCTTTTACTTATTCTCCTTTTTATTTTTTGGGGGTGGAGGGCTGGTGGTATGGGAAGATGTTTTGAGCCATAAGATTTCATTTATATCTATTGGTATTTTAAATTCAGCAGTTCTCTAATGTTATATTTTTGATATCCTGAGACTTCTTTCTCTTACAGAGTTGAATGCAAGTGTGGTTCTTGCGGGACAAGGAAACAAAAGCT
This sequence comes from Hedera helix, assembly GCA_947179155.2. NCBI lineage: Eukaryota > Viridiplantae > Streptophyta > Magnoliopsida > Apiales > Araliaceae > Hedera > Hedera helix. The sequence continues at coordinate 42,716,923 of OX359284.1, read as the reverse complement.
TAGTGAATGGGAACGACATACAGGTTCCAGAGCAAAAAAATGGAAAGTTAGCGTTAAAGTGAAAGGTTCAATGCTACCACTGGAAAAATGGGTTTGTACCAAGTCTTGTCAGTTGGGAAGATTACTAGTTCTCTGACTCAATATTGCTGATTTGTTACTTGTTAAACTGTAATATATGTCTAGATATATTTACTTTTGTTTCTTGTACCTTAAATGTCATGCAAATCTGTCTGTGGCTCATAACGGTTGCTTAACTTGTATTGGATTTGAAACCTTGTGATGCCTTCAAATAGCGTATATTTGGCTCCTGAAGCTCAAGTGATGACCAGGTCCAGTGTTGTGGGTGTCGTTGTACTTAGTTTGCTGCTCTGAATGATTATGCAATTGGAAAATCTGCTCATGCAAAATCAACTTAATTTATTATTTTAATTTTCCTTTGTGCACGTTTGCCCAAGTACTATTGGATATTTAGACTTATAAGTTTTCCAGATCTATAACTACAATTTAACCCCTAGCTCTTCCTGTGTTTTTATCCCTTTTTTTCCCTCCATTCCTTGGGTGGTTGTGTTTCTTTTGTTTCTTAAATTTATGATGAAGGTATCCCTTTTGTAATTAATTAAAGTTAATCAATCTGCAGTTTTGATATTTTTTAACTGACATCGAAAATGCTGCAGATGTCAGAGTATAATCTACACGGCATAAATCCTTTGAAGTTAGATACGCAGCAGTTATTCACTTTTCTGCAAGGTAATTAAGTCATTCGCTTTTGTTTGCACCTATGTCGAGGGCTTTTGAGTTTTGATTAGAGAATTTGATGAATGGGAAATTAATGTTTTACTAATTTCATTATGGCAGCGAAGTATGAACCTGTTTGTCCAAAGTGGACAACAGAACGCTGTGCTGTTTGTAGATGGGTAGAGGACTGGGACTATAACAAAATTATTATCTGCAACAGGTTTTCCATTAGCTCAAATCTTCATATTGACTTGCCTTGTGGATTTAGGCCTATAGTATATAATTTTCTTGAATGATTCATGACTTAATTTTGGCAATTAAATAGAAAGATCAAGCCTCTTTTATCTGGATCAGGTGTCAAATTGCTGTCCATCAAGAATGCTATGGAGCGACTAGTGATCAGGATTTTACTTCATGGGTTTGCAGAGCTTGTGAAACTCCTGATGTGGAGAGAGAATGTTGCCTCTGCCCAATAAAAGGCATGCCATTTGATATGTTGTGTGTGTGAATATGTTGCTAAAGTTTCTACTTCATTCAGTTGTTTTTCTCACTGTAACTAAAAACTGGTTCTGTAGGAGGTGCTTTGAAGCCAACTGATGTCAACACCTTGTGGGTCCATGTCACATGTGCATGGTTTCGTCCTGAAGTTGGTTTTCCAAATTATGAGAAAATGGAGCCTGCTGTTGGATTTTTTAAAATCCCATCAGATTCTTTTGTGAAGGTACAAGGCTTTTCTGTAAATACTAAGATGCTGTTTCATTATCACATTAATTTGAGAAGTTTGATATTTTTTTTTCTTTTTCTTGTTGATATCGTAATATTTCGTTTATAATCTCTGCTGGAAAATGAAATAGTATTGCATTCTGCAAGTTGAATACTTAAATGTGGAAATATTGGTTGGTTGAACCCGGCAGTTTGTGATATGGCATTCTTAAATTTATAGATCTAACTCTATTTACTCTGCATTTCTCTGTTGTTGATAACTACAAGAATGCCTGTGGTACTGTTATCATTGTCATCTAAATGTGCTTTCTTTCAATTATTCACAGGCATGTGTTATTTGCCAGCAAATTCATGGTTCTTGCACACAATGTTGCAAGTGTGCCACTTCTTTTCATGCAATGTGTGCTTTGCGAGCGGGTTACCACATGGAAGTAAGTTCCTTTTATTGTACTTATAAACTCTTATGTCTTTGTCTCTGTGTGTGTGTGTCAAAGTGCTCAAGTTTCAAAGGGTACGCTCACATAACGAAGTGATGATTGTTTGTAATAATACGTAATGGCTATATGCTTAATGGTATCATAAAAAAAGGGAGTGCTCTATTTTTGCCTTTCTTTATGCTTGTAATTTAATTTATATCAGCCTCTAAATGGCATGTTATCAAGTAGGGAAGAATACAAGGTTTAATACTTATGTAGGAAGTAGAAGGCATTAACTAGTGTTGTTCCTTATTTTCGGATGAGCCACCCATAAAGCAGGACTAGCTTTAGACCTAAGCTCTGCCCTAAAGCGGTTCCTCAAATCTCTGGCCCTCTTCCTACCCAGCTACCCCAAACACAAATGCAGATGTTCTCCTCATCCTCTTGGACCTCTTCTACAGTATTTTCTTTTAACCTTTTCTTTTAGGACTAATGAGGAGGTATCTTGTCCTTGTAATCATAGTAAAGTTTGAGATTATGGAGTTATTTGAAATTTTGGGAGTTACTAGGAATATATTTCTGAAGAAAATATAATCGAAGTTTTGAGGGACAGCAGCTGTCTATATAGTTGAGAAATATCCATCATATAGGATATTTGAAAGTATTTTTTTTGTATCTTTTTATTATGCAGAATGTATGTACCTGAAGGTCTTCTTATTAGGTCAAAATATAGGAATGAAGTTGAGCCTTTATCTGCTAAAGTCAAACTTATCTATGTTTATACGAAATTTGAAACTGAATTTTAAAAAATGACTTTTTTTTTTCTTTCTGGTTTTAATGCTTCTGATCTGCAAATGATTTTGAACCGTACTTCTAAGAAATCCTCTCTCCTTTTTTGTTTTCTTAGTCGGAAGAAATTAGAGCTTATGCATTTCTTATAATCTGTTGCAAGATTATTTTGGAGATTGCCAGTCACCTAGTAGCTATTTCGTTGATGTTATTATTGTTATGTACTTATGTGAGTACTGGTTTCCCCTGTTTCTTCAGTAGCATCAATGTTTGTGAGTTTTGTGTGTGTGTGAGAGAGAGAGAGAGGTTGCCTTTTTTGAATCACGAGGACATCCATCCTGAGGCCTCATCTTCACCTTCTCACTTTCTTTTCTCTTTTAGTAAGTTGAATTGTTTGCTTCCCTTTTTTTTTAATGTCTTGTTTAATACAGAGTATATGGTTTTTATCTTTCCTGCACTAAACACACATTGAAACAGATAGATGCTCTTTTATGCATCAGGAACATTATTTTTTGTATATCTAAATTTCAGTTGCATAGCTCGGAGAAGTATGGGCAGCAGATTACCAAATGGGTGTCATATTGTGCTATTCACAGGTAAGAACTATCTTTCTTTATATTCTTCTGCTTCTAGTTTGCAATGTTCATTAATTTTATAATGGGTTTCCTTTCTGTGCATCATAAACCCAGCTATTTTCTCTTTGACAGAGGTCCAATATTGAAAGATAGTTTTATTGAATATACTGTTGATATTTTGGAAATTTGGACTCTCCTTCAGGAAAACCAGGTCCTTTCTCCTGCTCATGGAGAATAAATAATGATATTGTGTGCATGTGTAATTGTGAACTTGTGATTTTTTAGAAGACATGAATTTGAATTAAATACGTGTACAAAGCAGATTGGTTTTGGGGTCAATTTTAAATGATATCTGGTATAATTCTATCTGATTTTATGATTGGTGCTTGACGCTCCTACTTGAGTACAACCCTGACTTTCACAACAAACTTGGTTGTGACATTCAACCTTTTCTTTTTCTGTCTTTTTCATTGAAATATATTGAGATTTCAAGTTGTCAGGAATTGTCACTCGTGACTTGCTATAAATTTGGAGTGAGTGTTCAATTGGTTTAGATTATGCATCTTCTTATCTTGTTCTTTATGCAGGGTTCCCGATGCAGGGAATGGCATTGTCATACGGACTCCCTCTGAGATTTTCGGTGCCAGAAACTTGCTACAAAGCCAAAATCAGTCGCAATGTTTCAGGGGTTCAAGGCTTGCGTCATGTAACAGAAACTATCTCCCTGATTCATTAACTGCAGACACTAATGAGTCTGAGCCATTCTCTGCTGCAAGGTGTCGTGTCTTCAAAAGATCAAGCACTAAGGTACAAATTAACATCTTGGATGCTACACAGTTTTTTATATTCACTTTTACGAGTTTTACTCTCTTGATAAGACTCTTTTTGCATGGTATTCTTTGTTCTGAATATTTTGATGGTTGACCTTTTTAATTTTATTATACTGTATGAATCTGTGTTCTCTCTCCTTTTCTTTGTCTTAATAGTTTTCATATTCTGTATTTTAGAAGCTTGGACAAGAGTCAATATTCCACCGACTAATGGGCCCAAGACATCATTCATTGGATGCAATTGATCGCCTAACCACACATGGAGTAAATTTCTTTTTTGTATTCTCTCCGTTCCAAATTATAAGATCAATATTGACTTTTGAAAAGTTAATTTCAAACATTTTAAAACTCAAAATTGAAATGAATTCATTTATTTTATGTCAATAAAATTATAAAATATCATAAACTACCTATAAATAACTATTAGTTATAAGATTTAATGTTTTAAAAACTTAAATGAATCATGTAAATTTTAAATTTGAAAATGTCTCAAATTGACTTTTAGAAAGTCAATAATGATCTTATAATTCGGAACAGAGGGAGTATTATTTTTTTGTACTGTTTTAGACAACTAATTTAGGCCTTTTGTTTATTGAAATTGTGGTGTGTATTGGTAGGATAAGTAAGTTTGTAACTTGCTTGTTGCTCTCCCTTTTACAGGAGGTTGAAGGTTCACAAACATTTTCAACATTGAAAGAGCGACTTAACATTTTACAGGTTACTTTTCTTTTGATTTCGAGTTCTAATTCTTCCTAATATAAATTCTCATTTTGTCGGTTTTTTCTCTTTGCTCCAGAAAACAGAAAATCATCGGGTTTGTTTTGGTAAATCTGGAATACATGGATGGGGCCTATTTGCTCGACGGAGCATTCAAGAAGGAGAAATGGTACCTACTTAAATATAAATTGGTTTTTAAACATTTTTACCATTTTTTTTTTGTTGCTAAATAACATTTTTACCATTTTGAATTGTGTTTCTCATTATCTAATGTAATAGATCTTCAAAATATAGTGTTTCTCCATATAATTGATCTAGTACTGCCATACCCTTAGGTTTTCCAGCTGTTATGTTGTGACTTTTTAGTTAATGTTGTGGTTATTGATAGTGACTCATTGTTTGTTGCTGAGTGATTTTGTCTATAGGTTCTTGAATATCGTGGCGAGCAGGTAAGGAGAAGTGTGGTTGATTTGAGGGAGGCACGCTATCGTTTAGAAGGCAAAGATTGCTATGTGAGAATCCTTTATAATTCTCGTGCTTGTATGTATACATGTGCATATTAGTGGGCTTGCTTGCCCATGTTAATGCCATGTGGATTAGAAGTTTAATTGTTCTATAAGTAACGTAGTAGGATATGGTTAGATTGTAACGATTTAACACAAACGTAAACGTGATTTGTACTTTGTAGGTTTAAATGTACCAACAAGAACGTAAGATAAACTCTTGAATCGACAAGGAAAATAAGAACTCATAAAGAGAACAAAGTAATAATAATATTAATTGATGAAAACGTACCACATAAGTAAACCTAAAAAACATATTTATAGTACTAAACTATTTTTCTGTGACTAATTGGAAAAGGAAAATAATTAAATTCTAAACTAAATAAAATTATTAAAACTAAAGCCCAAAACATAAACTGGCTAAATATAAATTTAAACTACTAAATTTTCCTAAATAATAAATAAAAATACATCAAATAAACTAAAACTCCATAAATAATAAAATATATGAAAATTCGAATCTTTCTCGTTATTTTTTACCGCATCAGACTCTCCTTAGAAAAAATTCGTCCTTGAATTTTAAAGCAAACGAGTATCAAGGAACAAATCTTCAATTTTCGCGGGATCAAAACTCCATGTCTTTTTTTCTCAAAAGATAATCTTGAAAATAAATTAGAGAAGACCAATACCTTCTGCTTTACCTACAAAACAAAGAAATTTTTTAGAACAACAAAATTAACAATTTCAATGTTCTTGAACAGTAGAATAATCTCATGACCAATTTAGTCCGTTGTAGTATCTCTATGCGTAGTATTTCCATTCTCAAGTTTTGTGACATCTTCTATGATTTCCTCAATAATGAGCAACTTGTTAGGAGCTTGAGATTCTTCAACTACATTACCTTTAGCCTTGATTGATTTTTCTCCAAAACAATATCCTTGTGAGCTTCCAAACATGGCAATTATTCAATTTGTGGTGTACCAATAGGCTTTTGAAACTCACAATATATAAACAAGTACTCTGCATGTTTACAATCATCAATCTCGTACTCACCCAATTCAAATTTTAACTTTGAAGACCTCTTAGAATTATGCTTGTTTGATTGGTGAGGAAACAAGCAAATTCTCTTCTTTTCACAATAAAAACTATATACATTTTCAGAACCAAAATATTCTTTATGAAAATCATGCAACCATAACCAACCTAGCAAGATATATCCAACGTCCATAGGCAACAAACCACCTCAATTACATACCTTTTAAATTTAATTGGAACAATACACCAATGTGATACTGTGATTGAAGTATTATTGAGTTGAGGCATTTCAAAAGGAAAAAGAATTGGTTTGGGTTGAGCTTTTAAATCCTTGACAAGTTTGGGTGAAACTATATTAAAGTCACAATCTTTATCAAGAACAAGTTCACACACCTTTGCTGGAAAGTAGATTCGGGTCGTGGGTCATTCTGTCGAAGACCATGGCAAGAATATTGAAATTCACTGAATAATATAATTTTGGGGTGTATTTATTTCCGGTATGTATTAAATATTTGGGTTTGGTAAGCAAGTATTTAGAAGTTGAGGGTTGAATAAATAATCTTAGAGAAACTAAGAGGTACCAAATTGTATTTTGCTAAAATTAAATCCAAACCCAATTGTACGTTATCGATGTTTGATGCAAGTTCCACAAAAAAAGATGGAAGCACAACCATATACTGCGGTTGCTTATTAAGAACTCATACGACGATAAAAAATGACGATGGTGGTGATATAATGACAAGATGAACATCATATATATATATATATATATATATATATATATATATATATATATATTAAGATAAACAAAAATTACGCAAGACCTTGGTATATGAGTTGCACAATCTTTAAATTTAGGATTCAGTTTTCACAAAAAACTAGAAAAATCCTAGAGATAAAGCACGAGGTTCAATCAGCCAGCTCTTGTCTAATTCGGATACAATTATCTAGGCTTTGATACTAATTGACTTAGCAGAATATGGTTAAATTGTAATATTATAATACAAACGTGATTTGTAAATTTAAATGTACCAACAAGAATATAAGATAAACTCTTGAATCTATAAGAAAAATAAGAATACATAAAGAGAACAAAGTAATAATAATATTAATTGATGAAAATATTTCATGTAAATAAACCCTAAAAATATATTTATGGTACTAGATTACTTTCCTATGACTAATTGGAAAAGGAAAATAACTAAATAAAATTATTAAAACTAAAGCCCAAAACATAAATGGGCTAAATATAAATTTAAAATATTGAATTTTCCTACATAATAAATAAAAATACATCAAGTAAACTAAAATTCCATGAAGAATAAAATATACGAAAATTCTAATTTTTTTCGTTGTTTTCCACTGCTTCAATAAGAATGTAATCTGCATTGGATAATTAATTCTAAAATGGGAATTAATGTCTGCATGCAAAAGCATGCCCAGAAAAAAGTCAAATGAAAATTAGTGTTGGACTGGAAAACTATGCTCCAGAACTCTTTTTGGTCCACCATTGTGAATGTTGATCTACTTTGGAAGGTTACTTTTGGCAAGTTAATTAGATGTTTTAGGGTGCTTAATTGTTAATTAAAGCTGTATTGTGATATTTTCTGCAGCTTTTTAAGATCAGTGAAGAAGTAGTAATTGATGCAACGGATAAGGGGAATATAGGACGCTTGATCAATCATTCGGTAAGTCTGTATTGCTGAAAATATTTGGAAATTTTATTAGTCTATTTACCATTTTAATCCAATATGGTATTACGGTTGTGATAAATTGGGTTGCATTGTAACTAGAGTCTAGGCATACCACCTGATACCTTCCGTGGTTGACCCTGACCTCTAATTTGAGTTGCTTATCCAAATGAAGCTTGTTTTAGGCAGTTTGGTCTTGTTATGTTGGTTAAGTCAAGTCACCACTGCACGCAAGAATTCTCAATCTAGGTACAAACTTATAAACATTCTCATTATACACATAGTAATAAGTAACGCAAGTGTTCACTAGGCAGACAGTGGACATGATTCTTCACAGAATGGCGTAGTCACTGGGTTTTTGTGTAAGAATTGTTGGACTGAAAGAACCTGCTCTTTGATCCAAGGCTTGTATTTAGCCAGTGAAGCACCATCCTATCTCTAATACTTTTAATGTTGAGACCACCCATTCCTTTGGTAATGGCTTGAACTGTAGATTTTCATTATGGAAACCACACTTTCGTTTTGGGAATTCCATTTATGCCGTCGCATTTGATGAGTTTCTACTTTTTGTAGTTGGTCCACGCCTATATGTTGAATTTGCTTTGCTAAAGAATGATTTGGTATTAGTACACACTGAATAGTTTGAACTTAATTATTGCAGTGCATGCCCAACTGTTATGCTAGGATCTTAAGCGTGGGTGGAGAAGAGAGCAGGATAGTTCTTATAGCTAAAACAAAAGTCTCTGCCGGAGATGAGTTAACGTATGACTTTGTGATCTCTCTCTCTCTCTCTCTAATATTATTTATCACAATTCTTTAGACATGCAACTCTGCTCAGGCCGAGCGAGTTGATCTGAATTTATTCATCAATTTTTTTGGACAGGTATGATTACTTGTTTGATCCTGACGAGCCTGAGGAGCACAAGGTCCCCTGCTTATGTAGATCTCCCAACTGTCGGAAATTTATGAATTAGGTTACAAGGAGTAGGCGATCAATAATATCGGCAACAGATGATGGATCCTTCTCTCAAGCCTTGAGAAGATGTCACAATATTTTAGGAACAATCAGCTTGTAATTTTTCAATACCCCTCTTTTGCAACTTTTTTGGTGGCAAATAGAATGTGTATTATATTATTCACTGGCATTTTTTTGCAAGTTTGTTTCAAATCTTTCTCATATAGAATTGATATTCTTTTTTCCCTTTATTTTGGCTTGACAAGAAGAAGATAACATTCTTGAGTTCCATCATCATCTAGAATTTGCTTGGGGTCATTCTTTCCCCCTTCTATGTTCTTCAATTTAAAGTTTGTGGTGGAAACAACATGTTTTAATTTTATCGACTAATATGGGATTATTAAGCAAGACAAACTAAAGTTGCTGCACTATTATGCTAATAATATGAATTATGAAGCAAAGCAAAAATTGTGAACCAACTAACCGGTTACATAATTTTATTATTTCCAAAATACTCACTTTAATACCACTAATTAAAGTGAGCATCATCATCATGCTCTCCTCCTCTTTGTTAAATCCTGATGTAAATTATATTTATAAACTATCATAATAATAGTAACACATTTGATTTTTTATTATTTCATATAATTAATGCTGTAATATTTACCTAAAGAGCCCTTTTTTCCCTTATTCATAAATAAATGGGTGTTTGATTATGTAAAATACCCAGGGTAACTAAAATAATTGATTTATTTTTGTCAAGCTACTAAGTTTTCTTTAATGAATTGTTTGTCCAAATGAAATGAAAAGGAACGGATGAAGAAGAAGAATTGTGTTTTCTTTAGTCCAAAATAAGAAATAAAAATGGATATTGGTAACTTAACTTTATTACAAATATTTAACGTACTTTTAAAATTTAAATATGTATAACAAACTTTTGAATCTGCTCTTCCCGCGCCAATAAATAAATAAATAGCTCGTTCACCTCATTTCAAAAACTTGTACTCCATAATTTGCTCGCAGAGAGAAGGAAAAAAAAAAGCTATGCTATGGGGAAACGATTACGAAGAGACAGATCAATCCGCTGCTGCGTCTCTCCACGCGCATCCTTTCTCAGTTCTCACGCCATTTCCTCTTGGTATCCTCGCCCTCTCCTCTCTCTAGATATCTGTACACACATTTGCACAGTTACGAATCACAAATAATTGAACATGAAGCTTGAATACAGATTGATTCAATTTTCTTCCGACTTTCGTAAGATCAATTTAACGAAACGAGCAGATTTTGAGAAAACAACTTGATTTTCGCGGTCATTTGTGCTTATCAGTCTGTTCGCCTTTGTTTGTTCCTTTGTTTGTTATAGTCTGTAAGAGCTTCATTTTATGTAATTATCGCCGTTCAAATTCAGATCTAACAGAAGGTTTTTGCTACAAAATTTGAATTGTAAGGTAAGTGATGATTGAAGTAATTTCCTGAATTCTAGCTGATTTTTGTAGATTTGAATGTAAATGTACTTATTCTACTACTTCGTTTCTAGCAAAACTAGATGCTTCCTGCCTAAATCTATGTAATTTATTTCAAAACCCGTTTCTGCTTTGATTTTTATACATCGCTCCAAAATTTTGATCTGTGCTGAGTTTTCAAAATCTCTCATAAGATTTATAGAAATCGAACTCTGTTTTTATCAATGACTTGACTGTGAGCATAACAAAAAATACCTGCAGTAGCTTATTAAAATTGGAATTACTCTGTTTAGTGGCTTCTTTTGAAGTAGTCTTCAAAATTTGATCTAAATCACATTTTCAGAGTGAACGAACTGTTAATTGATATGAATACGAGCTGATGTTCGAATAGTACTTGTACTAACTTTTAATTTTAACTAACCGTATATTAAATAATATTTTGAAATCTAGTTAAACTAACGAACTAGTTTCTCATTTCAATTTCTTAGATCGTTCCCAAAATTGCTATATGTGTACGGATGAGAAAATTCGAAAACTTCTTCAAGAAGATTTATAGAACCCTGACTCTGTTTTATCATTGTTGTAGAAAGTTTGATTTGATTTTGATAACACTGTAATAATAAATAGCTCGAGTAGCTTATTTGAGTTCAAGAAAATCTGTTTAGTAGCTCAGAATATGAAATAAATTAAAGTCTACTTTTAATTTCAGCTCCTCTATTCATTCGGCTTTGAATAGGCTCAGTTCATTGAATTCACTTTCCTAACATAAGTAGTTAATCTTCCCAGCAATATATAATATCTAACTTTTTCTCTTTTTCTAAATTGAGCATCAAATGATAGTCAGCCTTATGCACAAAGAATAAGAAAAACCAAACCTTTTTTGTGTTTTTTATCGTCATTGAATTCACTTGTTATATTTAGTGTGCTGTATATTTGATATGGTTTGCTTGCTTTGAACAAAAAAGGTACCAAGATGATTTGTGGATTGAGATTGCAAAGTTCCTGGACGGGAAATCTCTGGTAATGCTTGCAGCAACCTGCCGTTGGTTCCATTTCATTATGATGGAGGAATGCATATGGAAGTATGCCTGTTTGCGTGACCTCCAGGTCCCCGATCCTCGTAGGGTAGCATTCAAATGGATTAAGCTTTATGCTACAGCTTTCGGTAAGAGATCGGACTATCCTTGTATGTTTCCCATGCTTCATTGTTTGGTGGGGAAGTGAAGGGGGTAATTAATCAACTGAATACTTCCTTGCAGATGGAAGTCACTCTTTCATGTTCCGTCAGAAGGAAAAACATATCGGTAATTTTCCTCATTTGGTTCATCTTTCACTGTCTTGGTTATATTTGCTTGTTGGTAGTGAAAGACATTTTGTGTTCAATGTGGTTTAGGAATTTTTATCACTTACAATGGGAGTTGTCATTAGTGTTTCTATATTATATACCCCTCCTCAAGCTGCCATATTATGGCAAAGGTCATAGATAAAGCTAAAGATGTTTAAGTTACTTTAAAGTTCATATGAACATTCTCATCAAATGTTTTGCTGTAGATAGTTGCATTTGCGTTCGAAAATTGTATTATTTATGATATCAAGACTACAAGATACTACTAATTGTGCTGCGGCCCTTAATAAAATCAGAAGAAATACATTAGTTGAAACAAAATTATATCATTTTCAATTTTATTGATGTCTTTCAAAGTTTTGAATCTCTGAGGATTAAACAGAAATGGAACCATTTGTTGGATCATACAAACTCTGTTGCTACCTTGAACAGAGTACATTTACATTAATGCTATATTTGCTTCAAACAGGCAGTTAGCGTTTGCATTACCTTACAGCATAAACAGATGTTGTTATGCAGATATAAGCAGATTTCATATAGTATTTATAGTAAGTGCATACCTTAAATAGCTATTTTCCTTGTTTTATTTTAATGAACAAATCAGATTGGATGCGAATTGGGGCATTCTTCTTTGACTCATCAGAAGCATTACTGACGGAGAAGCTGATCTATCCCGTGAATCTTCGAAGAGAGGATAAAGTAGAGAAAATGTTGCAGTCATTTGGCTCTTGTGTGTTGAACAATATTAAAACTGGAATCTGGATAGCTGGTACTTCATAGCTAATCCTACAATCTTGATATATTTTTATAATGTTATTTTCATTTATAATAACTGTACTAATGGCATATCTAACTGAAGCCTTCCTTTCAGATTTACAGCTTGTACGATGTCCTGTCTGCGATCAAAACACATGTGATGGTGAGCAAACAATATATCTTTACTCCATAAATTTACAAGTAAAAGAACTTCATTTGATTAACATAGTTAGGTGGAACTGGTGATTGTGGAGTAAGATTGCTATACATATGCAAGTTTGTCACTAGGCCTAAAGCAGAGAGCAAGGGCCTTGTGTATAAAACATTGGAAAATGGTATTTTCAAGTTCTGCTGAAGATTGAAGTAACTTATGGAGTTTGTCTTAATATCCTTTACTATTACTTTGCTTTGCCGTATAATGAGATATCCAATACTCTCTTGCATACGGTTGTGGGGCAAATAACCTATATTTGCCTCGCAACCTATATTTCTTTACTTTTCAGATGAAATTAATAACTAGTTTCTCCAGGAACTATGCAAATAGTGGATGTAAGGCATATAGAGCTCTTCCTTAATGGGGAATACCGAGATGGTAGCTGGGAGTATGAGCCGATAGGATCCCATGACATCAAAAAGCATGCAGATGGAGCTTCAGGTGGCATTTTTGACATTAAGCATCTCAAGGATCCCACAACTTCTGGTAACTTTTGTTTATTGTGAGACTTATTTGATCTGCAACAATATTCAGATCAATATAAAGAAACTTTCTTCATTGCAGCATGTTCCTAATACACAATTACACATTAAACATCTTAAGGATAACAAAAAAGGAAATGAAGTATATAACCAACTGCTGAGAAAACCTCAAAAGGAAATGAAAACTATGTAGCTTGCTTTCTGAAGTTTGGATTGTGGTTAGAATAGCTATTTCTTTCTACCTTCAAGCTTTCTTTTGCTTGCTATGTTTGACATCTGAATAACCCTATGGAGCTGGATAGGAATTCTTTCTGATAATTTTACTGATAATAATTTCTTTCTACCTTCAAGCTTTCTTTTGCTTATTTGTATTTAAAAATTTAACCTGTCACTTGGATTGCTAATTGTCCTGAAAGCATCTCCTACTGGATTTTAAAAAGTGAATGGTGATGGTCAACACAGTAATATAAAATGACAAGAAAAGTTTGTCCAGGAAATCAATGTTATTCATATGCATACATATTTATATATATATATGCTGTTTTCAATTATTTGACTTTTCAAGTTTTTTAACTTGTCTTTCATGATAAAAGAAATGTGGGATGGCAATTCAAAAAAGATACCACTATTAATTTGATAAAAAAATGTCAAAGAAAAGTGAGTTACAGACATCCTATATTAACTTATAAATACTTAAATAGCAATCTCATAAAAATTGAATCGTCTGTGTGCTCTGGTGCCTATACTACTGTGGAAATAGAAATTTGCTATTAATCTGTTACTATATGCCTAGTATCAAGTAATATTGGCAAAAATGTTAGTTACTTCCTAATATTCAAGAATGTAGAATGACCTGCTAAATGCATTGACAGAGCTCTTTAATCTCAAATCCTGGGTGGGGCAGCCAAAAGACTGGCAGCCAAAAGCTATGATCACTCTCCATGCAGTTGCTGTGAACACCAATTTACAAGAAAATGAAGGTAAAATTCCCTCACCTTCTAATATTCTATATGAACTATTTGGGTAGATAACTGAACTTTTGTCCCATATTGATTGTCACGCACCTTAGACTAGACTTTAGGAAATGTACCATAAAAGAAAACTGTGTAAATGAAGCAAGTTTAAAAGGTCTTCTACAATTGAGTTTAAAGTGATCACTTGATATCTTCCCCTTTGATAACAGGCCTTCATGTGAAGTACCACGTCATGAGAGCTGGAGCTGGTGGGGAAGTTGTGTCTATTCGACTTTCACAGCAGCTGATCTAATTCCACTCATATGATTTCTTCTTTGTTTTTTCTTTTCCTCTGAATTTGATTTTCTCCTAGTATATCATTTTGATGTATAAAACAGAAGTTAGTTAACATAATGATAGATAAAATGACTCAGGAACCTAGAAGTTTTCCTCTAGCTAGCAATATTCTATGTAAAACTATTGACACAGATGTGTTACATGTTTACCCAATCTATACATAAAGGTACAAAATTGTGTTTGAATATGTGCAAACATTTGCTCTCTTAGTCCGAAAATGAGAATCTCATTTGACTTTTAGGACAGGAGAATATGCAAGTACATAATAGAAGTTAGAGCAAACGTACATTTCAATGAATAGATGACTGAATAAAGGACTACCTGAAAACATGTATGATGTATGTTAGCCGGAAGCAAGAGCACTTCATATTGATGAAGAACTTTATGCATCTATGGATTGTCTTTAGTTTTTTCAGTTGACAGCTCTTTAATTTCTTCGGGTTTTGTTCCATTTTATGGTTGTAATATTATATTGTTCTACGGCTTCCAAGTAATAATCCTGGTTTGTTTATGGTCTCTTATTATAATAGGTTGCTCTTCTATAGGATGATAGAGCTGCGTCTATGAACTATTGACTTTTAGAAAACTAAAATTGTTTAATGAAAGTCTTAGCATAATCTGTGCTTATTATAGAGAAGACATTCCATCTTAGGAATCATTTCCTTTACACAAATGGATGTTTTAAAAGCCTTCCTCTTTCTTTTCCTCTTATTTCCTGGTTTTTATGCTGTAAATGATTGCACAACTTCCATTTGTGGAAACAATGGATTTCCTATCCGATTTCCCTTCTGGTTATCACCCCAGCAACCTCAAACCTGTGGTTATCCTGGCTTCACTCTTCGTTGCAACAGCCAGGGTATGGCTCTTCTAAATCTTCCTTCTTCCGGGGATTTTCTCATAAGCAGTATAAACTACCTCACACAAGTTGTAGAAGTCAAAGATCCATATAAATGCCTTCCGAGACGCCTTTTGGAACTCAATCTCTCCGGTTCACCTTTCATGGCTACTTATTATCAAAACTACACTTTCCTTAGTTGTCCACCGGAGTTCACAAGGTCTCGTTTCACTACCATCAATTGCCTTAGCAATTCCACAAGTACTACTCTGGCTACTTCTTCAATGAGTCTTGTCAATTCACTGACCATATGCAAGAAAATTGGCACTTTGCTTATTCCAGTTTCCCGGCCACTTCAATTTGATGATGGATTTTCGTCTGACCTCAATGATGATCTTGAGTTAACATGGTCTGTACCTAATTGTGATAATTGCGAAGGAAATGGAGGTTTATGTGCATTCAAAAACAGTACAAGCATAGAGACTATATGTTCCTATAATTCTCAAACAGGTATTCATCATCTTTCTTAAACCTAAACCATTAGGCCAACTGGCCAGCCCCTAATCTCTCTTTTCTAGCTTGTTTATACACAACAAATTTGATTGGAAATTTCATAATAATTGAAGTACAGAGATATTCTTGGTGATGGTTGAGTTTGTGAAAGTCAGAGGCACTGTAGGATAACTGACATGTACATCTTGTATTAGTTTTATGCAATTGACTTAGATAAATTTAGTTTTATGTAACTGACGTATGGGATTACAATAACTATATTTTATGCATTTGACTTAATATTAACAATTTAGTGATGTAATATGCCTTATCAAACCGTATGCTTAATCTTTTAAAGTTGAATTTCCAGGATACTTAGTTCTTCCATAAACTTCAGTTCTGCAAGCCTATTCCTTGAAGGCTTTGAAACCCTTTGAGATATATTCCCTTTGTTTCGCTTTGAGGTAGTGATATTACTGGCGTAAATGTATAACAAGCGCCCAGAAAATCACTAACCCTCACTTTGAGGACAAAGAGAAGTGCACCCCAAAAAGTTTTTGTCAGAAATGAGGGCGCTCCTGAATTCAGTCGTGTAGGCTAACACAAACATGAGTTCTGAATTATAGAAATGAACAACTTTTATTGTAATGTCTTGCAAACAAAAACAAATAAAGATGAGTGGAAATTCCGCAGAAGAGATTGAATACTTGGATCACCAAAAAAAGAAAAAAAGATGCCGGGCATTCAGCTACACTCTTAAGAGATCATGAAAACAGGATCCACAAATGTTGAACCTTGGGTAAAACAGAGTGGTCTCATTATATTTCCACAAATTCTTAGCAATCCAATATATGTATTTCAAAATTTAAAATATTACCTCCCATTTTCAGGTACAAAAGGTGTTCAAATTTTCAAGATCATGGCCTTGTGCATTGCCGTACCAATGATCCTAACTTCCTTCGGTATAGGCATCTACATATGCTGCATGGACAGAAGACAAGTGGGAGTTCACCCAAGTATCAGACAGCAAAACCTTGCTATCACTGCAGCTGAATTAGCACCCGAATCCGAGACCACCACACCAGGCCTCGATGAAACCACAATCGAATCCTACGCGAAAGTAATCGTAGGCGAAAGCCGGAGACTTCCAGGGCCTAACCATATAACTTGTCCCATTTGCTTATCAGATTACCATGCCAAAGAAACACTTAGGTGCATTCCGGAGTGCCAGCACTGCTTCCATTCTGACTGCATCGACGAGTGGCTTCGGCTGAAGGGTACTTGTCCTGTTTGTAGGAATTCACCTTCACCTGCTCAAGTAAATTCTTAGATTATTTGTTCCTTCTTTGTTCTGTAGCAAGTGATTCCTAAAATGTTTGTCTTCAGAGTTTCTTGTGACGAGTACGTAGCAGCAATTGTAGACAGTTGCTGTAATATTTACATTTTCACATTCGAAATTTACATTTTGACCACCTCTCCACATCTTTACTGGAAGCTCAGATTTTAACCTTTCCATTGCCAGTGACGATCTCTATCCCTTTGGGTAGTGTCTCCAATGGTGCTTAACTTTCAACCTGCACAACACTTTTTCACACTGAGCCATGATGAGACGTGTCTAATGTGAGTGTTAATGAGATCGAAAGAGAGAAAAGAGAAGTAAATATATGAATTTTAAGTATAAAAAGTGTGTAATCTCAACAATATAGTATAAGGATCTCCTTTTGCTCACTTTCCCTTGGCATGTCCCATCAGACTTCAGGCGTTTTCAGGACATGCCCATGCAGGTAAGAGAGATTTTCCATTTGAGAGCTGGTTGCAGTGCCCCATGCTCACCGACCGCTGGTGTGTCCTAGTGGCCCCCCGGACTGGAATTTCAACGCCTGGACACTATGTAGCCAATGGGTCCCCAGGCTGTTTGTTGGGCCTCGGAATGTTCAAACTTGGACCTTGATGTGTTTGGGACTTTGGGCCTACCCTGGGCCTATATTCAAACACCCAAAGCCTAAAATTTATAAATACAATAATATCAGTTGTTGCCGGGGATACTATGGTAGGAGAGTAAAAGGACTTGATTTGAGCTATGACCAAGATGAATCATGATGTTTTTTGATAAGTTGATGTCCTCTTGATATTGAAAAAATAGTTATGTTTTTATAAACTCGCTACAAGTTCAAAATTATAATATTATTATAAATTTTTGAAAATGAATTTGATGTGTTTTTAAATTTAAAATTAAGATGATTTATTAAGAATTATAAAAATAATGAATTTTATAATAAGTAATATATTTTAGATAATTCTATTAATTAAAATTTAAATAATTCATGTTAATTTTCGGTTTTATTTTAATTATGATTTTCTTTTTGCCCGACTTTCACAACTCTCTCTTCAAACCAGGATGGACTGGTAAATCCCTTCAACTGCTAATTGATAACTCCTTTCATTGGGTTCTTCCAACAATAAAAATTAAAATAGACATAAAACAGAGTTAAATTAACCTTTTAAGTAATTACCCAAAACAATTAATTTAATTTAATAAGAGAACAAAATTAATTTCATCTCTTTTGGACCTTGGATTTTGAGAGCTCTCTGTCTTGTAGCAATTTTAGTAGTTCTTGATCCAATAAAAATTTGTTTTTATTTTCTTGTAGATTTGTAAAGGAGTGATAAAAATTTTAATCCTCCAAATATAAAGAAGTTTGAGAATTATGAGATGGGTATACTTTGGGAACAAATGAGTTGGTTCATGATGTAGATCTAGAGAGTACCAAAAAATTATCAATTTCTTGCTCGAGTCAATCTAGAGAGGAAAAAAAACATGCATAGAGCAACTTGATGTGGCGGCTCAGAGGTGATGGTTATTGCGACCACGACGGTGGTTGGGACAGCGGAAATGGTTGTTGCGACAGCGGTGTGTTATTTGGCAAAGGAAATAGAAATGGGCATTGAAGAGGAAGAAGTGAGTACAATAATTAATTATAAGAGAGTTAGTAATGAAAATTACGGCCAATTAAAACGACTTTGGCTCATACATTTTGGGAGAAAAGGTTTGGTTATTGAAGTGTGTATAGATTAATTCGGAACTAAATTAAAACTAATAAAACATCCGGTCATAGTCGATGGGATAGATAACTTACTACCAGTCATCAATCACAACCATAATATTGTCGTTGGCTGGCTAGCATTTACTGCTAATTAAAAAGTCAATTAATTAAACCAACTACTTTTATTATCTTCCAACCGTACGTACACAGATAAAACAATATTTGATTATCTTTCCATCCACGTAAACTCCATGCATGCAGAAACGGTTCTTAGCAACTCTCCCTACTATTAGTATCAATCTACTCCTTGCACGTCAATAGCGGTGTTGACTTGACATGATTAAATACTACTACGTATATAATTGGGCCACCAAAATTGCCTACAAAGTTTTGAACCATTACTACAAGTTTTTGACTTTTTTATCATACAGTTTTTAGCTTGCTATTTCAAATAGAGCTAGAGATCAATAAGACTTTTGAACATCCAAAATTTCCACCTAAGAACGATGGCGCAAAAGACATTTGTGGTGGAGGTTGAGAAGGCGAAGGAAGCGGCAGATGGAAGGCCGTCAGTCGGACCTGTTTATCGGAATGTGTTAGCGAAAGACGGATTCCAACCCCTGCCTATAGGGATTGAGAGCTGTTGGGATATTTTCCGGTGAGTATCATTAACATCGATATATGTTTTGAATTTAGGTTTTTTTTTTAATATATAGATTTTAGTCTGGGTTTTGCACTTCAGCAATCACATTATATTTAGAGTGAAAGGATGAATATATATATATATAAACGAGAAATTAATAGGTTGAATAGGCACCTTAATTGTCGAACAGAAAGAACTTGATTTTGATAATATTAGGCAAGTCGTCGGCGTGATGAATGGTTAATTCATATATAATGGGCTGATGATTTGGATGTGGATTAGGGGTGAGCATGGTGCGGTTTGAAGCTCAAACCGCACATGAAACCGCTTAGGTGCGGTTTGACAAATTCAAAACCGCACATGAAACCGCTTGCGATTGGTGCGGTGCGGTTTTGAATCGTTTGGTGCGGTTTCGGTTCCAAAACCAATTGAAATAATTAAATTTTATGCAATTGAAATTAACAATTTAGCATCACACAATATTAAATACTACTTTGATAATACACAATTTTACTTATAATATTTTGTCTAAACAAAAACAAAATAGAATCTAAAAACATGAATAATGATTTATCCTTATATATGAAAATTCTAAATAGAGATAATTACAATTTGCGATAATTCTAAATATTTGTACTTCTTGATATGCTTCATTTAATAGTGCATGGTGCGGTGCGGTTTCTTAGATGCGGTTTTGCTCAGAAACCAAACCCAAACCGCATTTGCGGTTTTTCAACCACCTAAAACCGCCACATACGCCGAAACCGTTGGTGCGATTTTAATTGGTGCGGTTTGTGCGATTTTTGATGCGGTTTCGGAGGCAATTCGGTTTCTTGCTCACCTCTAATGTGGACTATTATATATCTTCATTCTAAAAAGATTTTTAGATTCTTGTATGAAATATTGACATGATTAGATACAAGTACGTACCCTAATTCATTAATACTACTAATTGAGTATAGCAGTGTTGTGGAGTCGAGGGGGACCCAATCTCACAATAGTGTGTTCATGTGTTGGGTCCCGTTGTTGTGGGTGTGGCCACTATTCATAGTTTCATACAGTAGAATCTACTTTTGTGAGTGTTTTAGGGTGATTCACTTATTTTTATTAAACGGGGTTAAGGAATAAGATCCATGCATCCAAAAGAGAGGCAATTAAGAGGGGAAATTATAAGAGAAGAAAGGTAATAACAATCTATGTATATATATTTTTTGTGTGTATCTATGTATAATACTGTTTGCACAAAATATACACATACAAATGTTATGCGTATCAAAAAAAAACTCATATACTTTATACTAATTAAATATGTGTAAAATATTTAATAGTAGGTCTTATTTTTTCTTTCTATCTCGCTTTTTCTTATTATTGTTTATACACAATTTTTTATATATACTTTGTGTCCAAAACATTATATTATATATTGTTAACTTTAAAAATCAAATTAATTCTATATTTTAAAAAAAATAATGCAATAAATTTTACATCTTAATTGCAGACCATCCATCCCACGCTACAATGTTATTGAGTATACATGTAGTTTAGATCAATTGCTTTTAATTAATATAAATTTGAGAACACCTTTTACTATTTCAAACGAGTTCTTTAAATGAAAATCAGAAATGAAATACCCAATTACTGTCCAAAAAGGATCAACTCTTTGGATTAATATGAAATCTTACTAATTGCCTTATCCAAACTTCATCTTTTTGTTAAAAATAAAAAAAAATAACAAAACACCTCACGTATAACTTTGTTCGACTTCAAGTCCAAATAATAAGATAATGATTGGGAAGTAATATTTTCACAGAGATAATTGATATTTTCTCCTCTCACATGAATAATTAATAGGATCCACATGTATCTGAAGAAAATCTTGTGAAAATATTAATTTTTTTGTGTGGAAATAACTTCCCTAATAATCCTGTTATAATCAGGCTATAGCATAATTAGACAATAATTCCTGTTATAATCAGGCTATAGCATAATTAGACAATAATTCAGTTGGGCTTCAATTTAATAACTAGTGACTAATATTTGGGCCAGGCCCTTCTTTTTGTTCGTTAAGATTTTCCCGGCAAGTAAAAGTTCGCGCAAATCCAAGAAAAAATGATAAACCCGTCTGGTTTTGAGAGAGAGCGAGAAAATGGCATCTTCTTCTTATTCACTCAGGAAATTTTCCTTTTCGTTTTCTCGATTCAAATGGAGACCTCCTTACTATATTTGAACGAGCTGTTTCTTTTTGGAATTTTCGAATACATGTCGTATAATGTAAATGTAAGTTGCATGACTTGAATTTTGATGATTTTTATTGCTTATTTTGTTAAATATGTAATGGGTATTTTTCAAGATTCATTTTTGGTATAATGGGTAATAACTAATTAGTTTATAATGCTAGATTAGCTACAGTTTTCTGTGTCCTGTGTTTTATAAGTATGGCCATTTATATAGAGTTCTAGTTTGAAGTTATTTATTTCTAGACTTGTGCCTATCGAAAGGAAGTGAGAGAAATTGATTTCTGAGGTAAAAAAATTCTGTTGTTTGAAATTAATTATATATAAAAAAATAAAAATTACCAAAAAAAAGCATGGTTGTGTTAAAGGGAACACTTGATTAATGAGGCCACACCAAGCTGAATTGATCTTTATATTGTGAAAAAGAAAAGAAGAGTGAGCAAGTTCTGAATTTGGTTTTTGGTTTTGAATGGATAAAGTCTACACTTTGAAATCGTTTTAGATCAGAAATAGTAAGAACCTATTGTTTTACAATCCCCCAATTCTTTAAAAACGTTCAAGGCCAAAAAACAGCAAACATTGGACAAAATCTTTGTTGATCTACTCTTTATTTGATACCAAATAACGGCTTTGATTTGAAACTTTGGCGTCCAAGGTCCGTCCCATTTCAGATGCCTATTCTAAACATGGATAACTGGATTGACTGTTAGCTAGTCCAAATTTCAATATTTTGGTAAGGAACTTTGAAAAATCAAGTGTTTGTAATCATGTCAGCCAAGAGGCTAATAAATTAGTAATTAACTAGAATGATTCTAGTAGTGAATTTACTAGAGTTACAGATAGAGCTGTGATTGCAACATATTATGTGTTATTACAGAATTTTTGTTGCTTGTTGAAATGTTTAGGGAAAGGAATAGTACTGGTAACATTTAATCATACTGATATTTTTGCTTCCTTGTTGCAGCGCTTCCGTGGAGAAACATCCTGGTAACCAAATGCTTGGTGAGCGAGAAATTGGGAAGGGAGAGGTGTTAATCAGCAGTTTCCTAGTTTTTTTTATTCCAATGAGTAATTTGCTCCTGAGTCTACCTCAAATTATTCTACTTTGTGAACTTGATTATTGGTGCCTAATATTTGCAGGCAGGAAACTATATCTGGTTAACTTACAAGGAAGTGTATGATATAGTGTTAAAGATTGGAGCTTCCATCCGTAGTTGTGGTGCTAAACAAGTAAGTTATTATTATATTGACCAACTCCTACCAGTATAGGTGTACCTTAGAAGTGTCAGACAAATCAAAAATCCATATTTGATCGTAAGTATATCACATCTTATAATAAATCTATAGCATCCTTAACTGGGGTCACGTTAGAATTAGTACTCTAAATTTCATGACTCATATTCAAGATATCATTGAGCCAACAACTTGTGAAGGGAATGCTCTGTCAACAGTGTCTAAATACTTAAGTCCAAGTTCTCAATACTGACACCTCAAGCTTTATATACCATAACACAACTAAATCACAATCCTGTTTGGGGTTGATTTGGAGTATCATAGTAAAACAAACCATGCTACTTGAGCTTAGTTCAATTATTGCACCTAAAAGTTGAGTTACCGCTCAAGTGTATTACCTATTTGGTATGTATTAATTTTCCTTCTTCTGTTAGTTGATTCCTAATGATTGTGGATGGATATGGTTGTTGCTCCATGTCATTCTTAAATAGCTCGTAAGTAGGATCACTATGACTTGTACCATAATATGTTACTGTAGTAATATACTCATAGCCATTCTATTAATGTAAACTTAGTTTACTGGACATACAATTTCTGATTAGATTTGTATGAGTTAGTCGTGGATATTTACGAGTCATAATTTCTCATATCCAGGGTGCACGATGTGGAATCTATGGACCTAATTGCACGAAATGGGTTGTAAGTATGCAGGTAGATTTACTTACCACAAAATAAATATTTAAAATTAAGTAACTGGTAATCTTCTTTTCAGAAGTTTATCTTTATTTCAAATTGAAGTCTCCAAGCCTTTTATATACTTCTTTTCTTTCTTCTGTTTTTCTCGCCATTGGCTCATTGGTGAATCGGATAAGGTGGAAAATCTTTCGATATGACTTCAAATGCTATAAATGTGAAATTGACATAAGTATAAAACTGATTGCCGAAGTACATAGACTTCATAGACTTAACTGATAATTTTATGATACCCCTTCTAATGTAGTTGTTTTCTGAGCATTTTTTATACAGTAAATTCATCAGTTTAGTAGCTTTTCCTTTCCCAAATATTTAATGTAAGTGCTAACTTTTTAATAGGCGTGCAATGCTCAAGGACTTTACTGTGTCCCTCTATATGACACTCTAGGTAAGTTTTCACCACCTCTCTCTCTCTCTCTCTCTCAAAATGTAAAATAGACTAACTAGTTGGAAAATAATGGGCCGTTTGGTTGGATGGAATCGTTTTAAGATGAAATGGAATGATGGTTGGAATCATAATCAGATCATAATGGAATCGAACACTTTATTCATGCGTTTGGTACATTACTTAAAACTTATATCGTAATGAAATGAAATAGAATGTAATGACCAAAATATCCTTAACTAACAAACTAACTGACTGACTAACTAACTAACGATATATATATATATATATATATATATATATATATATATATTATTCTATTTTATAAAATAATTATATACATAAATATATAGTATATATACACTATTATTTAATATATTATATATATCATATATTATTTGATTTTATATTATAATATAATATAATCTAAAATAAATATAATACATATTAAAAAATATATTTATTATTTGTTATAATATAATATATACCATATATATTCTACTAATATAATATAATACAAAATAAATATAATACCTATTATTATGTATAATATATATATTTGTGTGTGTGTATATATATTTATTTATATGGGTGAGAACATTTTTGTCTAAATATTTTTTCCCGATTTATTTACTTGTTAGAATCGCGATTCCTTAGGGGGTTAGGAATCGCAATTCCAATATATAAAGGAAACGCGATTCCGTCAAAATGGTCATTCCGACCAAACTTAGCATACCAAACGTTGAAAAAGAATTCTTGATCGGAATGACCATTCCTTTCCGCCCTCCACACCCGCCAACCAAACACCACACAAATCACCAAATCTGGTATTTCTCCATGGCAAGGTATAATCATGGTCAGATTTACTTGTTTAAAGTGGGGAAAATTTGATGGGTGAATAAAGATCATAGTAGAGGAGTGTCTTTATTTCTTTTCTTTTTGTCTTTCTTTAAGTTGCATAAGATGCATTTGGGGTGATTTTATTACACTAAGCTACCCCCTACCACAGCAAAACCCTGCCCACTGGTGTGGATACTGAAACTCCAGCTCAAATTGAATGATAGATTGGCCCCAAAAAGGGCATGAAGGGGCATAATATATTCAACAAGTAATAGTTGATCAAATAACCATGCTTCTTAGGACATGATGTGAATAGCACACAGAGATTAAATTTTTTGCACTTAAACTCACAGAATATGAATAATAAAATGGAAAGCTTAATAGCAAAGGGAGATTCTTAAATGAAATCCCCTAGTGCAGAGATTGAATATTTTTGTTATTGCCATATGTTTGTTCACTATAAATAATTGTAGTTACACCTCTATAAATGTCAGTTAAACAGTTTTATTGATATGCCTTTAAGAAATCACGGTTATGTTGATGCATATGAGATTGACTTTGCCTTGTAGACAGGGGATGGGAGACGATCTAATTAATCAATTTTGGCACTCTATTTTACTATG
Source organism: Hedera helix (assembly GCA_947179155.2). Taxonomy (NCBI): domain Eukaryota; kingdom Viridiplantae; phylum Streptophyta; class Magnoliopsida; order Apiales; family Araliaceae; genus Hedera; species Hedera helix. Next base: position 42,691,302 of record OX359284.1, on the reverse strand, counting down.
ACTCTGGGCTTTTCCAGAAATTAATGCTTGTGGAACTTTGACTATGGTTTTAGGTGCTGGCGCGGTGGAATATATTATATGTCATGCAGAGATTTCAGTTGCTTTTGCTGAAGAAACCAAAATTTCTGAGGTGAGTAGTATTGGTATATATTTGTTCCTGATTCTATATTAGCTCTGAGAGCTTTTGAAGTCCTTGCTTCTTCTTTGTTTTACTTTTATTGATCTTCTGCTCAAAAGTTGCACTCCAAATCAATTTATCTTTGAAAATGCTATGTATTTATTTGTTTATATGCAGGTGGTGAAAGCATTTCCTAGTGCTTCAAAATACTTAAAAAGTAAGTTCCCTTTAGTCAGGCTTTTCCTATGTCTAATATAAGGAACCCTCTGAACACAAATGTTTACACTTTTTTATGTAGCTCTTGTGAGCTTTGGCAAGGTTACAACTGAGCAAAAGAAGGTGGCTGAAAGTTTTGGTGTGGCAATATATTCTTGGGACAAATTTTTGCAGCTGGTAGGATACTTGCTTCATAAGAATAACATCCTCAGATCATTTATTTGTTTATGAAGGAGATCATGTAAATTGCTCTATGGCTGACAGCTTGTGTTCATTTCTTTGCTTTGACAAAGTGTTGTCAAGAAGTAGAGTGAAACTTTAAACAAAGCACAAATAAAAATAGTGTTTTATCAAAAAGAGTAAATAATCATGTGTTTGATTATTTATATTTATTTTACTGTTTGCATTATTGAATTGTAAAATTTTGTGGGTGGACCTTATACTTCTATCCTTTCTTTTTGGAGTTATGCTCTGTACACCAACTATAATGGTCATTTGGAGTTTTGGATTGGGTCAGGACTCAGGATGCAGCTTTCTCCAAAACCTACTTCCAGCTACTTGTTTGGAAACCTGTGTGTACTTGTTGATGAAACCACCTGAGGATCACCCTCCAGCTGCAACCTCTCAATGACATACAGTAACACAAAAGGAAGCCAATGATGACCATAATAGGTTTCATCGTAACTACTTGCAGTTGGTGCACAAGTCAACTCTTTGTAGTGTCATGTTGACTGTTCAATGATAGGATGAACAACCTTTATCACCACTTTATACTCTTCTTATCCTTGTATAACTACCTCAATTTTACTATTCATGTCATTAAGAAATCTTGATTGATTCTCCTAGGAAGTTAATAGCACAAGCATCCAACTCATGATGGACAAACAATGTGATGAATTAGTTGAAGTCGTCTTATTTAATGTAGCTTTGGAAACTGGATCTTGCCTTTGTTGACCTTATCTAACCAAACTTTTTTAGGACCAAAATTAATAAGCTCAATGATGGAAATATGGTGATTTATACCCTATTGAGTATTAAATTTGCGTAAGAAATCAGTCAAAAGTTTAAAGTTCTTTCCCTTTCTATTCTAATTAATGTTATTTTTACCAGGTATAATTTTTGCTGATTTTACTTATATATGTTTCATGATATTTTTCCCACAGGGTGTGAATGAGCAATTTGAGCTTCCAGTAAAGAAGAAAAGTGATATTTGCACAATTATGTATACAAGTGGAACGACTGGAGACCCTAAGGGAGTAATGATCACTAATGAAAGCATTCTTTCGCTTATATCTGGAGTAAATCACCATCTAGGGAGCATAAATGAAGAGGTGAACATAGAGTTGATGCATGTTACCTATTTTTTCCTTTTCCATTTGGTGATAGTCTTGGAAATTAAAGTGAAGTTCTTTTTATATTCTTTATAGTTCTTGTCTTATATGAGTTGTCTTTAGTGCATTATGATAATGACACCTCTTATGAAATTTTTTGTTAACTTCTGCCATTTCTCTTGCAGTTTACCGACAGAGACGTATATTTTTCGTATCTTCCTTTAGCACATATATTTGATCGGGTGATGGAGGAACAGATCATTTCTACCGGTGCTTCAATAGGATTTTGGCAAGGGGTAAGTCCAAACTCCAAAGAAGTTGGAGTACTAAGTTAAGAAGTATTTACTTCTTATATAGTAACATTTCTCTTACCTTTTCAGAACATTAAACTACTTATGAACGACATCAAAACACTAAAGCCAACTATATTTTGTGCTGTCCCACGTGTGTTGGACAAGATTTATTCAGGTAACTGTCACAAATTAATGACACATTAAATAATGTTGTTCATATAGAGTTTTCCAGCTAAATTATATGTATTCTAGTTCTGGTGCACGCTTCGAAATATTAGATATTATATATTATATCTTTTATTGTCAGACTCAACTCAGTTCTATTCAACCTTTGACTTTTAAACAAATCTACTCGAGAGACATGCACTTTTGTTCTCACTTATTTATTTATTTTTACGTATTTGATGTTAAGTAACCCAGATTCAGATTCAGATTCAGAGTGAATATAAATTATTTGCTTTATTAGTTACTCTCAGTGGCAGCAGCACATGAAGAGTATGTTGACCTATAGTCCACCTTATGTTTGAATAAAAGAAATACTCCTTACATTCCACAAAGAGTTCTATTTGCAAACTTAAAAGATATCTTTGTGTTCCATATTTACTCCTATATCACTTGATACTAACATCAATAGAAATGGAACTCTTTTTTTCTAACAAAAGAATTTGTCAAGGACTCCTTTTTTGGAACACGGGGAGTATAAATATTAATCTCTTAGGGGGTGTTTGATAAAAACTGAATGAAATAGTTCTGAATGCTTAAGTAATCTGAATGAGCTGAATAAAGTAGATTTCTGAATACTGAACGAAAAAAGTTGTTTGATAAGTGACATGTCTGAAATATCTGAATAACATATTTTTATTATTTTACTCATCTGAAAAAATTCAAAGTTGTTGTAAATTTATTTAATATTACTTAATATAATATTTATTTATTTTTTTTAAATTTTTTTTACTTCATTCAGCCGGAACTTAACCATTCAGTCAAAAAAAATAGACTTAGTCATTCAACCAAAAAATCTGACCGATTTAGTCATTCAGTCACATTCAGCTCTAAACAAACGCACTAAATGGCTAACCAATTCAGTCATTCAGTCCTATTAAGTTCTAATCAAATAGCTCCTTAGTATTGAAAAATTACAAGCCAAGATAAACCCACTTTCTTGGCATTCAGTGGTTCTTTTCTAACCCGCTGACTGACCCCTTCTCTTTCTCTCTCTGTCTTAGTCCAGTGCACTAAAAAAAATTAATACTTCCTTCGTCTTAACTTATCCGAATTGACTTTTTATAGTCAAATTGACCAATTTTAAGATTAATAGTTAAGCAAATGTATTAGAAATTTTGAAATCAAATACGTTGACTTTGATAGTATATTCGACATACTTTCTTATGATAATAATTATGTGTCTATATCTAATAAACTTAAGAATAAATTTTAATTCTAAGTATGGTCAGTTTGACCATAAAAAATCAATTAGGACAAATAAAGTTGGATGGAGGGAGTACTATATTAGCCCATCGTTGTCAAAATTCCTGGCACCATGACCGGTTTCTTTCAATATATTTTGGTGGATATAAAGTTTAGATTTCTCCCATTTGACTATTATTTGTTCGATGTAAAATAGTTACATCCAAAAATTAACTTACAACCAAGAACTAATAGTCCCGGATACTATTGAGCAGGTTCTGTTATTTGAGCCACATCTCATTAATTGTATGGCCTTGTGCTCTGTACGCGCCCCTTGCATAGATCTTGTAAAGGATTTGTATCCATCCCGGGGAACTTTCATTATATGTTCCCATGCAAATGGTTTTTTGCCCTTCCCATTCATTATTTTTTCCTAGAGTGATCCCAAATTCTTTCTTTCACAGTGAGGAAATCAATTAGAAGGTCTGTACAATTTTGTCAATTTGTAAGAAATTCATCAAGTATTAATGCACATTTAAATGTGGACCTGAAGGAGTTTATTTAATTGGGTGGAGATTGAAGTGATCTTTTGCATTCTTCACGAAATCATCCAAGTACATGTTATATTGTTATATTTTGTATCCAAGAGTAATCATATCATAGTAAGTTTGTGTAATATAGTTCCTTTTCAACATTTAATTTGATGTCTAATTGTCAACTACTTATACTTTCAGGTTTGATAGAGAAGATTTCTTCTGGGGGTTTCCTAAAGAATTCATTGTTTAATATTGCTTACAACTAGTAAGTGTGAATCCCATACACCCTTAATGTATTGTAAGTTTACTCATTGAAAAAGTCAGCGAAGTGCTCTTTTATAACCAATACCAACCTCTTTTGGAATAGAGCTTTATTTACCTTTCTATTTCATCTGGATAACATAACCTTCTCCTCCTATAATCAGAATGTTGTTCTAATTATCTGTAGGTTACTGGGTCTAAGCGCCTGAAGCTTGTCAGTTTCCATGCTTCCTATAGAAATTTATATACCATTTTCATGTGCATAAGTTTCTGGTATTTAGTCTTACTTCAAGATAATTTAGCCATAATTACCAAATTTATTAATTTATATGTACTGAATTCTCCAAGTGCATCTATCATTCTAATATAATACTAATCAGTAAATTCCTAGCTAATGTATAGGGAATCTGTGTGAAGTCAAAATTCATTAGATACATAGCTCTACTATAAAGCTTTCTAATTGTTTCATTCTGTGTATTAACCTCAGATTTTGAATTTGCAGCAAACTACGTAATATGACTAAAGGGTACACACATGTAGAAGCAGCTCCAATATTTGACAAAATAATTTTTAGTAAGGTGGATGTAATTAGAATTGCAACTTATCTCTTTGTTATTTCCCCAAGGTATTTAAACAATGGTGTGGGTTAACTAAAATATGCTCTCCACATATTTGGTTATCATCATTTTAGGTGAAGGAAGGTTTAGGAGGAAATGTACGTCTTATTCTGTCTGGAGCAGCACCTCTTTCTACCAGTGTGGAAACCTTTTTAAGAGTGGTGACCTGTGCTGATGTTCTTCAAGGATATGGTACATAACATATTAACTTATTATCTGCATGAAATCTACGGCTCAGTAATACTTTGGCTGACGGTTACTACTTGGCCTGTTTCTTACAATATATGGAGCATTTTGTATATTACTTCTTTTACTAATTCTGATTTCATATCAAGAACCTACTTTAGGTATATAGGAATCTAAAAACTATATCTTTAGAACATTAATGTAATTACGTAAAATACATTTATGACAATTTTCCTTTTTTGTTTGTTTTTTACTTTAATAGACGTCATATATGAATTTTGCGTTTGACGAAGGATCATATTTGAACTTAATTTCACATTAGTACATCTGTAGAACTTTTTGGATGAGACTGCAAATCGTCACTTCTGTTATTGAAATTCATCTGATAATTATATCAGGTAGATACTTGCTTTCGAGTTCATCAGCAAATGAATAACAATAAAATGTCTGTGCATTTGTAGTTACTATAATCTAATAAGTCTGATATTTGCATTGTGGCCTCAAATGCATACATTCTGACCCATCATGTAAAGGAAGATTTGAAGTTTATATAAACTTCGGAGGGATGTCTGATCTCTTCTCATAAGACATTATGCAGGTTTAACAGAAACCTGTGGGGGATCATTTGTTGCACAGCTGCATGAAGTAGCAATGATTGGTACCGTGGGTCCTCCACTGCCAGCTGTGGATGTGTGCCTAGAATCTGTCCCTGAAATGGAGTATGATGCCCTGGCAAGCACACCACGTGGAGAAATATGCATACGGGGAAATACTCTGTTCTCAGGATACTACAAACGCGAGGACCTCACCAAAGAGGTGATGGTTGATGGATGGTTTCACACAGGTGTGTCTTTATTAATTATTCTACTTATTGGTTCATATACCTTTACAGTAGAATAGTAGATCTAATGGAAAGATTGCATCAGGGGATATCGGTGAGTGGCAACTGGATGGGAGCATGAAAATTATTGACCGCAAGAAAAACATTTTCAAGCTTTCTCAAGGAGAATATGTTTCAGTTGAAAATCTGGAGAAAATTTATTCTGTCGTTCCTAGCATTGATGCAGTAATTCTCTTCACTTGTTGGATATAATTTGTGCTCTTTTTCCTGTTTATTGACTATACATACACACGTAAACCAATAAAATTAAATTAGCTCAAAATTGCTCCCAACTATGATTCTTAGGATCAACTAAGGATCAACTAACAGCATCTTTTATTGTCATTCGTTTTTCTCGTTTTAGAGCTATCCTTTAACTAAATTACATCCCTCCTGGTTTATTTTTTAATGCATCCATCAGTTTTGATTCTGGTCTTATTTAGTCTCGTACCACATGACATTTGAATCTTGTGGTTCTCCTTGGCCCATTTCTTGGTTAACATCATATAATCTTTAGACCACAGTATTTTTTCCATTCATGCCATCTAATACTGTATACTATATGCTTTCAGCTCTCACATTTTTTACCTGATTTATTTCAAATTCCTCATTTTGGTTAGACAACCACACATTTCCAAAGGTCGTCATGATTTATTTAAACTCTAGTGAAAAACATTGTCTTTTAGTAGACCTTCATTTGGGTTCTCATTTTGATCAACAATTAGTTACCATCCACTAAAGCACTTATCTACTAGACTCATCCTGCTTCAGTAATTGGAAATCACCCTTCATAGATGTTCAAGATATGATGACAGAAACACAGTTGCTTAATAATTGCTTATCATACTAATCCCAAATGTTAGATCTGTATGGGACACAACACTCGTAATTGCCTTTTAGTCATTAATTCTATTGTACTTACCTTTTCTTTTCTTATTTCTTTTTTTTATTTGATAAGTCCACTGATTCATATATAACCAATTCAAAAAGTAGGGCTCAATACCTAATTTAATTAAATACTAGTTGCCTTTTACTCTTGTTGGCAAGTGATAGTTACCATTCAGTTGTATATTTGTATTTGTGATTCCTTACCATCTTTAAACATTTTCTTTGCTTTCAATATTGAAGAAAATATCTGCCTACTTGTTTCAGATATGGGTATATGGGAGCAGCTATGAGTCCTTCCTTGTTGCTATAACCAACCCCAATAAGGAGTCACTTGAATCTTGGGCTGCTGAGAATGGAGTGGTTGGAGATTTTAGTACTATCTGCAAAAATCCCAAGACAAAAACCTACATTCTTGAAGAACTTTCCAAAATTGGGAAAGAAAACAAGGTTTTTCTCTCTACTTCTCTTACTTTAATTTTTAGTTGAATTCTCCAGGCTTGATATTATGGCATAATATTTTTTTCTTGAGCCCAATATCTGTATGAAATTTAAGCTAATAATATTTCAATTGTCTTCTTGGCAGTTGAAGGGATTTGAGTTTATTAAAGCTATCCACCTTGATCCCGTACCATTTGACATGGAGCGCGATCTTCTGACCCCAACTTTCAAGAAAAGGAGGGCTCAGTTTCTCAAATACTATCAGGTTTGTACCCGTGCTCGTCTCAAATCAGATACTCCTTGTCCCAAAATGAGAATCCAGATATATATATATATATGCGTGTGTGCTTAAATTTTGGAGGGACAACTGAAAACAGAATTGGAAAATGCCAGCAGGAAATGATTATATGTTGTTCTGTAAATATATGCTTTAAATTGATACTGAATGGATGTTGTATATTGCAGAATGTCATTGAAGTTATGTACAGAGGAACAAACTAAGCAATCTGCACACTTCGAAGCCATCTGGAAAAAGTGTTAATCGGTTTATGTTGTAATGGGCACCATGCCATATATAGTTGCTGCAGTATTTTGGCAGATCTCTGGTTTTATTTGGTGCAAACCAGGATTTGAAACCAAACAACTCTGATACATTAAACTGGGAAATAAAAATATATTTCTTTGCAAGTAACCTATTAATAAATAACCAAGTAGAGGAATAATCAAGCTAAATGTGTCAACAACATAACTAGCATTGGTTGGGGCTCGAATTGGTTCTGAGAAAATTCAAACCAAAAAGGAAATAACCTTTGTCCAAAAAACAATCTGGATCAAAATGTCAGTTTCATTGACATACAAATTTATGTTGCACATAATTCAAGAAAGGTTCAGTCCCTACAAATATAATTCTTCAACTTTCATATAATAAGAATATGGAGAAGGGTTCCTAAAAAACAAATCTAATATGACATGACCTGGTACCTGCAGATAGAAAATTACAGATCCAACTACATTACCCCATCTCTCTAAAGTTCAAATTTGCTAATAACTAGAACCAGATATGAATAGTAAAAGAACAAATATCCCAGTTCCTTCTTTTACCTTTTATTGTACAACAACATTACCCTATCCTAGCTACTTTGAAGAAATGGAAAGATCTCACCTCAAACTAAGATTTCTCTTCATCAGATGGAGCTGCTGGGTCAGGGACAGAATCTACAAAAAACTCCTCTACAAAAAACAAAAGCCAAACTACTGTGTTAGTTAAAACAGTTGCACAACGAGATATGAAGACATGAAAAATTATCATCTACGTAAAAAAATTATACTCTTTAAAGTTTAATATTTGAAAATAAAATCCAAAAAAGATATATCTAAGTGTGTCATTTGCAAGCCTCAATTTTTGAAGAAAAGAAAAAGCCGCCAACAAAAACAAAAGAACTCTCACTTGTGAACAGGGAGTATGTTATTCTCTTATTGCAGGTAATAGCAACAACAAGAATAATGACAATAATAAGGTGTTGAGCACCTACATTCTATCATTAATGTCGTAGGACACTAAACCAAATGCACTTGAAACTTGAAATTACTTGAGGTATTGATTAGTCTAGCAGGTAAAATCTCTGTAGTCGTTTGTATTATACTAGTTATAACTTATATCAAGGCATCACATAAAATTCAGAAATTAAGCTGGCTTGGTCACCCTTACTGATAGGCAAGTTCAAGTCCAACCCTTTGCAGACTGACCAGCAAAAGTTAACTGAGATTTATTGTGCAATACATTTTGAATGGCAGTGACTGAAATAAATATTTGGTATGGCTAAATTATGCAGCTACACAATCCTTGTGCAATTACAGGTCAAATTATAAGATAATAACATACTGAAACCTATTCATACTTTCGGCACAAGTGTTCGTACTCCCTCCATCCCAAAAAATGAGTCCCATTTTGATTGTTCAAATTCAATTTGCAACATTGTCAAATCCAAAATTGAAATGAATTCATTTGAATACAATTGTGAATATTGTAATACAAAATTTGTTGTGTTTGTCCCATTTGATGTTATATTTTATGTGCTCACTAATCACAAATAGAACCACAGGGTTACTCAGAAATCTAAAGGAAGACTCGAGAATCTGCTTACCTATGTCATCTGGCTCAGGAGAATCAAGTAAAATATCTGAATCAGATGGCAAGAAAGGGGAACCAGGATAATTCCCAAGAGCTCCTAGATCTGCAAAATGAAATGGTTGCTCAGTATTATCCAGAGCATTAAAAGTAAAAATAAACCTTAAAAGAATATACACAAGGATTTACTGGCTAAATGAAGCGAGAATATTGAGATGAACTAGTAGAAGAGTAGTTTGTGCTAAAGCACCAATACACCTCCCTCGTATTTCAGACCTATCTTAAAAGCTTGTGTTGAGTGTTGCATTGATAACTTGACACTGAAACATTTACACAGATACACAAGCATGCCTATATTTATTTAGATGATTTCACTTTGTCCCTGAGCTACCAAAAGTCTTAGAGCAATATCATGAATATTAAATCTTCAGAAGATTGAATTTTCACAAATAAGGGACTAACAACCGCCGATACCAATTCTTTTATTGATTAACGTATGGAATCAAGTGTACTTAATTGGGCAGCAACAACGAGCACAAATAGAAGAGCATAATTATTTGTCTAAAGTTAATTATTTTTTCGAAGCTACTTAGGTTGTGTTTCTAATAAAGATAGTTTAAGCACCGCCTCAATTTAATAGTCAATAAAGTAAAAAGAAAAAACACAGTATTACCTAACAAAATCAGAATAATCCTTTTGGAAGCATACAACAATCAATAGTGTTCCAACTTCTGACCAAAAATATGATGTCCAAATTACCTCCTAAGTTTGATAAATCTGCTGTTAGATCTGAAAGACTAAAATTCCAAGGGATCTGAGCCAAAGATCTTAGGGAATCTCTAGAATTCCCAGCCCCATTATCCTGTGCAAGCTGCAATCCTACTGAACTTGCCACATCTGACGTAAATGCGGTGTCAAGCGTTGATGTGTCTACTTCCATTCCTGATATTTCGGAGGCTGTGAAGGGGAAATGGCCACTGGATGCTACTGAAGTAGGACTTACAGCCATCTCTGACATGGATGACATGGCACTCCCCGGTGGAATACCAGGTGTGACATCAGCTGCACTGCTGTCCAACACCATGCTTCAGTAAGTAAGAAAGAAACAGCAATTAGCAGAAGTTCTTGTGTGTTATATTCCAAGAAGATAAAAAAGGAAACTATTTTTGTTCATTTAACCAAGTATAATTTGATCGTCGACAACAGCACCTGTTTCCTTTTTGTGGATAAGTAATGCCAGTTATGTGAGACCAGGATGAAGTCTGTAACTCACTAGATCGTGGGGTTTTTTATTTTCAAATTAAATTAAACAAATAGAAAGTTTTCTTCTATTAACCACTTCTACACGTATGTTAATTAGAGAATGATATCGGTTTCAGAAAAATATATTGCCTCAAGATGAGTCGAAAGAGCTTTTCCACTTCCACTTATAGCTCTTTATTTAGATAAAATCCAATTATAGCTCTTAAATACAAAGGAACATCCTTTCAGCAAAAACAGTAATGTTTCATTTGAGTATCATGACTGAAATAATATCCGAGTGACATATCTTTAACATGACTATCATAATGTAATTTACATACATGTGAAATGTATGTGCCCACATAGTTATCAATTTCAAAGCAGCTTCAAATGAGGAAAATGCTACCACAGAGTGAATGATAGTATGATACATGGATTCACGTAAACCAAGAGAATACAATTAGACATATGAAATTGATAGGCATTGTAACAAATGAAGGCATTGTAATGTTAATAATCACTAAACGGAAAATAAGATAAGAAAATGATGGGTAAAGGACTCACTCGTTCCCAGAATTCATCCGCATCGGATGGAAGTTTCCAGGTGCAGGCACTCCATTGACCACATAACAGCTAGATATTCCCATGGAATCAAGATGAGGTTGACCCGTAGCAGGAACTGGATGTTGCTGTAGGACGGGGTATCCCATGGGCAAGTTGTTAACTGCGCTGAAAACAAGTGGCATTTAATAAAAGTAATAGTGATGAATGATATAACATACAAGAAGGCCATGTAATCACACCAATGCAGTTCTAAATGCAACCAATTATCTTTTAAAAGATGCATGCCACCCCCAGTTTATGAAGGGGGGAGGAAAAAAACTTGAACTTTGCACCTCATTCATACCCTCCACACTCATCAAATTATCAAAAAGGAACCGAGTATACTTTCAAGGAATAGTAATAAAACGTAACTCACAAGCACCATCTTTAGCAACCAAATATAACTTCCATTGCCAAGTATTTTTTATTAGAAAGGAAAATAACATTTCACTACGCCGACATTTGAAACTCAAATATAAGCCAAAACAGCTCAATTTTGAGTAATAGATGAGTAAATTGAAACAAAAGTTTGACAAGTTTTACCTTCAATAAGCCAACAATAACTAAGACTGGAAATCTTTCTTCTCAGGAAACAATTAACGGACCAACTTCATGCTCAAGACAATTGCAGATTTGTAGTCCAGACATGTTAAAACTGAAAGCTCAGTTTCAGTAATCAATATATTTTATCCATATCTGTTTCCCACCATCCTCCACAGAAGACAAAGGGACAAAACTTAAGGAACTAGCAAAAATCTTCAATCATTACAATATGGTGCCACTGCATAATAACTATCTGCCTCTATAAGTATGTTGACGGAACGAAAAACAGGACCATTCAACACAATAGCCTAGTTTAAGCCAATAACACATTCCGGCAATTTAAAAAGGTTTAGTTTAATTATTTCCACCATTTCCTCCAATTCTTAATTAAAGAGGCATGGATGAAGAAAACTTGGGAAAGTAACCTATGAGGAGTTGAGGGCTGAACATGATGAATGCAGCTTGAAGTTAAAACAATTCAGTCTTCATAGAGTGGAAGAAACAATACACAAAGGATGTTAACCATATCACTCAGTTGAAGAATAACTTGTCTAATAAGGCTATCACTTCCATACAAGTGAGCTTTCTTTCTATTACTCCGCAAAAGAAAAATACTCCCTCCCTTCCACAAAAAGAGCCCCATTTGAAAAAAAAATACCATTCTGCAAAAAGAGTCCATTTATTATTGATGATAGTATAAAATGACATAATGTCCTTGAGTTTAATTTTAATTACACAGTTTCATTGTCATGCCACTACTACTAAGCTAACTACTCATATTATATTTAGGGATAAACTTGGAGGAAAAATACATAATGGGACTCTTTATGTGGAACGGAGGGAGTAGTACATAGTGAAATTTGGAGAAACCAAAGTCCTACTTGATTTGAAAACTATATATGAGATACATTTCAAGACCCAACACCAGAATTAAGTGGATAGAGTTTCTCTAACCAAAAGTTTTTTTATACTCTGTAGTTTATATTTTAAATTTTGAGATTTGAGATGTTAACGATGGGCTAGGTTTAATCATTAAACTGATGGTTAGCGAGCATATTACGAAATTAGTTCAGAACCTAATCTCATAGTAAACTAATAGTAGAAGTTTCAGCTTTTTTTTATGATCATCACGACATGAAGTAAGAATTTACCTGGCATGGGATGAATTCCATTCTGTATTGGAGCCAAAGGAACTCTTGGTGGGACAGGATACTTCATCAGATGATACTGATGCTCAAGCAAATGGTTGAACAAAATAATCTGTTTCTTCAGTTTAAGCCTTATGTAATAAGCCCTGAAAAAATCGGCATTTTCTTCTTCTAACTTCTGCCACACTGTAGCAAAAGATAAAATTAGCGGAGAAGGTACTGAGTAGGTTAAAAAGTATTAAAATATTATGGAATTTGACTAAAATTAAAACACATCAAAGTTTCCTTATTTACGTATCAAACTAAGGAAAAAGAAAAGGGCATTTCATCCTACATGAAGACAAAAATCATAAACTTGAAAAGGCATCGTCTTTACTTAATAATCACATTGTACTCATGAATCATGGGTCATGGGTTAAATGTTTTTTTTGTCACTGTTCTTTAGGTCAATTTACAATCAAATAACTAAACCTTCTTTTTTTATGGTCAACTAACTAAACCCCAATTTTCTTACAAAATTTTGAATTTCCGTCGGCAGGGGTTAATTTTTTAACCAACGTTTGACATGGCACCTAGCAGGCATTTTCTTTTAACAATTTTATACACATCAACTATAACCCACCCATTAAAACAAATTTACCCATCCAAACCCATAAATGTCCAACCCGACCCAACTATTATAATCAAAATAAATAATAAATCTAAAATTAAAAAAGGATATATTTTTTTAATTGTTTTTTCTTCATCTTATTCCTCTAACCAAACCAAACCCTACTACCGATCACTCCGCCACAGTTGATCCATCCGATTCTAAGCCCCTTCCGCCATTGTGCTACAAGAAACTAGTTCGAATCCGTAATATATATGTTTCCCATGGCTGGAAAACCTTCAATTATGATCCTCAAGGTGGATCATCAAATGGATTAGTGTAAAGGAGAAACTGCCTGAACCGTCACTGAGCCGCCGTACGGAACCGGACAGGCACTCTGGCCGGTGGTAGTGGAACCCATTTGACAAATTTATTAATTTCCCTTTTGGTGTACAAATTTATTGGTGGTGGTACTTGTATTTGAATAGATTTTTTTTTTAGAAACAAGGACTTTTTCGTCCAAAAAACCATTTAGTACTATTGGACTCTCCTTTTCTTTTTTCCTTGTGAACAGAAAATTTTGTTGTTGTAGTCTAAACGGACCCTTAATGAATTGCACTGCCCGAAAAAAGAAAGATGTTGATGTGGTGCAAAGTTCCAATCTGCTGGTGATGGTGTTTGGTACGAAGAAGATGAACTGTAAGAATTCATGTATATGAAGAAAAAGAAGATGAACAGTACAAATAAGATTCATTTTATCCCTTTAATTTAGCTAATTTAAATATTAAAAATCATTTTTACTACACATAATTCATTAATTTGCCAAATATAATTATTTCCTAAATAATTATTCTTGTTATTAATTATCTAAAAACTCATTTTCTATTAATCACAAAAATAAGTAAATTTTTATTTTTTTTGCTAAATTTTTTTATTTATTTTATTTTTGAAAAAATTCTTTCATTTTCACAAGTAAAAGGCAATTTTTAAAAATATTTCTTTCATTTTCACAATTAAAATTTCTTCTAAAAATTATGTTAAAATTATTTTATTTTTTTTAAGTAATAAAAAAGGCAATTTTTTCTACTTCAGATCCACATATTGAAGGCCACGTGGGATAATCTTTGCGACATATGCATTTTTTGACAAGTAAGCTGCTTATTTGGATTGTATGTTAAAAGTCAACGCAGTTGACAGTTTTTTTAACGGAATGTAAGAAAGTTAAAGTTCAGTTACTTAAATGCAAGGGAAAAAAAAAGTATAATTATTTGAGTGTAAGTTGACCTAAAGTACTGTGACCTAAAAAGTATTTAACCCCATGAATCATTTTACTAAAGATGATAAAAAAAACTGCACCAATATAAATTCATGCAAGTAGCCAAAAATACAATGAGGAAATCAAAAAAGACTTCTTTAAATTTAGAAAATGCCTACCCAAAGTCGTGAATCCAGGATCTATCCTCGCACGATTCAGTAGAGTCTTTACCACCTCGTCTTTATTCATATATAACTGCAGACACCGCTCGATCAAATTCTGGACCTATAATAAACCATATCATAATACAATTAGGGCTGGGAAAATAATTTAGCTATCTGACCATCTGGAAATCCTACAATGATGTTCTAAGTAGGAAAATTAGATAATCTTACAAGTTCGATATCCTCACGGGAAACTTTTCTGTTGTCTTTGCTCGATATGGAAACTGAGCCCGAGTCTGCTACAGGAGCATCAGCTGCATTATTCTGTTGGTCGCTATGAGACTCATGCGAAACGTGGGTTGAGGGTTGTATCTCTGGTGTGTTCTGCGAATCCTGCAAAACTTCTTTGTAGTTAGTAGTCAATAAACTAAAGATTAAGTTAATACCAAATTTTGAAGCTCTTGTAATTAAACAGAATGCCGTACACAGAGGTTAAAGATTAGGCTCTCAAGTCAATGGAATAAGTTCACCGGTCAGTTTCTCAAGAGCTCATATATTTACAAAAATGTATTCCAAAATTCAAGATAAAGTTTAAAAAATGTAAAGGAATTGCATGATCAGAATTAACTCTCCATGGTAAGATGTAAGTGTAGCCTTTCACTGAGATACATATATAGTATGACCATTGACCACTCATAAAGATATTTTAAAGAGACAATTTGATATGGAAATAATTTGTTAAATTCATCTAAAGACAGTTTTAAAATATATAAAATTACAAGAACCGCACGTTCTTCATTTCAGCTGAATGCAAGCTAACAACATCTCTCCATCAAGTGTTGGCATCTTACAGCTACGTTCGGTAACAGGCCAACTGTTTGAACAGTTGAAGATATTTTCTTGTAAATGTATAACCTAATAATATAGTTCTGTCATTTCACCTGCAAGAAAGAATCCCAATATAATTCAGAAGTCTATAAAAACGTGAGCCCTTTATATAAAATTTGATTATCCAAGATTATAAAGTTGGAATAGGAAAGCTTTACAAGATCAAAGTAACAAGTCGAATACTGTTTACAAATCCTCAGCTATGATGAAGTGCTGAACTGATTGGCAATTTCTTTTTTGAATAAAAATGAACTGACTGGAAATTTTGAATACTGACTATTTGGTCAATATCTTCATCTAATACCGACTACTTAATATTCTAGTCTAACTCCAACTACGTAATCAGACATAAGGTCGCACAAAACACACAACAGACCTTTATAGCATAGCATCAACTATAAAAAAGGCTACCAAGTAATACTGAGAATAATAATGCATGGCAGAAAGTCAGGTAGAATGTCTCCTATTTTTTAACATGCATACGTATATAAATATATGCATATATAGAAGCACACAAAAAAGTGCAATAGATAACGGCTGTACAGAAAAAGCAGCAAGAAATAACATATACTCGGAGGTACAGCCCTTCCATCCAAAAAAACTGAAAACACCACACATATCATCCACGGAAACAAATACTACCCAAGTGGTAATACCCCCAATAAAATTTATGAGAGAGACAGAGAACCTAAGATTCAAGTGATGAAGCCAAAACAAAAGAAAACTCAACATTAAAAGCACATTACAACCACCCAGAGCTACACTCCTCAAAGAACCTCTTGTTTAGTTCTTCCTATCATAAACTTCAATGTCCGTAGTATGGGACCTCATAAATTCCAGAATGTCCTCAACACCAAATTTATAACTTGAGCTTGGGAAAAAAGCAATTCCTTACCCCCAAAAAAAACATTTAAACCATCACAACCCCATAGGGGAAGAATCTCAAGATATTCTGTCATTGCAACTATTGCTTTCACATAATGGTGACCCAAATTACCATTATAAAAATAATATTCTGTCTTTATTTCTCATAAGCAGTCATTAATCCCACTAATGATCGCTAAAGTTAACTGATTCCAGAAATTTTGAAGAATCTCTAAATACACCTTAATTTGATACACATTTTATAATCCAAGAAATAGGAAGACTATACTACTAATGTTGATCAATCAAATTGCATATACAAAAGTAAATGACAAATTACATCAAAGTTAATCACAGTAAAAAGTAGGATGCCAGTAATAAGCCAAGCAACTACGTTTCCCCAACACCATAAAACCCAAGTACACCATTAAATTCACTCTATTGATGCAGAACAATGTTGTCCATTGGATAGGAAATGGCATAATCAGATGCAAGCATTATTTAATGACGCATATATTGTTAGAAACACAATTCAGACAGCATATACCATTTTCGGTAAAAATATTCAAATATGCAAAAATTTGCCAACCAAAATCAAACAACAAATTCTTCTAAAATTTAATAATCTAATGTACTGAAAAGCAGTAAATAACAACCACTCAGTCATGAATCTCCCAATTCTCTGTCATTCACTCTTCAGTCTTCATCCCTAACCAGATATCAGATATGCACACATAAAGTCATGTCTTTTTCCTCAAAAATTTAAACAAATCTACTTGTTCCTAAAACCCAAAGTAACTATCTACACTTGCACATACCAAAAATGAGATCTAGCAAAACTAAACTTATACCCAGATAAAAGATTTATAAATTAGACATATAATCATATATCTTGCATATAGATTTACCTTAAGCAGTTCCTGGGTGCTCCCAAGAAGTCCAAGATTCTATTTTTGTCGACGAATTTGAAGAGCTCTGGAGAGCTTCGGATTTAAGAGCAGTGTGTTTTTCAGAGTTAAAGAGAAAATAATTAAGAGTTCGAGAATTTCTTTTTATGGGTTTACCAAGGAAGCTAACTAGCTGAGGTGCATTAATGGCCCTTAGAGATATTTATGGTATTTGGATAAAAATGTGAGAAAGTTCAGTCACGGAAAATTTAAGTCAAATTTTTTGAATCTTGATATGTTTTGTGGGTTTGCAAGAAAAAGAAAGCTTCATTTCATTGCAAGTAAGATTGGAATTGGAAGAATGGGAAGAAGGGACTGCTGTAATAGAGACGAGAGAGAAAATGAGACAGAGAAGAGAGGAAGAGAAAAATCTCAGAAATACAGCCGTGGTTTTTTGTTTTGGATTTATATTTTTTCCTCTTTTATTTGTTTTCGAAGAGAAAATAAGATTAAAATACTTCTTTTAGTCCCAATGATATGTTTTTAAAATAATATTTTTAAAGGAATTATATTTGATATTATTAAAAATATAATTGTGGTGACATTTAAAGTACTCAATTTAATAATCTATTAGAATTAGAATATAAGTTTCATGCTACTTTATACTCTAACAATAATAATATATACTTCATTTCAAAATAAATTAGTGAACAATTATAATTATAATTATAATTTTGAAACAGAAGGTACATATAAAAAATCATTAGTCGTAGCCCAATCCACTCACAAAAAATGAGTTTTGAATTTATATTTTTAAGTTCAATAAAAGCTGGTTTAATTTTGGCTCAGTCTAACTGAGTGGCCCGATTGATTATTTATTAATATTCCAAATTAATTTAGATGGGATTTAGTTCCTCAAATAAAATTTTAATGTAATTCGATAGTTTACATAATTTAATAGAATTATAAAATAATAATAGTAGGTTATTACAATAAATTTGTTTAGGTTGTTTTTGATATTTGTGTAAAATTATAATGTTATTACATTATGTTCAAAAGTATATATTTAATTTACTAAATTATATAATTGTACGTATATCTGACAAATGAGTCGGGCCGGGCCAAACGTGTCGGCTATAGCTGAGTTGGGCTAAATATAAGCCGAGTTAAAATGGTTCAAATTTTTTTGGGTACAAAACAAGAGGCCGACGGTAGTCCAAGTTGGGTTGACCTATGCCAATTTTTTTCACACACTACAACACCAACTTTTTATGGATTCAAAAAAATCAAGAAAGAATATTAATATCACAATGATAAATAATAATTCATGCATTTTGGATAGGATTACTAAACATAAGCATTTTTCTCATTAATTATGTAACAATTATATTCTTCTAAAATTTATATTCAAAGTAAATGATTCTATAGCTTTAATAAGATAAACCATGAGTGTTTACTCCTAGACATAACAATTCAACATAAATTTGTCATTTAGTGTTTAAGCTATTAAACAGTAGGATATACTCACATTTCCATCCTTATTGAAAATTGACTTAAAGTTAGGTCATAAAAAAATAGTACATTAATTTAGAAAAGTAATAAGATAAGTGGGTTAAAAAAAATTGGACTAGTTGGGCCAAAATTAGGTCAAGCTAAAATGATTCAAATTTTCATAGGATATAAAAATAAATACCAAAGCCCAAATTTTACTGGCAAGCTTGGACTACTTTTGTCAAATCTAACTGTATATAATAAATAAATTAAATTATAAGTCAAAATATCAAATCAATTGAAATTATTATTGTTTTTTCATTTTATGACCTATTGCATTACATGTATGCTCATAGTAAATACATGTTATATATCATTATCCTGTGTATGTGTGTGACTTATGTTGCAACACGAAAGATACAAAATTGAAATCATATATTCAACAGTGAATGCTTTCGACTTAAATTATAACATAGAGATTATACTACAGAAAATAAAATAAAAATTAATAGTTTTATAAAGGTTTATTCACGGATGTCAACATTTGTTTCGGGTAATTAAATGCTTGAAGATTGTAATTAATTCAAAAGGTTTTAGGTGGTGAGACAATTTAAATTTTACTCAAATTAAGGTATTAGTGTACTATCTCTATTTTGAAATATTTCAAGTTTTTAATGTTAAAATTTGAAAATATTATTCGTACTCACAATTGATTATAGTAGAATTTTCAGAGCTCGACATATGATTTTTACCTTTTAATTTTATAGGGTTTTACACATAAAATTTTGGTATCTTATGTTTGATATCATTATTTTATGCAGTTATATATATTTGATAAGATTACATTATTTATTTGACATGCTATTTAATTTATTATAAACGGTTATAGTCGAAGAAGTTTTTCCACCAATTTTTTTTACGAATGTGTGAAAAATAATTTCAAATTAATGACTCCCATAAACTCTCACCATGCATTTTAGAACCCGAGCGTGAAAGCAATAAGCTCTAATTGCATACATGATGCACTAGCTAGCAATGCACGTAAGATTGAACCTATAACGAATTATATGTGTTTGTTGTGTTGTAGTAGGTGGTCTGTCTCATATTATACATGCATAAAAAGTCTACGATATGCAGATAGGCTTGAGTTAGGCTTATAACAGAATGTTATTTAGACGTAAAGATCCGGTCTGCTAAAAATCTGTTTGGGTAAGATACATTCAATACACATATATTATACTAAAAGAATTTTTTTTAGTGACATTAAAATTGATGATTGATATTAGAATATTTGTTGTTCTATTATTACATAATTTATTAGAAGTATTTTTTTTAATAAGGACCAAAAATTGAAGGAACCATGTGAAATTTGGCCTGACCCAACCTTAACAGTCCATAGTTTTAGTGGAAAGTCCACCCCGCAAGCTCAAAGGTTAAGATTTAGCTTGGTCTGATCAACGATTAAAATCTGTCAAGCGTAGGCCATGATAACTTACTGTGCATGCCTACTCATGTATATACCAATGTAATAATTTTTGAATGTATTTTGAATAAAAATAATTTTTATGTGTTATATTTTTGATGCACATCAGAATTTGACTGTCTTGTTTAAGATGGCGAGTAAGTCAAAAAAGGAAGAAAAAGCAAAATTTAACATATACAACAAAATAATAATAATAATAATTCGGTGATTAAAAAATATAAACACAATAATTTAATTAATTTTAACTAGTTATTATCGATAAGTCCACTTATATATAGTGAATTATTAATTAATTGTATTTTTTCATCTTATTATATATATATATAGGTGGCACTAATGACGTATTTGTTTCCCTGTACACACCAACCAATGAGAGTGAATCACATATCCTGTCGACCCTGTCAATATGACGCCGTACCCACTCAGCTTTGTGTACACGTGGCAATACAGTGGTGGGAGACCGTGTCTGTCAGGTGGCCGTAAAGAATAAGTCAGCGTCTTTGAATGGGAATATGACTTTCAAAATTTCCCGCTAACTATTGGACCGGCTTTTCTTACCATGTTTGGTTCCGTTTGTGGGCCCACTCGGTTTAATGGACTTTTGATATTTGCGAAGGGTTATTTATAATTCTGACTTATGGGTTGTCGAAAAAGATCTCTTTTGTGGATTTATTTTTTTAATGGAGAATATATTTTCTTTATGACATGATTAATTTTTATTTTTTTTGCGAGAGAATTGGATTATCACCTATTAAGAGATTTTGTTTTTTTTTTTAAATTTATTTAGCAAAAAATTTTCATTCTTGATTTTTTTTTTTAGTGCATAAATTAATAAAAATAGATTGTTTAAATTTAAATATAACACGATCATAACGTTTTGTTAATTTATTTTATATTGAAAAATGGTATAAATATCCATACCTTACTATTATTTTGGAGATATGACTAAATTTCTGGAGTTTATATGATATCTATTTATTACTATTGACTATTTTTTTTTATTATATGTTATTTTCTTTGAAAGAATTATCATTTTAGTTTTTTTATTATGATTATTTCATTTTTTTATAACATATTATAGTTTTTTAAACTGTTCGATAAAAAAATGTTAATAAAAATAATTTATATATAATCGATTTGCATGTTGGATTTAAAATTGCAATTAACGTGAATTTTTAAAGGCTTGTTCTTATGATATAGGACTAGTTTTGCTCTATATGTTTGTTCTCCCATTTTGGGCTCTGGTTTTTTCATTCTTTTTTTTTTTTGTTAATTTTTTTTTCATTCTTATTTTGTGAAATTACGTTATTTTAAAATTGTAAGTCACAGTAAATATAAAATTTTGAACAAAATAAGATTAAAAATTGTTATGGAATTATAATCCAACCCATAAATAGTCTCCATAAAACAAACATAAAATAATGATATTTGTCAAGAAAAATAAATAAAGTTGCATGACTGATGACCTAAATGTTACACAATTATGACGAAAATCATAGTTAAGAAATGGATGGTTTGATTGATTGCGGGAAATTAAGCAACGCCCAGAGGTGCGCCCTGAATAAGATTGAATTGAGGTTGATAGACCACACGTCCACACACATTGGGTTCAGCCATAGTAGGTCCCCTCAAGGCTAAACTCATGGCTCTTCAAACCCACCAGTTCTTATTAAAGCACGGGGTGAAAATGATTCCGGTCGAGTCAATATACTTTATTCAATTATTTTTTTTTTATACAGGTATTTAAATTCATACTAAGGTTCGAATATATTTTTATAATATTTGCAAAAATTTGAATTCAACTCATTTTATTTTATTCGAGTTTGACTCAATTCAACTCGTTTTTTAATCAATTACTCGCGAGCATTTGAGATATTTACGAATTAAAACTGAATTGTTTATGTTATAATAATGTAGATAAAATTAACTCAGTCAACTATTTAAAATAATTTGAATTTAAACCTTTTAAACTAAATCGTGAGCCTTGTAAAAAAATTATTAAGATAATATTATCACTCTTAAATCAATTAATAGATATATATGAAAAATATAAAAATTCATTACACTTTTTAAAGCATGTTTGTTAAATATTATATATTAAATAAATCGAGTATACTCGATACAATATACGAGTAATTGTCAATAAATTTGTATTGAATATATCTTAATGAGATAAAAAAAAATTAATACTTTAAATGAATGAATAATAAGTGACTCATATTTAATTTATATAAGTGTTTGAGTATTAAAATGAATTCAAATTTAACTCATTTAAGTATCGAATTCAATCTCACTTAAATTTTTAAAGCTGATCCCGAATCGGATTTTGAAATACATTTTCAGCGCAATTCATAACAACTTTTGGTTTCATCAAAATATTCCAAGTCCCACATAAAAATCTCCATTGTCCTACCACGTGGCAATACCACATTATATACATTTCATAATATGTTCATACTTTGCGTTCGTTCGAAAATGATTTATTTATTTTATTTAAAATTAAAATTTATAAGTTAAAATTTTAATAGATTTATAAATAAAAAAAGTGTTCGACATTATTTTTACTTATAAATCGGGAATTATAAATACTAGTTATAAATATATTTGGCTAATAATAATTTATAAGTTAAATAAAATATAAATATTACTAAAATATCTTTTAGTAAGAAAAACATTAGAAAAATAAAAGAAGACATTTTTGTCATTTCTTAATGGTTGGTTGACTTAAAAAAATGACTTATAAGTCATTTTTTTAAAGCAACAATTCATTGCTTATTTTTTTTGACTTTTTTTTAACTTATAAAAAAAAAGAAGTTGTTCCCAAATACTTTTTTTAATTTAATTATTTATAAATTGAGTTGACCAACTTATAAATAGTCCAAATTATTTTATGTTACACTGCCTCTAACTCAAAATAAGAGACGATCTTTTTGTTTTTAAAGGTTTCAAAAAAGCAAAGAGTATGCGGGAGTTATGCTTCTTCTAAGCAAAGACTCGTAATTATTTAAAAACAAACTCCAACACGAGCGTAAAGTGTAACCTAGTTGTCGCAATTATTCCTTAACTATATCAAATTTCAAGTTTAACTTAATTTAGCTTATTGTTGGGTACGTACCCCTCTCCAAAAAAAAATGTTTGTACTCTTTTATATTTGATGCAACAAACAATAATACAACAAATTAAAAAAAATAAAATTGGATGAAATAGTGCGACCGAATAGAGGGGCCAACTTAGAGTTAACTTATTGTTGGAATTATTGAATTTGGACCACTTTATATCATCATCATCTTCATGGCATCTCAGTTCTTACAAATGTGTCCACACCCATGACAAAATTGACAATGCTGCTTGCCGGTATAATCTAGCTTTATTTATGAGCTACAAATTAATTAATTAATTTATAGAACTGATATTTTTATAAGAAAAATTGATATTTTCGCAAATCTATTTTCACGGAAAAGTGAATTTCACTTACGATTCATGTGAGTAGAGGCTTACAAAAATATCAATTTCACTTGTAAGAATATCAATAGTTTTAATTAAATTACCTTTAAATCTTTGTTCAAATAAGGGACAGAACTCGCCTAGCACGCATGTTGGGTCTTCACGGTCTGCCATGGCTACCTCCAACTTCAACAATTGGTCTACTCGATGTGATCGGACTGCCTGTAATGTTTATTTGCGGCCATTTTTATTTCTATATCAATATTACATTTATTCTTTTTGTGAAAACATATATAATTAGGCTTTGTATTTATATTTCTAGAGTAATACTAATTCCGTTCCGAATTATAAAATTATTATTAATTTAAAAAAATTTAATTTAAACTATTTTAAAATTTAAAATTAACATGATTCATTTAAATTTTAAAACATTAAATCTTATAATTAATAGTACTTTATAAGTAGTTTATGATATTTATAATTGTATTGACATAAACTAAATGAATTCATCTCAATTTTGAGTTTAAACATGTTTTAAATTGACTTTTTAAAATTAATATTGAACTTATAATTTAAAACAAAAAGAATATTATATTTTTTAAGTTTACGTTGTCATAATATAAAACTTATATTGCACATATTCTCTTCGGAGTTAACTACTCTCTATTACTATTTTCTTTTAAATTTTTCTTCAATTTTGTATAATATTAATATATTACTACATGTTATAAAAGAAATCTTTATTCATCAAATCATGACATCAAAATTCAGGGTAGTTAGACCTTTTTACCCTTTAATGAGTATTTGAATTTTTAATCAAATTTTGAATCGTTGAAATTGTTTTAATTTTTTAATAAGGAAAATTCTTCAATATATTCTAATTTTTTGTGCACAATTAGTCACATCATTATGATCTTTACATTGAAAAAATTGAATCATAAGTAACAAAAATTATATGACAAATATTTATTATACATAATTGAGTAGAAGGAATATAGAGATTCTTGCTTTCTTTGTGTTATTTCAACAAATAAACTCGAGATTGTCTACCAAATGGGCCGTAACGCGTTGAAATGTTGGGCCAGAGACATTTTAGATTATCTCACAACTGTAGAAGGTTAACCATGAGTGAGCCATATTCGAACCACTTAAATATACTTAAAAGTTAAACCTCCGCCCATATTACATATTCAACGAATGCAAATTTTGATGACGTTTAGATTGCGTCAAATAAATATAATGTGTTTTCGTAATATAATAAACTATTATATTAATATGATATTTATTATTTTTAGTTTATTTACTATATATATTAGTCTCTTACGAAAGTAATACTATTACATCAATTTTCAAGTTTTTTATTACATCTTTCAATTAATGTATTAATTCATAATGTAATAGATCATAAAAGATAAAATAGTAATAATTACAATTGATTTGATATTTTAATTTATAATTTACTTTACTCATTACATACAATTATATAATTTAGATAACTAAATATAATTTTGAATATAATATTATAATTACTACACAAATACAAATAACCAACTAAAAAAATATGTTATAATAACTTAATATTATTACATTACAACTCTATTGTATTACGTAAATTAATACATTAAATCAATTTTTTATTCCATGAACCAAACCCTAAGGTTATGTTTGTTTACAAAATGGATACTTGGGATTGGACTATTTGTATTAATTTAAAGCTATTTTCGATTTTTTTATCCTATGATGAGGGATTATTAGTCCCTTCATGTTGAAATATTAGTCCCATAAAACCATTTAATAGCTTAAAATGAGAGGGACTATTAATCCCAAATTCATCATGGGATTATATAATCCCTCATAAATAGCCTTGAGAATGATAAAAAAATAGTACAAAAACTATTTAAAGGACTATTAATCCTTTATCATGGGATAAAAAAGTCGGAAATAGTTTTAAATTAATACAAATAGTCCAATCCCAAGTATGTATTTTGCAAACAAACATAGCCTAAGAGCAAACCTTGAAATGGGAACAAAAAAATTTATCAAGCTATATATTCTTCCTTTTTAAGTTTTAGCAAAAGAAAGATAAAAATAGAAATTTGTGCCAAAAAAGATAATTAATAGTACATGACAGCCAGGAAAGAAGAGATCAAATTATTTAAAATTAGATTAGAGTTTAATTTATTTATTTTATAAATAGAATTTTGTTTTTAGGGAGAAGGGGTAGTATTCTTTTTTTTTTTAATTTTTTGTTCAGCAGTTTCAATAGCAGTAGTCCAAATCAGGAAATTTTTAGTTTAATTTTAGAAAATTCTAAATTTACTTGAAAAAATTATATTTTAGTCTTATCCGCAAAAAAAATGAAAAAATATAACCCCATCTCATTTATATTTTATAAATAAAATAGAATAGTACTCTTTTATTTTTTATAAAAATAAAATTTATGAATAATTTTTTTGAAAAATTATAAAAGCACCCTTTAATTTTCCATTCACATTAGTTTTCGGCAGCAGCTTTTGGGTAAAGGAAAGAGTCAGGAGCATATTTTGTTCCTTTTCAATTCCTGCGTCCAGCATTGCACGGTTTTGGAGGGAGTATCATTATTAATTTGTTTACAACATTTTCTTTATTAATTTAATAGATTTTTTTTTTAGTTATTCTTCCATTAGTTGCAATTATTATTAGTAGTATTAATTTTTAATTTTATGGCTACCTAAAACTTTAATACTTAGAATGATGATAAAGTTAGGTATTTTATAATAAATATTTTATTTATGTTCCGTTGTTAATGTTTAATTATTTATTTCTTTAATTTTACCTTCGCGCAAAATTCGTTTTGGTTTTATATTAATTGCGAGATTTTGATAGGTTATAATTAATCTGTGAGTTTTTTATAATCTATACTTGACCATATGAATTATATGAATCATTATTTTTAAAGGAAAGAAAAAATAATTTGAAATTAGTTAGGAAAATAATGAATTTAATTATTATGTTAGTAGTTAGTGTATTTGGATGCCGAGGTAGTTTTTTTCTTTATTAATTTTTATTATTAATTTGTAAGTTTGCATTATTTAGTTAGTTAATAATTCACCATTTTCATTTTTAATTTGTTGGAATATAAATTAGGGATTTGAAATTAATTTAGTTTTTGTGGTTCGACCTGTACTTGTCCGTTTTTCAATTTGATGATGTGCATTTATAATTACTAATTTTTATCACATCATATTACTCATTGTAAATTTTATTGTTGCATAATTTATAATAAATTTTCTCAATTTTGAGTTGAAAAATATTTCAAATTAATTTTCAAAAGTCAATGATCATATAATTTGAAATTGAGAGAGTATCTTTTTTGTTTGAAAATAAATACTAATTTGACTTTTGATTTTTTTAATTATTATTAAAGTGTATTTAGAATATATTTAGTATAATTATTTTAATACTAATAAATTTATTAGTTAAATAAAATTATTAGAAATTTATATTGATGTCAAAATGTCATATAAAACTTAATTACCACACCAAAGAACAAAATAAAAAGTTATATTTATTTGGAACTTTATCTTTTCACTTTCTTTTTAGCTTATTTATTTTCTCAATACTATCTTAAGAGCCTATTCGAGATCGACTGATAAGTTAGTCGACCCAACTTATCAGTCATTCTTCCAAAATAAGTGTTCAGTTGGTACTTATTTGTGGACTTATAAGTCAAAAAAAACAAGTAACTAATTGTTACTTAAAAAAAATGACTTATCAGTCATTTGTTTTAAGTTGGTCAATTATTATGAAATGAGAGAAATGCTCTCTTTTATTTTTTCAATATTCTTCTTACTAAAGGATATTTTAAAAATTTTTACATTTTATTATAACTTATAAGTTATTATTAGCCGAACACATCCACAAGTCTTATTTATAATTCCCGGTTTATAAGTAAAAGTGATGCCGAACACTTTTACTTATAAATATACTAAAATTTTAACTTATAAATATGCTAAAATTTTAATTTTAAACAAAAAAAATAAATTATTCCCAAACAGACCCTAAAAATTTCCTTTTTTATTGTTTTCTTGTAACAAAAAAATAAGATATTTTTAACTCGTAATAATGTACACATTTAAAGAAATTCTCATCACATTTATGTCGCGATCGAAACTGAAAATTCTTTTTAAAGCGTAGATAGATCACCAATTAGGGTGAAAATCAACTCAAATTTTGCACAAAATAAATGACCCACCTATGTATCCTTTTCTTTATTATTATTATTTTTTTTTTCTAGTTTCCCCCAAACTTTTTACTACATTTTCTGTTCTCCAGAAATTCATGTAGGCCAAACGAAAAAGGAGATATGAAACGACGACGTGTGGAATATGTTAGGTTTCCATTTCGTATTATTACATTCAACTCCTTGTAACCCTCTCAGAAACCATAGGGCTTAAACCCTATGTCTTCTCTCTACCTCGCAAACCCCTCTACAGCTGCTACTACCTCAAAATCCAGGTTTCCAGCCGCACCCTCTTTTGACTTTCCTATTTAGTCCTCATTTCTCCATTTCCCAAAATCTATAAACCCTAAAATCCAGGACATTATAGTCTATTGCATGCCAGTGAAGCTCATCCAAAACCTCCGTCTGTTAAACCCTTCATTTCCAATCACCCGTTTCTCCATCATGAAGCCTAATTCAACTGTCAAACCCACTCGGGTCTTCCCTCACAGGCTAAAGTACCAATCTTTCTCCAAAAGATCAGGGTTCCCAAATTTAAGCAGCAATCCAGAACCCCAATTCGGCAATGTTCGTAGCTTATCGAGTCAAAGGCTCGGTTCGGATGTTAAGGCTTCCAAGAATTTAATTGAGGATGAAGCTGAACTCGGTAACTTGGTTAGTGAGTTGAGGTCTGACTCGTTGCGTAGCAGTAAGACTAAATTGTATAGTGATAGCGATGATAATGGCAATTCGGGTAGAGGCAGAGATAGAGTTTCTTCGGAAAAGAGAAGGAGAGAGGGTGATTCAGATGATTATGGTGATTCCAGGGGCAGAAGAGGAGGATTTTCAAGTAGGGGAAGAGGGAGAGAAAATTCCTTTGATTCGTTTTCGCGTGATTCGAAGGGAAAAGGGAGGTTTGCAGGTGAATTTGAGGGAAAAAGAGAGAATGGTTCAAGAGGTTGGGGGAGGGAGAACGATTCAAATGATTATGGCATGTCGAACAGTGGAAGAGGAGGTTTAGCAAGCAGAGGAGGAGGAGGTTTAGCAAGCAGAGGAAGAGGAGGTTTAATGGACAGGGGAAGGGGGAGCCGAGATTCAGATTTGGATGATTATGGAAGGGGAGGCTTATCAAAAAGGGGAAGGGGAGGTCGAGACTCGGTTGAGTCGTTTTTACCGGATTTGAGGGGAAAAGGACGGTTTGGAGGTGAAATTGATGGAAGAAATGAAGGATTTATGTCGCGTGGGAAAGAGAATAGTTCACGAGGTGGGTGGAATTCACCAATGTGGAGTAGACGTGGAAGAGGTTCAGAATTAGGATCTGGTAGGGACCGGGGAGCGCTGAGGACAGGTAGTAATGGTTCCAAGAGAGGAGGTTTACTGATGTCAGATACAGATGATATTGAAGATGATGAGGATGAGGAGGAAGACGAGGTTGAGGGAGTGGGGAAAATAAGGGATAGTTTCCGGGAGTTGATTAGTGAGGAGGATAGTGAAGAAAACAGTGAAGCAGTTGATGAGGATGAGGATGATGGTGATGAGGTGTTAAAGAG
Source organism: Hedera helix (assembly GCA_947179155.2). Taxonomy (NCBI): domain Eukaryota; kingdom Viridiplantae; phylum Streptophyta; class Magnoliopsida; order Apiales; family Araliaceae; genus Hedera; species Hedera helix. The sequence continues at coordinate 42,661,651 of OX359284.1, read as the reverse complement.
GGGAAGTTCTTTTTCAAGATTGGATATTGAAGATGGTCCAGTGATTTCACCTGCAACTGGAGCAAGTGATTCTTACCTTAGTGAAACAAGGTAACTATTTGTTTTGTGTTTATGATACATCTTGTATAGCAAACTCTTATATTAAAAATCTGACAATCTTGAATATTTAAAGGAAACATAGGTTAAACAAATGTTGCTTAAAAGTTAACATTACATGTGTAACAATAATGGACAATATCTTCGTTATCAAAATGCTAACTGTTACACTAACAAGTGAAATTTCGATTATCCATTGATTAGTGAACAAAGGTTCGCTAATACAGCAAATATAATATAAGAAGTGATCACTTGTACTTGTTTGAAATGAACAGTGCTGGTCATGTTTGAAATGAACAAAACTGGTCATTGTTTGAAATGATTAAACTAACTAAGCTTATTAAGAAAAAAGGAAGTAATGTCTGAACGACCCTTTGAGGAAGGTGACTTGGCAAAAGCCATAGGCGCAAGGGTTCAGAAAGAAGGTCATGCTCATGCTCATGCATCATGATTGACTGTGAATTACAGATTTATGAACTTTAAATTGCACCAAGTAACTGCCAAATTTTGTAACATTTATGTAGTTTGGGTATAAGACTGTATAGTAAATAATTAGGTTTATCATAATTGTTGATATTGCTTCGTATACCCTTTATTTTTCTTTAACATCCTCAGGTTTGATCAATGTTCGGTCTCTTCCTTGTCACTAAAAGCAATTAAAGATGTTGGGTATGAGAAGATGACTATTGTACAGGAGGCAACACTTCCTGTTATTCTCAAAGGTTTGTTTCTTATAAATGCAAACTTTGGTCTTAAAAGAGTGGATAATATGCAGGAGATATATTTATTTTGTTATCATATTCTTTTCTATTTGAGGTGAGGAGATCTTATGTGGTAATTTAGAATCTCGTTATTGAATTATGTTTGGTATACTACTTTTAAAGTATTTCTAAATAAAAAAACAATGATTGGTGAATTAACTTAACTTTTCCTATGCCTATCCTAGATGATTCTTGGGGGTTTACCTTAGTTCTGTTTGATTCTTGGTGGGTTGCGTGTGTATTGTCCTAATGTCCTGTTTCAAACAGTTGACATTAGGTTACCGGTTTTAAACCATTTCCATGAGTTTAACTGTGCTGTCTAAACCAATCACTAGCACCTCCCAGGATTTTTCACAAATATCCATTCACACTCTTTCGTTCTGTACTCGTTTTTTATTTTGGGCCTAAAGTAGTTGTATTACCATGGTCCTTAATTGTCTTAGTTAGTTTGATTGTTATCAATTCTTTTTTGTAGGCAAGGACGTGTTAGCCAAAGCAAGAACTGGTACTGGAAAAACTGTAGCCTTTCTGGTACGACACTTGATCTACTTCTTTGCTTTTTGTGTTTCTCCATGATGGTCTGTTGGCGTTAGTCAGTTAAAACTTGATCTTCTTCTGATACTTCAATTGGAGCAATTGGGGAATTTTTCATTCTCATTTTTGATTTCGAACAACTTTATGCTCCATCCTTTACAACAGCATTTGAATTTATATGCTGTTTACCTTTAAATTTATTTTGTTACAATAATGATAACTAGCTGTCTATATGGAAAACATTGCATAGATTCGTAGCCACAATCTGCTTGTATGAACTCTCTCAGCCTTGCCTGGGTACTCTGTCCACGCCTGGGGGATACTGGTCTAGTAGGAGAGAGATAGGATGCACAGTGAGAATTTTGACTATCTTTCAAATTTGTTGGGACTTGGAAGAGCTAGAGGCATATTCTCTAACAGCCTGTCTTTCCATCTGAGTAAGAGATATTTGGCATTTTCTTGACTTACCCCTAACTCTTAATTTCAGCTTCCATCAATTGAAGTAGTTTCAAAATCACCACCTGTTGGCCGTGATCAAAAGCGACCTCCAATTCTTGTGCTCGTAATTTGCCCTACTAGAGAGCTTGCAAGCCAGGCTGCTTCAGAGGCCAACAAACTGTTGAAGTATCATTCTTCTATTGGCGTTCAAGTTGTCATAGGAGGTACAAAACTTGCTTTAGAACAGAAACGGATGCAAGCAAACCCATGCCAGGTGAGTTTCTTGTCATTGCAAGTTGCTGCCTTCAGTTCTATTATGTAGATTCATCAAGGAAAACAATATCTATATCCAGCATTGTTTTTGGTCTGTAAATCATTGGAAACCCAAGAATGCAAAATTTCTGTCTAGAGAACTTAAATTTACTACATTCTAGATTTTTATCTAAACAATTTCCTAGTTGCATTTTACCATAAATTTGTTGGACATTGGTTTCACTGTGAAACTTAGATTCTTGTGGCTACACCTGGAAGACTGAAAGATCATATTGAGAATAGTGCGGGTTTTGCAACTCGGCTGATGGGTGTCAAGGTCCTGGTTCTGGATGAAGCTGATCATCTGTTAGACATGGGATTCCGTAAAGACATTGAGAAGATCATTGCTGCTGTTCCGAAACAGCGACAAACACTTTTGTTCTCTGCAACAGTTCCACAAGAGGTTTCTTTCTTAATTTTGAGAGTGCTAAATTCTTTATTTTAGCATATGGTGGCATGTCTTCTGAACTAGGACGAATTCTAAAGATTCTTTCTTTTATGAAGGTTCATCAAATCTGCCACATTGCTTTGAAGAGAGATCATGAATATATTAATACTGTTGAGGAGGGCAGCGAAGAGACACACGCACAAGTGGGCTTAGCTGCTTTCATTACTTATTTTTTACTCTAGAGTTCAACTGGCATCTTCAATCTTCTATAATCATATGATTTCAGGTCAGACAGACGCATCTAGTTACTCCTTTGGACACACACTTTCCACTTCTATATGTTATACTGAAAGAGCATATCGTGAATGATGTTGATTATAAGGTAAGAATTATAGCCGAAGCTTGTTCAATATAACATACAAATAGACCTTTCTTAAAGATGAAACTTTACTTTTTGGGTGTCGCTGAAAAAAATGTATATAGTTGATCAGAGAGAAAGGAAAATTCAGCAGATGCCATGATTTCTGATTCAGAAAGCTAGTTTTTTGTTGGCATTGATCCATAGTACAGTACCATCATATGTTTGTCAAAATATTGCCATCTGGCATGATGCTTAATTTTTGATATTTGTGAAGGTACTTGTATTCTGTACAACTGCAATGGTCACCAGGCTTGTTGCTGACCTTTTAGGTAAGCTTAACTTGAATGTCCGGGAAATCCATTCTAGAAAGCCACAAAGTTACAGAACCAGGGTCTCTGATGAATTTCGGAAGTCAAAGGGTCTTATCCTGGTGACATCTGATGTTTCAGCACGTGGAGTAGATTATCCAGATGTTACTCTTGTTATACAGGTAATGCTACCATTTCTTGCTGATTAATTGTAAACTGCAGACACTTTCCCTTTTGTAGGTTTCATCAGGCAAGACAAGAAGAGACCAGTTTCTAAGCACTCACCCACTTTTGCCATGCTTTGAATATATTTTATTATGGGTAGTTGCCAAAATGTTCCGATATCATTGATAATCCCTATCTTCTGAGTTTTCTAAAGGACATTTTGACATTTTGGTTGGAGATTCAGTTCTTTATCTAATAAATATGCTCAAATTTATTTACAGTTTAATGGAGATTTTAGATCTTATAGGCTGTTTTAATTGTAATTTAGGGGGATAACCACAAAAATCTGGATTGCCCTTGGTTTACAATACTACCAAATTTAAAATTGTAGGTTGGCCTACCTTCTGATAAAGAGCAGTACATACATAGACTTGGCCGGACTGGACGTAAAGGCAAGGAAGGGCAAGGCATACTGTTGTTGGCTCCTTGGGAGGAATTCTTTTTATCCACTATTAGGGACCTGCCAATATCGAAGGCTTCATCACCTTCACTTGATCCAGAGACAAAGAAAAAGGTGTGTTCAGGACTTTAGATGTTTACATCTTTGCATTTGTTATATAATATTACTTGAGTTTATCATTATCTGTACTGGGGATACATAGGAAGGGTATCCTGCATTGCTAGTTCTCTTATTTTATGTGAATCCTAGTATAAATCAGCAAGTCATTAACTTCAAGCATTAACAGGTGGAGAAGGCATTATCCCATGTAGAGTTGAAAAACAAAGAGGCGGCATACCAGGCATGGCTAGGCTATTACAACTCCAACAAAACTGTGGGCAAGAACAAATATAGATTAGTGGAGCTTGCAAACGATTTCAGCCGATGCATGGGGCTTGATAATCCTCCAGCAATCCCTAAGCTTGTCCTTGGCAAAATGGGCCTAAGAAATGTCCCCGGTTTGCGTAGTAAATAGTTTTAGAGCTATTTCAGCGACAATGAATTCAATTAACCTGCAACCAAAATCATTTTTTCCCAGCCATTTTGTAAATGAAATGGTAGAATTGATTTTTCTGATGTTATTATATCATTTATTTATATCTTAGAAACGCTTTCCTGCCTTGGGATTAATTTTTTTAGTGCCCCTTCCACTTTAATTTGTGACGCTCTTCATTTTGTGTTTTTTTACCGTTAAAACTCCTTTTTTTTCCAGTTAGATTTTCCAATTCGCCAAGAGTTGGCTAGTGTAGATAAAAAATATTATGCTCTGACTAAAGAAGTGGCCTAGACACATCATCACAACCAAAAAGTTAATTGATATTAGAAGCTCCGAGTTTGTAAACAAGTCCTCAGTGGTATACATAATTGACCTGGCCACTATTAGTGAAACAAAAGATGCATTTCCTTCTCAACAATCGAAGAAAAAATCCGCAACGTCCATACACCTTCCCAAGGATGCATGCAACTTATGGGTTCTCAACTACAACCCATATTGCTTCATATGACAGAATAAATAAAAATTCCAGTATAATGAACTGTATGTGCCAGAAAAAAAAATCAAAATACCACAACAGCAGTATTGAGAAGCATCAGATTTAAACTAACAAGTAAATTTTTCCTCCTCCGTTCCAAATTATAAGATCTGAAAAGTGACTTTCAAAATTAAAATTGATACAAATTTATTTAGTTGATACTAATACAATTATGAATATTATAAACTATTCAAAAAAGTACTACTAGTTTTAAAATTTATTATTTTAAAAACATAAATGAATTATCGATTTTGAAAATTAATAGTGATCTTATAATTTGAAATGGACATAGTATTTGTCAACTAATTTTTGCTGCAATGTTAACATCTTTGTGTTGAAGAAAGTTGGTACAAAGTGACCACGTATTGATAACCGCCTTGTCAGATCTGTGAAACAAAACCAGTAACAGATTATAACAAGGCAACCCCTACATTCTTAACCTAAGGAGTTTCTACTTCAATAAGTTTACAATGTGTCAAACCTACGAAGAAGCAATAAGATAGAAACATATAAGCTAGCTCGTCCTTCTTTCCTCCCTGCGACCCTTCCATATCCTTGACGAGGTATGCATGGGTTAGATGCCTGGTAGTTTACATACAAGCAGTAAGCTCTAAAAGGGTAACCTGTCATGAGCAGAACTTGAAAAGAACATGTCCTGAAACCCAGGTTAGTTTGTCTAAGATTGAGGCAAGAATGATCCCTGATAGTGCATTGGTCTGTTATCATAGTTTCTCCCATATTTTCTACCTGATTGGGAAACACAAGCACTGGAAAATCCTCATCTTTAGCGGATAAATCCTTTGGGCCAAAATAATCAAACCCTCCTGTTAAGATGATACATTGACGTCACAAAAAAAAAATCTCATTGCTATAATTGGAAATATTTTTTGAACAAGTTAAAAATGCTAAAACAATTGTCAAAGATGCAGTGCTTTATTTAGCCGAAAAAGAAGAAGATACAGTGCTTTGGGTCATTCAAATCAGCACCTCCCAATCCTTCACGAGTTACAAGTCACAAACAGATGGGCCAGGTACGACAAATGAGCACTGGAATTGCCGTAACATGATCTTGCTGTCACTTTTAGTATGAATTTTCATAGTTGGCCACCAAAAAAGAAAGCCCAAGCCCATTCAAAATCTAAAAGATAACATGCATATTGCGATCAACAAGAGACCCATACCAGCACATAGGAAACAACTCTAACACAAACATGGCCTCTTACAGGTTACTCTTACCCATGTTTGCATAATTTGTGAATGTAGTATATGCAGTGAGGGTAAAAAAAATTCATGAGATCGTTCAAGTTTCTATATAATGTCATTCAGGTTACTTTTATAGCTCACTAATAGATATCAAGGGTCCAATATTAGATATTAAAACTCATGGGCTTGTAGGTAAAATATCAACTATTTCTGACAAAAATCCAAATAGCCGGTGGGGTAATAAGTTATAAGTGCTCTTTTTAGGTATCATGATTACCATCACAAAAGACAAAATTTCCTCCGCCAAAAAAATTAAGCTAGTTTTAATTTTAACCCCTCCCACACTAAATGTGAGAAAATTACATAATTTACTGGACTAAAAGTGGTTTTACTGCCATTCAATCATGTCCCTTCATATTATGGATATACACAGCTATGCATTTGTGAGCAAGATGGTAATCCATCTCACTCAATTTGGACCTAATAAAAATATCAAATACAACATTTATACACGATATGGTAATCCATCTTGCTCAACTCTTTTTTGACAAGTAATCCATCTTACTCAACTCTACTCTACTAGCAAGGGGAAATTTAGGAAACTGTTATTGTTGGGTCCAGAAAAACATGGCCATTCTTGAGGGTTGCAGATACTTATTGGGTACACATATAATCTTGATGACATGAGTTACTTGAATAAAGATATGCTGATCCGGATTTGAGCTTAAATTGTTAAATTAAATCTGTTTATTAAAATAACAATGCTATTCAGTATACAAGTGAACAGCGGCTTTATTTTCATGGTTTTTAGGTTGAGACGTTAAAATTTAGGTATCAGGGTAATCGTTGAAATTCAAAGCTGTTTGTAAATGGAGCAAAACAAAAGCATAATCTTCTGGATACGGTGAAAAGATCACAGGTTAAGGACAGGGAACATGGGTGAACAAAGACAGTTTTATAGCATAAAGGTTTTAGATGTGGCTGTAGCCTATCAGTGTGCCTATCAACTATGTTTTCAGGTTAATGGTTTGCAGCCTACCTGTCTTAATTACCTCGTTACAGTGACCTCACTTCCCTGCTAGCTCCCCTAAAAATTGAGATTATCTTCTCTAGTTTGAAAAAATTAATAATACACATTTTAATGGAGAATACATGGCATCCAGCTAAGCAGCAAGTAGAAACAAATTTAAACCACCAGCTGACTGCTACACGAACATTATCAAATCTCAAACATTCAAATAATCTTTAAAGCAGAAGAATTACCTATGATTATGAGGCGAAGAAGGCTGATCGGGTGAAGACTGGTGTGCAGATCCCCCCTGGAACCTATGTTCCTCAAATGCTCCCCTTGTTTGACTTCCCTCATTTATGTGCAATTGTTCGTTCATTCCTGAGAATCCCAATGGCCCCAAAGAACCAAATTCAAGCTGTTCGGCATGTGAACCATAGTTGGGATTTTGGCCATATGGATAAAGCATTACAACAGATTGAGCAGTAGGCCCGCTGGATGGTAAGACACTAGGGTTCATAGCTGGTACAGAATACATGCCATATGCGAGATTCGGGGGACCACCCTGACTGGAGCTACTGTGCAATGGACCATTTTGCGACTGGTATGAAGGAAATGTGTCATGTCTGTATGAATTCCATGACCTATCAGGTCGGCTCTCACTGGCAGCCAGCTTGTCAATCCTTGTGCTTGATTTCTCAGTTTGGTTTCGATTGTGGCTTCGGCCAGTGGCTCGTGATTTTGAATTCAGATTCCAGTTCCCTTCTCTGTCATCATTGTTGTCACTTCTATCATAGTTGAAGTTGCCCCTTCTAGTTCCTGAAGAATGCCGGTCCCTAACAGAAACCTTCTGAACAAAATTAAAAGCAAGGGATCAAATAGCAAGTAACTGGGTTTATAGATAGTAATATTAAGTGTAACTCTACACAGTGATTATACAAACAGATAGTAACAAAAATCAGGCTACAAACAAAACTAGTGGACCATAGTGTGTAGATTTGACAACCAACATCAGGCTACAAATATCTATCTATACAAAAAAACTACAAATATCTAGCTATACATGTTAAAAAAAAACATAACTATTGAAACCATACCGAGTATTGACTATTGAGTCTTTGACAACCAAAATCAGGCTACAAATACCTATCTATATACAAAAAAGAAAAATACAAAAATCTATTTATATGCAAAAAAAATAAAAAAAATAATCAGAATAACAATTTGAACCTCACTTTAATGTAGTATAAGAGATCCACCTACACAACAGAATAAGACTAAACCAACTTGTCATCTTCCCAGGCCCCCCTCAAGATCACTTCAGACAGCAGTACTTGATAAGTTCAACCAAGGTAAAGCAGATGACAGAACCTTGAGGTAGTTTCCACATTTAGAACACTTCATTTCTCTTTTTCGTTTGATAAGTTTCTTCGAGTAAAATTTCCATTAATGTTTTCAAAAAATTTACTTTCTTTTTGCTCTTCATGATTTTAGATTTGTTACAGACCAAACCAACAATTGATTTGTTAAGTGCACAGGTTATAACTTACAAAGCAACTTAGCTCAAAACAAAATCTCACAAGAAGGTCAATGTACAGAGTCAAAACATCACCAGCCCTCATGATTACTCAAAAAACATAGAATACTAAGAATAGTGTCTCTATATTTCATTATTTTTTTTAAGAAAAAAAATAAAAATAAAAAACTATTTGATGTGGTTTGGACAAGTAGTTATGACTGCCAGAAGTGTGATTAATGCCAGCCTTCCAGCATGGTGGTCACAACCTAAAATTTAAGTTTATATGTTATTAATGCATTTCATGTCTATTGCATGCCCATGATCACCATACTTGCATGCAATTGCAATGCTTATTTTCAGACATTAAATAATCAGTAACTTGCTGTATATCACAAGCACTACATTTTCTGGGGAAATCAGTCCTTCCTGTGAGCAACACTAGTCACACAGGGCAATATTGCAGGCAAGCAAGTGCATATGGCAAAGTAGTAGGAAACTAGGTATTAACGATATTTGCCATCAGCAAACATAAAATGTTGCTCTAATAGTATAAAAGAATCAGAAATATACCAACGGAGAAAAATAAATAGGTTTATGATGAAAAATATCTTACAGGATTTGGCAGATAAGTTCCAGTCCCACTACGACATCTCGGGATATCATCAACATACTGCTGATATACATTGGGAGGTCTACCAGAAACAGTATGCATAGGAGGAGAAACGGGAACAAGTCTAGGGCCATAACTCATGAGCTGAGTGAATACATTCATATTGCCAGAAAGAGATCTTCCATGACCATCCCACGGGAAACGGCCCTGGAGATACATAGGTGGTACCATGACAGGTGAAGGATAAGCTAGAGGACTGTGCTGCCGTGGGTTTTGGCAAAACCGTCCGAATTGCAAATTTTGCCAATGGCTAGAGAAATCACTGTGAAGAATATCAGACTTATGTTCATCAGATGTCTCAAAAGAAGTAGCCCTTCTTAACGAATTAGCATTATTTACATCGACAGACTGGTCATGCCCCTCTGAGGAATCAAATTTCTGGCCAGGATCATTACTATTTAGATCCTCATCCCCACCATAATGACTAGTTGATGCATCAGAAGTTCCAGCATCAGGTGGAACATTATACACTGGGAGCATTGTTAAAAATGGAACTGGGGGCCCAGTTGGATAAAAAGCAAAGGGAACAACCCCAGAGTCATCCATCATTCTTTGCCGTGAATCAGGACCTAAGACCATTGGAGGCATGGGGATCACTGAATCTGATCCACTTGTTTGCGCTGATTCATAGTCAGGTATGTGACGCCTCACCATATGCAAAGGAGCAACCGATTGTATCCCTGAGCTTCTATCGGTCATCTCAGTTCTCATGTTTGACTGGCGATTCCAGTCCTGATCGTCGTCCTCAGGCTGAATGGACACATGTTCAGACGTGATTTTACCTTTACCATACTCTGTAGATGGCTCAGCAGTTAATGTTTTCTTTCCCCTTTTTTCCCTTGCCGACTTTGTAACCTTTGTAGATGGCTCCTCCCATGAACTCTCTGAAGAGGTTTTACTTCTAAGGGAACTACTATGAGCAGCAGATGAAAACCTTGAACTTGTCGTTCTCTCATCAGAGTACACCTCATTTCCTCTGTTTTCCTGATACTGGAAATTGTCCAGAGAATCTTCCCGCATTGATCCTCGCTTTTCCCTGCTGTATTTGTGCTGACCTCTCATTGAACTTCCAGGGCTACTTACCCGAGATGGAGGAACAAAGTTGAAACTGGCTGAAGTTGACTGTGGCTTATCATCTGCATAAAGCATTTCAATGTTCCCAATATCAGATTCAAAACCTCCAGTGGAGCCCATATCCTGCTCCTGCCAGTAATTATGATCAACCTCCCCCGAGTTCATTTCCACAGAATCAACATTCTCATTACCAGGATCAATAGAATCCTGGTAATGACTTAATTGAGGAACCATACCATGAGGAAATTGTAGATTTGAATATGAAGGATCAATCGAGGGAAAATTTGTAGGAACCATTCCAGCCAAATTTCTCTGACCATATCCCATTGAAGCTAAAATAGATGGTGAGATGGGAAAAGGTAGGTGACCTGCAGCTAAATTCAGAGGCATATGAACCTGACCATTAAAACCATTAATTGTAGCAGATGCCATCATATTCACAATATCTTGCTCTTCCTGATGCATTCCCTGCGTCCCAACTGCAGAAGAAAAATCTTCAGTCATTAGTCGTGAACCTGATTCAAGGTGATGGCGATTTGAACCACTGTTCAATCCAGCAGCACGATCGAGGCTTTGACGAGATGTGGAATGCCTGACAGATGAATGATCATCACTTGTAGATCGCCCGTTATGGCTTGTTGAAGGTTCAAGACCAGGGTTCTTCTTTCTATTTCGATGATAGCTATTTGAACTACTATTCGACTCGGTAGAAAAACCCTTGGTCTTTACACTATCTGGTGCTTTGTTATGCCTTCCTTGAGAATATGTGTCAGTAAGCTCAGGACTCGAGCGTGTTCTCGTAAAAAGAAATCTTCCATGGGTATCATTCAACAAATTCTCAGATTGCAAATTTCTTTGACCTTTATCAGTACTTGTGACCTGGTTTGAACTAATTTGGCGTACAATCTGATCTGATATCCGTTGGCTATTCAAGTTTTTGTAACTCTTTTTTTGAGTGTGACAAGCTTCAGAAACATAACTGGTCCTAGACATGGTATCTGAGGAAATCTTACCACGTTGAGAGGAAATGCTATGTGAATGAGTTCCCTCAACCCTAGTCTCCCGGCCAGAGGAATTATCATGCAAATTTTTGGTAATTGAACTACCTTTGGGATTGTCAGAACCAGGTAGATTAACTTGGGTTGACGACCTCAAAAGACAGGAATCAACAGCTGGTGCATCAGGCCGAACACCACTGCCATGTCTGTCCCATGTATTCATAAAAAACTGGTTTAGTTCCAAAATTAGGTTTTCTTTGGGGCAGTCGAGTAATCTTGCCAACTTTTCGGCCCCAAATGCAAATGCACTGCGTATCCTATAAAAGTTACCTGGTAACAAGACGGATCAAATGAGTTGAAATTAATAACAAATATATTATACACATGAATCACTAACTGTCAGAAGCATTAGAGTTCATTCATTAAATCAGAACTCAACAAAACAAAAGAATCATTTGATGTAAGCACCACATGTCTAGACAGTGTCCAAGACAACTGCTCCACTACACTTGCTACTAAACTGACCAGATGTTTCCTTGGTTACAAATGTGCATGCTCAAGTGACTAGATTACAAACATTTTACGGTTAAGAAATTTTAACTGCTATTATTGTGACACCTTATTTTCTCCTTTGTTTTTGAGACTGAGACTGGAAAAAATGCAGCAGTAGTTATCTAACATCTAAACATATTGATGCCATCTATTCATACAATTAACCTCATAGGCATGTACCGTCCAACATAGTAAAATCTTGGCAAATGCAGAAGCAATTCACTCATTACTATGCGTAATGTTATAAGGTAGGGCTAGTGGCTTTACTTAGAAATTATCAAGACAGTGTCTAAATCTGGAGACCACAAACTAATGGGCCACCAACCCCAAAAAACTAACAGTAGTAAAAAAAATGCTAAAACTTTACCCAGTTACCATGGAATCAAGAGCATGTCAAATGTATAACATGGTGTAATAAGATGGAAAAAACAATAAATGCAATAGATAAAATTTCATATCAAGGAAGAGAAGACACTGATACCGTAGAAACTTCATAACCAACATTTTTTGAAAATTTGTCACACAGACATGAAAACACATCTGGTCAACAAGGTTACATAAATCCAGATAATAAGAAAGAAATTAAAATACCTTTACTAACACTACGTCCAAGGTTGTTGTTTACGCGTAAAGGATCAATAACATTGAAATGTTTTGAAACAAAAGGTTGTCCCAGATTTTCCTGGCCAGCAGGGAAAACAGCATACACAGAGCTACAATCATCAAGAAACCTTTTGCTCAGCAGCAATTCTCCACTGTCTTTTCTAGGAGTTTTGGCTGTAAAATATTATGTGGTAACATCAGCACTAGTAATTTGGTAAATATTGCCAATAAGGCCCAAACAATTAAATATTTTTTTTTTAAAAATCTGAGGATTATTACCAGTAACATCTGGAAGTGAACTAATGGGTACAGGACCCCATAAGCTAACACAAAAATTATCCCAGTCGAAATTGCTAAAAAACTCCAGAAAGCGATAAAGAACCTGAAGGTTGCGAAAAAACTTCAGATGGAATATCAAAAGGAAAAAGTGAAAAAACATACAAACAAACAAATGTACTACAACAACCTCGAGTGGTCCGGCAAAGGAATTGTTAAAAACATGAAATATGTAGAGAACCAAGGTCTCCAAGGCATATGTTGAGATAAGTCCATGATGAGCACCAAGTATGCGGCTCTCATAATAACACCATGCTTTAATCAATATAATGCTGCGTTTGAATAAATGATTTTGACTTATCAAATGATCAACCTACAGAAGGAAGATTGTTGTTAAAACATTTCAAATATGACCAGGTTACATATATATTCAAGCTAGAAAAATTCTTGAATGATTTCAAACACAGTACTAACCTCCTCGAGGAAGCAAAGGGTGCATAACCCGCCAACCTGGTTAAATGATATGTCTACGACGATGTTTTCCACAAGACACTTTATTATCTTCACCTACAATCAAATTGGATAATAAAGCTAAAAAAATTAATTTGTAACATCGGAAAAATTCAGGAGTGAAAACCTAAAACAGATGAACAACAAACTTTTCAAGTGAATACCAAAGGAACTCAGTATAAGAAACTCAATAATAAATTTGAATAATATAGTACCAGTAAAATTTAAAAACTAAACCCTGCTTTTGAGATGACTTTTAACTTATACACTAAATACCTTGCTAAGTTTGTTGCAATAAAGAACCTGATCATATCATTCATTTATTAGCAGCACACCATGCACCTGCCAATATATTTAACTTTACTGCCCCCGTTTTAATTTTGTATGGCAACCATTCAAAAATGTATCTATGAAAGATAATTAATGAAAACAAACCCCTCCATCTCTTGAATTCCAAAACTAGTCACAAGATAAAGTTAATCTCCATCTAAAAAATATTCAAACCTAAAAATTTGAAGGCCAATAGATCAACATGAATTTCATAAAACAATAAGATAATCATCACATCCTCATTCAGAGGCTCTCTAGGTGGACAGGGTACCTTTCTTGATAAAGGTAAAAGCCAAACAAACTCATTTTTGGCTATTGGTTATTACATAGGACATATTAGCTTCATAGAAGCCATTATTCTGTTGACCTAGCTTCAAGACCAGAGTTATAGACTAAGAGATTGCATCAATTGTACATGGGAAGAATCCATATATAGCACTTTCCTGTAGTGATATCTATGTAAGACCATAAGAGACTAAAGTTCTAAAACCTAAAAGTTGGTTTGATTGATATTCTAGTTAAATTACAGACACACAACACACAATAAAAATGTCATTACAAGTCTTTTATTGAAAAAAATAGAAGTCAATGCTAAAAGATGTGTTACAAAGAATACATCTTTAAAAAGGAAACAGAGTTTTCACTACTTCCATAGAAATTTCATTTACCTAACATTGTGCACCTGTTAATAAACATTCTATTCGACGTCCAAGAGATGGAAATGTTTAAACTTACAATAGCAATATGTGGAGAGACAGATAAGACAAAGCACAACCTACATTCCAAGCAGAAGAAAATCCTGGATCTAAATATAATTCTTATGCTAGAATTATAAATGGAAACACTGTATTATCTTGGAAAAATTAGTTGTCCTATTTGTAAGGGACGTATATCTTCCATATACAATCCTACTTTAAATGGAAACCAGGGGCTAAAAGTTTAAATTAATTAGTACTTATACCTCCATAACGCTGCAAAAAAATAAAGTAAAACAGTATAAACCATGTCTGGTATGGTACGGATGGATACGTGCAAAAACAAGTATAAGCTACTTAAGATGAATATTAAGTTAAACGAGATAATCTAGTTTTGTATTTCATTGCAATATAAACGTTTTAAGAACAACCATATACAATCAAATAATTTACTTTATAGTAATCATGACAGCGTGGGTATGAAAAAAGAACATACTTCTGCCTGGATGTACTGAACCTCCTTCACACGAAATTCAGCATTCTCATCCTTCTCCTCACTCTCCAGCATATCACGGACCTGGCTAGCCCATGATTCTTTCATATTTTGATTGTTACTGAAGGCTGTTAAGTCAATATCTCCATCAGGTAAGTAAGTCTTAAGGGGCACGGACCCAAAAGTAAAAACCTGTAAAGAAAAGAACCGACAATTGTTATTAGTATGCTGCAATAACTTCGGCAACAATACAACTGAAAAATCTATAGGCAATGCATCAATGCCTAAGAATTTTGAGTAAACATGCATAAAAACCTCATATTTATCATTTCTAGCCATCAATTCTCTCAAGATAATTGTTACCTAAACTCACTCTATCACCAAAATGTTTTTTCCCTGTCATCGCTCTATCCCTGTCTTGTAGCTTTCAGTATTAAAAACCTCTTATGGTTGTATTATTTATATAGTTCCAACAGTTTTGCAAATTGAGAATACTACTCAGAACATAACTCACTGCTTAAAATAATAGTTCTACCAGTTTTATAAATGCTACTGAGTACGTATTTCACTACTTAAATAATCAAACCAAGTTAAAGTTTTAACTTTGAGAATCTCTTTAACCATCAATGTTATCAATGATCTAAATTATCAAATTCATAAGCCTGAGATCTTCAAAACCATATTTTCACTTAGTTACGGACTTATGCCATTTCCCAATCTAAAGACATCAGCGCTACAGTCAAGCAACCCTGCAGAAGTAACACAACTTGCCTCAGTAAAAAGCTAGAACACTTTCATGACCCAAAAGCTTGAATGCAAATAATTTGTAATATAGTAATACTAACAGTATCTGTAGACATATAGCAGCACTAACACTATAACATCATTATCTGCATACATATAGCTTCACTAATAGTAATTACAAGGAAACCAAAGGAGAATACCACCTGGCAGGGAAAACATTTCATGATGAGTCGCTGCACATAATCTGCAACTGCATTCCTGCGTTCTTCAGATGGTTGGTTAGGCTGAATGCAGGCAATAAGTTCTGCAGTTCTCTCCTCAGCCTTTAACCATCTGTCCGACTCAAGTACTTGTATCAATGGACCTGCATTGGGCAAAAGCCCATTCGGAAATATGCCACTTGGCTGTGCCCATACCTCATTTTTGCCCATACAAGGCTATCCACAATGTAATCAATTACACTATTTAGGACACAAAGAAATAGCAACCACCAAAACAACTAAAACTTCCAGATTTTTCCCCTTGCACTAAACTTCTTCAAAGTGCTCCACAAATTGTATTAAACAAATCTCAGATGGTTTTTTGATCCAAAACCCAAAACCACCAATTACCCCCATAAATTCAAATACAATACATACACTACTTCTCAAAGATAATAATATCACACATGGTGAGCACTGTAATTTACAAACACCAAAAACCCATAGACAACAGTAAAGGTGTAAACTTTATCTAATAGAATCAATAAAATACATAAATGCTAATGAAATGATTCTCAAAACACCCCCAAAAGATATATAAAAACCCTAGCAGATGAGTAGCAAATTTGATCACACCGATATGTAAGATTACCCCTCTAAACAAAAAGGAAAAAAAAACCCTATCTAGAAAAAGATGAAGGGATTTCGAAACAAAGAATAATCAACCTGAAAATCAGTGCAATGTCAACAAATAAAGATTGATGCTTTATATTGAAGAGTATCGAAAAAAAAAGAAGGGAAATTTAAAGGAATTCAGAGGATAGAAAAAATATAGGCTAACGTTGCGATTTTTGCGGTTTGAGCAAAATGAAAATAGAGACAGAGTCTGTTTTTCAAATGAGCTTATGCGACAATTGTTGACAAATTGGGGAAATGATTATGGACGAAAATAGAATCTGGGAAATGAAAAAAAATCTGATTGCTATTTTTAATTAATTTTGTTTTTCCCTGTTTTTTCGGTAGGTGATTGAATATTGGAATTGATTACTGGTTGACGAATCCATGATTCGGCCAACAATCTGAAACTTGTCTTGCATTATTCTGACGGAGCCCTAAATGTGGACTTGGGCCTATATGTGATTTTGAGACAGGCCGGGTCACTTATTTTCTTCATTTTCCTAAGTTTTTACTTAAATAAAATTGATATTTTTACAAATTAATTTGATATTTTAACAAAATTAAATAAAATTTATTTGATCTTGTCAAAATATCAAATTAATTTATAAAAATATAAATTTTCATATGAAATTGATATTTCCACAAGTTAATTTAATATTTTCACAAGATCAAATGAGACCCATTTATAAAAATATTAAATTAACTTATAAAAATATTAATTTATTATTTAAATCAGGAAATAGTTTCTGGCCATCAAAAGAAATAAAATAAGCCCAAAAATCATGCATGGGAAATAGAGAAATTCTACAAATTAACAATATGAGATGCTAGTAAAATCAATTAACAGACCTGCTTCATAATTATTATTAAAATTTTAGAAAATCATTTACCAAGTCTTATACTCCTATATATTAGTTTACAGAGGTACACACCAGGTGTGTGTTAAAAATATATATTAAAAATTAATAGATGAGAGATAGTGGGAGAGAGAAAAGGGGAATAAAGTTTGAAAGTTAAAATAGAAAAGTCAAAAAAACTTCATTTTTGTATTTACGCCATTCCTTTCTCCAGTTTATTTTTTTTATATATAGTAACCCCTCTGTTTTAATTTATAAAAATATTATTGACTTTTTAAAAGTTAAATTGAAATACTTTCAAATTTAAAATTAATATAAATTTATTTAAGATTAGTCAATACAATGAATAATATTTTAAATTATGTAAAAAGTACTATTAATTAGAATATTTATTGATTTGTAATTTTAAACTAATATCTATTAATTTTGAGTTGAAAAAAAATTAAATTAATTTTTAAAATATCAATAATAATCTTATAAATTAAAACGAAATATTTCACAAACAAATATATTTTTATTTAACACATTCAACTGAAGTAAACTGATTAACATTACGGAAAGTATGATATGATATATGATATAATGATAGAGACACTTAGGGTTGAAATTATTTTATGTTTACTTCTTCTGAATAAATATATAAGTTCTTGAATTTTAACTTTAGTAAGATGAGGCATATATTTTGTCGAAAATTTGCAACTTGATTTTACAAATGTACTAAATCACACTATGACCAATTTTTTTGGATTAATGTTTATTACATAGTTAATAACGAACAACTAATTATTTATTTTTAAAAAAACTAAAACCTTATCGAATGTGCTTTTAATACTAGAATGTATTGTCTCTTTATTAATATTTTAAATTTAAGGGTAAAATACATTTTATCACCTATGGTTTACATGATTTGGCACTTTACCACCTGTGGTTTAAAAAAAGTGCAACAGCTTGTATTACAAGCAACGGTGATAATGGGTTAAGTGCAAGGGTTACCCTAGTTGAAGGATATTTCAAAATGACAATGTTTTTGTTTGTAATTGTATTCATCATGATATTCTTTTAACCTGTTCGAGTAAACAATGAATTAGTAGTCATTGGACAAACATACTACAACAAACACATTGTGCATATATATGCCAAGCACAAAAATATAGCAAATCATCCAAAGCATTTACAAGTAATTTTATCAAAACTACTAGCTAGCTAGCTAGGACCATGCATTGTCATAATAGTATCAATCCACCCTTATTAGTTAGACCTAAAGTATCGATCTCTCGAAATCAATTTTTTGCTGCATGCTTCTTGTTAGGAGCTGAGAAACTACAGATGCTTTTGAACTAGGTTGGGAAGAAGATGATCCATCCATCCACGTACTTTGAAGTGATGCACTTGAGCTTCCCTGGTGGAATAACCCATCTTGGAGTTGGATTGGGTTGTGAGCAAGACAGGCAGAGGTTGTGATTAAGAACAAAAAATAATGTTATATTTTGAAGTTACTGATCAAGTTAACAATAATATATATAATTGTGCAAGCACCATACTCAAAAGGCACTCTTTTTCCCTATTAAATCAACACATAATCAATGTATCCAGTCTCTTTAATTATTATTTTTTTGATGAAGATAAGTTCAAATATTCAAAAAATCACCGGAAAAACAGCGGCACAAAAACTAATCATTTAATCTACTATCAAGCATTTTACATCAATAACTAATTTATACTAGTACCAAAATTTATCCCAAACTTGAAAGATATCTAGTTGAACACACTATAATCAATTTTCTCTTGTATTTAACGTTAAAGTTGTTGTAAACATGTTTTAAATAATATCTATGTTCATTATTAGGCAGCAAAATTTTGAAACATTCAACAATTAAGACCTTTGTGTCTATCTATCTCCTCGATCGAATCATTTTCTCCAAGGTCATTAAGCATTTCTGTTAAGAACCACTCCCAACTATCCCTACTCTCATTATCAACAATGGCCAAGGCAATTGAGGATATATTGTCATTCCCATCCCTGCCTACTGCACTTAACAACTGCCTGCCCCCAGGGGCGGATCCAGCCCCTTGGCTCAGTGGGGTCAAATTTTTAAAAAAATCACAAAAAATAAAAATATAGTAAAACAAATTACAAAATTAAATAACGCTCATATTCGACTCGCCAGGAAAAAAAGGTACTCGAATCTGGCTCGATTCAACTCGAACAAATGTTCGAACTATTTGTTTTGATTCGAACATGAGTAAATAAATTATTTGAATACGTCCCAACCTACATCAGAATAAAAAAATCAAAAAATCAAGAAGACTTTTTTCATCCCTATTTTGTCTATTAATGAATCATTGTTAACTTCTCTCCTGTACTGGTATATATTTGAGGGGGAACCAAATCCCAAAATTAGATAATACAATTTGACTTTTAATTATTTAGCAAAAGTTTAAAATTCAAAACTAATATATTTAAATTTTGAAAATAACAAATATAATATTTATAGTATTTTTTTTATTTGTTTTACAATAGATACATTTGTTTGTCCTAAAATTAAATAAACGAGTGCTGATTATGAATATTAAAATTTCGCAAAATAACTTAAAAAGTCAAAATATATCTCTATTAAATATTCATAGAATGTAATTTCTCTCCCACGACATGAATGAGCAAACTAAATTAAACAAGAGTCAGATGACCTGTATTATTACCGACATCTATATACTGAGAAATTTATTCTAACTGCCAAGCAACCCCTGAATGAACCAAAACTAAAAGAGGACAATCTGAAAATTCAGTGGGGTCAATTGACCCCACTGCCCTAAGGTGGATCCGCCCCTGCCTGCCCCCCATATAGCCCCTTAGGAAAACACCCATCCAGTTCTAAATCTTCATCCATCCATCCAAGCTGGATGATCATCTTCTTCTTCCTTATCATTCTCAGTTTTCTTTTGTTTGCGTTTTTTTGATTTCCTCTTTTTGTCTGTCTACCCACCTTCGTCGTCTTCTCAGTTTCCATTTCATTTTGAGTACGTCTCAGTTTTCATTTCAGCAGTTTAGATTGGTTTTTTTAGATCCTTATCAATGTTATCGTTAACCATGCATGTCATACAAAAATTGTTCTTCATTCTCAACCAACTTTAATTCAGAACCATAAATAATAAGCAGTTCATTAACCAAGCATTTCACACACATCTTTGTCAGATTCCAATTTAATTCAAGTGTGTACGCAGGAGGATGTAGGGCATATATGAGACGCTATACTATACTGGCTGTTGAGTTTGTTGGTGTAAGGCTAAGAGAGAGGCATAATAATCTAAAACAAATCCCTCCACCCTACCCACATATTCTAATTTTCCCTTGTTTCATGCAAAGTGCCTGGACTACCAAAGTAACGGACATTCTTTCTGCATATGAACAAAAAAAGTTACACATACGTACATACACACGACGTAAACACACAAAAATATTACTGAACAATTAATGTAGTCTAATTATGACAATTCAGTAGACAAAAGTATGCTTACGACAACAAAATAAGATTCTTAAATGAATAAAACTTTTGATATACTTAACATTAGTACTCTTAATACATCGCTATCCTTAGTTAGGTAAAAGATGAAAATTATAATCAGTCACGCATATTATAACTGTTGGGATATAAATATTTGGACTTGACTAAGGTGTAATCCAATTTATTTAATGACCCAAATCCAGTGTTGTTCTATTTTTAATTAGATGTCTTTATGGCGATTTATTATTAAGTGGCAGAATTCTTATTAAAACTAAGATTGTGTTTACTTATTTAGTGGAGATTAAGTAATTTAATTGGAAAATAACTTGATCAATAATTAATTATAATTATAAGGTGATTTTAAAATGATTTCATGACTAATTGGTTTCAGGCGGACATAAGATTTTAGACGGATTTATAAAATCAGCGGCCAACACTATGTATGTTTTGGGTC
Organism: Hedera helix; assembly: GCA_947179155.2. Taxonomy (NCBI): domain Eukaryota; kingdom Viridiplantae; phylum Streptophyta; class Magnoliopsida; order Apiales; family Araliaceae; genus Hedera; species Hedera helix. The sequence continues at coordinate 42,640,390 of OX359284.1, read as the reverse complement.
GTTCTGAGAGGTGCAACTTACCATTACGCAAGTGGCGTTGGCACAAAAAAAAAATCATTACACTTTGGGGAATTTAAAGAATTTTGAAATTGTTGTAATAAAAAAAAGAGATGACAAAATAATTTAAAAGTGAGGTCGGTCTTGTTTGGTTGAAGTCAAGCATAATAAATAAATAAATAGGTGATTAGTTGGCCCAAAAATTATGCGCTGATAAAACATTCAGATTTGGGGGAAAATATTTTAGGCTTCTTTCATCGATTCTTTCTGAACTTGGCTTCAAGTCATTCTACCTCAGGTCAAACTCTTCAATGGCGGATTCTGGTGAACCTCAACAAGCTGAACCAGGTATAATTTTACTTCATTTTTGTTCTACTTTGTTATAAATTCAATCTTTTCTAGCAATATTGATTTGTCTTCCATATTTTACAGTCTGCAATTTCTTCAGAAAAACAACAAAGAACAAAAATATAAGAAAACGGAATCTGAATGAGGATGAAGGAATCGAAGAAGAAAAGAGCTCGTTTTTAGCTAATAAGAAAAAGCCCTTGGTGTTTGACAATAAATTACACTTTTCTACCGCACCAACTAAGCGCTTAATGATTTCGGAAAAATCTGACGTGGAAACTAAAAAGGACCCGACAATATTTCAATTTGAATCCTCAAGTGAAATTCAAGTTCAGAATGATAGCAGGGCAACGGCAACCAATGAAACCGAGACGGATTTCTCGAGAGATGCTCGGGCAATTCGCGAGAGGGTTCTTAAGCAAGCAGAAGCGGCTTTGAAAGGGAAAAGTAAAACTGGTAATGATGAGAAATTGTATAAAGGGATTAATGCGTATACTGATCATAAGGCTGGGTTTAGAAGGGAGCAAACAGTTGCGGGGGAGAAAGCAGGTGGGGCTCACGGTCCGCTTAGGGCTTCTGCTCATATTAGGGTGTCAGCAAGGTTTGACTATCAGCCGGATATATGTAAGGATTATAAGGAAACTGGTTATTGTGGGTATGGAGATTCGTGCAAGTTTATGCATGATCGTGGAGATTATAAGTCTGGATGGCAACTGGAGAAGGAGTGGGATGAGGCAGAAAAGGCAAGGAAAAGAAATTTGGCTTTAAAACAACTTGACGATGACAAGGACGAGGATGCAGAGCAGAGCGAGCAAGAAGATGATGATTCGCTGCCCTTTGCATGTTTCATTTGTAGACAGCCATTTGTGGATCCTGTTGTTACCAAGTGCAAGCACTACTTCTGTGAGCATTGCGCGTTAAAGGTAAACGATCTCATGACTCTTTTCTTTTTACCTACTGGCATAATTTCGTTGGTATTCTATCTATTCTAGAGTTTTATTGAACATTTTACAGAACTTAGGTGCTCATTGTATTCATATAAAGGAACTAGAGAAATGAGAACAATTTACAACACAAATCTAGTAGTATACAATAACAGGTGGAAAAAGATGCTTTGCGAAAAACCTTAATGAACCTAACAATGGAGAGCCATTACGGAGAAGACTGTCATTATGTAGCAATCCCTCCCATTTTAACATACAATTACTAAATTATACAAATGTCCACCATGACAATATTTTAGACGATATGAACTTCTCTCATAAGTTAAAAAATAAGAAAGAGTGGAGATATTAAAACCATTGGCTATACTAGTTATCACCTTCTTCCCTAAAATATAGGCCTATCAAGTTAAGGATGTTAGTCCCATTAGTTTGACTTTTACTGTATAAAATTCTGATTAAGGTTGAGCTTGATCTTGAGTGATACTATATTGGTTTCTGACAGTGCCTTTGTTGGGTCAAGACAAATTTTTAGATTGTACGCTGGTTGCTAACAAGGTTGTGGAGGATGTTGGGTACTTCCTTTTTTCTATCCTTTATCATGAGAAAGAAAACAAAAAATTTCCTTTTTGCCATACCTTCTTTTACTCTTACATCTAGTATCTACACTTCTCATTTACAAACTTTAGTTAAATAAAGACCAAGACTATCCTTCTATCAGATTATAAATTACTGCAACCATGAACCATCAAACCAAGCCTAATACTAATTTCGTTCTAAAATATAAGATCATTATTGACTCTTTGAAGTCAATTTAAGACATTATTAAATTCAAAATTAACATGGATTTCATTAGTTTTAAGTCAATACAATTATGACTTGCAATCTATCTAAAAAGTACTAGTCATCATAAGATTTATTGTTTCATAATTTTTAATGAATCATCTCAATTTTGAGTTTGAAGAAGTCTTTGATCGATTTTCAAAAGTCAATAATGATCTTATAATTTGGGACGGTGGGAGTACTTTTTAGACCATTCATAGGTCCTCTTAATCTTTCTCTCTTTAATAGGAATCACACTGCCCCTATCTACATGTGCTTTAGTCATCAAGACAATTTTTATTTATTTTCCATCTATTATTTCGGATAAAGTATCCATCTAAAAATATATATAATCATTCTTGGCATAAGTTTCTTCAAGTGTTGTCACCATTTTTTGATGATTTGGGATCACGTTAATTTTCTTATGTAAACATCATTTGCCTGTACCATTACCTGCTCTTTATATTATTTACTTTATATTATTTTTCTGGTTTTGAGCTTGTCTTGACTTTAATACTTTTGTTGTCCACAGCACCACGCGAAGAACAAAAAGTGTTTTGTTTGTAACACACCGACACTTGGCATATTCAATACTGCACATGAGATTCGCAAAAGAATTGCTGCTGAGGGGAAAAAATAAGTTTGACTAGATTCAACTGTTGAACACACTGTATGTTCTTATGTGTACTTCAGTACCATTATTTTGCTGACAAGTTCGCTTCTGAGCTAATTTTCTGTCCTGTTGAATACTGTAATTGCTTGATCATGCGTATATATGGGCACTGAGCTCTAAACGAGATTTTGCTTTATTTGAGCATATAAGTTGATTTTACTTCTTATTCTATTCATTTGGAATATCAATGTACGTCCTACTCTCTGGTAATGAATTATGATATTGCCTTTTCGTTCACGAATACTCCCTCTGTCTGGAAACTATTCATCAAATGCCACATTAGATTCTACATGATCTGTTGACTATTAGAAAATTTTAGTAGATAATTACATACACATGAGATCCTCAGTTTGTCTTTGTGTTGTCTCAGTAAATGAGTCTGTAATCTGTTCTGTGCTTGGTTGCTATGATGATGGCTGTACTATTAGATGCTTCGCTATCTAGTATTTGCTGATCCCGGTTAAGATAGATGGTGTTTCATTACTTTCATATTGAAATTCATTAATTATAGAAATTAAAATTAGAATGAAAGATTGCTGGAAGAAAAAGACAGCTTATTTCTAATGTGATACAGTTTTTATCCAACAGGCATGTACCTCAGTTTAATCATGGAAAAGTAACAATCTATTGCTTGATAAAAGTTCAGTATATATCCTTTTATAGGGGTTGTTTTCATGATCACTATGAAGTACTTGAAGAAATCTTTACATGATACCTTGGACTTGAGTTTGCTAAATTTTCACTATGTTTGTTTTTGAGTATTTCGTAACATATTTGTCGACAAATCATTTCCTTTTTGGAATGATTAACAGTTTCACATTTATCTTTACAAAAAATTTCACTGCAGGATAATAAACTTGTAAAGTAACTTTTTCAGTCATAAGTTTTATTACTGTTTTTAGGAACTGGTATTATTTAGAAAAAGTATGAGGTGTGGACTAGGTTGTCCAAATAAAAATGATACTCCTAGTGCCATTTGTAAAATTTATATTCAATGTTTAGTGTAATGGTGATGTTATGTAAATGAAATTATGATGATAAACGTGAGCATATTATGTTAAATTATATCGAATTGAAACACTTTTTTAATAGATAAATTAGACTTTTTATATGAGACGGAAGGAGTAGCATAATAAGATTTTCCGAATTCTTATGTGTTGAATGGAAGTCGAGATTTACTTTAATTTATAAGTAATGTTGTTATTTATGTATTGAAGTATGAGGTTAGAAGGAAGGAAGATTAATCTAAAAATTATATTTTCTAAAGTGAGATGGGTGTAGTCTAATTGAATTGAATGGTGATCCAACAGTGTTTTTTAGATTAAAATAAAGATGTAATCTTCATCTTTTAAAATGAAACTCTTATTTTGAGTAATAAATCCCTCCATCTCTGTATCTGATAGAATGACATTTAATTCAATTTTAATTTTAAAATTTAGTGGGTTGACTCGATTGATAGATGAATTTATTACACGCGATATTTTTACCACAAATAGTGTCAGATATGTAGATGTAAAAATATACTTTTAGAAAGAATTTACTGAAATAGAGAAAAAATGTTCAAAACCATGACATTAAATTCTATGCTCAGATGGAATAAGTATCCTTTTTCTATGCAAAAATTAATTAGGAATATTTCTCTCTTTAAAAATTTAATTTATAAAACTTTAAATACATTGTAATTAAATATGTTTTATGAATTTTAACAAAAAACATTCACAATGTTTTTCAACTTTACTCAAGTCTAATAATATTTAGATACATTAATATACAGTGAAATCTTTTATTTTATTATTAAATTTCATGATCAGTGCATAAATAAATTAATTAACAATGCATAAAATACACATATTTTAAAATTTACAACAATAATGTTTAAATAAATTTTACACATTAATATTAAAGCAGACTTAACCTGCTAGTTAAAAAATAAAGTGTCATAGTTATAAATTGTATAAAAACGTCAGTATAACTTACTTATTTATTGGAAAGTGAGGAATCCCTCCCTCTCACTTATGATCTTAGTGAAAGCAACTTTATTCTCATTAAATAATAAAATTAGAGATAATTATGCTAAATTTTATATGGAAACATATAGGAGCTATATATATACATATAGAGTAAAGTTCAATGACATATCTTCTTAAAAAGTATATCAAACTTATTCCTTTTAGCGACAGATACGGTGACGATTTGGTCCGTCGCCATAAATGTCCGTCGTTAAATATTTGTCTGTCGCGATATGTTATCCGTCGTTAAAACATTTAGCGATGGACTAACCTATAACGACGGACCAAATCGTTATTGGGTCCGTCATTAAAGAGGATAAATTTGGTATGACTTTTAAAAAAGTATACCATTAAACCAAATCATATATATATATATATATATATATATATATATATATATATTTCTTAGAGTTTATAGACAACCATATCTTACTTTCAGAGTCATATTAGCGTCATCCCCATTTCATTAATAAAGTAGAGTAGCAGTAGATAGTATTCCACCTACTCAAAAACCTACTAAAAGTTGAAAGAACCTAAATTAAGAATTATTATGTTACAAAATTTTAAAGTACAGAAATAACTATATATAGTTACATATATCGTCCTTCAAGAATGTTTTAGTTATAACTTTTTTGGTAAACCAATAATAAACTTAAATGCAGCATGCAGAGTTTCACCAATATTATGCTCTTTTTTTTCATATTATAAAATTATTATTTAAAAAAAAAATATTTAAAATTGACACAAATTTTTTTAGTTTTAATTAATACTATAATGAATATTATAAAATATCTAAAAAGTATTATTTATTATAAATTTTATAATTTTTAATGAATTATTTTAATTTTAAATTTAAAAATATTTTGAATTAATGTTTAAATGTCAATAATGATCTTAGCTAATTTAGAACGGAGGAGATATTAAAAATACAATTATATAAGGATAAAACTGAAATTTATTTAGTCGTTATACTTAAAACACATCCATTGAGGGAGCGGATAGCAATGTATACATCTTATTAACAGTTATATTAATTTAAATTTAAAGATATAGTAAAAAACACATCCATTGAGGGGTAGTAATGTATGCATCTTACTTATCAAGAGTTATATTTATTGAAATTAAATAAATTTATATTAATTTAAAATTAAAGATATAGTAAATTGCCTTAAAATTATTGCAGTAATTTCATTTTTGGAATGGATATAGAATATTATTGTATGGACATAAACATAATAGAGATTCAATTTTATTTCCACTTTAACTTTATTTATTTTTTAAGGATGGAGGGAGTAGACAGCATCTTTCAGTGCTGTTGATATACTTGAAAGTTGAAACTACACAAATTTGTCTCTCCCTCTCCACCCCCCCCCCCCCCCACAGTGCCCCCAGCATCCACCATCCCCGCCGCTCCCTCCTTTCTCTCTCTGAAAAAGTAATAAGCTTTCAAGAATTGACTACAAAAAATAATTTGAGGTCTAGTTTATTGAACTGAGAAGAAGAAGAAATAGCAAATTAAAATGGAAATGGAAGCTCTTCAGTGCCTCAGAAAGACACCACTGGCATGAAACTACAGACTCTCAGTGCACTTCATCCGTCTCTAAACTTATTAAAGCTCCCGTTGATATAGTAAGATTTCCCATTTCTCTCTCTCTCTCTCTCTCTCTCTCTCTCTCTCTCGATATATATATATATAAATATATGTATGTATGTATGTATTACTTTGTTTGTAAGAAAGGGGAAAGTTTGAATTCTGTTTTTGTTAGGGTCTCGGGTGTTGTAATGAAATTTCAATTCTTTGTTTATTTTTTGGTAAAAGGATTGATTTTGGAATTTTGTTTTTTGATTCTTTTTGTTCATTTACTTCATTGCAGATCTAAGAAATTTAGTTTGGTGTATAGTTTTTTGTTTTGGAGTGTGAGGGTATTTGTTGAATTCTTGATTGTCAAGAAAGATCAATTGAAATTGGCTGTAACTGCTGGATTTTGAGATAATATTTGAGTTGTGTAAAAGATTTTGAGGAAAGGTGGAAACTTTTTAACTTTTGGTTTATGAGATTTTCTATTATTGTAGTAACTTTAAAAGACTGCTTTACTCTTAATTGTTGGTGTTGATTTTTACTCCTGATAAATTCACATGAATCTCCTCTACTAAGCTATTTATTTATACATTTATTCTGTAACAATAATCCATTTTCTGTATGAAATGTGGGGAATTTTTTTTATTGTTTATCAATCTATAAATTTGGTTATTTCTATTTGCTTTTGCAAAGAATATTTTTTTGTCTATGAGTTTGCTGAGCTGTGTTTGTCTAACAAAATTATGTTCTTTTATCTGGTTTGGTCATTGGTTAGGAGATTAGATGAACCGCATAAGTACAAGCCCTTCGTTAGCAGGTGCATTGTGCTGGGGGACCTTAAAATTGGGAGCGTTAGAGAGGAGAATGTCAAGTCAGGTCTTCCAGCCACAACAAGCACTGAAAGATTGGAACTTCTCGACGACACTGAGCACATCCTAGGCGTTAAAATAGTTGGTGGTGATCATAGGCTTAAGGTATAGCTTTTCTTTACAAGCTGGATCTGCTTCTTCACTTGTAATAATTTGCACCATTGCTTCTCACTTAAGTACAAGCTCTTCTTTGCTTGTAATAATCTGACTTCCCTTTGACATGCGTAGTCCGGATTTAATTGGTCACTAAGGCATTGATATTTGTCATAACCTCTATTATATGAATTCGATAACAGGTGTTAGTTGTGTTTAAGCTGTGGTTTCATCTGATTCACAAACCAAAGCACATAGACATGGCAAAATATGCATTTCTTTTGTGTGTGAATATTTTTCATTTATTTTCTAGTATGATATGTTCTTCTGTGTACCATTGTATGTTAGAAGCTTGGCACTTCCTGTATTTTAAATCAAGTAATAAGTAAAGGAATGTATAAAAGAGTGTTGGTAAAATATTAAAGAAGTTTGAGTTGTCAGATATTGTTTTTGGTGACAAGTGTCATGGACACTCTTGACACCTGGATAAACATAGATCTTAACAAAATATGCATCAGATTTCTCTAGGAATATTAGATTAAGCTACCCTATATCCTCTTGTTCTCTCTCATATAAGCTGCTGAAAACATTATAATGATGTTCCTATGTTAATTTTGCAGAACTATTCTTCAGTCATTACTGTCCATCCCTAAGTGATTGAAGGGAGAGCTGGCACCCATGTCATTGAATCATTTCTGGTGGATGTGCTAGATGGTAACACTAAAGACGAGACTTGCTACTTCGTTGAGGCCCTAATCAACGGCAATCTCAAATCTTTGGCTGAAGTCTTGGAGATGATGGCTGTGCAGGATCGCCCTCAAGTTTGAGTTGGTAGGTTAGAAGACTGCGATAGTGTAGTTACTTTTAATGAGCTGTGCAAGGGTTTATGATCCCTGAAGCTTCGGGGAGAGTAGTTTGAGGAGATTTGCCTCGCCACAAGTTGTTTTGTACAGCGTCCTAATTGTAGCTTTTCCACTGTCAACTGTTCTTCTAATTTGCTTTAGCACTGGTGTTGTATCTTCCACTGTTATGTACTTGTGCTCTCGGGTTTTGGAAATGGTGGAGTATAAGTTATTGTTACGTGTAGATATAGGTTTAGGAAAGTGATGCCTGTCTGCCGCCAGTGCCTGATCAGTGTACCTTGGGTTTCTATGTGGTTTTGTTACGAGTCTTGTATATACTTTATAATGAATACAAGTAATAATCATAATGCTTTTGCTGTATTTTTTTCGCTGTTTCAATGATAAAAAGCACACCATTGATAAATCTATTGGAGGCTTTAAAGATTTTTAGGATACAGTTGTTATTTTCGTTCCTCAGTAGTGGCTAGAGATTTGCTTGAAAAGACAACTTTATGTTCCACTTCCTATAAAGAGAGCTTTATGCTCCACTTTGTATCAAGATTTATGGAGCAATACATTGTTTTCCGCTCTTTTTTTGATTCCATAGTGATGACCAGTTCAGCCACATCCGCAAGAAAATCAACCAGTCATTCTCATATCCTAGATATGATAATGCTGCATTATTGAGAGAAACAAGTGTAGTTCACTTGAATTCTTTTGAATTTTGATTTCAAAGCTGAATTTTCCCAAAAGTTTATGCCATAGACGGTTATAGTGAAAGGATACATGTCAATAATGTCCACACTTTGAAATCTAATTGTTTGATAAAAAAATCATAAATTTCATATCTTGTTTCTACTTGGTAACTCCCTATCTACTCGGTTCTATGTACTTGTAGAAACAACTGGTAAATATTCAAAGCATTGCTTACCTTTAATCTATAAAACATTTCCAACCCTTCCCACTTAGAATTTGATTTATTGGAAGCTGTGTAATCCAACCCTCGAGAAAGACACTAAAAAAGATATTCCTTCTCAAGTGCGAGAACTTCTATTAGGCTTAAAGGCACAAAAGATAGGATCGAATCCAAAACAGCAAGAGAGGTTCTTTCTACCAGAGGTTTGCAAGATCGGTGTTGCCTTGCGACGGTTGTTTACAAATCTCCCGGTGGTTCCGCTGTAGCATGGTTGCGATCCACCATGCCCCATCCTTCTAGTGTACGAGTGCTGCTTCTTTGCGAGCAATTTACATTTCTTAGCATTAGGAGGTACTAAATTGTTTCGTGTTTTTCCTTGATGGCATTCTTCTTGCTTTACAATTTCTACCTGTTAGCAAAAGAGGATGACCTTTTTCAACCAAAATTACAAGGTGTTCACCAGAAGTCATTGCAGGAACACTTTCCGTTGCTGAAATGGTGAAACCGAGTACCATCTTTAAGAAAGATCTCATATCTTCTCAATAGGGAAATGTATTTTGCTGTAGTGTGGCAGTCGGAACACATTCTAGTGTTCTTGATCACCCTAATGGGTATATTACTCTTCATCTTTATCAGTCCATACGTAATCGCCAATTTTTCTGGGTGAGCGAGCAGCATCTTCTCCTTCTCAACCTCATCAATGTTCTGATATACGCATTTGGTATCTGGCACATATCCTAACTCCTTCATTTCTGATACCAACTGATATAACTTAAAATATATCTCCCCTTCATCTGGATGAGGTTTTCCTGTTGCATAGAATGCATGAACTGTCTGATTTATTTCTATCCAGCTCCAAATTTGCCCAAACTTCACTCCCGCAGCATCCATCAACTCTCTAATACCTTCTGCATCTTCCAATCTATCCGAAATTTCATACAAATTCATGATCATAACATAATTAGCAGGATTATATGGTTCTAATTTAAACAGGTTCTTTGCTGCAACCTCTGCAAGCTTTAAGTCACAATGCACTCGACAAGATCCAAGTAAAGCCCCCCATACAGCAGCATCCGGTTCTAGTGGCATTGTTTTTACAAACTCCCATGCTTCATCAAGATAACCAGATTTCCCAAGAAGATCAACCATGCACGAGTAATGCTCAATCGTGGGAATTATACCATAACCTGACCTCATACTGTCAAAATATCGCCAGCCTTCATCGAGTAAACCAGAAGCCTTGCAGCTCGATAGGAGGGCTGTAAAGGTTACAGCATCTGGCCTGAATCCCTCGTCTTGCATTCTATCGAAAAGGGAAATTGCTTGTTTTCCGTGGCTGTGAATGGCAAGCCCTGTGATCATGGAGTTCCAAGTAGCTAAAGTCTTGTTTTGAGTTATTTGAAAAACCTCATATGCAGTCCTTAAACTTCCACACTTACTATACATGTCAATAAGTGTTGTTGACACATATATATCTCCCATGAAACCATTCCTAATACTCAGGGCGTGTATCTCTTTTCCCTTATGTAACAAAGACAGACCTGTACAAGCTTGAAGCAAACACGACACTGTGGCCGAATTGGGCTTGATACCTTCTTGCTGCATTTGGATGCATAACCCTAGTGCAGCCTTGTAGTTTCCATTTTGTGAACACCCTGAAATTAAAGCGGTCCATGAAACAACATTAGGATTCAATCCTGAAGTTTTGATTCGATGAATTATAGCCAAAGCTTCATCAATTTGACCCCATGTTGAATATCCTGAAACCAGGCCATTATATGTCACTAGATCAGGTTTGATTCCTTCACTTTCCATTCCCTTTAGCAGTTTTGCAGCCTCTTCAAACTGGCCCTTGAAGGAATATCCCGAGATTAATGAATTCCAAGCAAAAATATTTCTTTGATTCATACTATCAAAAACAGCTTGAGCATTGATCAAGTCATTATTCTTCACATACATGTCTAACAATGAAGTTCCAACATAAATATCAAAGTCAAGCCCATTTCTTATCACAAAGCCATGAATTTCCTTCCCAAAATTCAAGAACCCCAATTCACTAATTGCTTGAAGAACACTAGTGATGGAGCTTGAGTTAGGCTTGAAACCAGAGAGTTGCATACTCCGTAAAATGGTTAGTACTTCTTGGTATGATCCATGAAGGAAATGGCCTGACAAAAGGCAATTCCAGGTTACAAAGTCATTCTTTATATTTCTTCTTTCCATTTCATGAAATAAATTCCATGCTTCATTTAGATATCCAAGTGCACTATGACCCGAAATGATTGAGTTCCATGAAGATAAGTTTCGATTTTCCATTGAATCAAAAACTACTCTAGCCAGTTCAAGATTTCCATTTTTGCAGTACATGCTAATTAGTGAATTGCATATCAGTAAATTTGACTCCAATGCTAATCGAATAACGTACCCATGAATCTGTTTTCCTTCATGAAGAGCTTCAGTTCTTGAACAAGCTTTCAAAATTTTAGCAAGAGTAAAGCTACTAGCTTTGACAAATGAAAACTGCATATCTCTGAACAAATCTATAGCTTGCTTCCATTTCTCACTCCTCAAATTCACCAAAACTGCCTCATTCCACAGTAGAAATTCGCGGTCCCGCATCTCATCAAATACCAGATTAGCACTTTCTATATTTTCACACTTTCCATAAAAGTTCATCAATGAACACTTCAAATAAACATCCAAATCAAAGCCCCTTTTGATCAAACATGCATGAACTTCCAAGCCTAGCCATAAATCTCTTAAATTTGCACATAATTTCAAGATAATTGAAAGGGTTCTGCTGTCAAAGATCAATCCTTTATAATGTAAATCACTGAAAACCTCAAGAATCTCATACGGGTTTCCCCCATTAGTCTTGAATTCATACAGGAAAGTATTCCAGTACAAGTAATTTTCAGGTAAATCGACAAAAAAGAGCATAGCTGCTGACTGGAAATCACCAAATGCTAAGTAAGATGCGACTAAAGATTGCATTTTTGTTTCTGAATCCCATTTCTCGAGTGTTTTTATGATCAGGGCATGTCTTAGTTTGACGGAATCTAAGGAATTTAGCTCATCCAAATGATCAAATGAACACAAATTTGATAAAAGATCAGCTGAGAGTGAGGTTTCAGAAGAGTTCTCTGCAATATTTGGAACACTAAAATTGGCGGAATAGCTTCTGGATCTCTTGTTGGTAATGGTGTTTTGGAAGATTGAGGTGTTTCCATGGAGTGAATGTATCAAGAAATGGTTATGGTTTGAAAAACTAGGAGTTAAGACAGGAAATTGGAGGGTTTTCATTGGGGCTAAAACAAATGCTGCAGATGCTATGTTAAAGCAAAAAGTTAAAGATAAGGTTTATCCTTTTCAGGGGATTCTGTAATGTACTGAATTATGCAGTGAGCGAATGCGGTACCGAGTTGACTCAGTAACATAGGTTTTTTTTTTCCCTATATAAGATTGGTCTTTTCTTCCTCAAGATTATTACTGTTGGAATTTTTAAAGTTACCACTTGTTATGGTTTAGTGATGAAGATTCATATTTTGCTTCTAAGAAGCCAGTTTGTGGGGGTGAGAACTGGTTACATTTCTTAACAAACAATGTAATTCTACACTACTATCATTAAGAAAGACGATTATTAACCATGTCACTTTATTACATTATTATTGGCCTTGCTAGAACAAGTCCTTCTTTATTATGTCATTATCTCACTTGCCCAAGTGTGGAACTTAAACTGTACCTCCTTAGGATGTCACTGGCCTCAACTTACCTCCGTCTCAGTAAAATTGCTCTTGCAACAAATTTGTTCAAACCGAGGCTCATGTGATCCAGTGGTACCCCTCAAGCAGAACTGATCTGGTTCCTCATCAAAAGGGGCAAAGTTTAGGTAGCCATTCTCTTTGTTGGAACTTGGAAGACATTGATTGAAGAGAATAGACTGAGTGTAGTATTCTCAAGTGAATGTTATAACTTTCTTTTTTATTGCATGTAAAGTAGTATTTGCAGGTAAAGTAGTATTCTAGACCATTAAGATATACATGTATTTGTCAAATTTTTTTTGTTCCATGATAAAAGTCCTATGATAGTAATATAAAATGACACCACGTACTGAGGCATGTCATTATAATAATAATAATTATTATTATATCATTATTATTAATTGACAATTTATTATTCTCAGGGGTAAAATAGAATAAACTATGTTCTTTTATATTCACAAATTTTACAAATGTGACTCATTTCATGAACGGGATGAACTAAAATATATTTGCCTCAAGCTAAAAAATACAAACTAGAAAGTAATGGAGGTGCTCACAGAGATAAAGTCATCATATATCAGAAATACTGAACATTGGTATCACCGCATACTTTTCAGATAGGAATTGGCTGGATTGTTGGTTTAGTAGGACAAAATTATTCGGACCATTTCTCCATCTGTGCTTGAAATACCAGGAAAATAGTACAATATAACAGGTTTTATTAGTTAGGATAAAGAAAGAAATGTTAGTAGAGTAAGAAAAATGTAAAATTTGATATTGATTTGGTGGGGTGTGCCAGATGGACTCTCCCCCTCAAAAAATAAATTTAATATCGTGTGAATCAATGATGGCATTTTGGCTTTAGGCATCTATGATGGCATTTTGGCTTTAATATTAATAATAGTAATAGTAATCCAATTTACTTCTCTTTTGAATCCAGTTTGTGATTCAGAACTGGTTACAATTCTTTAGTTGAGGACAAAAAAGTGAAGCAATTTAGGAATTGTTGAACATACAACACTTTTACTAATTAGCAAGAGCTTGACCTACCTTTTGATTAATCGAGTAGAAAAAAAGAAGTTGAGACTAGAAACAAATATGTTGATTGCCAACTCATATTGCTTCAGGAAGAAGAGGGGAAGATCCACACTGCATAATAATACGTGGACCGCTCAAAGAACCAAGAGCAGAAATCTAAATACAAGACACAGAAATATCAAAGTTTTCTCTTGGATTGAAGAAAAGTGACCTACTGATATTAGCAATGTATGTAATGCTGGGAGGTTCATAGTGCAAATCAAATTTTTACTAATATTGTGCATGCTTTGAATCGAAGGTTGTTTAATGGAGCAAGCAAACTATCACTTTAAAGACTGATGATTATAACAAAAAATTAGACTTGCATGCTAATGGGAGGGAGGGAATATCAATGTGAAATAGATAGAATATCCAGTACCTTCAGCTGGCTCTAAAGCAGAAACATAAATCTATCATAAACTACTTCAGCTGGTTTAGGTTATAGTAGGCAAAGCACACTGAATAGAGAAAAAAAAATATACAAAATTTAAAATATTATTAAGTCTACTCTTCATTGACCAAATTATTTTGACGGATGAATGAATATAAAGGCACCCAAAAACTAGAATTCATTCTTTTAAAAAATTAACTGCACTAGTTTTTCTGCTTTCTTTAACTAGTAAAATTAGACTTCAATTGGCAGGAGGGTGTGTAGTCCACTCTACCCAAAGACTTCCGGCTGCTACACACTCAAGGTAGTGTTAGCTAGAAGCCTTTGAAGGATAGTGAGCAAAGGCTGCCTTGGTAATTACTCATTGGACACCGAGTTATTGGGTTTGTTTGGTTACTAGTGTGTGTTGCAGTAGCATTTGCAGCGGTAGGACCTTCAAAGGCATTGCACTATTTTTGGTGTGTTGCGTTTGTCTCCTAAATACTACATTTGTGAGTTAAATAAGTTGAGGTTGATATAAGTTGTTTCTAGACGAATAAGATTTTCATGCGTCTTGGATGTCTAAACACAAGTTTAAACACACCAAACGCTCAAAATGCTCAGTAACCAAACCTAAACATAGTAAGCAAGGCACAACTTGTTAGTTCTCCCCCGATAGCTCCTAGCCACACCGGACCTCCAAATGCAGTGTTTTGCGTGTCAATTTTGCCAAGGAAAGCAGGCCAGAAGCCCTTGAGGGAGAGTGAACAACCAGGGCCTTGAAAAGGAGAGATTTATTTTATGAACTGAAACTGTTTGTTAAGTTGATATTAGGAGTGGGCTGATAATGCCTTATTTAGTTCACAAAATGTAAGCATACACACATATGTATGTGGGGCCTCAAAAGGGGCTCTCACTTGATATGAGGGGCATGGCAGATCATTACTGCTTGTTCCCAAAAAGGATCTTCCTAATCTACATAGATAGAGTCAATTTCATGGATAAAGAATAAAGTACCTTATATGTAATTGGAGAACAAATCATGCATTGTCAACTGTTCCCTATCCAAATCTCAGTGGAATGTATCTCCAAATGGAATATTAGTACAACAATTCAAATTCTCATTAGTCTCTGGTGCAAGGAGTAATATCTAGTATTACCAAAATTTTCTGCCAATTTTCACATTAATGGGTCGACTAAATTGCAAAGGTCTCCCCTATATTTGTGTCGGTGTGATGTTTTGTCCTTAAATTTGACTAATTAACAATTCTCTCCCTCAAATTTATAAATTAATGCAAAATTGTTCCTTTTGAGATATTAACTAACATTGCATAACTGACCCAAAAGATATACTTTTGCATTACTAATTGTATCATGAGTTAGGAGTTTGTTATATTGTAAAGTCTAAGTATCATATCTCCACAAAGTGATAAACTCAAAGGTACAATTGTGCATTTTAGTCTAATCTGTCGATGCATACAAGCTAGGGAAATAAGATTTCTGCAGCCATGAATTCAGCCTCTCAACAAGTAATTTTTAAGTTTAGTTGTAACATTTTCAAATCAAAATTTTGAGTTTAATTGTACCAAAAACTAATTAAAAAATTAGACATTCACTACACGCTATAAGAGGAGTTCAAGAATTTCAGCCCTGCCACTTCTCAACCATTACCTTTTTGCTAAACATAAAGATTTATTTTTAATAATAATGGAAAAGCTATAACGTGGGAAGTGTAAAACAGTATAAACGATGAATTATGTCTAATAAAACAATTTAATGTTAAAACATTGGCTTAATTTCTTTCTTACACCCCTTTCTTTATAGAATTAATGTAGTAGTTTTTCAAGGCCCTATGACAAAGACCTCAGCTGCATGCATCCATTAGAGTTAGACACATGATCTTACTTTGGATAAGCACGATGCACATTACAGGAGTTTAACAAAGAAACAAATCTGAAACTCTTCTTTGTTGGTTTGCTCGACTTTTATACTCCAAAGAACAGAGAAAGGGGTTATGAAAAGTTTTGTTACGTGTGTCTCGAATTCTTATTCAGAATCCGACTTTTGACTTGTGTATGGCAATTCAATAAAAAAAAGGTAAGATTTAGTGGTGGTATGAACCTGTTATGTTGGTATGAACCTGTTATGTTATTTGACTTGGTATGTATTTAGTCAGGTTATATATATGTTATTTTAGATAGGGTTTCGGTATTTTTTTTCTTAATGTTACTCGTTTTGAAAGAGAGATTCACAATTTGTATTCTTTACACTTAGATATAGTAATATATTTTGTCTCTTGCACGTGATTTTTTTCAAGTCGAGTTATTTTACTTAAATCTTATATTCTATCTTTATTTCCAGTGTTAATTTTCTGTGATAAGTTTCAATATTAGAATATAACTTGGTGAAACTTTTCTGCATCTGTTATATAATTGTATGCTTACACTCCTTGTATCACAACAAAGCATAATGCACCCACTCAGAAAAAACAAAGGCAAAGAGCATTTAAAATTTAGCAATATTTTTTATGACTTTAAATATTGTCAGAATTTCAGTAGGACAAGGAATTAGAGCAGATGAGATTTAACCGTCTCTCTCTCACACAAGATTTTAGTTTTGTCACCAGTTCAAAAATTGGGATAACTGTGGCTTGATATAGTTTAACTAAAAAGCCTTTCAGTTTATTCCCCTTTTGCTATTAATTTATCAATTAATATTTTTTAATCCATAATAAACTTTACTTGCATCATATTCAACAGAACACAGAGAGGCACATCCTGCAATGAGTTACATTTGCAGGACTCAGTCATCCTGTGAAATGTTTTTTCTAATTATTTTTAGGATTTTCTTAGAATGTGTCCTAAGGGCACATTGAAACGCTGAAAATAATACATAATAATATTTATTTATGTATTTGCACTGAATTCAATACATAAAAAAATAATATACTAGTGGACCCCATGTATTGAATTCCGTACAAATATATAAACAAATAAAATTTATCCTTATTTTCCGCACTTAGCATGTGCCCTAAGGGCACATGCTAAGATGACCCTTATTTTTAAATTAGGGCACACGCTAAGATGACCCTTATTTTTAAAGTGCAACAACTGAGGTAATGAAAATCACATGCAGGAAAAATTACTGCAGATAATTCTTTTAATATAAAAAATCCTACTTTTCGAACAGCCGGTTAAGTAGTTTAATTAATTAAAGAGCTCTGATTAGAATTTAGTCGAAACAAATTACTACTACAAAACTGTTATTTTCTTGTTTCTTCTTTTGGCTTTTAAGTAGACCAACAGAGTTCCCAGAGTTTTGGTGAACTTCACTACTACCGTCACATTTGTTTAGGACAAAGACAAGCACCTCCATCAGTTTATAGCTAAAGTTGCATAGTATTTTATCATGCTGGATATGATTTTTACAAATCCAACATCAAATACAACAAAACTGGCATAAATATATGTATTTCCCAACTTTCTTTGCAGTTCTTTAACTAATCAAGGAGTCTGTCAATATATTTCTAATGAAGATGAATACTGTGATGATTAAACTTCAACAAATGAAAATAAAATAAAATAATGGTTCTTTGTTCTAAAATACTTGCAAACAGACTGGTTCTTTGTTAACAAATGATAGGAAATTAACTAACCATTATCAAATCTGTTAGAGAATTCTGCAAATCAGGATATAATTTCGTTTATCTCCTTTTTTTTTCTTTCTTTTTTTACCTTTTCTTGATGATTAATAATCTTGTTTATTTTTCCAACCACCTTTAACCAGTGGACAACGGATACATTAAAATGGGGAAAGCACTTTAGCTTTCAAGTCCAGTTTTGCAAGCCCCTTTAACCAGTGGACAACGGATACATTAAAATGGGGAAAGCACTTTAGCTTTCAAGTCCAGTTTTACAATGGCTTGCACCCAACCAGCTCCATTTGGGAGATTCTGCAAAACAAAACATAGTAGTCTACTTGCTTGCAAGTTCAGTTTTACAATGGAGTTTGCAAATTTTATCTTGTATTCTGGATGCATTCGCAGTTATAATATACTTTTCCATGTTCATTCAAGTAAAGTTTTCTTTATTTTATCACTAGGCTACCTGAGAATTTCCAAGGGAAGTTGGAATATCTCCATTCCAGAATGGCAAATACTGATCATCCCAACGTACTAGAGCCAATGGCAGATTGATGCCTGTTACCCTCAAATTGAAATGGAAAATTGGAAGGCAGAAGCTTAAAGGAGAACCCCAGGACTTTGTGAAGGCATCATTATAAATTATCACTGGTGCTCATTGAAATCACAAGTAAAATGTTACACCAACAAAAATCATGTGTATTATTTAATATGATAACACAAACTCAACAGATGTAGCATTCACATACAGCTTTCTGTTTCCTGATCTAATACATAGGCATATAAGTTTCATTCTGTTACAGAAAAAGCGAAGAGAACTTTCATCTGTCTCCTTGTTGAAGCATTCTCCTGGGTCTTTTTATGAGAAGAATATCCAAGGCTAACTTCCCTGAAAATATGCTGAACTTCCAAAATGGCAAAATGCTTTCTTCCTAAAAGGCTTCTGGTTACACATGCACATTCGGTCCTTAAAAGGTATGCAGAAAAACTTTATCCTATTTACCAACGTTCTCTCAGCCGACCATCAGGGAACATTGGAGTAAGAACCTTCTCTTCATTCTTTGTTGAGTTATCAACCTGTTTACCTTGTTTGCTTGGTCCAAGCTTCACATTTCCATCATCTTCATCAAAGTCCGGGGGCATATCATCATCTTCATCGCTCCAATCATCGTCATCGTCATCATCATCCTCATCATCAAACTCATCGCTCACTAAATCATCAATATCAGACCAATCTTCGTCCTCCTCTACACCACTTCCATCTTCATCCTCATTACTTTCTTGGTCGTCCCCATCTGCATCAGTTTTAACACCCCTCCGAGAGAATCGTGGAACAGCAACAAGCGATCGAAGCTTCTCCTTGATAAGCAACAATTTGTTCTTCTCTACCAGATGAGAATCACGATATGCTTCCCTGAGGAAAACAGAATCCCTGTCCCCTTTCAGTGATACATAGAACATATCAGGGTGTCTTATCAGCATCCCCCTAAGCTGCTGGGAGAATCTAAACTCCTCTCTAAAATGAGTAAGGTGATCCACCAGAGTTCTCTTCTCAACAGTGAGGCTTAACATCTCGTGAATTACAGCACAAGCATGCTTTTCTTTCTCTGCTGTACCAGACCTCAAAGCCGAGAAGTCAGAATAAGGTGATATAAAAGGCATGTCTTTAAACTGATGAATCCTTCTCATCTCCCCTCTTGAAAGCTTAAGACCCTTTGGTAGATTTACTCTATTAAACTTAGGTGGTCTGTCAATAATCAGATCTTTCTCATCTAGCTCTCTTTCACGATTTTCTTCTTCCTCAATCTCAGCAGCGGAAACAGCAAGTTCAGGGTCCCAATGAGTTAACTCTAAGGTTGGGCCTCGTCCAGTTGAAACAACCCTAAAATATTGCGGGTATCGGTGACAGATTGTGTCACGAAATTCCAAAGGCAGCCCGAGATCGGTTCTCAAATGGGCAATCTTCTCCAATAAAATCCGTTTCTCCAATGACATCATCAACAATTTCCTCAACTTAATAACCAACAAATCTTCCATCTCATTCCTAACCTTCAATTCCTCCAAGTAAAGCCTCTCAGCTTCAGGTGTCAATTTAAACCTAAGGGAATAAACCCCTTCTTCCTCAATCTCAAAAACTCTTGGGAATTTCCTCAATAACGCTATAAATCGCCTTTTTTTCTGAAGACCCAACGCTCTTCTAAACCTACCCAAGTCTCGAAGGGCCATTACGCGGTCAGGCTGGCTCACTAGAATCTTCTGAATCTTTAAAACCAATTTGAGCTTCTTGTCTCTTTGGATCACATTATCAAAAGGAAGTTCTTTTCTTCTCTTAACAACTGCTCTAATTGGAGCAAATAGGTCATGGGGTTTTCTTAAATTACCCAAATGATAAATCCCATCTTCTAAAACCAAAGTTTTACCCAAAAATGGCGTCTTTTCAGATTGCTTTGTACAAACTGAGACAGAATTCTCACGAAAAAGTTTTGGTCTTTGAAGCAGACAAGATTTGTATGATAGAGAAAAGGGAAACACAGCAACAGATGGTGATGTATTTGAAGAAAACATCAAGAAATTGGGTTCCATTGTCAGCTCCTTTATGGGATTATAGAACTAACAGATTTTATAAGTATATATCATGCATCAGGCAGAAAAAATTATGACAGATATATGTAAATATATATAGATATAGATATAGAGCTAACTGAAGAAGATGACTGACCTGGTATATACTCGAAGCTGAAGTAATTAATTGTTAGGGTTTATGATAGCAAAAACCCTTTCTCCGGATATTTCCGTCTGTTATCTTCAAGCCTAGGACGTCGATGTCTATATGTCAAAAAACAAGGTCAAAAATGTCTTATTACAACTCACATTCATATTTTCAAATTCGAAGACAATCTTTATCATCGAAGCTTTTAGTTCGTATTAAATCAATATAATATTTTCATAATATATCACCATTAAAGATATAAATGAGTCAAATTTATTAGAATATAAAGCTACTCAAATTTAACTTGTATAGTTAAATTCTTTCTTTCTTTTTACTTGAATTCAACTTATATTTTTAAAAAATTAATTAGATTAGACTCGCCTCGAATTTTTATTACTCTAATTTAATCTGAATCGGATCGAATTATATTCAAACTACTTGCGAGTTTTAAATTCAAACTCGAATTTGAGTCTTCACATAGTAACTAGTTTTATAATATATATAATTAATAATTGAACTTATTATTTTACTTAAAAATAAAAAATATATAATTACAATAACATTTTATAAATATAAAATTAAAATTACAAATAAAAATAATAACAATTATTCTAATTTTATTGAATTGGGTATATATTATAAGATCATGTATTAAGTGTCTATTCTAATATGTATCATGTGACGCCCCCAAATCTAGGCCCATACAGCCCAAACTTGAGTCGTCAAAAGACTACAACAAAGCATAACGTACAACAATACAGTGTATAATAATACACAACTAAGTCTTCACTATTATTGCCACACTATTTTACAACACGTGAAGACTATAATAAATATCCCTCGGACTCTCACTCCATTCCCCGGCTAGACCCAGCTACATTATCATCTCCTGTTGAAAAACAATGGAACAAAAGAAAGGGTGAGCTCAAATAGCCCAGTAAGAAATATCATGACTAAGATAATGACGAATAAATTATCATTAGCCTTCAACAGTTGAGTTCTTGATAGAATACAATAGACTACAAGGTTTATATCAAAAACTGTAGTTAAATTCTTAAACAATATTCAGATCAATAATAGCAGCGGAATGAGCAATCTATTAGAAGAATAATGCAGACTATAATGTCCACTCGCTTCTCTTTTTAGTAAAAATATCATCAACTTTTATCATCTGAAATACCATTAGTCAAGATAATACAACTTCACAGTTCCTGGTCATAATCATGCAGATCAACAGTTCATCTTTGCACTACGGGCCAAAGACATTCAATATAACACCAACGGTCATGATTATACCAGATTCAGCCTTTGGTCATAATCATACCAATCAACAGTTCATCTTTGCACTACGGGCCAAAGAGAACATTAACCACGTGCCATAAAAGACACCGAACAGATGTATCGCCTTTAACCTAGTATATCGCCTTTAACCTATCATCTGTTCAACAATTATATCACATCTGTGCCCCCGGCCACAGATATTCACAACAGTTTGATTCTTGATGATTAATACAAATAACAGTGATACAAATGATGAACAGAAGAGCATGATAAACAATAAGTATCAGAAGTTTACTTTGTGCAGATTCAAATAATGTCCAAATTGCCAACATGATGTGGAGTGAAATTTAAAAATGATACTCAAGATCCACAGTTCAGAATAACGGTTACAGTTCAATAGAAAGGTTTACGTAAATAGGAAGGTTCAGTTGAAATAATGAAATTCAACTATTATGGAACATATAATATTTTCAGGAATTATAGAAACAATAGTTTCATAATAAGTTTCGATTTAGGTGTATGAAAGAAAATAATATCCCTTACCGTAGCAGGTTTGATTAACAAAAGGTGAAGGAAATTAATACAAAGGGTTATTCACCAACAGGCGGTAATCCGCGCCATAAGTTATTCCCACAATTTAATAGAATTTGAATA
Organism: Hedera helix; assembly: GCA_947179155.2. Classification (NCBI taxonomy): domain Eukaryota; kingdom Viridiplantae; phylum Streptophyta; class Magnoliopsida; order Apiales; family Araliaceae; genus Hedera; species Hedera helix. The sequence continues at coordinate 42,617,808 of OX359284.1, read as the reverse complement.
CAAAGAGTTATTCACCAAACATGCGGTAATCCGCACCGTAAGGTTATTCCCACAATTTAATAGGATTTGAATACGAAGAGTTATTCACCAAACAGGCGGTAATCCGCACCATAAGGTTATTCCCACAATTTAATAGGATTTGAATACAAAGAGTTATTCACCAAACAGGCGATCATCCGCGCCGTAAGGTTATTCCCATCAATTTGAATACGAAGAGTTATTCACCAAACAGGCGATAATCCGCACCGTAAGGTTATTCTCAAAGATTAATAAGGAATGAATACAAAAGGTTATTCACCAACAGGCGGTAAACCGCGCCGTAAGGTTATTCCCACAATTTAATACATGGAAATAAATGGCACAAGAAAGAAACGATATTATTTTCGAGAATCAAAGAATGATAATCCCTTCAAGTAAGAAAGAAAATAATATCCATTTATGATGATGAAAATAGTGATACCCCTTACCTTAACACGTGACTGGATATTGATTTAAATGAGGTTGATCAACCTATATATTTTTAATAAAATTAGTAATTACCACATATAAATTTCAAGGTGTATGATAATTCATATATTATGAACTATCAAAATTATATATATTTAACATAATTTTTGTAGTATAATATAACAACTTTAAAATAGTTTTTAACATAATATTTCAAAATAAATCTTCCAAAGAAAGCTTTTATAAATGAATCTTCTCAAAGAAGAGTCTTCTTAAGGGAAGATTTATGAATACCGTGAAAAATAGGAATTTATGAAATTACTACTCTTTAATAAAAGACTTACTTGAAAAATTCCTGCACTCCTTTTGGCTTTCAAACTCTCAAAATAATCTTACTATTCTCAGAGAAAACTTATAAAATTCTTATAGAAAAATTTTATGTTTTAGGTGTGATTTTTCTATTCAGCTGAACAAGCTATTTATAGGAGAAAAAAAGTTACTATGCGTGGTAGGTGGGCTGAAAAATATTCAGCAGAGGCTGCTGCGCAGCCTCCACCAACCCACTTCAGCAAATTCACATTTCTCACATTTCATGTGGGCCCCACAATGGGTCCCACATGTTTCTTACTATTCACGTATTATTCACGTCACTATTCACGTTACTATTTTTAATAGTAAATTAATTTTATTTTATTTTTTTTAATTTTTATTTATTTATTTATTCTTCCTGTGGGTCCAACATATAAAATAAATAATGCTACAACAATAATTCAACAATAATGTAATAAACACGTTACAGATTATTATTAATTTAATAATATAAATTACAGTATATTTGCAACCGTGACAATTATTAGGTTTAATAATTTTAAAAACAGTGCAGCAACAATTATTGAGTCAATGATATGAAATACAGTGTAATGACAATTATTGAATCAATAATGCAAAATACTGTGCAACAACAATTATTGAATTGATAATATAAAATATTATGCAGTGACAATTATCGATGAAATGATGCGTAACAGTTACGGTGTCAATAATATGAGACACTGTGCAATACCGTGTGCTACTGTAGAGTACCGCATGCTACAGTAAAATACCATAAATTACCGTATGCTACTATTCTTTTATCACCGGTATTTTAACAGTTAGCACCGTTGACTATTTTTATTAAAAAAGTTACTTCTGTCGTTTTCTATATCCGACAAATATTCCGTTGTGGGGTCCACCAATAATTTGTTATTTCGGCGCTGTCGTACGGCACGAATATTTCCCGACCAAACGAATATTCCCCGACAAAGCGAATATTGTCCGACAAAATAAAATTTGCACATAACATCTTTAACTTTCAATTTTGTTAATTTAACCACTTACTGTTTCAGGGAAAAAAAATATATGAAGAAAAATTAAATTTTATATTTCATAAAATTCGGGGTCTTACATATCAACCGAGGAGTATATATCAAATCATGATTAATAATTCAAGTAATTTTAATCATAAATAAATCGAGTATAACTTTACTCAGATTTTATTCGTATTTTTATTCGAGCTATTTTTTATATTAAGATTTTAATCATATTATTAATGAATTCGAGTTCCACTCACATTTTTCGAATCAAATCCAACACATTTGATTTTATTTATAACCTTAACCACTATATATCAGTCAGTCTAATGATAATAATTAACCACAATTATCTTCATCATTTTATATTCATTTTTTAATCATTATTTTGTCACCACAATATTATTGATTATATTAATGTGATATTTATCATGTTTAATTCACCTATTACAGGTTTTAGCTCTTATTACATTGATTTTTAAGGTTTTTATTACCTCATTTACCATTACATCTTGTAATGCAATAATTATAATAAAACAAAACATATTAACTCAATCATTAACACTCTTTTTGTACACAATTCACCCAAAAACACCCTTATAATGTAAATAAAAATAGTTTTATTTTTGCATAAATATAGACTTTAAATATTAATGCTCACTGAATTACTTGTTTAAGTTTAATGAACCAAACAAAATAATAATATAACATAAGTGGATTACATATTTTGCACGAAACTCAAGATCGAACCAAACAAAATAATAGTAATAAACTATTATTATTGTATTACATAGTTATTGTATTACGAAAGTCATTGTATTACATCAAAAATTTATTCTACAAATTAAACCCCACCAATGTACACAAAAAGAAATTGGTAACAAATTACACGCCCATAACCAAACGCTCCCCTAGGGCTTGTTTGTTTTGATGGTTAGAAAAAGTGCATTTAGATGACTTATAATTTCTGAAGTTATTGTATTGATGCGGGGAGATTAGAATTTATAAATTACATCGATAAGTTAAAAAAATATATTTAAAATAAGAATATTATATATAATTACGTGAATTATTATATAAAAATTATGTCGTGCAATAAATTTAAATATATTTTTTATTATATTATATATAAAAGAGTATTTTATAATTTTTCAAAATAATCTTGTTATAAAGAGCATCTCGCGCAAATACTTAAGGTATCTTTAATCTCGCGTACGCTTTTTAAAATAAGCCATGTTTATAGGAATAATTTTTTTAATTGTATTTGAATTCCAAGACTTCAAACAAAAACCCCAATTCCAATTCCAATATACATTTGGGTAATTAATTTATTGGGCCAGTTGGGCTTCATGCTCTGTTCTAGTGTATTAGAGTTAGAAGCCTAGACAATTCTTTCAGCCATTTCTCAGCCACACAATCTGTCATCAAAAAGAAAGTTCATCAGTTCATCCATCAACAACCACGTGTTCACCAACCTCTGATCCTCAATTGCCACGTGTCATTCATCAATTGGGTTATTTATCATCTCTCCTCCCACGTCAGCACCACCCTCCACTCAAAACAAATAAACCACCCAAGTTACCCCCACCGAGAGAACTGAAAGTGAGCAAAATTTGCCCCACAAGATACAGTCATAAGTAAAAAAACTCCACTTTTCATGGGATTAGAGCTTTTCTCTTAATCTTTTTGTAGTGTAGCCCAACAACACAAGTAGTGTGATTTTGAGAATTATGCTATGGAGGCCCTCAATGTAGTTGGTTTGACTCCAATTTCTGTTCTTTCAGACAGAAGAACAAAACCCAGAAAAATCTCACCACTCCCCACAATTTCTTCACTCAAATCACCATTTTCTGCCCATTTTAGCACCAACCCACAAAAAATTCCTGAAGCTATATCAAGAAATTTTAATGGGGGCCTAGTGATTTTATCATCTGTTCTCAGTACGGGATTTGCTAGAGCACTTACATATGAGGAAGTATTACAACAGTCAGCAACTACTGGTGTCCCATCTGATTTTGATGCTGGTGGCCTTCTTGACAGTATTAGCAATTATGTAGTGGAAAATCCTGCTGTGATAGCCGGGGGCGCCGCCATTTTAGCAGTCCCATTAGTCCTGTCTCAGTTGTTTGGTAATTCTAAGCCATGGGGTATTGAGTCTGCAAAGAGTGCTTATGCAAAATTGAGGGATGATGTCAATGCCCAATTGCTTGATATAAGAGCACCAATAGATTTAAGGCAAGTGGGTGGTCCAGATATTAGAGGTTTGAATAAGAAACCTGTACAAGTTGTTTATAAAGGTGAAGATAAGCTTGGGTTCTTGAAGAAGTTAGCTTTGAAGTTCAAGGAACCAGAAAATACCAAATTGTTTATATTGGACAAGTAAGATAATGATACCAATTTTTTGGTCTATTCCTCTTGTATGTGTTTTTTGATTTTTGATTTACTAGTCTCTATGAATGGTCATATAGCCAGCAAAGTTTGATTAGTAAATAAAGTTATGCACTGAACACATGTATTATGTTGCTTTGATCTGGGCTTTTTTTTTTTTTAAAAAAAAAAGTATATAGAAGATTTCACATGTCATTTTGAAGTTGGATCACCATTTAGGCAGATAAGAAATGTGTATGATGCCAGGTTCTTTTTTGACGACTTAACTGATGTCTAGAATTTGCTGTGAGCCCATTTGACAAAGTGGGGAAAAAAAGTAGAATACGATAGTCATTTTTCTGAACAAAAACATAATAGTAATGATCAGCAGAAATGCACAATGGGCACATCTACTGATAGGACTGCCATCATGAACTATTTCAGCTCTCAAACTAGTGATGGCGAGCTCTCTCTCCAAGTACCCTTGTATACTAGCATTAGATCCTTGGAAAAAAAATCCTTCCTGCTTTCTCTTCTTCAAGTTGACAGAAGATTCAAACTATTAGATTATTTATGTATATGCCTTGTCTATGACAGAATCAAATAAAATTTCTAAATGTTATCCAAAACCAAAATATTGGTTGAGGTTCCTTATCCTACCTGCTTCTTAAATTTAATCATGATAATATTTTGTCTTTCCCCCTTCTTAATATATTCCATATTTACAGTAGAATGTTTGATTGTAATAGAGCTTCTTATTCGTAGTTTTCTTGAAATGAACATATGTAATTGATGAATTTGAGATGAAGCCAGGTTTGATGGAAGCTCTGAACTGGTTGCAGAGTTGGTCACAGCAAATGGCTTTAAAGCTGCATATGCAATAAAAGACGGTGCAGAAGGAGCCCGAGGATGGATGGTTGTTACCATTTTATTTCCCTTATATCCATTGATATATCCAAAGTTTTAGTTCTGTTTGCTAGTTGCTACATATAGATGTTTGAACTTTGAAACTTTAAGGTGAATTCTAATGTATGCAGAACAGTGGTCTTCCCTGGATACAACCAAAGAAAGTCTTTATTTTTGATATCAGCAGTTTGACTGAGGCAATTGGTGGAGCAATTGGAGTATGTTTCTCGCCTATACTTAATTACTGCAGTTTGTAACTTTTTATTGGAACCTGTTAACTGTTGTCATGCATTGAACGGCTAAATACCAGCAAAATAATTAAAATATACTCATTTCCTTTTAAGAAATTTTCTGACAACTTTAAACTAGGTGTTTCACAAAACTCTGCATTTATGAATACAGAACTTTGTTTACACGAGAATACTGAGTGTAGCTGAACTTAGGATGTTAAACTCAATGGTTGAAAGAGAAGAATGGCTTAAGCGCATATGTATTAAATTCAAGTCAGAGGTAGCATCAATTCTGCACAATGACTACAATTTCTCAAGATAATAAGTGTATGTAATTGGGACCAATAGCTGTTTAATAAGGAGAATCTGTGGTTCAGTTATTAGGTGATGCAAATAAAGATGCAAAAGGACTTTAACTAAAGAATGCTGCCATAATCTATGGTAAAACATATACCATACAACAAAAACTACGATACAACAATGATTCCCAGTACGAGTTTATGACACCTATTTTTTCTGAAAGATAATGAATTTCCTATGCCTAGCCTGATCCGGTTGTTCAGACAATTGAAGCGGTTTCCATTGTTTTAGGGTCCTTTTATCTTTTTAAATCATTGGGTTTAGACATGACACCCCTTTGATATTCCTTTCTATTAATGCATCACACAAAAAAGGAAGACTATATGTGAATGTGTGTAGGATTACCATTATTGGAAATGTATACAATCTTGTAGTTATATCAATCCACTAGTATAATCAAAATTATTTTGTGACTAATCTTTGTATATTATTTTTCAAGGAAAGTTATTCTTCCATACTATAACCACTATATTTATATGAGTTTTGATGGATATATTACCTTCCAGGAAGGGTCCGATGCTGTTTCTGTTGCTCTTGGTGTAGCTGCAGCTGCTGGTTTAGGCTTATTTGCGTTTACAGAGGTTGTGCTTAAATTTGCTCATATACCTTTCTTTTGTTTTCCCTTTTACGTTTATTTTCGGAATACATGATGCTATGATATTTTTCATAGTTTCCTTGCTCTATCATATTATCATTTCAGGTAGAAACACTGCTTCAACTCTTAGGTTCAGTTGCGCTAGTTCAACTTATCAGCAAGAAACTCCTGTTTGCAGAGGTTAGTGTGTTTCTCTGTATAAATGTGATCTTCTCCTTTTCTATAGTGCTCTGGGTGACAGTGTCTCGTTTCTTTGAAGGATAAGTTAATTTCCTTGACTATATGCACAATAGTAAGAGTTAATCTTCATGAGTTCATGTTCAGAAGTTTTACTCAGTTATTGCTTCAGCTTTTCAAATATTTCTTTTTTAATAGGATAATTACCACTGAGGCATCTTTAACATACTTATTTTATTCCCAAAAAAATCCTTACAGTTCATCTTCTTATTATGATTAAGCCTAAATTCTTTTTGCGGATTGACTAGTTCTCAATTAAACCAAGCTTACGTAATTGCTACACTTCCATTATTCACCGAGTTCTAACTGTCCTTGCTTTCTCACTTATCCTCACTTTCATGTCGATTGTAGGCAGCACCAAATTGAACTTGCTCACTTTGTAAAACATACTAAATGCTTGCCAGATTTCTGAACTCCATAGATTGCTAAACATTTTACTTAAAGCACCTGTCATCTATATCAATTGCAAATTGAGGCTACCATATGATATATCACCAAGATCTCTCAGATTTTATGCTTATCACAGTGTGTTAAAATATTTCCACTGTTTTCCATGTCAGGATCGAAAGCAAACTCTGCTAGAAGTTGATGAATTTTTGTCTACAAATATTGCCCCTACAGAGCTTGTGGACGATGTAAAGGTACTGTGCATTTTCTATAAGCTGAATCATATACTATTTTTCTCTTTATCTGAAAAGTTTATATTTCAATGATCAATGTTTATCCAACATGCCGAACACGTATTTAATTTTAAAGAAAATCTACTTGGATTAATGTTTTATATCTCCACACTTCAGGAAATTGGGAAGGCTTTTCTACCATCACCTGTGACTAGTAAGGCTCTTCCTACACCTACAGAGACTAGTGCTGTTGCCACGGATAGTACTGTACAGAAAGCAGAAGCAGTTCCTGAGTCGAATTCTGCACCACCCAAATTAGAAGCAGCTGCAGAATCTGCTCCTGAAGTAAATGCAGTCCCTAAACCAGAAGTTGAAGCAGAATCACCCCCTCGAATTTCAAGACCACTTTCACCATTTCCATACGTAAATTTTCTTTCTAGCTTTATAAATTCTCTATTTTCTTACTGGTATAGAAAACTGGGATTCCAAGCAGATGAGCTACTTACGACTTACGAGTGGCTCATTACTTATCGCGTTTAGTTGATGGCATGATGGCTGCTATTTAGCCTCCATATTTTATTGTTTTGCTGAAGGAGTGAAACTTGGTTGCTAATAAGTTAAAAAACCATATACAAATAACATGATTGTTTTGCATGTGGTAGCCAGCAGCAACATACTTGAGCTCACCCTTGAGTGAAAAATAAATTATAATCAGCTTAAAGATTATATGCTAGCCATTTGGGAATGTATATATATTTTTCTTGGTATATCCACTATTTTTCATTTTTTTGTTGTTGCTGATTTGTTGCTCTATCAAGGGTCTTGTGTTTTAATTATATTTTTGGTTGCAGTATCCAGATTATAAGCCCCCAACATCTCCTACCCCGTCCCCACCATAGAGTTGCAACAGCAAATTGAAATGTCGAAGCATACTTCTACAGCAGGCAAGTGGTCTCTGCTGAGATTTCCTGAAATAGCTACTTTGGTGCAAAATTCTGTGGGATTTTCGAGCTTGCATGATTTGCATTGAAGGACAGATATACATTGTCATAGAGTTGAATAATTCCTAGTATGCTAAAACTATGTGTTTATGTTTTGTGAGCTACAAACTATTCCAGTGTTGGATCACGAATGGAGCTCCAATATGAGTTTAATTTGTGTTATTATCAAGTATATACACTAAAGTAACATACTTGATTAAGATCAGAGGTGGTGGACTGGTTGGTTTTTTTTCTTTTCTTTTTATCTTTTTCATAATTAAATCTAAACTGTATTTAAATTTAACTCAGGTAAAAAGTCAAGTGAATGAATGAGGTGGCTTTTGAGTTAGAATAGTAAATTTTGAGCTCGACTCACTAGGAAACTAAGCTAGTTCAAGTCGAGTATTTAGTGTTCGTTGAATTTTTTTTTTTGTAGTACAAACTCGATTCAATTATTAATATTACATGTGAGGGAGCCGAAAGGGCTGTTTTGTTCGTCTCCGATAAGTTTGCTTATTGACAGATATAATTTGTAAAGAGATTAGAGATGGAGAGCCGACAACGTTGTTTATAGACCCACGACTCAACCCATTTATTTAATTACCCAATTAAATCTAACTCATTAGTAACCATTTAAAAATATGTGGATAATCTTACCCATTTAAGCATGGGTTGAAGGACAGGTTAATGGGTAAGTCTATAATTTTGTTAGCTCTAGTCAAAGTCGTCGTTAATTATGATAATTATGTTTGTACAAGTCTAAAAGAATCAAAACTATATTGAAAATGTACATTCGGAGACCAGGTCGTCATCAATATTCATTTTGATCGAATCTAGTTATCAAAATTTTCAAACGAATGTTGAATTTTTTGAACTTTGTTAACACGTTAGAACCCTACCTTTTCTTAGTTGTCAAGCTTATGTGAATGGGAGAATATGATGAATGCGGAATCACATAGCCGCAACGGAAATCCTTTTGATTTGTCGAGAGAAAAATAGAGAGGGCCATATAGTCAAAAAAGTATTGACCCACCGACCATCATCTTATTGTATCGAGTTTTATGGGCCATGCACTACTCGTTCGCGTTTAAATATCTAAATGACTAATTGCTAGCAATTTTCTTTCACCTTTTTACTGATTGCTGATTTGGGGGCATGCTAATCAACAAGATTCAGATCATTCCGACTATTTATTTTAATTTAATATTAATATTATTTTAATTGTTAATGAAAAATTATTAATTTTTTAATTTTAAACTATTAATCTTATAAAATTATTTAATAATTTAAAATGAGATAGACTATTAATTCTAATTTTTTTATGAAATTATATAATCTCACATAAATAAATAAAAACTATTAGTCCAAAATAATATTAATTTAATACAAATAGTCCAATTATAAATATAATTTTTACAAATAAAAATAATTCTAATATATAAAAGGATGGTCATAATCTTTCTGATATAGTATGTTTTGTATTATTATGGATTAGGAAACCACAATTATACTTATTTTTTTTTTATAGATATTTAATAGCATAAATATTCTGAATTCAATTTAAAACTTGCTGGACTTTTGGGGGGGAAATTTAGAACGTATATAGGAGTTTTTTGTACGACTTTTTTTCCCAATTTCGCTTTCTTTTCTCTCTTATTTCTATTTGTATATACTCTTGTCTCTATAATTTGTACTGTTTCCATTTCTTTTTAATTGGGAGATATATTGAGAGGGTATCTCTTTCATTATCTTCTTTTAAATTTTATTTATAAAAATATTATTTTCTTATTTACTCACCAGCCATGGTGTGAGTAATAGATATTTTCATTTCACCTCCCTTCACTTAGGTTTTTAACTGTTGCAATTAATTTATAATTTTATTATTTTCACTTTAATTACTTGTTACGATATCTGTTTATCTATTTTAGTACGGATGGGTGTAGTTTCTAATTCTAAATTATAGGCTTTTTTAATTTAATAAAATAGTCTTATTTTGATTTTAAGACTTCATTAATAAAACTTTTGAAAAATTGAATTGATGGAAGTTATTGAAGTTTTGGTAAAAAAAAGAAAAAGAAGAAGTTTTAATTGGTTGTACTCTTAGGTACATTACAATTTAAAAATTAGTAAAATTAAATTAATTTTGTCGATTGTAATTTAAAAAAAAGCCGCAAATTAATTTTGAAAAGTTAAAATGGGACTATGTTATTTTAATGTTGTCATAGCTAAATCAAATTTTTGAATCCATCTCTGTAAATATTATTTTTGACGATACAATTATTTATAACGAATTTTATTATCTCACTAATTTTACTATCTATTATCTCTCTTGTAGCTTACGTTGACGTTTTTTATGACAACGATACAGTTTTCAATTCTCAATTACATAAGATTTACTCAATTCCATATATATATATATAATATATATATATAGAGAGAGAGAGAGAGAGAGAACACACAAAGTTTGACGAACCAGATCAACTCGACTTGAGCGACACTTAATTTGACGTTTTTTACAACAGTCTTAAGCATGTAGCTTTACAGTGGTGAAATCATAATATTTTTAGAGGGGTCAAAAAGTCAAAATATATTATGTTAAAATATTAAAAAATTCATAATTTTTTTTTTACTTAACTAATCATTATATCTGTATCTACCGGAATTATTTGAACCCTCGACTCCTAATTCCGTTAGTGTAACTTTATATCAAATTTAAAATTAAATATATTTTTAATAAAATTTAAAAATAAAATTACGTTATTTTATTAAATACTTTTAATTAAATTTAAGTAAATCATTGTCTTACGTGACTTTTTCCCTCGATATTTATTCCAATTCAATGAAAACTACAGTACATAATCTTCTAGTTTGATATAGTGTCTTCTTGTTGGGAGACTAGACTAAATATCATCTAGAAACCAAGACAATTTTAGGAAAAGTCGCCCGATACTTTTGTCTCTATGTATATATTGAGGCCTAGACTTAAGTTTTGGATTAGAATTTGATTGATAATCCCATTTGTTGAACTCTAACAAAAAATTAATCTAGTGGAACAAGTCCCTTTCTTATCCCTTCTATATATATATATATATATATATATCAAAATATCTATTAATAATGACTAATAATTATTCGAATAATTTAAAATAAATTAATAGTAATATGTTTCATGTAAAATATTAAGCAATTCTTTTTGCCAAATTCTCTCTGGTCCTATAATCATATCAAGGGTTATTAATTTCCCAGTTGTCGCCATCAATCGCAATGAAAAAATAACATATATTTCAAAATACTTTATATTTTTACACCCCCCCTTCCCGCCGGCGGGCGGGCGGGCGGGCCGCGGTTTTGGTAGGTAAGTATTAACGAAGGAAAATTGAGATAACTGTGAATAAACAATAATTCTTGGGCGATTGGTTTAATTTATTTTTTTTGACTCTTAATATATTTAAATTATTAAATTTTATAAAAAAAAATTATTAAAATAAATATTATAAATATTTTAAAAATTAATAAAATTAAAATTTGAAATTTAAAATTCTATGATATGATATATCTTGAAATTTGACCTGGTTGGTATTTAAGCACTCAATAGTCAAATATCATATTAAAACTTTCATACGAAAATTAAAGCATATATATATATATATATATATATATATATAATCCACAACTAATATTTACTATTTAAATTATTCTAGCAAACACATTTAATACCGACAAAATAGTAATTTAAAGTTTCATATTAAAAGCTAGCCGCTATTTTCAGTAACGGTTAGAGAGAAAAAAAATTTAGCCCCTATCCTAAGCAACAACAGGGGATTTTTTTAAAAAAAAAAAAATTACCCTTATACTGGGTGGCGGCTTTTTTTTTTCCTTCAAATAACCAAGAACAATGTCAAACTAAAATTACATAGTTTTTATTTATTTGTATAATTTTTATCATAAAAATTAAATTATAAATTATCAAAAATATATAAAAGATTTAATCTAAAATATATAATCTGAGTTATTTTTAAACAGAATAAAATATTTATAAATAAAGATTAACATGATATATTTATAGATAAAGATTAATAGGATAGATAAATATATAACGATTAACAAGATATATATTAAATTTTTATAGATAAAAATTAAGAGAATTTTATATAAATTTAAGAGAATTTGTATATTCTCTTAATTTTTATCTATAAAAATTGTATTTTATTTAAAAATAATTTAGATTATAAGATGATAATGATAAAAGTTATATAAATAAATAAATAAAATTTGGTCCAGCCTAGGATAGGTGCTACTTTCAATTTTTTTATTATCATGGTCCCTAACTGTTACTTATCTAGTGGCTAGTTTTCAATATGAAATTATAAAATTACTATTTCAATGATGTTGAATGTCTTAATTAAAATAATATTTATAATAAATATTTATTATGAATTAATATATATATATATATATAGATGGTATCCATCACATCAAGAGGGAACAATGATAGGCACATTTCCGCTTCACTTTCAGGACCATTCCTTTGCAGTTTCTTGGAAGTTGGAAGTGAGAATATTTCCCACTAATCATATCATACCCATTCTCATATATCTATCTATATGTTTATATATTCTCCAGTAAATTAAATAGCCTGTCAGCTATGTTTATCACACACCCACAATTATGTTTTCAAGCCTAGTGAAATTCAAATATTATCACACTATAGGAGTCTCAATTGATTTATTTTTTATTTTTACAATTATTATGATTTATTAGAGTCACGCTTGCATATAATTATTTTTTCAGTGATTCATTTACAGTTTTACATATTAAGAATAAAGTCTCTTATTAAATTGAAGAATAGTTATTCCAAAACAATGCGTCTAAATGAATTTTATGAAAAATATAATATGAAAATTAAAGAGTGAAACAAAATACGTTAAGTTAATGACTCGTAAAATTAATAAGAATTACCTTAATTATATTATTCGACTTAGGTGTCGTGTTAACAATTATATTTTAATTAATTATAAACTCTATTGTACTATTGTGAATTAATTTATTTATGGTTTAGTTGAGTATATAATCATCTACTATGTTGAACGTGTTCGTCGAAGCCCATCATTTTATTAAGACTGATCCTTACGTGTTATTTCATTTGACCAAGAATATTCAACGTAAGTAACAGTAAAAGATCTCTACTTTTCAAACAATATATATGCGTGTATAGCTTTTTCAAAGTTCGTTATATATATATATATATATATATTAAAAGTACTAGTAAAGTATTTTATCTAAGTACATCTTATTCACCATAATAATTGTTGAATAATTTTGTGATAGTAAAATCCTAAGTAAAAATATAAATAAAAAAATTAAAAATATGTATATTTTAATAAATTAATTTTTTGAGTTAAAATATAATTTTTAATAAGTCTATATATAAAATAAATATTCTCAACAATAACCCCTTATTTAATTTTAGTACCAGTTCTAATTCACCTTACTAGGTTATGAGATTACATTTCAGAAAAATAAATATTTTAATACATATAATCCTCTTACTTAAAGCATTCAAACCTGTAAAATGAGACCATGAGTTACTGATGGAAAACTTCAAAATGTTCAAACCTATAAAAGACTATCATTTTAAGACAGAATCATATATAGCACACAATCACGTGTGTTACTAACAAACATTAACAAGCTGTTCACATCCTTTAAAACTTTGTTTCATTTCTAGACACAAAGAGTTTTTTTTTTAAACCTAAGCTGTAATAAATTTAGTGATACATTTTAAAACGACAAGTATACAAAAAGTCTGAAAAACGAGTACGAAAAAAATATTCAAGAAAAATTATCTTTTTAAACTTCTATGCTTATTGAACTCTAACATTTTGTTAATGAATAGATTCGAATTTATGATTTTACATAGTAAAAAGATAAACTTTTATCACTACACTCATTTGTGTCGGCGAAGAGGTTAATTGTATATAATCAAGTGTGTCTATTGCTAATTGACATGGTTTAACGGCAAACAAGCCTTAACATGCCGAAAAATGTTAAATTATAATTTTTAAAGATTATTAATATAATCAGAGTAAAAATAATTTTATCAAAATAAATATATAAACAATATTTTTATAATTTTGTTAATAATATTTTACACTTTAAACGGCATTTGTTATTTTATTAAATTAGTCTTTACTGACAATTTTAGATTCCTCGATGATGAGCCATACATGCTTATGATTAAAAAGTTGAATGAAAGTAGCATACCAAGACAAAAGTACCAAACAAGACAATGGCGTCTCTCATCTTGGGACGCAAACACTATCACAACGCCCTAATATATTTAAAAAATTAATATTTTTACATGATAATTTTTTAAAGTTAAGTGAATTTCATTTATAAAAATATCAAATTAATTTATAAAAATATTAATTTTTATATAAAATTAATATTTTTACAAGTTAATTTAATATTTTTATAAAATTAAATAAAACTTATTTATAAAATTATTAAATTAAATCATAAAAATATCAATTCTGGATATGTATCTTTTTGTCTAAAATGTGTGGCTGGCCACATACATGCATTAGAGCAAATAGCCAAATAGAGTGCCGTAAGCAACGGGACGCTACGAGCATACGTCAGTTGTTTTCCCTGTTCCTTTATCGCTAACTCGGCTAATTAACGCGGAAGAAGCTTTGAAGATTCTTGGTCCCTTCCATCTCCCTTCATCATGACCATTAATTTCTTGGAAATTTCTACTTGTCGAAAAAATAATAATAATAATAATAATGGAAAATTCTATGCTTTGTTAACTTTTAATCATTTATCTTTACAAAAAGGTGGAGAGGGAGTTACTGGTGCAATTTTTTGGCCTTTTGAAATGGTAAAAAACTGGAATTTTTCATGTATCAGTAGATTTATGTATGCATAAACAGTATAAAAAAAAGAAAAAAATAAATAAAAGATAAGCCGTGTCATTAAAAAATAAAAAGTGGGACCTGTCATTTGGATTTTGATACAATTTTATTGATATGTATATGAGTCATACCATTTGTACATAAAATTATTATTATTATTTTTTTGTTTGAATGGTTAGAGTATCCTCAAGTTAAGTTTATGAGTTAAACGAGACCGAATTTCTCTTCAGATAATTTTAAGAACGCACCCCCACGTTAGCCCGATATATTTAGAAAAAATCTCCTAAATATTACCCTTAAGGTTCAAACTCCAAAAAAAAAGGGAACAAACCTCTTTTACTACCCTTGTATCAGTAGATTCCTAGGACCATAATTTGGAAGAAAAAATACCGAGTTTATTTTCCCTCGGACAAATAAAAATAATCACTCCCTTTCTTTTCCTTGACCTTCCTTATATATATCTTCTCTCTTTCCTCCCACCTTCATTAACACGAAAAAATTTCCCTAGCAACCAAACTTCTCTCTCTCCTATTTATTTCACTCCTTGTTGGCACATCCACCCAATTCAAAATCTTTTCTTGTTTTTAGCTATTCACATGGTTATTTGAGTAACCCATTTTCCATTAGCCCTTTCTCAAGCTTGTTCAATAGTTCAAAATTCGATTTCATTTACAATTCTTGTATGTTTTTAGCTTCTGAATCTTCAGAAACTTGCCCTTTATAATTCAGATTATATTTCTAGCTCTATAATATGGAAAAGGGTATGGAATTTGAGGAGAAGAATTTGATCAATATTGAGCTAACACAAGGGAAAGAGCTAGCTAATCAGCTCAAAACCCATCTTGAAAGTTCAAAAAAATCAGGGGAAACTTGTGAGTTTTTAGTTGAAAGGATACTTTCTTCCTATGAAAAGGCACTTTCAATGCTAAAGTCTAGAGCTTTAATATTAGAAGAGCAATTGCCGGCAACTAGGATGTTGCAGTCTCCTCATTCATTCACTAGTGATAGTCCAAGGAGTGAGATTTCTGATCAATCCCACAAAAATGTCTTCAAAAAGAGGTGAGTTTTGGGCCTCGACCATTTATGGTATCTTACCCGTTCTGTCCTGCAAAGATAGTCACTTTTGCTTTCAGAGTTTTCGACACGTCTTAAAATTCGTTTTTTGTTTTCAGAGTTTTTGACACGTCTTAAAATTAGTTAAAAAAGAAGATCCCAAATAAAAGTGAGCTTTATATATGATTGAATTTGGTCTAAATTTGTCTTGGGAATTTAATTTGCAGAAAGGCATTGCCCCAATGGAGGGAGCAAGTTCAAGTTTCCTTGGGGACGGGGGTTGAAGGTCCTCTTGGTGATGGTTATAGCTGGAGAAAATATGGGCAGAAAGATATCTTAGGAGCTAGTTTTCCAAGGTAAATATATAGAAGCTTGAATATATAACTATTTTTATTTGAAGTGTAAAACAAAACTAGTTTTCATGTCTTTAAAAACTATGTACTATTGATAACTTATTTAGATAATTAGATTTAATTAAATACCCACTTGTTAGTATTTGTGGATTTAATTTGTAGCTCTGTTTCCTGAATGAATGAAGTTAAAATGCTTCACATGATCCCTTAAATGACACCTGAGTTTTCTTATCAAACTATTTAATTAAAGCTACCAACTATGCCACCAAACTTTATAATATAAATACATACATGCCCCACTTGCTTGCTAGTGTTTGTGGATTTTAATATTAGCCTTGCATGCCCACTTGGTTCCTGATAAAGAGAGATTCATGAATGAAGTTAAACATGTTTCGTATGGTCCTTTAAATGACACTTCAATTTTCTAATCAAACTACTTTTAGCATTCAATGATAATCGAGCTATGCCACCAAACTTTTGTCCCTTAAAGAGCAATCCTATCCATTGTACCACATGACAAATTTTCACTTATTATCCATAATATAGGGACTTAATATTTACTTTATAATGTGCCCGTTTGTCAGAGCACTACCCTAAAGCCAAGCACTAAAAAGAATAGCGACAAAGGAAAGAAGTGTCACCAGTCCCAAAATTGTGGCACTTTACATGCACAAACTTGGTCAGTGTCATGTTTATGTAGCAATAGTATTTTTATTTTTCATTAACAAATGGTATTACAATTATGCAGAGCCTATTATAGATGCACTCATCGCCATGCACAAGGCTGCTTGGCTACAAAGCAAGTCCAAAAATCAGAAGAAAATCCATCACTCCTTGAAGTAACATACAGAGGAAGGCATACTTGCCACCAAGCTGCATTGGTCTCACTTGGTAAAAGGCAGAAGAAAGAAAATTATGGGCCCGAAAATGAAAACAAAATTCGGAAACAAACAGAGGAAAAATTCATTAATTGTGAAAAAGGCCTCAAAGCTGAGGAAGTGGAAACACTTCCTTCCTTTTCCTTTCCTTCTGATCCAATCGAATCCGAAAATGTGGAAAACCATTTATTTTCTGTGGATTTGGGGGGAAATAATTTCATGGGTAGTTATTCCCCACCTTTTATAACCCCAGAAACATCAGAGGCCAACTATTTTTCTTTGTCACCATGCAGCAGCCATTTGAACGACTTTGAATTTGCCCAAAATTTGCAAAGCTCAGAATCAGATCTTACTGAGATATTGTCAGCTCCAAATTCAGTAACCAATTCTCCAATGGGGGATTTTGATATCGCACTTGATCAAGTGGATTTTGATCCCAACTTTCCTTTGGACAACATCCTAGAGTTTTTCCACTAGTTTTTTCCAACTATTTGATCAGGCATGTTGATCTTAGCCATCATTGTTTGATAGAGATAAATGTCAAGATAACAAGTGAAAATGGACATCAGATTCTCTAGCTGTGTTGGTAAAAGAGAGTGTTGTGTATTTATTTAGTTAGACCTACCTTTGAGGTGAAGTGTGACTGTTACTACTGTGTGTGTGGTGGTATAGAATTATTTTTAGCCTATTAGATAGAATCTTCTTTTCATGTGGAGTACTTTTGATCTTAGAGAATTGAGTGGATTCCCCGAACTATAGCTTATTTTTCATGAAACTTATCTTTGTATCTTGAAATTTAACATATCCTTTCATCTTTCCAAGCACTAGTCATAATATATATATATATATATAGACAACAATTTCACTTGAAGCAACACCGGATGCTATAGAATGTGGTTGTATGGGCCCTCTCTTAGCAAAAGTGAAGGGCCTCACAATACCGTGTCAAGTATTTTTTGGGCTCCATATCTTCATCTTTACCCTTAATACAGGTAGAAGCCATAAGAGCTTTGGGCTGAGAAAGTCCATAAAAATGCACTCATCTTTTTCTTAATAATATGCAAGTTTAATTAACATGTATTTTGAAGCCTTAACATGTCATTTGTATATAAGACACGATACAGTAAATGTTTAGATTAATATAAATTACTATAAACCTCAAATTATTGTTATATAATGTCTCACTGTGTCTTGTCGGACATTATAACTGTTATATATCGTGTCTTATTGGATACTCTAACTACTTTAAACTTGAAATATGTTATATAAAACATGATCAATTGTATTTAAACATTTATATAAATCTTATACTGTAAATTATCAATTAATTCAAATTATAATTTATGTTTATATGTATATAAATAAATGATTAGTTGACTCACATTCAACAAAGTCTATTATGTCTTGTCTAAGTGGGCGATGCTTCTTAATTTCATTTATGAAGGAGTATGGGCCATGTCCTTTTTCAAAATAGAAAATAACTATGGGAACCAATAAATATACAAGGCCCACTATGTGGATAAATAATTCTATACTTTTAGAGTATGGTGGATATTTTGCTCCCCTTCTCATATATATGTGAGTTCCGTGTGCGCTCCACCACATAGAGCCCGACATGTATGTGAGGGAGGAGCATATTATTCACCATGTTCTAGGAACATGTAATGGTTTTTTCACTATCTGGTCCCTGTCACTACTGTTTAGCAATTCAGTGATAAACGATTCCATCCAACCAAATGACAAAACTTTTGCTCCCTTAAATTAAGAGATCAATATTTTCATAAAAAAAATAAATTAATATTTTTATAAAATTTTACTTACATAAACAGTAAATAATATCCACTTTCATGTGAGCAGAACCAATCATGTAAGATCATCTTGATATCAAATTTGTACTTAAATCCCCCATCAGTAAGCTTTCTAGATCCCCACTCAATTTCTCTTGCAGGTCCCTCCAAGTAGCTGAAATCAAAATAATAATTAATACTCACAAAATAACTATTAAAAAATAAAAACTTGAAACAGAAAACAAAATTAATACAAAGCCAGAAGGTTCTTACTCTTGCTTCAAATCAAACTATGGGTAATTCTTTTGATAACATTTCGCTATTTCTACAGACGATACGTTGAGCTAGCGCACAAAAATCTCCCTTTGATTGATGGTTCCTCCATACAAAAGATATGGGCTTCAGTGACATCCTCAGTATGACAATGGGAACTTTCCCCATTAAATCTTCTGTGTTCCTTAATGCCTAGTAAGCAAGTGCAGTATTACTAATTTGTGATGCTAACAATATCACACCACTGGGTACGGAAGATAGGTAAGTAGTCCCAGTGCTGATAGGGCTAAATTATACGATATTTTTATGCCCTAATACTTAGTTTTTATATTTATTGTATGCTTAAATGTTTAATTATTTAGCTTATTTTGGTTTTAATAGGTTTTATATGATTTTAGTTAATTTATGTTAATTTAGGTAATTTTATTGTATTTTTATATTTATTTTTATTTATGTGTTTTTATTTATTTTTAGTATTTTAGGTGTTTTATTTATTATTATGTGTTTTTAGGATTTTTAGTATTTTTATATTATTTTTATTTATTTTATATTTGATTTTGTAGGGAAATAAAAGTCTAATGGCATTTTTGTAATTTCAGCATAGCTTGAGGGACAAAACTGTCAAAACAGCAAAATCGGAGGGCAAATCTGCAAATTCCGCAAAAATCTGAGGCGAAAATGGTAATTAACCAGCACCGGTGGCATTTCTGTAATTTCCGAAAAAAGATACGACCGCGCAATGCGCGGGGATGGACTGCCGATCATCGAAACGACGCCGTTTCATCACAGCGTACGCGCAATGCGCGCGGTCGCGAAACAGTAGCAGGAACCGGAAGAAAAACGGCGTCGTTTTGAGGCCAATACCGCGCAATGCGCGCGGGCTGATGACGCGGTCGGTTACTGTAGCGAAGGACGCGTTTGTTTGGCGCGTTAATTCTTCCAAATCAGATTATTTCGCGAATTTGCTACTTTTTGATACCAAATTGGATTTTAATTCCAACTAGGGTTAGAATAATAATTATTTTTCTTTTTCTTTTATTTTTATTTGTATTTTAAATCCTATTAGGGTTTGGAAAGATTAATTCCAACTAGGTTTAGGAGGATTTTGGAGCCTATAAATAGAGGGCTTGACACACATTGTAATACACAACTTTTCTTAGAATAAAAATTCTCTCTTCCATTCTTTAGTGTTCTCTACAATTATGAGTAGCTAAATTATTTTTCTTGGTTTAAGTGATTGAAGCCATCAAGATTTATCCACTGTGAGATCTAATTTATTTTAATTGTTCAATTTATATTTTGATTATTGAATATTCTTCTATGCTCAATTTTATGATTGATTTGTTTAATTGCTAGGAGCGCTACTAGTTTATTATTCATATTAATCTACTGCTATTTTTGAAGCAACTAAGTTTAATAATTATTTTGCAGATCAAAAGATTATTTTATCTTAGGAAGAATATTCATCTAAATTAAATGCAAACAAGTGGCTTGTGTTGTTTAGTTCAACGATCTCTCTAATTCTTTATGCTGCTATTAAATTAAATCTTTAGCAAGTGCCGGAGGTTGTTTATTAGTAAGGATATTTAGACCAAGTGGCTCTACTTATGTAAAATTAAGGAGAGAGGAGAAAAATTATTCCACCTGCGAGTAGTTCTTTCTACGGTGAATCTTTAAAATATTAATTGATTTATTTTTGCATCAGGGATCAGTTGTAAATTCTTGATGGTGGATATTAACTTAAACCAAGGCTTTTTCTCATCATTTATTTTATTAAATTACTTGCATAATTATTTTAGTTAATTTGATTTAAACTATTTCTTTGATTCAAAAATCCCCCCAGTTTTTTATTTGCAAAAACATAAAATTAAATAATCATTCTCTGTGGGATCGACTCTTGCTTACACTACTACATATTTATTTTTCAAAAGTAAGATTTTATTTTTGGGTGCTTGCGACATCACACCAAATTTTGGCGCCGTTGCCGGGGAATTGATTTTAATTTAATTTTGTGCTTTTGTAAATATTAATTTAATTTAGTAACTATTCTTAGTTTTTTTTAATTATTTTTCTAGTTTACATATTTTATTTGAGTTGTGCAGGTTGAAGATGGAAATCATGGCTAGGAATCAAACTTTGAAAGAGCTTGCGGCCCCTGATTTGAATCAACAACCTTTAAGCATAATTTTTCCAAATGTAGATGCTAACACTTCCTTTGAATTAAAATCAGGTTTAATCCATCTATTGCCAAATTTTCATGGCCTTGCAGGTGAAGATCCTCACAAACATTTAAAGGAATTCCATATGGTGTGCACAAGTTTGAAACCTTCTGGAGTGACTGAAGAGCAAATCAATCTAAGAGCTTTTCCATTTTCTTTGAAAGATTTGGCTAAGGATTGGCTCTACTACCTACCCTCCGGCAGTATCACCACATGGGAAGAGATGAAAAGACTATTCTTGGAGAAATATTTTCCAGCTTCAAGGGCAGCCAATATTAGGAAAGACATTTGTGGTGTGAGGCAGAACCATGGAGAATCCCTGTACGAATATTGGGAACGTTTCAAGAAACTATGTGCAAGCTGCCCCCACCATCAAATCAGCGAGCAACTCCTCATCCAATACTTCTATGAAGGACTCATGTCTACTGATAGGAGCATGATCGATGCTGCCAGTGGAGGAGCTTTGGTGGACAAAACGCCCGAAGCTGCGAGGAACTTAATCGCAAACATGGCTGCTAACTCCCAACAATTTGGCACTAGGCTTGATTTTTCATCCAAGAATGTTAATGAGGTAAATATTTCTTCACTTGAGCAACGAATTGATAGCCTAACCTCTGTTGTTCGTCAAATGGCTGTAGGTCATACGCAACAAGTGAAAGCTTGCGGAATTTGCGCGGTCGTAGGACATCCGACGGATATGTGCCCCACTCTTCAAGAGGAGTCCCACGAACAAGTGCATGCAGTAGGTGGTTTCCCTGGTCAACCACAAAGGAGATATGATCCTTACGCAAACACGTACAACTCAGGTTGGAGAGATCATCCGAATTCCGGCTATGGAAATCCACAAGGGAATCCGTCTGCGACTCAAAACTTCTCAAGCTACCAACAATACAAGCAGCCATATCCTAACAAACAACATGGCCAATCATCTGATTCTAATGTGTCTTTAGAGGATTTGGTTAAACAAATTAGCACTAACACTTTGCAATTTCAACAGGAAACGAAGGCAAATTTGCAGAATTTGGAAACACAGATGGGACAAATGACAAGTGCCATTAATAGATTGGAGGCGCAAAATTCTGAAAAAGTACCCTCGCAAACAATGGCAAATCCAAAAGCAAATGTTAGTGCAATCACGTTGAGAAGCGGTAAAGAGATCGAAACTCCAGCAAAGACAGAGTCTGCACCAAACGAGACAAGCAAAGTTGAAGTAGACAACAAGGAGGTAGACAACAGTCAAGAGGACGACAATGTTCTAGTCCACAATGGTACTCCTAAGCATAAATTTCCACTTCTCTCTGAGTATAAACCGGTACCCCCTTTCCCTCTTGCTTTAACAGAAAAAAGGACATACGAGAAAAATTCAGATTTATTTGAGACTTTTCATAATTGCGAGGTAAAAATTCCATTGTTAGATGCAATTAAACAAGTACCTCGCTTTGCCAGATTTTTGAAAGAATTGTGTACACACAAGAGAAAGCAAGCACTTAAAAAATATGAAAAGGTGCAAGTAGGAAAGAATGTGTCTGCCGTAATTCAAAGAAAACTCCCTACAAAATGCCAAGATCCAGGAATGTTTACTATCCCTTGTAAGATAGGAGACACGAGATTTGAAAAGGCTATGTTAGACTTAGGAGCATCTATTAATGTCATGCCATATTCTATATATGCTTCTTTGCAACTTGAACCTTTAAATAGAACTGGTACTGTGATTCAGTTGGCTGATAGGTCTAACACTTATCCTAAGGGTATAGTAGAGGATGTTCTTGTGCAAGTAGATAGTTTGATTTTTCCTGCTGATTTTTATGTGCTTGATATGGAAAACGGTGATCAAAATGCTCCTATTTTGTTAGGAAGACCTTTCTTAAAGACTTCCAAAACTAAGATCGATGTTCATAGTGGTACACTGACAATGGAGTTTGATGGCGAAATTGTTAAGTTTAATATTTTTAATGCCATGAAATGTCATAATCCTGTTTACTCCGTTGATGTGAGTGATTCTTTAGCAGCAAAAGTTTCTAAAACTGATGGAAATAGTGAATTGAAAACGACATTTAGTACGAATATTGGGAAAGAGAAAGAGGAGTTAGTCTTGACTGCTGATTTAAAGAAAACTGTGGTGGCTGTGAATGACTCTTCGAACACAGGTAATGATCCATATTTTGACTTACCCGTTTCTAACAAGAACTCTTTACCTTTTGTTTTGCAGGATTACATTCCAGATTTGAAGCCTCTCCCTAATCATCTCGAATATATGTTCATTGAAGAGGGAGTAGAACATTCATATCCACTGCAAGGGAGTTTTAACAAGACTATGATAAATGGAGTAAAGATGGATGAAATGGTCAAAATTCAAGAGGAAGGAGTAACGTAGTGTTTAAGCATGCTGTCAAGCCAATGACGATAAACAAAGGCGCTGCTTGGGAAGCAACCCAAGAAATCAGATTTGCATTTCTTTTCCTTTTTCTTTTTATAGTTATTTGTGCCTTTTTCTTTGCATTTTACTTTACATTGGGGACAATGTAAATTTTAAGTGTGGGGGAAGGGATTTATGATATTTATTTTATTTTTAGGGAATTTTAAAATTTTGTTTCATTTAAAAAAAAAAAAAATAATAAAAAATTAGGAATTTTAAAAAATTTGAAAATTTGAATTTTGTGGGTAAATTCACTGCAAACCCTCACGAGACAAAACTCGTCCACTTGGGGTAACCTTGGGGTTTAAAGGCTTGTTGCACATGCTAAGTGTAACCGTGTTTCCTACGAAAATGGGGTAGTTTTTTTATTTATTTATTTTTATTATTTTTAGGATGTGTCTCTTGAGCAATGAGTTAATTGGAATTTTAATTTTTAGCCAATGATAAAACTTTGATTTTTATTTAATAACTCTTGGAAAAATGATAAATTTTTGCTTAGTTTGAATTTTTGACTTTTTATTGATTATTACTTTGTTTGAGATCCTTTTAAATTTTTATGCACTTATATCCATTTGTTTGAGCTAATTTTAATGAAGAGAAAGTTTAAATGGTTAAATGCTTATGAAAGATATTTTTGAACTCTATATCTTATTTGATCATTATTTAAAGTGAAATATAAGGCAAAATATAATTTGGAAGAGATGATTTAGGTAATTTTTCTAGGATTATTATTGAAAAGAAAAATCTTGTGGTGGGTTGAGATGGAGCGTAAAACGCACTCACTCATAAACACATGAAAAAGCGAGATGGAGCGTAAAACGCACTCGCATGTGAGATGGAGCATAAAATGCACTCACCGTGAAAAAAAATGAAGAAAGAAAATGGGATGGAGCATAAAATGCACCCATTAAAAGAGAAAAAAAAAAAGAAAAAAAAATATATGTGAAAAAATTGATATTGATAATCCTAGTGTGCTTCATTAATTAAAAACCTTTTGATCTTCTGATTTATATTTGTCTGTATTACCTGTAAGTGATGAGAAAAATAAGTATTTTGAATTTTATTGTATGTCTTTTATAAGGTAATTAATAACCGAAACTTATCTGAGTTTTAATTAGTTTGATACATTTGGGTTCACACACACACAAAAGGTCTTGAGTAGAGTAAGATTAATAAATATGTTGAAATTCTAGATTTTGCATGATTTTGAAATTTTCTTTGAGTTGTCATTTAAAAAATCTTTGAGGCTGATGTTGAAATTTATATTGCTCTGTTGCTCAAGTAAGTTGTTTGGTTATTAGTTTTATTTTATAATTTTAATTTTTGTTTTGCCCGAGGACGAGCAAAAAGCTAAGTGTGTGGGTATTTGATAGGGCTAAATTATACGATATTTTTATGCCCTAATACTTAGTTTTTATATTTATTGTATGCTTAAATGTTTAATTATTTAGCTTATTTTGGTTTTAATAGGTTTTATAGGATTTTAGTTAATTTATGTTAATTTAGGTAATTTTATTGTATTTTTATATTTATTTTTATTTATGTGTTTTTATTTATTTTTAGTATTTTAGGTGTTTTATTTATTATTATGTGTTTTTAGGATTTTTAGTATTTTTATATTATTTTTATTTATTTTATATTTGATTTTGTAGGGAAATAAAAGTCTAATGGCATTTTTGTAATTTCAGCATAGCTTGAGGGACAAAACTGTCAAAACAGCAAAATCGGAGGGCAAATCTGCAAATTCCGCAAAAATCTGAGGCGAAAATGGTAATTAACCAGCACCGGTGGCATTTCTGTAATTTCCGAAAAAAGATACGACCGCGCAATGCGCGGGGATGGACTGCCGATCATCGAAACGACGCCGTTTCATCACAGCGTACGCGCAATGCGCGCGGTCGCGAAACAGTAGCAGGAACCGGAAGAAAAACGGCGTCGTTTTGAGGCCAATACCGCGCAATGCGCGCGGGCTGATGACGCGGTCGGTTACTGTAGCGAAGGACGCGTTTGTTTGGCGCGTTAATTCTTCCAAATCAGATTATTTCGCGAATTTGCTACTTTTTGATACCAAATTGGATTTTAATTCCAACTAGGGTTAGAATAATAATTATTTTTCTTTTTCTTTTATTTTTATTTGTATTTTAAATCCTATTAGGGTTTGGAAAGATTAATTCCAACTAGGTTTAGGAGGATTTTGGAGCCTATAAATAGAGGGCTTGACACACATTGTAATACACAACTTTTCTTAGAATAAAAATTCTCTCTTCCATTCTTTAGTGTTCTCTACAATTATGAGTAGCTAAATTATTTTTCTTGGTTTAAGTGATTGAAGCCATCAAGATTTATCCACTGTGAGATCTAATTTATTTTAATTGTTCAATTTATATTTTGATTATTGAATATTCTTCTATGCTCAATTTTATGATTGATTTGTTTAATTGCTAGGAGCGCTACTAGTTTATTATTCATATTAATCTACTGCTATTTTTGAAGCAACTAAGTTTAATAATTATTTTGCAGATCAAAAGATTATTTTATCTTAGGAAGAATATTCATCTAAATTAAATGCAAACAAGTGGCTTGTGTTGTTTAGTTCAACGATCTCTCTAATTCTTTATGCTGCTATTAAATTAAATCTTTAGCAAGTGCCGGAGGTTGTTTATTAGTAAGGATATTTAGACCAAGTGGCTCTACTTATGTAAAATTAAGGAGAGAGGAGAAAAATTATTCCACCTGCGAGTAGTTCTTTCTACGGTGAATCTTTAAAATATTAATTGATTTATTTTTGCATCAGGGATCAGTTGTAAATTCTTGATGGTGGATATTAACTTAAACCAAGGCTTTTTCTCATCATTTATTTTATTAAATTACTTGCATAATTATTTTAGTTAATTTGATTTAAACTATTTCTTTGATTCAAAAATCTCCCCAGTTTTTTATTTGCAAAAACATAAAATTAAATAATCATTCTCTGTGGGATCGACTCTTGCTTACACTACTACATATTTATTTTTCAAAAGTAAGATTTTATTTTTGGGTGCTTGCGACATCACACCGAGTGCCACTAACTAAACTTACCACCTCCTATCCATCAGCAGCAGTGTTGAGATATAATTTATTAGAGCTTATATTTTAATATGGATCAAATATAATTTTTGATATTGGGTTGAATTAATTTTCATGCTATGATGGATTTGAATATTGGGTCGACTCATTAAAGTTTTATTATTTTTTTGACAGTTTGGGTTATTAGAAGAAGATATTATTTTCTCACTTAATGATGTTGATAGGACTCCTGGCGGTACATGAATGAGTATATACACAAAGTCTCATAAGGGAATCACGTAATGTTTTCTACATGAGAAACTAGAGCTATCAAATATCTTACATTTATTTCAGCATATGTTTTGATTATTTATTGTGACGTTTAATCATCTGTATTTATTCTTATATCAGAGCATTTTCGGACGGCCCAAGTCGTGACCTAATCTATGGAGTGTTTAACGACTTGTTAAGTGTGCAAGTATCTCACTGTTGACTGTTGGGTGAGTTCAGGAGGAGAAAGATTCACACGTCTAACACCGAGTAACATTTTTATTTGTGGGAGATGAGAATATGCTACCTTGTCGACGGGGCTAGCAACATGGAAAACAAACTCACGGCCTTCAATTGCCTGATCAAAATCATCTAGTTCATATAAGTCAGCTTCAAAAAGCTTTAGCCTTTTGTCTGCACCTGGAAAGCTCCGTAGAAGGCCTACCTTATACTCACCATCTGAAATTCAAGCCCGAATCGTTATCATCATCAACAAGAACAACACATCGAAGAGAGTGAGAAGAAAGTTACACAAGTTCCTGAGAGTAGCATGAACACTATTGTCCTTTATCTAATAGTTTCTTGACGAGGAAAGAACCAATATAACCTGCGCCTCCTGTAACACGGACCTTTACAGCTTTTCTTTTCCATAGCCAAATTTAAGAAATGTTTGTCCTGACAATTCTTCAGCTAGAAGGAGCCCTTTTGATACTGCTACTAGTATATTTTATCAGGGCCATGTTTTGGGACACAATCACATTTTACTACAACTTGATTCATTAAGAGTTTAAGTGAAAATCTGATGTTACCAACTTGATATAATACAAGCCTGAATTGTCTAGCAGCTAGCACAAAAGATTCATATATATAGACGAAAGCAATCATTTAATTAACCCAATTTTACAATATAATTAATGACATAAACGCTGAATCAAGTCATAAACTACAGGTTACTTAACTATTGCAGAAATATACAATAAGAACATATAATAGAGACAATACATGCTGCTTTGTTTCCATAGACAAGTCCAAAGAAAGGACAACAACATACAATTAATAATACAAAAGTGTGAAGAATAAAGTAATGATCTTGTATCCTAGTAAATTAATAATGACCTATACAAAACGGACAGATGATGTAAGAGATTATACGCAAGTAATCACATAAAATCTCAAATGCTTGACTACACCATTTCTCTGATTCAGAAGATGGAAATAAAACCTTCTGCTAATACCCATTTAAGAGATTAGAACTTTACCACCATAGATAATTCCTTTCAGCTCCTGCTCCCATCTTCCTTTTTTCCCCAGAAAAAATGTTCAGTGTTACAGAGTTTGGTTGCACCCATATCAATTCCAACCAAATGTAAACTCTATTCCATACTTTCCATGACCAAGAACAAAGCAACAATATATTATCATAAATTTCCAAAAGTCAATATATTATCATAAATTTCCTAAATGCAATGACTTTATTCACCATTTTACTTTATTCTTCTCTGAATCAAAATATTCCCAAGTGGTATGCATTATTATACAGCTAACTCAAAAAAATTTTTGAATTTTTTATGTTATAACTTTAACCCAAACATGCTTTTCCCAATCCATATTCTGCAGATTTTTCAATTCTTCCCTTCTCTTGTTGTATCTTCCTACTGACAAAAACCTTTTTTAGGCTTCATTTAAAATTCACACATTAGGGCCTATAAAGTTCTATTCAAGGCCTAACCGTATATATATATATATATATACCTGGGAAAGTTGGGCCTAGTATTTTCAAGTTCAATCCTTAATCCTGATTTCTTGATACTACAATCACCCCAAAAAATAAGAGTTACATTAAAGTTTACCAATCAGAAAATAAGAGTCTCATTTGATATTTTTTAAGCATATTAAATTAATCTGCTTTAAAATGTGCTTAGACGTAATTTTTCAGCAATTTTATTTTCAATTTTCATATTTTAAAATATCATCTTATAAAATCGTGTTTTGGACAAACTTCAATATGTTGTAAAATGAAAAAGAAAAAAAAGTTGGATGGGACTCCAATTTCATGAGGGAGGTGTATTTATCATAATTCTCCTCAATCTCCCTTCATAAACAATATCCAATTTATATTATAAAGTAACCATAATATTGCTTATGATTGATGTTAAGATGGAAAGACAATAATGTGTTTATTAAGAAGAATGGGTTATAAAAATTATTTCTGGGACTTTATTTTCTTTATAGAATTTGTATACAATATTCACTCCATAACAACAGAAGAGTACATGTTACACTACTACTTGTGACACGAGGTTTTAAAATGTTAGCATTCAAAAAATTATTGTTCCATTGGAAAGGAGAATACATTTACATGGTTTCATGGCTGCAAGAATCGAAGGCTATGTTTGGCAACTGAATACCAAGTTTAAGAATTGGAACTGAAAGTACATTCACAATTGCATAGAACTGAAATTTAGTTAAAAGTTTGGCGCTCCATTTCAATTCCCAGGTTTGTAATTGAGTTGCCAAACATAACTTACTACTGAACTCTTCATCCATTCATCAACATTTCCATCATCAAATCATTCCAAGAGTCTATAGGCCCAGGCAAGCACCAATGCAAGCAATCTAGCTGAACTTTCGCATTCTTATCTTTACCAGAAAACGGATGATACGCCCTGTAAGGTCCTGGATGCCCGTCTGGCCTCAGCAGCGAAAGATGAGTTGTATCAAATAGTCTCAAGTTCAACCCCTTCTCGGATCCTACATCCACTGCCTTGTTAAATTCTTCTAACTCAATATCACGCATTGCTTGGTCCACGTCAATTAAATCAACCTCGCCTTCTTTAAATGGCACCGTCCTGTTACAATATCCCCCCGTGTTCCATTCTCCATTCTCAAAGTGATCAGGCGTGGCGGCTCTGAAAAATGTGTACGCCTTGTGCTTCGAACCAATTATGAACTTTAAGGTGGAGTTTATTGCTTTACGATAAGCGTACTCGAATCCTACCTTTGTTATGTTGTTCTGAAGGCAGTTATGACAACCAACAATCGTGTTGTTCTCGTAGTAGATTGCAGTTTTGAGGTACCATTTCCCACCTCCAATCTCTATGTAATCGAAATTGTTGTACTGTTCGAGCCATACAGGGTCAAGTTCGTCGAGATTAAGGTTAGGTATATCTGATGCAACTCCGTTAATGTCTTCAAAAACAGCTGCTTTTACGAGGAAAGGAGACCAGATAACCGAAAGAGTGAAGTTGTACGACAGGAAATACCATCTCCTGGATTTGTATTCCTCATCATGGTAGACAGCAACAGCTTCTTCCACCTGCATGTCATTAGAATCCAATAAGAAAGGCCTTATTAACAAAAAGGTTGTAGGCCAAATCGTATGGAACCCTCAGTATATACTCATTTAGGTGGCTAAGTTGTGTGATAAATTTTTTTGTATCCCGCCTTCTTCTCTCAACCGACCAATGTTATCATTAAAAATTAGTGAATGAGGCGGGATAGTTACAACGGGATAGAACTAGCAAATGAGACAGTTACAGTAACAGATCTTCCAATTTATTGCTGCTTAAGGTAAATTGAAGTAGAAATTTTCGGTTTTGGATCCTAGGAAGATTTCTTAACTTGGACAAGACAATTATTGTAACCACTGCAGATATTTAGATTTTAAATCCTATCTACAAAAGTTAAAAATGAACTCAACTTTTAAAGAGAAGAAAGAGCCCCAGTAAGAAATCCTAACCAAGGAAATGAAACTAAGCAACAGTAAACTTAGCCAACTAATTAATGAGTACTTGAGTTTTATATTATGATTGAAAATGGAAGGTATGGCAGATTTATGATAATAGATAATGGCAGTTGTTATCATGTTAAGTCAGCTTTCTTTGGTCATAGTCACAACAGTTCATGTTAGTTGAAGCTAATAATTATCAAAATACAAATCTCAAAGTTGTGGATGAAACTCAGTGAAACAACTACCTAAATACTCCAAGGAAATTTGGAACAAACGTTGCTGCAAATTGACCATTGAACCACTTAAAATGGAGTAGCTTCCACCATAAAAGCCATGCCAGCTGTAATTAATAATAGAAGTGATGGCATGTCACTGGTCTCCATCATGACCTGGCTACTACTATAAAATCAAATCTTTTTGAACTTTGAAGCTAAAATTTGGCAAAGACAATAATAGCCAAGAACTACCCAAGTCCTACACTGAATTTGATATAAAATAAGTTTGAAATTGGTCATATTTACTCACTTTACTACTTCAAATAGGGTAGGTTGACAATAGAATTCATGGAATTCGTAATAAAGAATAATATTAAAATTGAAGGCAGCCTTACTAGTGCCTGCATAAACTTTTAAGCTACCACACAAAAAGATTTAGCCGAGAATTGCATTTACACTAATATTTTAGCTCATTGGCCAGCTAATTATGAAAGTATGTATCCAATTCCAGAGTCCTAGTCCTTGTACAACTTGTCGATTCTTCTATTCAAATTTAGCCAAAACCTTAGTTCATGATTTGTTTTCAGGTAAATTACGGAGCTTTTACTGGTCCAGCAGCAGGAGAAACATATATTTATGCATCATTTCTAGCTTCAAGTACCAAATTCGAGCTTATATAGGATTTAATGTTAAAATGAAATGTAAATACGGTAAACATTCTGGCGAGTCCCTAGGAATTAGAAAGAAGTAGCTAGAAGGAAAAGAAATTAATCATAAGGCAATTGAAAAGTTTGACTATTACCTCAACCAAATAATAGAATTTCAAAACAATAGAATGTACCTGTGACAGAATGCAAAGCAATGACTGGACGTGATTACGCGAGATTGAATCACCAATAAAGGCCATAGATTTATTTCTCATCAACCACAGAAATCTTTCTGGATTAAACTTGGGCAATTCACAGTCCCGTGGTGCCCACCTCCAGTAAATATAGCTGGAATCAGGCCGCCCATTTCTCATGCAGTTTTGATGTTCTTGAATGGAATGGCAGCTGTTGTTGGTGTAAAATGGACCATTGGAATCGGGAACCCATTCTCCGGTAAAAATATCACATTTCCCTGTAAATAGATCATGTAATTTCATCAATATATACATTGGTCAAAAGACTCAAAACACACCGAACGAATTAGAAACTTCAGGAAGATTACAGACACAATGAAATTAACTAAATAAACAACTAGTAAAGCATATTACAAACACCATGCATTATAATAAAAAATGGACAAACATGTTCTGCTTTTGTGCAGAACACTAGTAAACTACCAATCTTCAGAGCTAAAATTGAGCATCTATGTGTAAATATACATGTGGTAGACAACTTCTTTCAATATCCGACAACTAAATCTTGCAAAAAATAGTTGGAGTTCAGTTTCAAAGATACAAGTTCAATGCAATGGGGTCATCTAATTGTAGCAGCAAGAAACTAAACTGTCCAAAATAGATAGAAGACAGATTGACCCATTATTTTATTCCAAGCAATATCTGCACATTTTTCTCAAATACAAAAGAGTAAGTAAAAATTGAATAGCTACAATGACCAAGAATTCTTATAGAAATTGTGATGCAGTTCATTTTTTTCTCCACAATGCAGAAGGAAATACAATAAAAAAATAAAAAGAACCCATCTTTTTAATTTGATGTCTAATCAATAAAAAACTGGAATTTTAAAATTACCAAATACTTTCCTCAGAAATAAGAAGTGGGATTGCTTCAAATTCTACAATTCATGTATAACTTAAAAAAAGATGGAGCCTTTATAATGAAATTTATAACTAAAGAAAAATAAATATACTCACCATTCTGAGAAGTTTGGCTCTCATTTTCTTTAGGGGGTAAGTTTGCTAGGCTCTCATCCATGTCCAGAAGATCACCAAATTCCGGCGGCTTAGCCACCGGCACCGGCGGCAAAGTTTTATTCAGAAGGAAGTCAGTGTTAGAGTCCAAAACAGGGGGAAACTGGGTAACATTGGGGAAATAGAAGCGATAAGCAAGACACAATACGAGAAAACAAACCACAAATTTAACAAACGTTTGATTATGTTTGTGAGTTAAGGAAAATGGGCAGTAATAATTATTAGCACTTTGAAAGATTTTTGAATTAAATCTCATTGTTTTCAATTGGGTAACTGAAACTCAAAAGATTCCAAGCCTCTGCAACACATGAAGTGAGAGAAAAGGAGGAACAAGAGAGAAAAAAAAATGACTGTTGATTTTGCAACTGGACAAACGGATGTTAGCTTTAGAACAAAGATCAAAGTTTGATTTTGATTTATACTTGTGAACTTGTCTGATAGGTGGAAATGTGAAAGAGCTATAGGTAAGAAAATTACAATAAAGTTGATGATGATGATCTATTGGTCCCCGTATTTGGTGTTATTTTTTCTCTGCCATTAATGAAGTCTTAAATTGTGGTTAGACATCTTCTGAAGATAAAGCACACAATTTCTTCAGAGAAACCATTTTGAAGAAAATAATTTAATTTATTTTTTAAAATGATTGACAAATTTTATTTATTTATTTATTGAACACAATTTACATATTTGAAGGGTTGTTGATATTGTAGACCAAAATTGATCACTTTAATTTGCAAATTTTAAAATAATACTTATCACTTATTCTGAAGTATTGTTTTTATTTTGAAAATACACGTTAATATTTATATAGGAGAAACTATATTATAAAATATTAATCGTGATTCATAATTTCAAAATAAAATTTATGTTATAAAATAATAAGAGTCGTTGAAAATAATAATGTTGTTGAAAAATTTATACAAATATTATTAAATATATATTTATTTAAACAGCATAAATATTATTATGATATTATTAGTAAAATAAATTGACTTACAAACATCTTTATGAGTTACTTTTTCTTGAATAAAGAATCTCCTCTATTATATTTTTCTGTCAATTTTTTCTATTACACTTTTAATGATAAATAATTACATTTAATATATTACAATAATACACATTACAATGGCAGAGATTCATATTATTCTACCGACAAATTGGTTGTTATTAATAACTAACGTCCTACCTCATCATCATATTTAAATAAATAAATTGATTTCCTTTTCAGTTTGGCTGTTTGTCGTGCCTTTCTTTTTTAAGTTTGATGTTAATCGTGAGGCACTTTGCTTTATTACTTCTCCCTGGTTTCCTTCCTTTCGCCTTTTTCTTCTTTTATTTGTTCCATATTCCCTCTTAAAACTAAGTTTATTACACCCCCCCCCCCCCCCCCCCCCCCCCCATTTTATACAGTTAATTTAGAATAACTTGAAATTATTTAATTAAGAAAATAAATTTTAAATACTATAAACTATTTAAAAGTATTATTCCTTTAGTTCTAAAGTATTATTAATTTTAAAAATAATAATTTCAAATCAAAATTAACATAAATTCATTTAAGTCAATATAATTATAATTATCTAAAGGATATTACTACCGGTTATAAGATTTATTATTTTCTAAACTTAAATAAATTATGAAATCGTGTTAGTTTTAAATTTAAAAATATTTTAAATTAATTTTTAAAAAGTCAATATTAATTTTATAATTCGGAATTAGAGAAGTATTAATTATAAAATTTATTATTATTAAATTTTAAATAAATTTAATCAATTTTTGGTTTTAATATTTTACAAACTAACTTCTTAATATCAACATTTGTTTTTGTAACAGAGATATACGTGAAGTTGTCTTCTCATAAAGTTTAGAAGTAACATATTATTATTTATGAGAATTGATATTTTTGCATAAATAGAAAATGAGACTTATTTTTATGTAAATGAAGTTTTATAAAAATATCAATTTTTTTTATAAAAATATTATTTTTTTTATTTATCCGTGTTTGTCACACAATAGATGAGGGCAATCTAGCCGGCTTGATAAAAATAAATGGTCCTTACCAAATGTCATCTAGAAAATTTATATAGATTTATCTATACATATTTGATATTTATGGACCACGTAATTTATGTACCTTTCTTTTTTATTCCTTCCTTCCCATTTTCAGTTGGATAATGACCCATCCATATCCTTTTACTTTTATGAGTGACATGTTCCACCCTTATGAGTCGATTTATTTATTATTTTAGTTTCCTTTTTAATACATGCTTTTTGTATACATGACTGGCAATGCGAAAACATTTACTTTTAAAAAATCTTTATTATGCGACTGCAGGAGAGAGTATTATTATCTATCCTTTGTTAATTTTAATTTCCATTAGAGCACTATCTTTATATTTATTTATAAAAATAGTTTCATTTCGACTTTTAAAATTAATTTGTAAGATTTCAAACTTAGCACGATCTTTTCAAGACAATCCTAACTATTATAAAACATCTAAAGAATATTACTTGATACAAAATTATTCACAATTTTTTTTTATTTTTTTAAAATTTCGCAAATTAACTTTTGATTGGTCATGATATCCATAGGACCATAACGTTGCTTCTTTTTCAGTCAAATCCTAATTTTGTTTTGCTTTTTCCAGTCATCAAGCCTAATCGACTCGACTCGACTCTTTTCTCTGTCTCTCAATCTCTCACTTCGTTTCGTTCTTATTCTGTATCGATGTACCGATGGATTATATATTGTGCAATGACAATTTATTTAAACTTTCTTCATTAAAAAAAGTGTCAGGGCAAGATCAAGAATCATTTCAAACATACTGAATGGTAAGTCCAAAAGTTGGCCATCTCTTATTATTCATTACTAGTGATTTTATAATGCCAGTTTAAAGCATGTCATCTCTCTTAGCATTTCTTTGTGGATTTTATTTGGGACCAAGCCAGAAAAAGTCTACAAGGGGGAGAGATGAGGCCTAAACTCTCACTCTAAAAATGGGCCCAATTCACCTCCTGGAAAACAAACTCCGGGACAGAGAGAACTATTGTCCCAAAATTAAGGGGACCCACTTAATATATATATATATATACACACATTTGTTCTTCTGTATTCAAAGTACCAATCAAACGGCTGGCCCTCCTCCTTCTTTAGCTCAAATCATTGAGGGACACCAACAAGTTAACAGAGAACACTTCCTTCACTTCCTATCCATTTGAGTGTAGTGATTTCAACTTTTCAAGTGTTGAACAATAATTACAAATAACTTATAAATATGAAAAAAATGCTAAATTATTCTTTACCATGTAAAAGGTAATTTTACATACAAAGAATGTGAAAAAATAAAATAAAATATTATATCTAAATGCGGTATTACCAACATGTCCTAAACTCCATTTACAGACAAAGTTTGAGACGGGGAGTAAAAAGTACAACGGAAGAGGAGAAACAAAACACCAACTATTTATTTTTTTAACATATTATGCAGTTCTGAAATCCAGTATTTACATATTTACATCAATTTAAAATCGTAGTTCAAAAAAATTCTCAGCCAAGAAAAACAACCATTGGAGTGAATTGAAAAACTGCAGCGTTCTTATCTCCGAAATGAAAATAAAATTTACAGAATATGACTCGAACTCTAAATGCATTCCTTCCTTTTCACCTAGAAGGCTAGAACTAATACATTCCTCATGGTGTGATACTGTGATTGATAATACTGAGAATTGAAAGAAACACACAAGTTTCTTCTAAGAAGAAACGGCTACAAACTTTAGTTAAATAGAAGAAATGTGCATGCCTTACATATACAGGTGCAGAACAAAGCATAATCCACATTTACTGCACATTCTGACGGCCGTTTAAACAAATCAAAAAACAAAAACAAATAACAGAGAAACAGCTTCAGGACTTAAGAGGCTATCTAATAATAGAATGTCTTCCTCCAAATGATTTCCATGTAGTCAGTTTCCTAGTTATAAAGAGTGGTGTACCTGGACTCCAAGGTACTACTGGCTGGCTCGAGATCTTTCACGGGGGTGGGAGCTCTCTACTTTCTGAAAGACCAGAACTCATGCTGCTGCTCTTGGAGTTTTCATGCCAAATCCATGCTTCAGCTTCTCAACACTGTCAGAAGTTCTTGTTAGTAATGCTTGTCACCATAAACGTATTTACGTAAATAAAGAGTAGTACCATTTCTATGACACAATGTACCAAGTTATTCTTAAGTAGGTTCATCACAAAAGGTGAGGACGAAAAAACTGAGAACTTGACGAAACAGAAAAGTTTATAGGAACATTTGATTTATATGTGAGAGGAGGAAAAACCACACCCATATTTGGCTAGGTAATACTCCATAGTTATTAGGCAATTCGGTCATTGAACAATAGTCCAACTAATTTGCTCTACCAATTGGTTTAGAGATGATACATAACTCCACACCTCGTTACCACAACCGTATTTTACCTTTAGGAATGAGCCCGGATATCATGACCCACAACTTAAATTGCTTCCCCTCGCACCGCAAGTCACAAAACCCAATGTCTAAATTTATAACTGTGGTTTATTTTGATATTTGATATGGATTTAAACTTGAACACGACAATACTTATTTGAGCATGCCAGATTTAAGGAACTAAGGAAATCATCCGCAAGAGGTTTAGGACTTACGTTGGGGCAAGTTTTCCAAGGCTATCGAGCTCTTCACCGGAGTCTTCATCTAAGACTCTCCCTGACATCTCGATAATGTATGATCTATCTCTATCAGTTGGAAGCCCTCTTTTTCCAAGCAATTTCAGGTCTTTCTGGTGAAGCTCTCTCCCATTCACAAACACACCGGTATTTCCACCAGCACAATCCTCTGGCATGGGATAATTAAATTCTTCAATAAACGGCTGCCATAGAAAACAACCAGCGTTAGATTAACATTATGGATAGACAAGTTATCATTAATATGGATCATGATTTATTTGTCCATGCAAGTCGATCTTACGGGAATTATGCCGAGACAAGGTCCGTCCATCAAACCCCAGAATCCAGCTCGGGAATCATACCTGATGCAAATAGGGAACAGAGAGACCATTAAGACTTGAAGTGAAGATGACATTATGTGTTAAGCACAACTGTTAACTGATCATGTTACATGGAATTTAGTAACCAGTTTTTGTGACACATGAATCAAGTGAACCTTAATGCATGGAAGCTAGAAAAGTGGACAGACTTGTATCAACTAAATTTAGACCAGATCAAGATCCAGTTTTATAAACTATTTTCAATTATAAAATTTAAGGGACTTCCTAATACATGCAGATTGAGCTAACTTATGTCAGAACCGTATTTATGACACTATTGTGAAGAAAAAGGAAAGAGTAATACTCCACCAAGTGGCTCCTTGGCGTTTCAAGATGGAACATTAGGTCTAGGTTTTCCCTAAGGATTAACTTGTATAAAAATCCAAGACAAAACTCGTCAAGTGGTACAAACCAAATGTTGCTATTAGATATAAGAATGGGATTTTATTAGAAGGGAAGATACAGAAATCCTAGGGAGACCTCCAAAATCCAAACCGCATTATATATCTGAAACAGATATCCCCCAAAAGCATCAGCACATTAGTCCACATGATGCAAGAAAAGTGTCCCGTAAGGCCACAACATATGACATAAAACCTAATTTAACAGTTATCACTATCTAACCGAAAGCTTGAAATTGGACTTGCTTCGTGCTCAAACTCAATGAGTGCCTAATATATAGAATAAGAAAATCATAACAAAGCCAGGACCTTTTTTCTTTCAAAGAAGCACAGCATCAATTACACAGCAAACCCATTACCTATCCTCACGCTTAAACATGGTACTACTAATACTACAGATATGCATGTCACTCTTTTTTACATTCATAGCTTGCATCAATTCCAGTTACATGACCACCATAAAATTATAAAGAGAACAC
Organism: Hedera helix; assembly: GCA_947179155.2. Lineage (NCBI taxonomy): Eukaryota > Viridiplantae > Streptophyta > Magnoliopsida > Apiales > Araliaceae > Hedera > Hedera helix. The sequence goes on along the minus strand of OX359284.1, from coordinate 42,578,700 downwards.
TGATAGAATCTAAAGCAAGCATGTCTATGAAGAAAAAAATAGCACCTGGAAAAACCAAATTTCAATTTTTTTTTCTAGAAGTATATTCTTACCAGTATTGTCCAGGCTGGATCGTTCCAGCTATCTTTTCAGCCTTCTTAACCAACCGATCTGGTATAGGATGCCCATTAATTGTAACCTTAACACTTTCCTGGTCAAAGTTTTGATTAGATCTAGATTTGTCTTTAAAGCTCTTTTTGATGATACCTGCAAAGAAAGATGCACCCCCTTTCTTCAATCTCAGTTGATCTTCTTCTCTGCTCATATCCCCTGATTCGAGGGATGTTCCTGTATTAGAGTACTCATTGGAAGATATATCCAACTCAGTCGCCACTGCAGCATCTTTCATCGAATTTTGTCTTGCGCTAACTTTCTTGGGTATAATTCGCTCCTGTTCTGACCGATCACTTCTGTTTCCCTTTCCAAAGCGGTTCACCACATTGTATTTATTTGAGTACTCAAACTGATCTTGAAGTGGTGAGCCTGAAGGTGGTTGAGATGGGTTGGCTTCTATCGGAAGCTCAGTGGAGTTGGATTCCATAGGAAGCTCAGCAGAGATCGCTTCTTTTCTTGGAATAATCAAAGTGTCTGGGTTATCCTCATCCCTGGAAGTGCAGGAAATTGTAGAATGAAGGCTCCTCATATCGCCAGACTGATTTGAGCTTAAACGGCCCGTTGATGATGAAACTGGTTTTTGATCCATTGACTGAAATTCATAACCTGAGTTATCATAATCATCCGAGGAAAAATCCATGCTACCCCAATTTGCATTGGCATGGTAATTTGAACTATCTTTTTTAGTCGCCAGATTAGAGATATCATCAACCTTTGTAGTAGGTTTCTTCGCTACTTCATAAAGAGAAATAACAAGTTTATTGTCAGTAATCACTAGAAGGATGACTTTAGAGCATGCTGCACATCTCAATTTCCTTTGACTTTTCTTTGTGCGCAAAATTTTCTTAGGAAGTTGGAGCAACTCAAAACAATTGTGACATGCAATGAATGGAGCACCACCAGCAATGGGGTGACAACGACGTCCACCAGTCGCTAATAGCACCCTTGGCAGACGCTGACGATTAAAACCACCCACTTCAAAGTTTGAATCATTAGGCCATCTTGTGTTTGGCTGTGAATTATGAGAATTAGGTTCAGGGAGGTTGGCAAATCTAGAATTATAATCCTGCAGACCAAATGCACCAGGATTTTCATGATGATAGAACATTGGATTGTTTGGAACATCAGAAAACCTTTTATCATTGTAGACAGAAGGTGGAACTGGTTGGCGAACACGAGGGTGTTTGTTGTAGCAATGCAAACAAGAGCAAGATGGTGGATGAGGGTTTATATTATGCGAATATGGTTCAAGCATATCGAAATTCACCATATCATTATGCATATACCGTCCAGAGAAGTATGGATGAGATGGCTGATGTTGTAAAGGATGAGGTGCTTGGTGTAAAGGTCGACCAAGCATTTGGGACCTAAATGGATCCTCGAAACCTTGCATTTGATTTGGAGAATGAATGGGATGATAAAAACTATGCATAGCCATTTCATGACTATTCATGAATGGAGGTGGCTCAGCATAATGGCTGCTATAAGAAGGTCCTGCCACATGTTTATCAGGGATCGAATACTGCATTGACGTCCTTTTCTGCCCAAAAGAACCATCAGGAAACGAATTCCCAGAACCAACATAAGGATCCTGATAATCAACCCTCCTATCCATAGGAACTTTTTCTTTAGGTTTTTCAGCCACATTCACCCTACTAAGTTGATCCTTCAACTCATCCAACTTCCTTAACAGCTCAGCTCGATCTTGTTCAAGGTACTCAACCTTCTTTAACTCATCAAGGTCACTCCTATTCTTCATCGGTACAGCTACTTCGGCATAATCATAATTAGATCCCAACTCATAATTTGAAGGAACCTCTTCCGAGTACTTTGAAGTTGAATATCTCACACCTCCTACATCAGCTCTCTGAGTGCTACGAACCGGTTCCATTTCACTTCTCTCACCAGTTCTCCAATCCGATATACGCCCTAATCTTCTCGACCCATTTGCATTCCCAACTCGGGGAATCAAATCCTCAAATTCTTTACCCATTTCATCTATGTTCTCATCCATCTCCTCTTCATTCTCACCAACCCATTTATCAGCATTAGTTATTGAATCATTCCTATATTTGTCAGGCATATCACCCAAAATCTCCTTGCTCTCATCAACCCTACTAGTAGAACTACCATTTGACCTAACATCATTTCCAGACCCATCTCTCAAATTCGACATTTGTTTCTCCATTAATTCGAAATTCTCGGATGTATTAGGAAATTTCTCCAAACCCCCTCTATTTCTTTCTTCATCTAACTTCTCTGACAACATATCCTGCTCAACATCTATATTCTTCGCTGTAAAAATTAGAACCAACAAAAAATACCCTTTTCAAACACAACCCATAAATATCAAGGTAACAAGTATAGCAATTTTCATTTTGTAAATAAAAAATCAAACTTTGACCCATTCAAGGAATAAAAATCCCAGCTTTGACCCCAAAAAATTACAACAAAAAAACACAAAAACATTATTTTTAAAGAAAAAAGAAACTCTAGTAAAAATCAATTCTTTCTATATTTTCTTGGGTACCCAACATAAATTAACATAGAAATAGAGAGAAAATCAAGAAATGAGAAAAAGGGTACCTCGAAGAACAGTACCACAACCACCGCACTGATAAACAGAGTAATCTGTGAGCTCTGGAAGCAAATTTTCACACTTTGGGCAACGAACTAAACGAACTATTTCAGGTTCAGACATTGTAAAGCAATGCTAAACAAGCTTCAAGAAGTAATTCTTTTATGAAGAACAAATTTTTTTTTATGTAACAGAAATTAGAAGGGAAAATTTCAAGGAGAGAGAAAAATTAGGGAATCCCTTGAAGATTGAAGGAATTGTACTTGGGATTATGGCTGGAAAATAGAAATTGAGCAAATAAAATACTTTTTTGTTTGGAGGAAGAGAGCGTTCTGAGAAAATCTGAGTTCCTCTGCAGCAGAAGAAAACTTTTACCCGCTGCAAATGGTCAAAAGAAAGAAAAAGGGAGAGAGAGAATATGAGAGGGCGTTCGGACTTTGTCAGTTGAGAAGGAAAGAGCAAATGGGGGTGCTTTTTCACCTTTTCTTTACTATTTCCTCCTCCAATATATTTTAAACACTAGCAGAATTAAGGGCCCGTTCCCGGATGATTTATTTTAAACTAACTTATAAATTAAAATTTTAAATAAATTATAGATAAAAATTTCTGATATTATTTTAATTTATAAATAAAAAAATAAATTATAAAAATATTTGGCTAAAATAATTAAAATAAAATATAAAAACTAATAAAATTAAGAAAAATAAATCTTTACAATTGATGAAATCTTCTTATTTTAAACTCAACCTCCGATCTAAGGAATTTGTTTGAGATCAAAATATGTTATATTCCAAAATTGGTTGTAAGTGAGTATGAGATATCCCCATGAGCTTAAGAATAGCAAAAACAAAGTTTTGATATTGCGTATCAGAAAGAAGAAAGTAGAATATGAACGCATTTATAAATTTATTCTCATCAAAATGGTAGAATTAACGGTTAATAATGATTTTTCACTTCCTCCTTCCTTCCCCTAATCTTCTGTCACTTCCCTCTCACTTTTTCCCTCCATTGAAACCTCCATGGAAATTAACCACTGCTCTCTATTATCCAAATACAAAACTACTGAAAACCCATCAATATTCAACTCTTTCTTCACTCTCAAGAAATTTTTAATTAAATCAAGAAATTTCAGAAACTCCATCAAACTTAAATACAATTACAACAAAAGTATACTTGTATTTATTAGGAGGGAATTTATTTATTTAATTTTATTTTTGAGTCATTGAGAGATTAAAGGTTGTATACTTATGATTAAGTTGAATATTCTTTAATCTTTTTAACAAGTTCAATTTACAAATTAAAACAGAGGCGTAGTGAAAATGGAAAACAAGTTGAATATTCTCTTTGTTTTAATTTGATTTTGATTGCAGCCAAATCGTGGTTTAAATGTGTAACACCCCGAACCAATCACTTGTCCGGAATGCCACACGCCGCAAGCCCGAAGGACTCGCAAGGCAACAATATCAAGAGCGCAGCCCAAAAATCACACAACGATACTAGACTTAAAATCGAACAATCTTTCATTATCAAATTTCACATGAGTTCAAAAACTAAATACCGAAAACATAACTTCGGAGACGCAGCTCCCTTAAACAAAAGTCTTATCAAATTCAAAATACTAATAACGCCATAACTAAAAGGACTTCAGCCATCCACAAAAGCATCCACATTGTTCGACTCTTAACAATGGACCCTGTAAAAGTTAATGTAAGGGTGAGCGGTGAAGCCCAGCAAGTAACAATCTTCACTATTTAGGTGGATCAAGTACTATTTGCAAAACACTTTTTCGAAATACCTTTTGTTCAATAACAGTAATAAATATACCTTTTTGAAATAACATTTTCTTGTTCAATAACAATAGTCAATATTTACTTTCAAAATCAAAATCAATAATTACAAAATACAATTCAAAGACAAATTTCGATAAGCTCAATATATTCGATCAACGATTTCGATAAGTTCAATATATTCGATGTATCTTTTAATCCACAGAACGACTAAGGTTACAGCAGCCCTGTAACACGACCCTTATATTCGATAATGTTAATGATACGCCCCCTACTAAGGTATCTTATCATGCACGCGCCCCGAAGAGCGCCCCCCGAAGGGTATCTAATGGTGTGCGCCTTAGTAGGTCCTAAATTGTTCCGGAACTAGCGTAAACACTAACGATTTCAATACATAGTCGGACTGAGGTTTCTAAAAGCAATTTCTCAATATTTTCGATATTCAAAACTATACTTATTTCACAGTTCAAAATCATATAATCTCATTTTCTAAATCAAAATTCTATTTTAATACTTGATCCGGGTTTTTAACAAAATATAAGTGTAACATTTTCATTCAAATGGAAGCCTTAAATAAAGAATAACAATATTTGAAACAATACATTTAGGCATCCGAATAATTTCTAAAGCATACATAATTATAAACGATAATTTTAAAATACTAAATAGCTCGGAAAATCACTTACCTCGATATCGCTGAACACAAAATTAATAGCTGAACAGATCCTAAATATAAATTCAGGACAATTAAACGTTATTAGAATAATTCTATTATGCAACATTCTTCTTATTCATTTTAAAATAGCTATAAGTATATCTTAAAATATTCTTTCAATCTTTAATTATTTTCCAAACAATTAAACCATTATTCCAAAACTTTAAAGTTACTAAAATAATAATCTAAAACAATACTTAAAATCAATAATATTAATCCAAAACTATTAGCTATTAATCTAAATACAAAACAATAATTAAAATCAATAATACTAATCCAAAACTATTTACTATTAATCTAAATACAAAACAATAATTAAAACTACAAAAATAACAACAATTCAAAAATACTAATTACTAACAAAATATACTAACTACTAACTAACAAACTAAATACAATACTTAAAACAATAATAACAATACAAAAATTTAAATATGAACATACCCGAAAATACGAGTACCGAAGATTGTCTACGCCCTCGACACCAAAATTTTTAACTAAGGAGGTCTTTTATTAAAAGCTCTCCCACCACAAAGCCTTTCTCAAAATGAAGGTCTTAATTGTTGGTGTGGGAAAATCAAAGGGCTAAGCCCCCCCTTATATAACCTTAGAAAGGGTAGAGTTTTTAGAGAATACATGATGTGGGACTTTGAAAAAAGAAAAAAAAAAAACTTTGTGGGTATTACAAAATGGCAAAAGGATATAGTAGAAAAATAACCCTTTTAAAACACGTGTATGATTTAAATGTTAGGGTACAAACCTCATCAAACACATAAACATTATGAGTTTGTTCAATTACCGACGTGTTTTAGTACATTCCATTTGAAGTTCAAATTTTATTTTATTTTTTATTAATTTGAAGCACACACTTACACAGTTTGAACTTAAAATCTCTTACTTAGCAAAAAGCCTAAAATATCATTGAGCCAAAGACTTTCGGTTAAATATTACGTTTATAAATTAAATAAATTGTACTTAAAATAATTGCTATTAAACAAATAAATTTTTTACATGTGTTTGAAAATTTTAAAAAATGTAAACGTATTAAACACTATATACGACACTATATACGTTACACTCTGTATAATTAACAAACACCTAAAAAAAAAAAACAGATTTGTAAAAACAACAAGGAATATATTGTAACAAAATTCCAAACAGAATAGTAGATAGTAGTAAAATTCTACAATAATTGCCCATTAATCCATAGGAGTATTGCCTCCATCTCAAGCGAGAGATGTTAAAATGAATGCAAGGTAAAAAAATACAGGTAAGGTTAAAAAACTTAAAATTGTGTTTTATTATTAACCATTATTGACCCAGAAAATAAAAAATTAATATTTTTATAAAATTTTATTTATATAAAATGGACTCAATTTATTATTTATGTGTGCGAGAAATATCAATAGAAATAAGGTGGGAAATGGATAAACATGCATGGACCAGCATGGTAATGGTAACGTAAACACCAATTAATTCTCTTTTGTGTGTCTGATTTTTCTGACTTTTTTAAATCAATCAATTTCACTCTCTATCTCTCTTCATATCTATGCAATGTATTTTGTCAAACCCACACCAACCACAGTACGGTATATATACATACCCTTTCACCCTTTAAAATTGGTGAGATTATTTTATATTTTTTTAAAAAATAAATATTATAGTTCGCCCTTTTATATATTTATAGAGTTCGTCTCTCTCTGATAAAATTTACAAATATATGAGAAAATAGTATATTATTCATTTAATTTAAAAATATAGAATAATTTTTTCTAAAATTGCCGACAATATTACGTTGGGCCCACTATGCATAAAGCTAGACGGACCTATATCAATTATGATTTGACTTTCTGAGCACACCCAACACGTTATAACTAGAGCTCTATGTGGTTATTGCACTATTTCCCGTAAGGATGGATTCTTTTCATTATTTATTATGTTTATTTATTTATTCATAAAGGTAACTGACTGACAGCTATCAAATGGCAAGTAGGGGTGATCATTCGGTAAACTCGAAAACCGAAAATCGAACAGTAAAAACCGAAAACCGAATTATCCAATTTTTCACTATCCGAATAATAAACCGAAATTTGAAATTAACCGAATAACCGAATACTGAATAACCGAATTTATAATTCTGTTATTCGGTTAATAACCGAATTTGACAACAGTTTTGCACAGATTGTTTGACAAGGGAATAACTGGAGCGGCGGAGCCTGATCAACTAGCATCTTCATGGTTTTCTTTCACTTCTTTCAAATGTTTACTAGTAAAAAATAAATTAATGCAATAACCATCTGCATTTTTTAATTCTAAAATCCTTACTGATACATTTTCTTGTAGCTCCAAAAGCCAGAGTAAAGCTTTTTTCACCAAAGCAAAACCTCAAAACAAGAAACTACTCCAATAATCAGTTAAAACCAGATGGTCCAGATTCACAACAACTATCACTACTATTACTTTAATAGAAGTACACACTTCTATTACTTTAATAACTTTATTACTCCATCTACTTCATATAACACCTAGAATTAGATAATGCCTGGCCTACTGGATGATGCAATTCAAAGTTCTATTTTATCTTTCAGTTGTATATGGGAAATGTTATCTTCGTACCATGGATCATCATCGTCAAACCCAGAAGCCTTCCTAATCAATGCGAGGTACAGAAACCCAGAAGCCTTCCTAATCAAACCCAGAAGCCTTCCTAATCAGAGATGACGGCATAGGCGAGGTAGCATCACAACGGGTGCTTGGAAGACGACAACAGCGACACTCTTCAATCGTCTTACTAATTAATTCTGGAACCTCTATCAATTTTATTTCTGCATCCAGGTCCTTAACCTTGCTACCCATTCACGGCTAAGAAACAAGTCATGGTGAAAATAAAATGGAGAGAGAGTCTGATGGGGATTCCATGGCAACGCAACAAGCTAACGGACGACGAGGCAGCGTGGCAAGGCAAGGCAACGATGATTTGATTGTGAGATTGAGAGGCAGAGAGAGGGGCAGAGAGTTAAAGATCGGGATTTGGGGGAAATGGGGAAATGGGAATGGCGAATAGGGGAGGGAGTATTTAGGTCACTTTACTGCTCAAGAGTCAAGGACTCAAGAGTCAAGGGGGCAACTGGGCAAGGGGCAAGTGGGCAAGGGAGCCTCAGCGCTTCTTCTTTTTTTTTTTCTTCCTATTTCGGTTATTCGGATAACCGAAAAATTTAAAATTAATACCCGAAACCGAAAACCGTAATTTAAAACGGGTATAACCGAATTTGTAAAAATAACCGAAAAACCGAAATAATTCGGTTAAAAAAAATCGATTTTGTTCGATTTTTCGGTTTTATCCGTTTTTTGCTCACTCCTAATGGCAAGGAAAAAGTATGAATTTATAAAAATTAGTAACAAAATAAATAGTAAAATATATTTTAATTATTACAAAATAAAATTTATATTAAAACTTATTTTTTAATAATTAAAATAAATATAAAATTTAATTTTTATGTATATAATAATGTCCTATGCCAAGTGAATATTTGATTCTCTCCCATCAAATCTAAACTCCTTAAACCACACGAATTCAAATAAGTTATTTTATTTTAGTTTATATTTTTGAAAGTGCTATTTTCTTATAGTGTATAATATAATATATAATATTAAATAAATTATTATTATTATAATATCAAATCTTATTAGCAAAAAAATAAAATTCAAAAACTTCACATAAAAAATAAATAAACACATTTAAATAATAATCGAACTTGATATTTACTACAAGTTACAGTACCCCAGTCTCGCCTATTAAACAAAAATCTCATCAGCCTTTTATTTATTTAATTAAACTAAACAAATTCAAAATAAGTTTTACAATTTAACTTAATTTGAACTCAAAATTTAAGCCGATTATTTCTATATTTTTTGAACATCTAGTCCAAAATATTCATTATCCCTTGCAAGCATTGAATAAATATATACAACTAAAATAAATCTTATTCAATCGAAATAATATGGATAATTTTATGTGTGGAAATTATGTATTGTACAAAAATATTATTATCTTATATAGTAAATAATAAAAAAATAATGCTATTACTCTTGTTAAATATTGAAAAAAATCATCAATTTTATGCGCATATACAGTTTTACGTAAATAGAAAAAATAATAGTATATGAGCCATATTATTTAAATTATTAATAAAATTTATAATTATTTTTATTATTCAAAATATAAAATAATAGCGTTGAATATAACTATTTGCTCAAAGATATTGAAAAATATTATCCGAAATTGGTCCGTACAAAAAACTACTCGTCATGAAATATAGCACTCCGTAAGCACTACATCACAACTATATATTGTTGAATTTATTAATTATGGGGCACAACGCAATACAATAAAAAATTGTAATATTAATGTCAAACAGCTATACTAATAAAAAAAAATCCTCCATCCCAGTTTTAATTTAATCCCTTGATTATTAAGCAACGTCAATAAAAGATGTCAGGGAATAAATTTTGTGCACCTACGATATGATATGTGATGTGATGTGATATATATATATATATATATATATATATATATATATATATATGTATTATTAGTTTTATTTTAATCATAAAACCTAGTTAAGGGAGTATTTAATTTTAGTCAAATAAAATTGAATCGATTAAATTTTTAAGTTGAATAGTTAAATTTAATTTTTTTAATTTAATAGTTAATTTTTAACTGAATGAAATAAAAAAAAATTAAAAAATATACTAATTATTATATTAAATAAATTTATAACAATTTTTAAATTTTTTCAGAGGGATAAAATAGTAAAAATATGTTATTCAGATGTTTTAGATATGTCACTTATTAAACCTCAAATAATTTTTTTCATTCAATATCCATAAATCTACTTCATTTAGTTCATTCAAATTATTTAAGCATTCAAAATTATTTCATTCAATTTTTATCAAACACCCCCTTAGAAGACCAAAATTTGATATATATATATATATATATAGTGTCCATCCACATTAATCGATTACCGAAAAGTACTATTTTAACTACAAGGTCAATTTCTTTATTAAAAATTACATACCACAACAGTTTATTATGACAAGGTTAAATTATTGATTTTGGCCATGCTGGCCTACCGCAATAAACTATTGTGACAGAAGCCAAAATTTGATTATTGGACAACAATCGATTACTGTGAATGAACTATCGTGTATGTGTGTGTGTGTGTGTGTGTATATATAACTAGAAAAGATAATCAATAGGTTTACATTTTCTGATTATCTCTACCCTAGTTGAAATAAAAAGGTAAAATGTTCCGTTCACCAAAATTTGAATTAGAGTAGTAAAACATTGACTAAAATGAAGATACGAATGGTAAAAATATTATTCTCCATATTGCTTACAAGAATGGTTGATTTTGTACATATTAAAGTCTTACACGGTCTATGCATAAAAAAAGTAATCCCTATACAATACTCTTTTTACTCGCTCTCTAAAGTAAGTATAAAATTATTATGCATTTTTTGAAAATCAATATCAAACATTTATTTGTTGACTTAGTACGGCGAGGACTTAGAAGTCAGTCAACTCACACAAGTATATACAGCCAGCTTCCGATGTCGCAATTAAAGGGTCCATCAATAAGTTGGTAGAATAAAGAGGCAAATAGATACAAAATAGTATTGAATTTGGCTTCTTCTTTTTTTTTTTTAAATTCTTTTTAAAACTTTGATGTGGGTGATAATAACCCACTACTGATAAAATATCACGTGTTATTTCTATATTCTTATTAATAAAAAATAATATAATAATTTCATTCACTACGGATTCTACAAGCATATTAAAATTAGTAACGATTAGAATTATTAAGAAGTTTAACCATCAAAGGATATGTTATAAATAAGAATGCTTTTGTATATTAAAGGTAGGCTATTTTTACTTTAATAATAATTTTCTCTCTATATCAGTGTTTTGATTTAAACATTAGTAAGGATATTTAATAATAAATTCACTAAAATCCTAATTTGAAGACCCACCAAAATTCATTGTGAATTCAAGCTTAGTATGATGATAGTATATTGAATGAAATTAACTGGTCTTAAACTTTTCCTTTTCTGTTAACAATTTCATCATCTTCACATCTTCAAATTAAGTAACACCAACTCCTTGCTTAAAAAGGTTTAAAAAAAAACTCCTTGGCGTAACTGCAAATTAAATTTATAATTCAAGTGTCAATGTATTATGGCAAATAGTTCCTTTAAAAATCACTGTTGGTCAAAATTTTATTTTACTTCCAAAAATACCCTTAATGTGGTCTTTTTTTTTCCCCTTTCAAATCTTATGAATCTCGTGTTAAGTATTTCAAGAATTACTATCTACTTTTTATAATTGAATTTTACTTTTACAATCAAAACGATTACAATAATAACTTCAAATTATTATAATTATTTCATTTTTGGACTAAATATAATTTTATTTATAAAAAAAGAAAAGAGGATTGATATTTTTACAAATAAATTTGATAGTTCTACAAAGGTCTCCATACATGAATAGTAAATATAACCCACATTCGTGTGAGTAACGGGTTGTCAAAATATCAAACTGTTATTGTAAAAATAACAATTCTCTAAAAAAAATATTTATTTATGTCAAATTTTCTTGATTCCCCGCGAAGAAAATTGAGGTCTAATTATAATAATATTGAAGGAGTAAACATGGGGACCATTTCATTCGGCCGCGGGAAGTACTAAATTATATGGATTGGATCAAATCAAATTTCTCCCAATTTGATTTCTGCTATTATAAAAAGTAAGGCCGGTTGGGTCAGAATTGGTCAAGTTTGTGACCAAGTAAATGTGTCTAGAGGATCAAATGGACGACACACAACCTTTTTTCTTGGGTGCAATTTAGCCACTTAACTGCAGGGCTTTAACCAGAAGCTTTATTGCCTTCTACTGATGGGCTGACTGAATTTAGAGAAGGCCTTATACCACAAACCAAATGAGCTTCTTCTGTGAGGGCTTCAGTAACTTTTCCCTTTCTTGTCCAAATAATAATCCTGCTTTGAAGAGGCCCATTATGGTAAAGTTTCTGGCTGTTTTAAATAATTAATTTGTTACATTCTTGATCAATGAATTTCTTGTGTGGCTGTAATGAATTATCTAGAGTCTTGTGGTGATGGATGTGGTGTTGATTATGAAAATCTTCTGTATCTAATGTATAAAGCCGGAGGCCCGACTATGTAAACAATTTTTTACTTTTCTTAACTTTTAAGATAATTTTTATTTTATCTTTTTTATATTAACATTTTTATTCTTTTATTTAGTCTATCAAATTTCATAAAATTCTTATTTTATCCTCATATAATTTATATACCCAATGCATGCGCCACTAAGTATTAGTAAATTTAAAGTCGTATAATTTTTTATTGTAATCGTTTGTTTTTTGACATTTAAATTATAAAAATTTATAAGGCCCCCTCTATCTCAAGCCCCAATGAAATAGAGTTAGGACTGAGATAGGTCGGGTAGATTTGGTCATTCAATATTCAAGTATAACGATATTTTGGATGAATTTTTGCCATTTTAGTGGTAGATTATGTTTAGTTGGTTTCTCTACTAAGCATTGCTTAATGCATATACACTTTCCATGTTTATGGGAAAAAATGGAAGTAAAAAAATTGAACCAAGGCAAGGCGCGTTTAATTTAAAAACACCATGCACAAACTATAAGATAATTGCTAGTTTGGCAAAATATATATCAAATTCCAAAAAGAACTAATGACTTTAATGAACATTCATTTATCAAAGATTATCGCGAAAAAATTATAAAAAAGAATAGTATCCAATACATAAGACTTTCGCAAATATGTACATGATCTACAAAGCAGAAATTTTGAAATTCGATCAATTCATCCATGCGCTAATCCTATTACAAATCTTTCAAACAAATCCCACTTTTCTTCTCCTTGAGCTTTTCCCTTTTCTTGCCTTCAAGAAGCTTCTTCCTCCCCTTCTTCTCCACAATTTTGATCCAAAATTTCACCATAAAAGAGCCAACCTTTTTCGACATGGTACTCTTTTCGGATGCCAAATGCATCATCAGAGGAAATTCACCTGTTGATGCTGATGATAATCCTGCATTTGAAGCACTAGCTGTGGAAAATGATAGCCTTCTTGATGATCCAAAAAATGGAAACTTCATTATATGGCTGTCAATTTTATTACCAATTGCAACCACTTCATATGTATCATACAATGAGCTATTGCAGTGGCAATCCCATTTGATTACACCCACATTTTCCTCTTTTTGATCCATTTGGGATATTTTGGACAAAAAAACTAGACATGTTCTTTTGAAAGTTGGCAAACTATAGAGATTCTTAAGGAGTTCTAGATTTCAGCTGCTCAAATTAATAATGCAAGCCATTTTATATAAATAAGGAAATGGGAAGTCAAATTGCCTTGCCTTCCATAGTTCCATATGACTTAAAATAGTTTAAATCTATTTTTATTGGGGATAAAGTTGTCATTTTGGACTGGATGGGCATCTCTCAATGATCAAACTACAGCTATAATTGAGTCCAAAGTTTATTAAATAAAAATGACAGATCTATTAGCCATTTATTATTTAGATCATTAGTAGAAAATGTTAGTATGATTAGCTCAAGTTGTGCATCAGGACAACACTAGCCTAAATAACATGTGCACCGACGATGCATATGGGTGGTCAATTTTATTATGTTAAATACAATGCTTATTATGAAAAAACTTTATTCATAAAGCAATAATGTGAGACAAATAAGTTATAAGTTATTTTTAATAAGTATATTTGACCAAATATAACGACGACTTTATTTTTTTTTCCTTTGCTCTTTTCTTATACTTCACAGTCAAAGACTTTCTGAATTTCCAAACAAAGCTTTATTATGGTATTTTCACATTTTCTATAGGCCATTCGATGCTAACAAGATTAGCCTTTAAATTTTATATATTAATTATTTATTGTTTATTTTTCAAAATATAAGTATATAATAACAACATTTTCCATATCAGGAGACTAAAATTTGTGGTCAATAACAAACAAAAGTGCGGTCCAACCAACTCCCACTACCACAGTGGATAGTATATGTAGATCACAGTAATCCAAATCAATATCTTAGCAGCAAGAGGACGACTTCATCATAAAACTATTTCTTCAAATAGATCATAAAAGAGTTGTTAATACTCCCACTCAAATATATTTTTATGTTTAATTTTTCTAAAATTTAAAGATATATTGTTATTTTAAAAATATATAACACCGTTGTTACTAAATTTGTAACCAACATAAAAATATATTTAAATATATAAAATTATTCTTAAAAATTAAATTTGGAGCAGATGTAGTGGCGTACGGGGGAAATGGACTGGCAAGGTCATTAACATTCCGTCACTATCCACTAGGACCACTAGGCTCTACTTGTCTCTTTCTCCCAAGTGGAAGACTCTGATAATGGCTTACAACTCCCATTTTGTCACTTATTTCTTCTGTCCAAATATGAATATATAGTCAAGATTTTGTGTACGAAATTCTGGAGGAAATTAGATAATTGACATTGACAAAAGCTATCAAAATTTATATACCTACATAACAAAGTTTTGAGAATATAGGCACATACAGACTGAATTACATATGAAAATGTTCAAACTACACTTGATACCAAAGCTCAATCAATAGGCAGTGCTAAAGTAGTTCTTAACAACATTGTTACATAGAATCTGCAGCACCGTGTTATTATTGGGGCCGACGCACCGCGGAGTTTTGAACTGGCTAACAGCACCTCCCAATCCTACAAAATGATCAAGAATCTCATGAAAGGTTCCCCTCTTCAAGACTCGGAGCTCGAGCGCTCCAATGGCATTCACTTTTCGGGAGCTCATATAGCCTGCGTCAACAAATGACTTGTCCAAGCAATTACAGCACTCCTTCAAAACCTCCTCATTTGCTTCGCCACTTATTTCCCAAAAGATGACATAATGACCAGGATCTGTGGATAAATCAACACGGCTTGTGAAATCCACAACTTCGAGTTTTTCTGCAGCTAGCAGTTTGGTTGCTGCTTCCACGGAGAGCTGTAAATCTTTTTCTGTGTTCTTATCAATATTGATGTTGAGCAGAAGGTTTCTCCTGCAAATAAATTGGAGTTCCGGGGTCGAGTTGTGAAATCCCATTACCTTAACCACATCTCCTAATCTATACCTGTACAGCCCTGCAATTGATTAAAATAAACATTAGTTTACATAAACTATTTTGTGGTCTCACAAAGTTTGATAAAAAATGTACTCGAGTAAACTTTTGACAACAAATTAAGAATGCTCCCCCAAGTACAGGAAAATAGGGCAAATATTATTATAAAGACTAAACACTCTTAATGGCAAAAAGTGAAGATGACATGCACATAATGCAAACAAATAAATAATTGAAGCACGGGTGGTTGAAGATGGATAATGTAGAAAAGGTGAGTATATTTTAAACTTCTAGTGAAGAAAAAATCTCCCAAAACCACAATAAACTAGGTGGCAAACTGCAAGTGCTTAGGGGTAATTTCTTGACTAACTACTCACCACAATCAGTCTTATCCTACATAGGATAAACCAACTTCTCCCACAAACACTATTAAGTAATTATTTCAGAATGCCATTATTTCACTCATAGAAGTCATTCCCATTGTTGTTGACTTCACCTAAATTATTGAATTGATACTTCTAAATTTCTCTAGACATGTCTATAGTTGAATGTCCCTCACTAGCACCATTTCATGCACAAACAAAACCAGAAATAAGCACTTCCTCAATGAGGCACAATAAATTGTAGTTTCAATGCCGACATGCATTCAAAACTAAACTTCAAGAAAGGTATATGATTTTCAATCTCCAAAGCTGAAAAAGGATATACATGGGCCATAAACTTAAAATCTAATGAGCATACTCGAATATTCAAGAAAAATGAAGAAGTATGCAGAGAATTATTTCACAAAGTAGAAATATAATATATTAGACAATTAAACTTGAAATGAAAAGGGCAAGATTTAGCATTATCTTTATAAATTATTGTATAAGCATGTGGAACCATGAAGCAGCAGTAAGTGCCCCATACATTATAAATACATCTGCAAAGACACAGTGGACAGGTTTTCATTATCTTGTTATTATATATACGGCATGATAAAACTTTTACTTTGAGTATAATGCATATATTATCTACTCCAGTTGGATGCTTCAATTGAGGATCTCGTATTCAGAGGTCAACCAATTAAGTGCAGCTTGATTTGTGAAATATGATATAATTTTGTGAAAACTTAAACCCATGTTGAGTCAGAATTTCATTCACATTAATAAGCAGAAACAACCCAAGTTAATAGAAACGAGGCAATATTAGAAGGATTAAGAAACAAACTACATAACAGTTGTTTGCCCAATAGGCAATAGCAAACACTTGGCATGAAGAGCATTGCGGATTTAGTACCCATTTAATAGATGCTAACACTTAAAAGGGACCATGTTCAATTGTTCAAATAACCAAGGATAATGGATTGATTGCTGGTCCAACATCTATAATAATCAAACTGCTCCTATGTGTTAAGAGGCAAAGATCTATCAAAATTATAATCTTTTATATGTTTTATATAAGGGAATGTAAACAATTCTCAAATTGTGCAGATGCTGGAAGCAGTTCTGTTATCTATTTAGAATGCATTCCTACTATTAAAATTTGTTAGTACCTGCGAAATTGGTTACAATGATCTCGTATTCTTCGCCAATCTTGACCTCAGTCATACCCACTGGCTTAGGCTCTAAGAAGAGTAAGGAGTAATCATTATCTTGAGCCAGGCCATCAAGATTCTCTCTCAGGGGTATAAATTCGAAATACCCAATATTGGGAAGCACAGCAAAAGTTGCAGACTCTGGGGGCAAATTTGGATTAACATTTGCCCCAATCCACCCTTCAGAAGACCCATAATCAGCACTCAGCAACGGTAGCCCCGCTGCGTAGTGCCTCAATTTTTTCAAATAAGGTTCCATCGACCCCGTCATGATACCATATATGTACTTAGCATTGGGAAATAACTCTGGAATTAATCCATACCAATTGCTTAACCCTGAACACTTTTCATGAATCATAGCAGCCAATTCAGGGTTTGGCTTAAGCAGTTTCGACATAGCTGTTCGGATGGATGGAACAGTAACTCGACTGGTCAGGACTCCTTCTCGGATGTTAGTACAGAGTTCTTCCCAAACTTGTTCAAAAGTCCTGAAGGCATGAACAATGCTGTGAGCAAATGTAGAGGACACAACTTGAACGTTGTCCCGGAAAATAAGTCCACATAGGAGATGGCAGTACAAGGATTGGTGGAAGTCAGGACCAAATATCACTTCATCCGGGCTACAACACGGGGTCTGCATTGCCTTCATTGTTTTCTTGTACTGTGAACTACGATACACATTTGTAGTAGCAGTTCCTGCTGGCAGTCCCCCTTTGGTTCTAAACTGCTTGCTACCATAGATAAACTGTAAGGCCTTTCCATTTCGAATAGGAAATTCTCTGCAGAAAGGAAATCCTTCACATCAGCTGATTACTAACTAACAGCACAAACAAGGCAAAAAGATTACAAGACATGATGAAACACAAAAGACATAAGTTTAAAAAACATAACAAAAGACTTAAAACAGTAAACTGATTAAAATAAAAAAATAAAAAATAAAAAATTGAGCACAATTGAGAGTCTGAAGAAAATACTAATAACAACTTTTGCATAAGCCAACTTTGAACAACCTCACGAACACTGAAGCCTTTTAGTAGTAAAAAAATCCCAAGTCTGGACAAATTTGCCTAATTAATTACTTTAAGCTTGCTATATCAGTTATTATACATTATTCTGATGCCGAACAAAAGCGGATGAAGGAAGGGGAAAAAATCAAAAATATTGATACAGAGTGAAGGCATACTTGGGATAGTTTTGTGAAATCATCTAACCATTGAAGGAGATATTTTCTAATGCCAAAATAAAGTAAAATGACTTTGTAAATAACAACATGAGAAAATCAAAAATCTACCGATAAAAGTGATGATACATTTTTACACACAGAGAAGTTTCAGAATTACCTGTTTCTAAAGGCAAAAGATGTCTTATATATCTGCATAGTAGATTCCACCAAATCATCATTGAAAGGTACAAACTTGGGCTTACCCTGAGTAGTGCCGGAACTGCAAGAAATTTTTAATTAGTTTCCAATGTAAAGACCCTTTACAATCAACGGTACACAACTTAGAGACTGAACTTAGTACCTTAGTGAAATGGTTTTTATCGGTTTTCCAGTGAGAATTGGGGAAACATCACCATCCACGATCCTCTGAATGTAAGGTTCCAAATCCTTGTGAGTGACAAGAGGCACACATTTTGCAAAACTCTCCGGATCAGTCTTTCCATCAAGACCCCATTTCTGTAAGTATTCTGTTCTGCAATTCTCTTCCAATATTTTCCTTAAGGTGTCCTTTTGAACTCTTCCCGCATCCTTCGTCAGAGCCTCAAATTCTTCAATAAATTCTTCGTGGTCAAATATTTTCTCCATCTTTTCCAACATGGTTGCTAACCTTCAACAATTAATCAATTCAAAAAAATCCAATTAGTTCAAACTATGAAGAAAAAAATGATGAAGAAGACCAAAAGCAGCAAACTTTATCCATAGTTTAATTCTACATGCTTTACGTATAAAAAGAAGACCATATGGAGGATTTGTTGACCCAAAAATACCAAAAGCTAAATCAAAAAATTATGATAAATGTTGTAACACATTCTCTTTATAATACTCCTCAATAATTTTAGTTATATATATACTCACCGGCAAATTATATAAAGCTAAAACAGTAAGTTGATCTTCCAGTATAGAATTTAGAGTAAAAGTTCATGAAAGATGCAAATAAATTACTGGAACACATATATATACCCAATTCTGAGGAAGGAAAGTGTTCTTTGATAGTGGTCAACCAAGTCAGAAATCAAATAAATACTATTAATTGCCAATAAAAGAGATCCAAAAACGTTGTCAGAAATGGAAAAACTCAGATTCAAGGAATGAAGAGTAAAAACAAAACAAAAAAAAACTCAAAAATCTTGCTACAGTAATTAAGAATCCCAACTAAAAGTGAAAACAACAGTATCAATTCAAATACACTGAACTGAGCTAATAATCGATGACCACCCAATCAAATGTTGCCATTCAACTTGGTGAAAATAAACAATTTTACACTTTCCCTTCTGGGTTTATCAAAAATATCATTAAAAAGTGAGAAAACACGAGAATCACACCTAACTAGAAAGGTCGAATAAATAACAAAAGAATTACAAACGAAAAGTGATCATAAACAAACAAAGTATCGAAAATTTCAAATTAAACAAATAATTACTTAATACAGAATCCCTCATAAACTCAAACAACGCATAGCTATAAAAGTAAAACTGATAGTTAAGTACATCACATATATAGCGAGAAAAAGTTAGTCAGAGAGAATCTGAAAGTTACAATGAAGAAGAAGCTGCGGCTGCTTGCAATTCTTTTGATAAAACGGATGAAGCTTCTATGGATCTCTTACAGTACTCTGTATCTCTGAAGAGAGAAAAAATTAGAGAGAGCAATAATTGACTTTAGTTTCTGAGCTCGTCGATGGTTGAAGAGTCAGGTAAACGAAGAGAATGAGACAAGAGTAGGTACTTTCTCTCTCTACATATATATCATCTACGCACAGACTTTTAGAGAGAGAAAGGTCGAGATTTTTGTTTTGGTTAATATTTCTTTATTTTCTCTTTCTTCTAGGTGTTTGGAAGATTCGAGTTGATGGAGCATCTATTGGGGATGATGCATTATATAGGCGTTAGCCGTTACGGAACGGAGTGTATAATTTTGAATTCCCGAATTTAGACATGGTACGGTGACATAATTACGGGGAAGTCCGTGCTCTGCGGGTTCAGCTTTTTTAAGTACAAGTTTGTCCATCGCGATATTGACATAATTACGAAATGACCGCCGTTTTATTTGGACGGCGAGGCTTCACAAAAGGTGCGATTGAAAATGACAAAGTTGGTCCGCCGAATAAAATGGTAATGTACAAAGTACTCAAAAGGAAATCTCGAATGGAGCTAATTTGTGAAGTTAAAAAAAAAAAAAAAGGAAGGAATTTAGAGCCAATATTTTCTATTAAGTTGACTCAATCATGCCGAATAATCATGAAGGGATTTTATAGGTGGAAGATTGAGAATTTAAATTTGATGAAACTGCAGCGATATTAATCACGATAAGTTATTCAAATAAAAATAATTTATTTATTTTAAATATTTTATTTAAAGATTTGTTATATTTTGATAACGCTCATATATGTGTGTGTGTGTATATATAATTACAAAATTACCGCTATTTTATTTAGACTCGTCAGCTAAAAAAGGTGCGATGAAAAATAACACAGTTAGCCCATCGAATAAAATGAAAATGTTAAGATATCTAATAGAAAATATTGAAAAGAAAATGTCGAATGGAGCTAATTTGTGAAGTATAAATATAAAAAAAAGAAATTTAGAGCCAATATTTTCTAATAAGATGCCTCAATCATGCCAAATAATCATGAAGGGATTTTATAGGCTGAAGATTGAGAGTTTAAATTTAATACAAGCACATCGATATTATAATCGCTATACATTATTAAAATAAAGATAATTTGTTTAGTATAAATATTTTATTTAATGATTTGTCATATTTTGATACCGCCTATATATATATATGTAAGACCCCGAATTTATGAAATACAAAATTCAATTTTTCTTCATATAAATTTTTCATGAAACAGTAAATGGTTAAATTGACGAAATTGAAAGTTAAGGATGTTATGTGCAAATTTTATTTTGTCGGGGAATATTCGTTTTGTCGGGGAATATTCGAGCTGTACGACGGCGCCGAAATAACAAATTATTGGTGGACCCCACAACGGAATATTTGTCGGATATAGAAAACGACAGAAGTAACCTTTTTATATAAAAATAGTCAACGGTGTTAACTGTTAAAATACCGGTGATAAAAGAATAGTAGCATACGGTAATTTATGGTATTTTTCTGTAGCACACGGTATTGCACAGTGTCTCATATTATTGGTCTGATAATTGACATCGTAACTGTTGCGCATCATTTCATCAATAATTGTCACTGCATAATATTTTATATTATCAATTCAATTATTGTTGTTACACAGTATTTTGCATTATTGATTCAATAATTGTCATTACACTATATTTCATATCATTGACTTAATAATTGTTGCTGCACTGTTTTTAAAATTATTGAATCTAATAATTGTCACAGTAGCAAATATACTGTAATTTATATTATTAAATTAATAATAATATGTAACGTGTTTATTACATTATTGTTGAATTATTGTTGTAGCATTATTTTATATGTTGGACTCACAGGAAGAATAAATAAATAAATAAATAAAAATAAAAAATAAAATAAAAAATAAAAAAAAAATAATTTAATTTTACTATTTGAAATAGTAACATGTGGGACCCATGTGGGGGCCACATGAAAATTGAAATTGAGAAATGCGTGCTGGGAAGTTTGGCAGCCAGGCGGCTGCTGAGATTTTCTCAGACTGGCGTGCAGCACGCCAGTCCACCTACCCTCGCATAGTAACTTATTTCCTCCTATAAATAGCTTGTTCAGCTGAATAGAAAAATCACACCTAAAACATAAAATTTTTCTATAAGAATTTTATGAGTTTTCTCTGAGAATAGTAAGGCTATTTTGAGAGTTTGAAAGCCAAAAGGAGTGCAGAAAATTTTCAAGTAAGTCTTTTATTAAAGAGTAGTAATTTTATAAATTCCTATTTTTCACGGTATTCACAAATCTTCCTTTAGAAGACTCTTCTTTGAGAAGATTCATTTTTAAAAGCTTTCTTTGGAAGATTTATTTTAGAATATTATTTTAAAAACTATTTTAAAGTAGTTATATTATACTACAAAAATTATGTTAAATATATATAATTTTGATAATTCATATTATACAAGTTATCATACACTTTGAAATTTATATGTGGTAATTACTAATTTTATTATAAAAATATAGGTTGATCAACCTCATTTAAATCAATATCCAGTCACGTATTAAGGTAAGGGGTATCACTCTTTTCATCATCATAAATGGATATTATTTTCTTTCTTACTTGAAGGGATTATCATTCTTTGATTCTCGAAAATAATATCGTTTCTTTCTTGTGCCATTTATTTCCATGTATTAAATTGTGGGAATAACCTTACGGCGCGGTTTACCGCCTGTTGGTGAATAACCTTTTGTATTCATTCCTTATTAATCTTTGAGAATAACCTTACGGTGCGGATTATCGCCTGTTTGGTGAATAACTCTTCGTGTTCAAATTCTATTAAATTGTGGGAATAACCTTACGGTGCGGAATACGCCTGTTTGGTGAATAACTATTCGTATTCAAATTGATGGGAATAACCTTACGGTGCGGAATACGCCTGTTTGGTGAATAACTATTCGTATTCAAATTGATGGGAATAACCTTACGGTGCGGATTATCGCCTGTTGGTGAATAACTTTTTTTTTTTTTATTTGTCTCGTGTGGAAATAATTTGTCTACACGAATTATCACATGACACTTTTATTCCATATTCGTAAGTGATATCATTTTCCTTTATACTCATAAGGGATACCATCTTTTTCATCTTCCATTATTCAAACTTACTATGGTAAGGGATATTAATTTCCCTCACCTTTTGTTAATCAAACCTGCTACGGTAAGGGATATTATTTTCTTTCATACTCCTAAATCGAAACTTATTATGGAACTATTGCTTCTATAATTCCTGAAAATATTATATGTTCCATAATAGTTGAACTTCATTATTTCAACTGAACCTTCCTATTTACGTGAACCTTTCTATTGAACTGTAACCGTTATTCTGAACTGTGGATCTTGAATATCATTTTTAAATTTCACTCCACATCATGTTGGCAATTTGGACATTATTTGAATCTGCACAACGTAAACTTCTGATACTTATTGTTTATCCTGTTCTTCTGTTCATCATTTGTATCACTGTTATTTGTATTAATCATCAAGAATCAAGCTGTTGTGAATATCTGTGGCCGGGGGCACAGATGTGATATAATTGTTGAACAGATGATAGGTTAAAGGCGATATACTAGGTTAAAGGCGATACATCTGTTCGGTGTCTTTTATGGCACGTGGTGAATGTTCTCTTTGGCCCGTAGTGCAAAGATGAACTGTTGGTTGGTATGATTATGACCAAAGGCTGAATCTGGTATAATCATGACCGTTGGTGCTTTATTGAATATCTTTGGCCCGTAGTGCAAAGATGAACTGTTGATTGGTATGATTATTACCAAAGGCTGAATCTGGTATAATCATGACCGTTGGTGTTATATTAAATGTCTTTGGCCCGTAGTGCAAATATGAACTGTTGATCTGCATGATTATGATCAGGAACTATGAATTTTTATTATCATGACTAATGGTATTTCAGATGATAAAAGTTGATGATATTTTTACAAAAAAAGAGAAGCGAGTGGACATTATAGTCTGCATTATTCTTCTAATAGATTGCTCATTCCGCTGCTATTATTGATCTGAACGTTGTTTAAGAATTTAACTGCAGTTTTTGATATAAACCTTGTAGTCTATTGTATTCTATCAAGAACTCAACTGTTGAAGGCTAATGATAATTTATTCGTCATTATCTTAGTCATGATATTTCTTACTGGGCTATTTGAGCTCACCCTTTCTTTTCGTTCCATTGTTTTTCAACAGGAGATGAGAACGTAACGGGGTCTAGCCGGGGAATGGAGTGAGAGTGCGGGGATAGCTATCATAGTCTTCACGTGTTATAAAATAGTGTGGCAATAATAATGAAGACTTAGTTGTGTTGTATTATCCACTGTATTGTTGTACGTTGTATTTCATTGTAATAATTTTGTTGTAGTCTTTTGACGACTCAAGTTTGGGCTGTGTGAGCCTAGATTTGGGGGCGTCACAATATATATATATATATATATATATATATGATTCATAACAAATAGTTGTTATGCGCACTATTAACTATTTAGTAAATGTATTTTATACCGTCCATAAATAAATTTAATGATCTAAAATGAGATTTTTTCGACACCTGCTACTAGTAAGAGTGACGACAAGAAGATTTTTACTAGTGGTTCATGTAATTACTCATTTACCCCTACTTTTAAGCACTTTCCACCAGCTTTATTTTAAGCTCAACAGCTACTCCTCCTAGTGGTAAGGTTGAATCTCAATTGTTGCTCCTTCTAACGGCGCCTACTACTCTTTCTAGTGGTAAGGTTGAATTTAAATTATCCCTACTGTTACTCTTTTTAGTGGCCTGATATAATATCCCAGATATAAATTTTTTTATCCCTTACTTGGAAAGCTCAATAACAAGTAAAATGGACTTTTCATTTCATGCCATTTTTAGTGGCAAAAAGATAGTCACTGATACCCTAAAATGAGATATCAGATCTATATTCTCACATTTTACTCCATTTACGACTTCATTTTTGCAATAGTTGCAGAAATTTAGTTTTGCTGACATCCTTTACAAAATTAACCACACTAATTGATTACTCTTTCATAATTTTGGTAAGTTTTCTTTAATTGCTTCAGTGCCTGTTACAAATATATTTTTATCTAATTCTTCTAAATCTCTTACTAGTTTAGATTGTACAAATGAATCTGAGTTTATTAATGAAGTTGAAAGTTATAAAACTGAAATGATTCCCTATGTTGATCAATTGTTCTTTAAGTTATAATAAGCTAAAAAAATTTATATAGCCTAAGCACACAAAAATGGATTTGAGATTAGAATTGATATAAGTCATAAACATGTTTATAGTGATTATTTGTCATATAGGTTATATGTATGTAAATTAGCTGGTAGACCAACGACAATTTACCAGATGATGAATGTGTTAATGATAAAATAACAAAACAAAGAGACTGTATAAGACTCACATTATGCAAAAGTAAAATATTTGTTGTCCATAGTAAGAAAGAATACTATTGGCGTATTTATATTCTTGAGTTGAATCATAATCATCAATTAATGACACCTACAAAAATAGATTTAATTGAAACACACAAAAATATTACTCCGATGACAAGATAATTAATTGACACTTTAAATAAGACTGTTATTGAATCTAATAAGATGATGAATGTTTTGAGTATAATGGGTGGTAGGAAGTAAAATATAGGTTTTAGTGATAAAGATATTCAGAATATAATTAGGGATTTAAAACGTGATTCAAAATATGAAAATGATGCACAAACTGTAATCAATTATTTAAAAAAGCTTGATTAATCCGAAAGGGCGAGTAATTATTTTTTCATGTCAAATCAGGTGATAATAATTACACAACGTATATTTTGTGGGTAGAAGGCCAATCAAAATTAATATATCAACGTTTTTGAGGCGTTGTGATATTTAACATTATGTAAAAGATAAATAAATATGAGATATTATGTGTTTTATTTATCGGTTAATCACTATTATTTTTTTATTTTATTTGAATTTACATTATTAAGAGATGAGACAAAAAAAAAAATTATATCTTAGAGACGTGGCTCGGGTTTAGTGTTCAAATTAAAGAAAATTAAGTTAAAATGTGCAGAATAATCTTATTTGTTTTGAACTTTACAGCAGTGTCACGGGTGAAAGTTATTAAATAGGAAAGGACAAATCAATTGGTGGCTACAAATTCACCACGTGTAGTGTAAATGGGTGGCGGAGAATGGTGATTGGTGACCACATTATTTCTACATTTTTATTTTTTTGGTAAAACCCGGAGATAATAAGATTTTTAAGATGTCTTGGCAAATAGTATGTTACTTGTTTATGATTCAATATATATCATAAGCGCGAGAACAGGGTAACATTTTTATGAATTAATTTGGAAAATAATATATATAGATTGATAAATATGTGATGAAGTTAATTATGACTGATATGAAAGTATTATAAAATAAATTAAAATAAAATTATTTTTTATTCCTTCTTATTATATGTACGTTATAATTATAATTGGACTAAAAATTTTCATAATATATAATAAGATTCAATTAATTTTTGTTTATTTTATACGCTTAGATCTTAATTATTATTTTTTTAATATATAGCGGTTGCATGTCCCAATTATCAAAACCAATATACCCACCTATTTATCATCTTTGATCTTCGAATATAAATTTAATTAATTTAGTTAATACATATAAATATTATTATATACAATACTTGTTTGTTTTTAAAAATTAAATAAATTCACTTTAATTTTAAACTTTAAAATTTCGTTAATTGATTTCAAAATACAAAAATAGAACTATCCTTTTTACAATACTGATGATGTTGTATTATATATTAATTCTTCTACCTCGAGTTGATGACTTTATTCAACTTTTCATCTTTCTTTTCCACATAAAATAATGTCTGTCAACTTTACAACATAATTCTTTAAATCATATATAACGTGTGTTTATATTAAAATTCGTATCATACACATATTTTTAATAATTAGTATTAATATTGTGGTTAATTTTGTGATCAATTTTTGTGTACATATATTTATTCTTGTACGAGTTATTTATTTAGAATTAATATTTTAATTGATTTTTATGTACATATATTAATTCTCGTACGAATTATTTATCTAGGAATGATTAGTGTAGTTATTGTGTTTTGGTTCCGGCCCGATTATTGTTACTGAAAATGAGTAGGGTAAACCTAGGCTTTAACATAATTTTCATGGTGGTGGAATGGGCAATTAGAGACACTTCATGTTGCGATGTATAATGCAAGTGTCCCTCCCATTTTCGTGAAATTTAGCATGTGAACTGTTTATTTAAGCATGTAAATTAATGAAATTACGGTGGAATAAACCTAACATTGTACACTAGATATATATCGACTTTCTAAAGAAGAGACGAAACTAATTATATGACCTCCATCTAAAGAAAAATAAATAAATTATATTTATATGTTTGTACGAAACACGAATTCCATGTGTGTAATAATTATTTTTGATTAATTATTAATAATTTTTTTCAATATAATATATATAAATATATTTGATTAGGAATACAAAAAAAATCTTATAACTTTATCGGTAGGTAATGAAATTATGAAGTGTAAATATATTTGCTCTTATTTTTGCAACTTTAGCCGCGGCTTATTATATATTTTAAGCAATACTGCCAACACCCTCAAAAAATTCAATAGACAAACATCTAATGAAGTCTAGTTAAATGGGTCTGCCTTTGAATCTTTAGTTTATATATAAATAAATAAATAACTAAACTGTGAGATTACATAGCACAAAAAATATTTTTAAGATCGACCGCTATTCTTGGGGCAAATACGTTATCACAATTACTTAAACTAGCACTTAACAAATATAAAAGTAAATATAGAACAAATATATATTTTAAAAATTTATAAATTTTACAATGAAATTCTTTGCGTAAACAAAAATAGTATTTTATATATATATACATATATATTCTTTTAAAAATTGTGTACTTTGTATGTTAAGAAATAATATTAAAAATATTATTTAGAAATATATCTTAAAATTCGTGAAAAAATGTGCTTCAATCCCATGTTTTGTAAACGAGTGTATTGTGTATAGATATTGAAATAAGGCCATGTAATTGATTGTTACATGGCCTAAAATTGATGGACAGTGGCAAAAAACGAAGCCAAATTTCGAGCTGTCCAAAATATTTTTGTACATTATATATAGTCAAACTCATCTACGACTAATATACGCGAATTTGATTATATCTCAACTATAATATGTGGCTAAAATAAATTATAAATAAGCGAAAATTAAATATTTAAAATTTTGATTTAATGTCAATATCCTTAGATATTATTGCTATGACGTAGTGAGTGATGAAATAAGTTGATTGTTTTCTCATGTCCAAAAGACGGAAAATGAAAGGGAATCGATGTAGTAGTTTTCAAATATATTTGCTTGTTTTCTTCACCAAAATAACGTGTCGTGCATGGAGCTAAGGTAATTCAACTTTATAATATTCCTTTAATCCGAATATGAGTGTTTTATTTTATTAGCATTCGAATTCAGAACAATTAATTTCTAAAACAATATAGTTTTATTAAGTGATAAAAAGAGAAAAATATCCTTAATAAATTAGTTAATTTAGGGATTGTACATTGTGTGGGATTGTGCATATATATATATATATATATATATATAGAGAGAGAGAGAGAGAGAGAGAGACACACGTGAAGGTTGAGTTAGAACACAATTAAACTTGAATATTAATAGTTCTTTTCAAATAACAAATTTAATCTAAACATTTAAATTAAAAATACTACAAAAAAAGTTGTGTCTAAATATATACATTATGCAATGGTGATACGAGAAATTTTGATAAAGAAGGGTTAAAATAGCCACAATTATTTTTTTGGTCAGACAATAACATATTAAGTTTATGGTAATTCAGAAAAATATCATACAAAATCTTGATAACGAAATAAAGACTAGTTACGTACAGAAGTGTAAGTACTTCTTTCCATGTTGTTGTTATTCCATTTTTAATATGAATATCGTGTCTTTAGGCCATTGCTTTCCTCTTTCAAGCGAGTGTTAGGTTTTTTGGTTTTTTTGTTTTTTTGTCATATGACTAGATATATCCCCTAAGGCCTAAATTGGGTTTTTGCCGCTAGTAAAATCATAGTAAAAATATTAAGTTCGTCACAATTGATTCTCTGACAGTTCGTACGTCAAAATTGAGTTGTGTAGATATATGGAAGAAGCATAAAATGAGACCAAGTGATAGAGAATTAAGGAAATTAAAAAGATTTTATTTATGAAATATATATAAGAAAATGATTTATATCCAAAATTAGAAAGGAACTAATATTATCCAATACAAATTCTATCGAGCATTCATTTGGTCTAAAAGTTATAATTACTTCGGTTCGCATAACTATTATGCAAATGATGGGTTCTGTATAATAATATACCATCCACACAACTATTGTATGAATGAGATATCGTACGCACAACAGTTCTACAGACGGTATATTTCATCCGCATAACTATTATGCGGATGTGGTCCGTCGTCTGCATAACAGTTATGCGGACATTAGTAATTCTAACTTTTAGATTAAATAAATGCATGTTAGCATTTGCGCATGTTGAATAATAGGAGTTTTCATCTAATTTTGATTATAGAT
This sequence comes from Hedera helix, assembly GCA_947179155.2. Lineage (NCBI taxonomy): Eukaryota > Viridiplantae > Streptophyta > Magnoliopsida > Apiales > Araliaceae > Hedera > Hedera helix. Next base: position 42,549,129 of record OX359284.1, on the reverse strand, counting down.
CATTACTCATATATATATATATATATATATATATATATATATATATATATAGAGAGAGAGAGAGAGAGAGAGAGAGGATGAAATAGAAAGAATTTGCGGAGTACACATAAGTGTGTACAATTCTCATAGTATGACGATGATAAAATCATCAATTAATCTCGAGTGATATGCTTAATTAGTTGTTACACTATTCGTGAACCCCGATGACAACATCTTAGTTATTCTAGGTTGTCTATCTCATACACCGTAATGAAAAATGGACATTATATTGATGGCTATAAAATGAACCAAACGGTTCGAGTTCGATTCGTACCCGCTCGACTAAAAGTTCGATTCAAGCTCGATTCAAACTATAAACGATTCAAATATGAGCAAAATTTAAAGTTCGATAAAATATTCGAATTTCTTCAAATTGTAAATTTTTATTACTACTCAGATCATATTCGTTCGAAAAGTTCTAACTTTTCGGACTTGATTCGAGATCGTGTCCGACTAGGTAACTAAACGACCATCAATCAAACATTATTTCATACTCGATAAATTTTATGAACAAAATCTGAGTAATTCAATATTCGACTCGATTCGATTCGTTTACACCTTTTAACTATATTAACACCTAGTATTAGAAATGTTTACAAAAAGTGAGAATTTGCAATATTACATTCTCATTTATCATCATTAGTTCGCTTAATACACCAATCACCCAAATAAATAGTTGTGCCATTGCACTTCATATATGCCCCAGTAAGGCACAACATAGGGAACATTTTAGATATTATATGCTAGTTTATTTTTCTTATGACAAGGAACCAACCCAGCTATATATGCATATTGATTTTTGTTATTAAATTATACTCAAATTATCGGATAGTCCAAACTTTATATAGGTAATGATTATTGGTTGATCACAAGTGTTTTTGCGCATGCGACAGTCGGATTATCACCCTCTGAAAGGAGATCTTAATTCTTAAGCACAATCCTTTACGAATGGGTCTCCTACTCGGTTTTCTAGGTTAAATTTACATTTATTTGTTCCCGAAAAACTGTTTCGCAAAATGAATTCTATTTTTATTAGTACTTGTATAAAAAAAACATGATATATATATATATATATCTTCAAACTCATCATCATACTTTTTTTATCGTATAAACTTGATCAGGGAATTTTAATTTCTAACAATGGATGTCTATTTTTATTAATTTATTTATCTAATATACATAGAGAAAGATCAAGGTGATCTTATGTCGGCAAATGAATTATAAATATGGCTAGAAATTGTGGGAAAATATTGAAAAAGGGAGAGTATTGACCAATCTTGTAATGATTTATTCTCCACCATCATAATAACCATTATGTTTATGCTATTACAAAATAGTTCGTTATGAGATGCTTCCACTAGATCTTTCAACCAATCAAATGGTGAATTATGATGATAATCCCCTATTCTATATTATTTGATTATTAATAATTTTTTAAATTCAATTTAAGAGATTTAAAATTTAAAATTAATATAATTTTTTTTTAATTCTAATAAATATAATGATAAATATTATAAACTATCTAAAAAGTATTACTCATTTTAAATTTTATTTTTTTATAATTTTTAACGAATTATCTTGCTTTTAAATTCAAAAATATTTCAAATTAACTTTTAAAAATTAATAATAATTATATAATTTAAAATAAAAAGAATATTATTTTTTCTCGATCTTAAATAGATCTCCACTAAGTATGTTCTTAGGAATCTTTGTTCTCTCGAGATCTTTCTCATTTAGAGAACAAACTAACTTTACTATTTTCTTGTTTGCGTTCCATTGTGAGTAAGATATTCGATATTGATCATTGTTGAGACATACGATTGAGTTAAATTCAGATATTGAGATAAAGACTGTCTGTACCTAAAAAAAAAAGAAAAAGGAATTAATAAATTAAAAAAAATAATGAGAGAAGTCCTGTTATATATTGTAAAAAAAATTATATCAAATTATAATCGCGATACACATAAAGTTAATTTATCATATTATATATTCGATTAAATGAGTTACCACTAATAATTATTCGGACAATAAAAATGTCAATATATTATATATATCATTTTGCCAACGAGAGTGCAACCAATTTGATTTCTTTGGAACTCCGTACTACAAAGCCATTATCAAGTATAAACATAACGTAAAGGGAGAGTCCATTTGGCGGCTGCTGCTGCTGCTGCTGCTGCGTTAGCATCAAACTGGACTGGAATAGTAGAGTACTGCTTGTCAATTGCCTGTGAGTGCACCACTTCCTCGCCAGGATATATTACGATACCCATACCCTCGTCTGCTTACTCCGTCCAAAATTATTTAATTTGTTCCTTTCTATTTTTTTGACATTTTAAAATATTGGCACCTCAATTTCCATCGTATTAAAATATATTAATTAAAAGCGAAAATGTTTTAAGTGTTCCGCTCTATATTAGAGAGCAATATTAAAATAATTCGCGCTGGTTGAACAATATTTTGTGAATCATTGAATGGCCGGAAATTAAAAAACAAATATTATTATCCAACCAGTACTAATAAGGAAAATCAGCGTTAAAAATATGACTCTTGTTATATATCACGATAAATTTATATTAATATTAAATATCAACTTATATAGATATATGTACTATGAATAAATTAAAAAAATACACATATTATTATTTTATTTTAATATTTAAAATTACATATTAATTATAATTTAATTTTATCATATTTATCAATATATATATATATATATATATATCATTTTTTTAAAAATATCAGCGCCATAATAAAATTGGAAAGGAAGGAGCAATATACTCTAGATAAGGAAAAAATGAATAAAATCTCATACATTATCCACACTGACACTTGTAAAGGTTCAATGGCATACTTTTCAGATTGGGAGGGCCCCCTAAACCCAAAGTCATATTTGATGGTGGAAAGTTGACCAGCCAATACTGTAGAGCCGTAGGGGCAACCAACTTGTTTAGACTTATCGCCTGGAAAATTATTCAGTGTTTTTATAATATTATTGTTTGATATTTTAAATTAATTATATATTATTATTTTAATATATATAAAAAATTTAAATATAAAAAATTTATTATATATATTAAAATAATAATATATAATTAAAGTGAAACACCACACAATAATATCCGGTGAATAAGTGGACGAGGGGACCAAAATCCTATCTATCCCTCGTGAATCGTGATTAACACGCCCTTTTCAAAGCACTTGTTTTAGCAACAACCGACCCGATGGGATCCGTATTATATGTCAAACCGTAAATATGCCCAAATTTAGATTACCTATCCTTTATATATTAATAAATAAATTATTTTTTAAATTTACAAAGTTTTAAAGATATATTTTTATTTTATAATTATTTCTAAATTTATTACATATGTAGTTTAATAATAAGGATATGATAATAAATTGTGGGGACATACTTTAAAACGTTATATTCTTAAGTTTTAATTCTCACTCGAAATCTTCTGTAAGCCTTTTTCTCTGCCTTTTGTTCTCAGGCGCGAGCGGAGCTCTGTGGATGGATGAACGGAAGGAGTTAGCCATAGAATAGCATTAGGAGGGAGGGAGGGAATATTAATGTTTTGGTGATTGTGTATGAATCTATATCCTATCTAAAGAGTATTCATTAACCGAAAGTATTTTATCTACGATTTGTTATATAATTTTATGCGGGTATATATAAGGACAACTCATTTAAAATTCTTGACAGGGCATTGTGTTCTAAAAGCATATGTATTTAAAATTCTTGAGTCATGATATTTTATTTGGACTAGTCTACGTACGTAATATTTAAATAAAATATTAAATATTATATTTATTTTAATTATTAAAAAATAAAATATGATACAAATTTTAAAATTATATATTATTTTTTAATAATTAAAATAAATATAATAATTAAATATTATACACTTATATTTATTCGTTTTATTTTTCTATTGCACACTGCTTGTTATAATTTTATTGTCGCTTTTTTGGGCGGAAAAATTGCCAGCTACTCCATTATACTTGATTATTTTTATGTAATAATTTATTTAATTTATAATTTATGTACTTATCTCATTAAATGTATTAAAATATTTTAATTAAATCATTATGTTAGTCTAACGTCCGTTTATTAATATCATACGTTGCTTCTTCTTTTTTTAAAAGAATAAACCAGTTGGACCAATTACCACCAATTCCTCATCCGTATAAACCCATCACCGCCATTACCCATCAAGAACTTTCTTTATCCACCGGATGAAACAGAGGAACCGGGCATCCTCTGAAACCGACCCCCTATCAAATTATCCTTCCAATACAGTTCATAGAGAAAAAATGGTGGAAAGATAAAATCCTGATAGACATTTAAACCACCACCACCACCACCGGTGTTGATGTTTTGCAGAGAAGTCATTTTAACTAACTAAAAAATAATGAAAAGAAGAGGGAGAACTAAAACAAGGAGAAGAATCCAACTTAATTAACACCACTACAATGCCCCACTTCAGGGAGATAAAAAAAATATAGAGGAAATTTGAGAGTGAAAAGGCAAATAATCCAAATGGGTTTTTGCAGAAGAAGAATTGATTTATTTATTTTTAATTTGTATTTCATAAATTAAAAGTTGAATGGCTTATTACACAAAAGTGATTAATTACAGTGACTTAACTATTAGTTTTGCTTTTTTGGGCTGATTGACTACCAGTTGCTCCATATGTATCAAACCCACTAAAGCCCACACGGGCACATTCAGGGTGATCTGCTAACCACATGCTAGTTTTTCGAATCATTAATCTTCACGCTATAAATTTATGATGTAAAGGATTTTCTTGACAGAGGCAACCGCAGAGCATATTTCTTTAGCAGTGCTACGAACTATTCATATCTATACATTGAAAATCAACCAAAGCATTAGAAGCCCACACTCGATATCAACCGAACTGTCTTGCGATGTTCTAAACTCAGTTCACATACCGCTTTAATGTTTTGGAGTATATGTATTGCAGCTGTACTTTATCTTTTACGGTGCTTTTTTGCATGAAGATGGGTCTTTATTATTTATATGAGGAGTGAAATCTTGTAAAAATATCTATTTCTTTTATAAAAATATCAATTCTCTAATATTATTACGATGCACTAGTGAACAATACGAGTGTAAATTTTTGGGCATAAAAATAATTTCCACTTTTAAATTGATACATAAAGAAGCTCTTCTATTCCTACCGGATTTACATTATCTTGCCCATGGACTAAGTGGCTACTTAATGGGCTTCGAAGTTAGTACTATAAATCTTCAATGAGCTTGACTTCATCATATATTATTTTGTTTCACAAAAACGTCTCATTTATAAATTTTAGTAAATATTTAATTTAAAACATGATGATAAATTTGAGAATATAATTTTATTTAATACTATAATCACAAGAAACGTGACTCTTATTTTGAAACTATATATATATATATATATGTATGTATGTATGTATGTATGTATGTATGTATGTGTGTGTGTGTAACACTTTTAATGAGACAGAGGAGTATCGTAGCGAAATTTAATGAGACAGACGAGTCTGTATTTTAAGGAAATGTAGCATTTTCCAAGTTATAAATGTTTGGAATGCACTAAGCGAAATAAAAAAGTGATCCACATAAATCATTACAGAAGCCCAACAAAGAAAACACAATCTGCTACTTCAAATGTATCTTAAGAGCCCATTTGCACCGGCCTACCTTGATTAAGGCCCTATTGAATATGGGATGAATTAAGTAGAATTTTATTTTTTCCATACTTATCTCTAACGAATATCGTAACAACCCAATTTTATATTAAAATATGTGAGAATAATTTGCCTGTATATAAAAAAGTAAGTGACTAACATTAATATCTTTAGTCACGATTTTTTGAGTGAGCTTGTGGTGAGATAAAATGACCCAAGACGATACTATTGAGTAAGTGGTTTAATACTTTGCGGAATTGATTTGATTTGATTCAGAGTTATAATTTGACCCAAATTTTGTTTTTAACTAGGGATTTGATCCGGATTATTACATACGATATCAGAGTCAATTCTCAAAAGCTTGATTCGGATCATCTAATCGGGTTGTCGAATGTGGGGATATGAAAATAAGCTCGAGTCGGGTCATCCGATCCCGTTGTTGAAGGTAGGAACGCGATAACTAGTGGTATTATACCACAATAGAGAAAGATATGGAGGTGCCAGTATTATCATAATGGTTAGAAAGACAAAGATCTATGGGTCGTATGTGTAATCAATTCTGATGAGAAGGCCAAAAATTTAAGTGGGAGAATTTGTAACATCCCAATTCCACATTGAAACATGTGAAAATAATTAGTCTGTATATAATAAATTAAGTTACTAACAATATATTAAATTACTAAAAATAGTACCTTTAGTCATGTAGCTTTGTTTGGATGACCCAATAAGATACTTACAAATTTGGTTCTTTAAAAGGAAAATAATATTTTAGGAAGGAATAATTTCAATAGTTGAAAGCCCAATTCATTTTTTCTCAAAATAACCAAAATAATAAATTTTAATCTAATTCAATTTAAAGATTTATGAACCTCGAAAGTCACTTGAATAAGAGTTTTCGTCCAATTAAAATCGCAATGAATCCTTTAATAAAAAAATTAGGTTTAAAAATATGAATACATATATGTAAACACTCAAGTGTACATTCAAAAAAATACTTAAAATAAAATAGTAGTAAAAGATGAGAGATAAAGTATAATAAAGAGAGGAACGGTAAATATATTATTATTGTGACGACCCCAAATTTGGGCTCACACAGTTCAAACTTGAGTTGTCAAAATACAGAACAACTTATTACAATACTGTAAATCGTACAATAATACACAACTAAGTTTTTACTATTGTTGTCACACTATTTTACAATATGGTGAAGACTACTGCAACGATAATCTCGGATCATCACTTCATTCCCCACTTTTTTCCGTTAGTCTCGGTTACATTCTCATTTCCTGAACAACTGAACAAAAAAGAAAAAGGGTGAGCTCAAATAGTTTAGTAAAGAATATCATGACTAAGATAATGACGAATAAATTATCGTTAGCCTTCAACAGTTGAACTCTTGATAGAATAATTTAAACAACAAGTTTTAATTCAACAATGCAATTAATTTCTTAAACAAATTTTATATTAACAATTGCAGCAGAATAACAACTATTAGAAAAATTATATGGACCATGATGTCCACTCACTTCTCTTTTTAAGAAAAATATTGTCAACTTTTATCATCTGAAACACTACTGGTCATGATAATACCAATTTACAGTTCCTGGTCATAATCATGCAAGTCAACAGTTCATCTTTGCATTGCGAATCAAAGATAACATTCATCACGTGCCCTAAAAGATATACTATCAAATATATCGTCTTTAACAACAACTTGATTCAAATAATGTCGGAAGTTTATAAATGATGAACAGAATAAATAGGATAAACAATAAATGTCGGAAGTTTATAATTTTATTTTGTACAGATTCAAATAATGTCCAAATTATCAACATGATGTGGAGTGAAATTCAAAATTCATAGTTCATAATAACGGTTACAGTTCAATAGAAAGGTTTAGAAAAATAGGAATGTTCAATTGAAATGATATTAGATGAAACACATATTATTAAGAAAATTATAATCATTTTAGAAGTTTTACCGAACAATACTTATCATAGTAAGTTTAAGAGTGTAAAAGAAATAATATCTCTTACCGTAGTAAGTTTGAATGATGAAAAATAAAAAAGATGGCATCCCTTACCTTAACACGTGAAAATAGTCTGCTTAAATGTAGTGGATCAACTTGAGAAATTCCTGCACTGCTTTTGGCTTATTAACTCTCAAGATAACCTTAATATTCTTAAAAAAATATTCACAAAATACTTGCAACAAAATTTTATATTTTAGGTGTAATTTTTCTATTCAGCTGAACAATCTATTTATAGGAGAATGGAAAGTACTATGCTCGATAGGTGAGCAGCTGACGTGCTGCACGCTAGCCTTAATTTTCAGAAATGACAGCGCAGCCGGCTGCCACCAACTTTTCTAAGGTTCAGCAAAAACTCATATTTTTCATTCCAATTCTCATGTGGCCCCCACAGAGGGTCCACATATTTATTACTATTCATATATATAATAATAATAAAAATAACTATTAATAATACAATAATTAAGGTAATGTTACAAAAATAATAACAATAATTCAACAATAATGTAAAAAATACGTTACTGATAATTATTAATTTAATAATATAATTTACTGTATATTTGCTATTGTGACAATTATTTGGTTCAAAAAATTTAAAATACAATATAATAGCAATTATTGACTCAATGATATAAAATACAGTGTAATAACAATTATTGAATCAATAATGCAAAATATTGTGTATCATCAATTATTGATGAATACTGTGCAATAACCACGTTATCAATACAATAATATGAGACATTGTGCAATACCGCGTGCTACTATGTAATATCGTATGCTACTATAAAATACCGTGTGCTACAGTAAAAAATGATAAAAATACCGTTTGTTACTATTATTTTATCATCGGTATTTTAACAGTTAAAAGTGATAACACCGTTGACTATTTTTATTTAAAAATGTTACTTCTGTCATTTTTTATATCCGACAATATTCCGTTATGGAGTCCACTAATAATTGATTATTTCGGCACTGTCGTACAACTCGAATATTTCCTGATAAAACGAATATTCCCCTACAAAACGAATGTTATCCGATATAATAAAATTTACACATAACATCATTAACTTTTAACTTTATCAATTTAACCACTTACTGTTTCAGAAAAATATATATGAAAAAAAATTAAACTTTGTATTTCATAAAATTCGGAGCCTTACAATTACTATTTTACTTTTAGGCATGTCTTTGAATGTGTATATAAATATTTAAAAAAAAAAACAAAAATAGTATTAAATTTGAGTTATCAAAATAATTTTTTTATTTTCTAACTAATCTTGACAAAAATTACATGACGCGCCTTTTATTTTTAACGTGATAATGGATTTTGAATGCACAAATTACATTGAATGAATAATTGTTTCACTGCAATTAGTTAATTTTTATATAGAGAAGGCAACTGTCTACAAATGTTTTAGCAAAAGATACTTGTACTCATACTGCTAATATTTACTGTTTTGTCTTTCACGTTGCATTCTGCATAAGTCAATCCTAGCACAATAATTCTATACGTACAAACATTAAATATAAATTTTATTTTAATTATTTAAAAATAAAATTTAACACAAATTTTTAGACTAAACTCTATTTTTTAATAATAAAATAAAGTTTATGTTTAATTATTTTATATAAGTAGACTTATTCATCCTAATATCTTAATAGTAATGTTAACTGTTTCACTTTTTTTATATTTTATTTTAAATAGTATCTCAATTATATTAATCGGATAAATCATTTATGATATTTTTTCTCATTTAATACCACATTATTTGATATCGAAATTGAATTTTAAAACAGTTAGCATTATCCATAACTCAAATGCTTTGATTCCTTTTTCTTTTCCTAAAAAACAAAAAATAGTTCAAATTTAATTTATTGAAGTCCATCGGATAATATTTCTAGGACTATATTTTTTTACAAAAAAAATTAGTTGGGATTGAATTATTTATATTAATTTAATATTATTTCGGACTATTTTATCTCATGATGAGAATTAAACAGTCTTATAAATTATTTTTTTATTATTCTTAAAATTATGTTATTTATGTAAGATTATATAATCGCATAATTTTTTTTGGATTAATAATTTAATTGACTTTATAAAACTAATAATTAAATATTAAAATATTAATAATCATTCATTAAATAAATAAAATAATATTAAATTAAAATAAATAATTTACGTTTAAATATATTTTTTACAAATAAACATAATGCTAATAAATAAAAAATTGCACCAGCGAGACTTTAATATGGTGTGATCTCTGATTCGAGAATCTTCTGATATGCGTTCGGAGGATGTGAAAAGGAGCGAGTCAGCTGTTTCGACGATCGTGAATCTAGCTGAAGAAGCTAAGCTAGCAAGAGAGGTAGTTAAGACTCCGAATTTACAGATCCTTAGCATCTGTAAGTCTCTGGTAGCCGGAGGAGTCGCCGGAGGCTTGTGAGTTTACTTGTCTAACCTCTTGATTTTTTTTCTTTCTATCATTGAGTTGAACTGTGGAAAAATGAATTCCCGACTTCATTTAGATTTTAAATTTAGCGCGATTTTACATGCGTTAAATTGAACTGAGGAGATCAATTTTTCTGTGTAATAGTTGGTTGCTGAATGCTGAGTTGTTATTTTTTCTGGAGGAAATCAAATTAGAGAGTTCATATATTAGTTTAGGTAAAAAGCAAACACAATGCTTTGGTGTTTGAATTTATTTTTTAATTTTACATTGGTTTACTGTTTAACTGAATATTTAACTATTCTGTATGGTTACAGAGAAAATCTAGTCATAGAAAATATGATCTCTTAATCAATTTTATTTATTTAGTTTAAGCTGAGGAAATGAATTTTCAATATTCTTTTGGTTGCTGAATGCTTTGCCGATTAAGTTTAGCAATAGAAATGGAGAGAAACAGTTTTGGAAATTCACATATTCATTTCCCTGAAAAGCGAAGACAATGCTATAATTGTTAAAGTTAAGTTGTTAATGGTACATAGTTTTAAGTATTCTGTTTGATTTCTGGGAGGAAAAAAAGAGACAATAAAATTTGAAAGTTCACAGTTTCCTTTAACTGAAAAACAAAGTACTTACATTAAGAAATAATTAATTTAAAATTATGATTGAGTGGAGAAATGCGTGAATGCATGCAAGCTGGTGCGCACATCAATGTTTATGCTGGAATATGTGTGTGTGTGTGTGTATTTGTTATGAATACAGCAATTCCACCTATTTGTGGTTGTTTTCGTTTCTTCATGCCTTAAAAACTGAATATCTTTTTATCTCCGCGGAGATTTTTCTGATAAAGTCTGGTCTTTAACAGCTGATTGTTCCTGATCATATTAGTTATTATTAAGTATCATGAATTAGATGTGCCCTTATTCTTTAACCTGGTTTCAATTTTGTTTGTTTTACTTTTGTGCTATCAAATGTTTTTTATCCATTTTGTTTGCTTTTCAATGAATTAATGCTAGAAGAGGTTATATTATCAATAAGCACCCAAGTGAAGTGAACTCGAACCATATTTTTAGTAATTCCTCTGATTTTGCGTACTGGGAGAGTTCTACGAAGTAGGATCCTTCAAGGTTTGGGTTTATGCTCAAAAGTCCATGACTTGGTTTCTCAGCACATGTTTATACAGTGTAAGGAGGTTAAAGTTCCTCTTTTAGATGTAATTCTTAGAAGATCAACTTTCTCTTGTTATGAGCAATCGCTAATTAAGTGACATTGGATGCTGCTTCCGGCGAGAATGCAGATGATGTATATTAATTTGCCTTAACCTGATTATGTGGTATGTTATCCAAACAATTCCGGTAGCACTGGTTAATTACATATTTAGTGATGTAACATGTGTTCAGTCTATTTAATGAGCTTTTCATTCTCCCACTAGTTTTTGAGGTTCCATATTGATATTTATAGATTTTCTGAATGTCTATTGCAGGTCCCGGACTGCTGTAGCCCCATTGGAACGATTAAAGATACTGCTACAGGTTGACTACCTTTCTTTGTGACTTGTGAGGATATTTATTTAGAATTTGCAACAAATCTTTATATCCCCTAAAGTTTTTTAATGAAATTTTCTCTCAATTTGATAGTAGTACAGGTCAAGCATGTGGTGCTCCAAATCATATACTCATCTCATGCTTTGTTTTTAATAATTATTTACTAATATCCGCAAAGTCTTCTTTATTCTCTTATGTCTTGATCGGTATTATGAATGATAAAAGGTTGGATACCAAGGAAATTTTTTGTAAAATACTAGCCAATTTATGTCCTAGCCTAATTTGAGATACATTCCACGTACTCTGTATTTGCATAACTGTCCTGAAAATTTCTGTTGAGCTTAAGACAATACATTTTATGATTTCTCATTGTGGATCTTGTGATTTATGTTCTATTCATATTGTGGAAGAAATGTTGTGAACCTAGTTGAAGCTGCTAACATATGATTGGAGTAAAATAGTCTTTCCAGTCATACCTTAATCAACTACAATAATGTATTTGCAGCATCAAATGTCCTAGTGAGAAGCTATTATTCACACATCACTACCATGCAGACTGCTTATTAAGCTGCTCCTGTGGTGTGCAGGTTCAAAATCCCCATAACATAAAGTACAATGGTACCCTTCAAGGTTTAAAATATATATGGCGAACTGAGGGTTTCAGAGGATTGTTTAAGGGCAATGGTACTAATTGTGCTCGTATTGTCCCAAACTCAGCTGTCAAGTTCTTCAGCTATGAGGAAGCCTCAAAGTATGATTCTTTACATTAATAAAGTTGCATACTTTGTTTATACTAAAAGTTATATGTACTCGTACATTTGACTTATTTATTAAAGATAATAAAAATTTATTACTACAAATTCATTTATGCTCCTCAGATAAAGGTTGGCAATTGCCCACCTTCTTCAACAAGTGGATCCGCCTGAGTGTTGGTTAGACTTGATTTCCTACTTGACCTTATTATAGACTTACAGTTGCCAGTTTCTCATCGTTGATAAGTGTATCATATTAATAGTATTTGCCATGAGAGAAGTGGTTTTGTGAATTCCTACTCAGGAGAAATTGTGCTTCATGGTACTAAATATATTCTTGATGAGCTACTCTCATTGCCAATAGATCTTTATGATGCTTCAGCACTTGCTTGCCAAACTATTTTCAACAAAGTTCACTTGTTTCATTTTTTGTTCAAATTCCATGCCTAAAGAAATCTTTTACAACATTGTTGTCAGTCACAGAATCATTATCTCAGGTTGATTATGGACAACCACTTTGACGATTATCATTTATCTGGGAACTGTCATTTTCATTTTTTTTCCATGACCAGCCAGAGCATTCGTCTTATTAATGTCTCTCCCTATAATGATTTTCTTGTTATCCTGCAACAGGGGTATCTTGTGGTTATATCGGCAGAAAACTGGCAACGGTATGTTCATCTCTCTTTCTACATTCTGCATCTCTCTTTCTACATTCTGCTATCACTATTCTTAGGTTTAGACATTCATTTTAGCAGATTTTACTTTCCACGCTAGTAGGAAAATTTGCATTCCTGGATATTTTTTGAGCTCGGCCTCTGGGCATGGGTCAGATATTCTGATGGTAATTATGAATTTGCTTCTATCTTACATATTGCCTTATGAAAGTTTTGTAATTGATAACATATCATCAACAAAGATATTTGAAATTTCCTTTGTATTGTGATATGTCTGTCTGTCATTCCCCACAGTAATTTAGGAGTTTTTTTGTCGCGTTAGATATTTAGATCTAATGAATGTTTGAGGAAGAAAATTGTAATTGTTCTTGTGCTTTTGTTAGAGGATGCTCAGCTCACTCCTGTATTACGCCTTGGAGCTGGAGCCTGTGCTGGAATAATTGCAATGTCTGCAACTTACCCAATGGATATGGTGCGAGGCAGACTGACTGTACAGGTATTATTAGGATATCCATGTATAGGAACTATACATTCAAAGATTTTTTGTGGATTCTGTTTGCAATTAGGAAGCATCTTTTTTATATGCCTCTATGCTACATGAGCTCCTTTTCTTTCTCCTAAATTTGCAGACGGAGACTTCTCCTTATCAATACAGAGGAATGTTCCATGCTTTGTCAACTGTGTTCCATCAGGAAGGGCCACGAGCTTTATATAAGGGTTGGGTTCCTTCTGTTATTGGAGTGGTAAGTCTTATATTTGTCATTACTATCCTGAAACTCGTAATTTCAGTTATTAGAATTTCAATTGAATGTTATAAAGTTCTTTGCTTTTAATTATCCATAATGGAAACAAGAATCTAGAACTGTTTTTCTTCTTTTACCTTTTCCCCCTATCATATAGTCAAAAGTTCATAGAAAGGCCTAGGTCTGTCTTTCTAAACCATTAAAAGCGCCTAAGATTGACATGTTAGTGAAGGATCTGTGATGGTTATACTCAAATATGTGTTAATTTTCTTACCTAAATATATGAGCATTTATCCGGGGGCCTTGTATAGATCTTGACCTGCAACTGTTAGAATATAGAACACTTTCCATTTTTGATTATTCTCCAAGTTTTTATATAGGAGTAATGCTACAGTGACAAAAAGATGGCTAAAAAAGTATGAATACAAAATGATGTGTCAGATTGTAAGTAGTTGATGTTCCACCATATATAAGTGGGTCCAATGGTCATAATCAGTCACTACCAAGCACATCAATTTGTATCATTTTTTGCATCCAATCTTTTGTCACCAAAGCATTATTATTTTATGGATTTTCTTAATGTGTGCCCTTAGGGCACACACTAAGCGCGAAAAACAATGTATAATATTATTTGTGTATGTAGGCGCACTGAATTCAATGTATAAAAAAATAATATACTAGTGGACCCCATGCATTGAATTCAGTGCAACTATATAAAGAAATAATTTTTAGCGGGTCCCATCTCTTGTTTTTCGCACTTAGTGTGTGTCCTTAGGACACACATTAAGCGGACCCTTATTTTATATAGATATGTCCATGTAGCTCCTATTTGTCTTCTAAAGCTGGAGAAATTGAAATAGAGATTAACCGTGCAAGGCAGTTACTTTAACATATTTTCAAAAATAAAAAATAAAATATCTAACGTCTAAATATGCCTTATATATAGCCCTTTTTCTCCGAGAACATCATTTTCTGGATCTTGTCATGCTATTAGCATAGTTCCTGAAATGAATAACCAAAATATTTTTTTCCCTTTCTATTTGGTATTTTTCAGGTTCCGTATGTGGGGCTCAACTTTGCTGCCTACGAATCCCTAAAGGATTGGCTGATCAAATCCAAGCCTTTTGGACTTACCGAAGGTTCCGACTTGGGGGTTTCCACAAGGCTTGCATGCGGGGCTGCTGCAGGAACTGTTGGTCAAACTGTTGCTTACCCTCTCGATGTCATTCGGCGAAGGATGCAGATGGTAGGATGGAAAGATGCGGCTTCCATCATCACCAGTGATGGGAGGAGCAAGGCCCGTCTTGAATATACTGGCATGATTGATGCTTTTAGGAAAACTGTTAAGCATGAAGGGTTCGGAGCATTGTACAAGGGTTTGGTGCCCAACTCAGTTAAGGTCAGTCAAAAAATATGAAGTCATTATATCCTTAGCGCGAAGCTTTACTCGTTAATAGAATATGCTTAACTTATATCTTTAAATGAGTTTGTTGAATTTGCTGTTATCTTGTTCAGGTAGTCCCATCCATAGCAATTGCTTTTGTGACCTATGAACAAGTGAAAGACATTTTGGGAGTTGAGATAAGAATATCCGACTGATACACATAAGTATTGATTCTTTCAAATTGTGCCATTTTTTTGTAGACGACGGAGGAGAGAGAAAGAAACTAATCCTGTGGGAGAGAATTTAGCGACATTTTGTAGCCTGTCAATAATTGCTTCCCTTCTTTAGAACATTTATGTTTCTTTTGACAATGTATTAGATTTCAGCTGCCTGATAAGTACTTGCACGGAAGAAACCAATAAAACGCCTTGCCGTTGTAATACACAATGCATTTCTCTGGTCCTGTAGTAGCTCATCTACAAGGCTACAATAAAATCGTCGCTTCTTGAATATTTGGACTACTTGTCTACATGAAAAATTGTGAAGAAATAATCAAGTAGTAATCATGCATTTGCTACATTTTAGCAATTTACTTTTATGTGCTATTATGTATATTCCTTAGATCACTATTGACTTTATAAAAGTTAATTTAAATATTTTTAAATTTAAAAATTGACATGATTAATTTAAAATTCAAAAATAATAAATTTTACATTTATTAGTATTTTTTAGATAATTTATGATATTCATAATTGTATTGATATAAATTAAATAAATTTATATTAGTTTGATTTTTAAATTCATGAAATGTACAGAATCTAAATAATGTTAAAATAAGAAAATGGTGGCTCAATTAACACTCATAGAAAAAATAAAAAATTTCATGTATATATAGATATATAAAAAGTAAGAGAGTACAATTATATATTCACAAATTACAACTTGTAAAGTAGAAAATGCCAAAAAATTATTGTCAAAAAATTTTGTGCTTAAAAAAAAATATTACAATACTGTTCCTGTTTGAAGAGTCTTATTATTTTATTGTGTAATTTTCATTAAAAGAATATTTTCTTTCTTTTTGTTACTTATATAAACATGACATCAAATATGTTTTGCAAGGTTTCACCAAACTATTTGCATTGAATTAGACATAATTTTTTTTTTCACAAAATACAAATTTTATGAGTATAAAAAGTAAATAATAATCATTTCTTTGTACCTACAAATATAATTAGGAAATTGTTATTTTCACAGTAATTTTTGTTATTTTTATAAATGGATCCTATTTTTTTTATTTATAACGACGCTTTTAAAATCGTCACTATATATTTATATGTTAAAATATTAAAATCGTCGCTATAAATTTATTACATCACTTTATATGCAAAAAGTGTTGTCATAAATTTAACGATGATTTTAAAACTATCATTATAAATAAAAATGGAGCCCACATATAAAAGTAACAAAAAATATTACGAAAATATTAGTTTCCATATAATTACTATAAAGAAGAAAAAGTCAAAAAGACAATATTATTTTTGCAGATGCACACTGCCTGTATGTCTGAGTGACAACGTTGGAGAGTGAGATGGAGTGGTACGTCGTCGCTTCGCTTCTCACCGTTCTCACCAGTTCTCAGGTCTGTGCTTAACTCTTTCAGAAACCCTAACTCCTGTTCAAATTTGCTGCATTTGTTTTTGATTTTAAGTAAATCTGATCCATGTGTTATGTATATAGCGTGTATACAAATTTTCTCTCTCTTCCAGCCTATTAGTATAATGTACATGCTAGATGTATTCGTTCTATTAGAAATCTTATTTGTTTGTGTATCAGTTCAATTTGTACTAGCATCTGAAATTAGCTTTTGCTGTTTTGATTGGTTTTTGCATGCTGAAAATAAATGTTTTGCTTTTGAAAGCACGGGCAGTACTTCCAAATGTTAAATGTGTATTGCATTTTTTCAATACAATGGATGTGTAGCATCCCTGACATTATAATGTAGAACAGAAGAGAAAAAATCTGAACCACCATTTTGATCAACAAGCATAAATATATGTTTGGTTGCAACTGGAATTAGGGATAGTTATTTCAAGTTATAAGTTTTAATGTCTCACATTCTTTCTCAAGATGTAGACATACACTCTTAAATGCCTTGTCAGAATAATTATGTCCGATTTGATCATTTTATTTTTTAGTTTGAGCATAAGAAATTTGAAGTGTAACTATAAATGAATAAATGGACAACATTGTCAGTGCCAATGCTTATTGGAAGGTTCGCCGGGGTGTGACAAACTTGAGCTGGATTTTCAAGATTGAGTCTTTAAGTTTTTCTTTATATAATTTTTTTTGTTGATTTTGAATTTTAAATATTTTATTTTTATCAAATTCAATCTCAATCAAATTCATGTTTAGCTCATTCCAGTGTGTTCAAACTTGTCTAATTTAACTCAAGAGTAAATTTTAGTTGAGCTCTTATTGTGTTGAGTTCAAGATTTTATCGAACATGTATAATTATATATAATATTTATTGTATGTAACATTTACAATTTGTTTTAGTTGACCTCAATGATCTTACACAAAGAGTCTAGTTGTCGCTTATGGAGCCTAAAATCATGTTTAAACTCGGGTAAGTTAGGTCACTAGTTGAGTAGAATTAAGCCCTTAGCAATAGCAAGTCAAGCTCACGTCAAGTTGTATAATATATACGGTTCATTTACATCCCTAGGTTTGTATTTGTATCAGTTTTGTTGTGGTTTATAGTCCTTTTTTTTTGTGGCAGGGAATTTTGACTACGTTATCACAGAGTGATGGGGGCTATAAATATGACTATGCAACTGTTCCTTTTCTTGCTGAAGTTTTCAAGGTACTTTACAATTTACATATCCTATGTCATGTCAACCAAGGTTTATAACGGCAGAATGCATTTTCCACTTTCCGAGCTTATTAATATGGTCATTCTTGCAGCTTCTTGCGTCTTGTATGCTTCTTTGGCGAGAGTGGCACAGGTCTCCTCCTCCTCTGGTGACTACAGAATGGAAGAGCATTCGTTTATATCCTATACCTTCTATCATATACCTCATCCACAACAATGTTCAGTTCGCTACCTTAACATATGTTGATACATCCACATACCAGATAATGGGCAATCTGAAAATTGTAACGACAGCAATATTATTCAGGTGCTGGTCTCGGTCTCAGTCTTAAGTTAGAACACTTGTCCCATTTCTGCATTTGCCTTGTTTATTATCTGTGTTATATTTTAAAATATCCAATGATAAATGGATGAACTCTATCTTAATCTTATAACTTATGGTATTTATCTTGGATTTTTAATTGTTATCAGATATGTTTATTTTATGTTTTAGGTTGTTTCTTAGGAGAAAGCTCTCTAATTTGCAGTGGATGGCAATTGTTCTATTAGCTATAGGAACAACAACAAGCCAGGTGATACTGACATCTACTTCCTACATAGTTAATTCTACTTTGTGTATCTGTTAGTCTGTGACATGCCACAGTTTGTATATCTTCTCCTTTGAAACTCCAAATAACGACTGGCCATTAAGTTGCAGTAGTCGAAATGTCTTAATTGAATAGCTACTAGACCTAAGGAATAAAGTGAGCCGTCATGAATCATGACGATTAACTAGCTGATTAACATATAGGGAGATGGTTGACCATCCATATCATGGTCCTGCAAAGGTGTCAGCATGACACGTTAGGCAAACTTCTCACCTGATTAGGACCCCATGATTAATCAATTCCGTTTTGTATTTTGAGGTGACAATTAGTAGAATCTAGTGCCACTTTGAGATCCTGATTGTATTAGTCTACCAGTGGCTGTGGAATCACTAAAATACTTCTTTTTTTACTGAACAATAGCTGTCTGCTGTGGAATTACATCAATATTCTTTCAAAGAAGTTATTAACTTGGCATACTAAATTTATGCTACAACATTATTAAACATAACACTTTCTAGCCAGCAATTGTATATTGGTTAGTCAGTTCTCAGTTCTTACATATTGGTTAACCTTCTCCATCTTGGAAACAAACTAACAGTCCTTTTCAGTGCCACTTTTGGTTCAGATTTTTCCCTGGGCGACACACTTCTTATGATTGATTCAGTGAAAATATCCAGTGTGGAGAGGAATTGCTATAGTTTCTTCGTATTCCTCTAATACCTCTTCTGTTTCGTATTGATAGGTCAAAGGATGTGGAGAGGCTTCATGTGACTCAATGTTTTCATCTCCAATCCAGGGTTACATGCTGGGGGTGTTGTCTGCTTGTCTTTCTGCATTAGCTGGCATTTATACAGAATTCTTGATGAAAAAAAATAATGATTCCTTGTACTGGCAGAATATTCAGTTCTACACGTAGGCCTCCATTCTTTGAGCTACATAACTCACTATGACTTATTTCACGATTAACATCATCACACTAACATGGATGTGATAATATATCATTACCATTTTTTATGGCTCATACCAAGTGATGTATTCATGGTAGTATTTTTTTTAATTCCACTGTAAAAATACTCGATGACTGTCTTCTGGATAATCATAAGAACTATGGATGAAATGGTCAATAGAAAGCTAGACCTAATTCTTTATGCAAATTTTAGATATACTTCACCTTTCAGCAACTCAGAATCGGGAGAAATCTTTTCCCATGAATTGTTGAAACTAAATGTAATACTTCCCCTCTTTCTCATTTAATCAAATCTTCTTATTTTATCTGAAAAAATTTCGTATCTGCTACCTAATATATTCTTAAAGCATATGATTGAATAAACACAGCTATCAGTTGCCAACTTATTAAATACATTAAACTTTTACCTTTAAGTTTCTTATAGGCTTCACATTTCTCTTCTGCACAAACAAACCCAAAACTATCACACAAAATAGAAAAAAAAAGCAGGATTGGGTTATTTTTGCAAGATTTATAACACATGGAAGACGCGTGGGAGGGTAGGGTGGGGTGGTAAATGAATAAGACTTAATTAATTTGTTTGCAAGATTTGGGTGTTGGGTCTGCAAGCTCCACATAAGTTAAATCAAAATAAAATTAAAATAGCCTTTTTGATAAATGGTTTGTCCTAACCAAGCTCATCTCTCTGACTGAGAGGATACAACATGATCAATATGTTAATGATTTCTGCCTCTTGGCTATCAAAACATTAATATGGCCAAATTGTGGTCAATGGCTGAAAGCCCTTAAAGGAATTTATATTTCACTTTCGAACATTTCTGTGTTCAGGTTTGGGGCAATTTTCAACATGACAAGACTTCTCTTGGATGATTTTAGAGGAGGGTTTGAAAGAGGACCATGGTGGCAACGCCTATTCAATGGATATAATATCACGACGTGGATGGTGGTGTTAAATCTTGGTTCCACTGGTCTATTAGTTTCTTGGTTAATGAAGTATGCAGACAACATCGTAAAGGTAGTCTCTTTATTTTATTTTCGTCCACTTTCTTAGTCATCTTTTAAACCATGAGTATGATGCACTTGGAGACCTCACTAGACTCTTCTTTCAATTTGCATGACAATGCCTTTAGTCAATTGTTTTGGTTATCAAATTGATGCCTAGATAATTTTGTCAAACCAGACTTGCATCAAATGTTAATTGCACCTCCCTCTAAGAATTTAGCTAAAACAGAGAGAGAAACATAAAAGATTAAAGGAAAAGTATGCTTAACTTTAATAAAAAAAATGTTTAAATTTGGTTAGTTTGTGGCTTTAGCAAATGTTTTGATGTTTAAACTTTACTTCGACCTTAAATCTGTGCTTCAAAATTTTGTTCACTTGTGGTATTCTCTTTATGTAATTTTTCAAAGCTTTATTATGTAATTTTTTTGTAGCTCGTCTGGTTTTCTAGCAAGTATGACTACCTTTATGATATCTTTGCGCTGAAGGATATCTGGCTTTGTTGTGGAGTGATATGTTACAACATGTGTAGTTATATTATTGTTACCTGTTGGGTAGGTCATACAAATATTGTTTCTGTTGCCAGAAAATCGGAGTTTCTCCTTCTAAATCTATAATTTGATTACAATAGTTGGCTTTCCAAACTTATATGTTATACACCCCGTGTCCAACCTTATGCGGACTCGTTCGTTTGAGTGTCTTTTGCACTGATTTTAAGACATGCCGAAGACACAAGTTTGTATTATATATTTTTTAATATAGTTGAAAATTTAATATATATATATATATATATATATATATATATATATATATATATATATATATATATATATATATATATATATTGAGAATTTACTTAAATATATTGAGAATTTACTAGCATGTTAAAAGTATAATATGCAAAATGTGTTTTTGGGACATATTAGAATTGAATTCGTTTAGAAAAATTTCAAAAGCACGTGGCCTCATAAAGTTAGACATAAGAATACATTTTAATCTAGAAAAACAGAAGTGTGCAACTGTACATTTTAATTTATGAAAGTTGAACTGAGTTGAAAACTGATTCTACTTTTACTAATAATATTATTAAGTAATTGGTGATGGTTATGAAGGGAAGATAGAAGTGAAATTAAATGAATTTGGCATATCTGTAAGATGGAGTTCTCCAATAGTAGAGATTTCCTTTTATGGCTGAAACTGTACGGAAATCACAAGGAAGATCTCAAATGTTAAGGTTTTGTTTGGTCATTAGCGCTCTAATGTCTAAATATTAACAATGTTTTTAAGGAGCATAAATCTTAGTACCTCACAAAAGCTGTAATTCTGAACATTTGCATTATGTGCAGACAGAGAAGTGATACTCATGCTTACTTATTCTTGCACTGCCCTGGTCCTTTTCTGGGAGTCTATTTTGATGCTTCTGGAAAGGGCTGGACGCATCCTCCTTCCAGAGACTTGTATTAATTAGATTGTTGGGGGTTTGGGTGGAGCAAGGACGTTAAGGTGCTATGGAACTGCATTCTTGATCATTATATTTATTGTGCTAATCTGTGTTGTGTTGTATGTTTGAATGTCCTTCTTGCCTTCTAATTTGGATTAACTGCAGTATACCCCTTCTCTTTAGCCAAAGTTAATCTTGATGGATCAACATTCTGTCTTTGACTTTTTGGCATATAAAATTGATAGAGGCTCATTTCTCCTTATATCAACCCCAGATACTTTCCGTTCCTTCCATTCCCCCTTTAGTTTTGACTATGTCTTCTTCTTTTAGGTATACTCCACATCTATGGCTATGCTGCTGACAATGATTCTTTCTGTATTTCTCTTCAATTTCAAGCCCACGTTACAAGTAAGCTCCCACATTATTTTTCTTTATTTTTTTGGGGGGTTGGGGGTTTGATATCAATCAGCAGAAAGAACTAGTTCAGCTCCTTGAAAGCAATATCTATATATTTTATATTATATTTACAATTTTAGGTGCAACTCCATATGGTACTTACTGTATATATGCAATTGTTCTTTTTCCTTATAATTGTTTCTCAACCTGATGTTTGTGTCATAAAAAGGTGATGCTACATTCTTTAAATTGCTCTTTCAATTGGCTTGTTGAAATCTATGTAAATTCTGCTCTTTCAGTATATTTGTTGATAACCTGTCTATCCTTTCCTTGCCTGTGCAGCTCTTTTTGGGTATTATTGTTTGCATCATGTCGCTACACATGTATCTTGCACCTGCAAACAAGCTTATAGATTTGCCTTTGCCTGTAAAAACAGCTCCTGAGGGTATTGTCAAAGTCTCTGTTGATCAAAGAACAGATTTCTGATGTATTATGTCCGTGAAAGCAATCAATTCTTTGGTATGTCTATATCCCAAAGAAGAATTTGTGCAATCTGTTATCTTTTGGGATGAAAATCATTTTTTGTATTGAGAATAGGTTCCTGATGTATTATATAACATGTAACACAGAAGATATAAAAGAAAAGATCCTAACAAAAGCAAACACATCATACTGTTTCAACACTATGAAACTGGTTTTTTGTGATTGTGAATTTTTAGCTTCACCTTGTATACAAGAAATTCATTGAAGTTAAAGGCATGGTTGGATTATCATTAGTAACTGTGTGTACTAGAGAAATGTAAACCAAACAGACCTTTGTATTGTGGTCTAAGTTTTAATACCATTTGGGGCTGGGATAGATACGAAGTGTGTCCAGTGTGGATATATATATATATATAGAGGAGGGAGGGAGGGAGAGAGAGAGAGATGGAGATTCTTTGGTGAACTTATTTACTTGACACCCCCTCCCCCTGGCTGACATAAGTTGTGGCAGATGAATTGTCTGATGTTTTTATCATCTAGAATAAGCTTATGCAACTCTTATTCTACAATTTTTTTCCAGGAAGAAATTGGTTATAAACTTCAATATCTTTCTTTTAGTTTCTATCTCTTGAGTCTAGCTTCTCTACACAGTTGGCCTCATGCCTAAACGAGAAAGGTGGTGGTAGATAATCGGTGTTAATCTAGACTCCTGTATCAATGTGTAGCTTGAAAATTGTAGAAGGTTGATATACGATGTGGTTGTAAGTAGAGAATATCCATTACTACCTGGAACAATTCCTTCTGCTTGACCCAAGTAGTTGGTGAGCTTTTTTCTTTTCAAGAGATTAAAAATATTCTAATATAATAAATATGTAATAGAAGTATTACGTTTGTGATTATCAATTGAGTAGGGAGTGTACGACTGTAGGACATTTAGTCATTTTGGCAGTCTCGGAAACAGCATATTGTCCTATTAACTTTTTCTAAATAGAACAAGCACGAACATACCCAGCTAAGTGAAGATACAAGGAGTAAATTAAGTAGCTTCAAGCTGAATATCTGCTATAACTAACAATTGGTTGGGGCTTGGGAGAACAAAAATCATATCAAACTTAATCTGCAACTGATAATTAGTTCTGAATATAAAGAAAAAAATTGCAAAAAGAGGAAGAAGAAGAAGAAGAAGAAGAAGAAGAAGATACTGACGACAATAGAATCCTATAGCCATACTTCCCACGCAACACCACTGGTGTTCCCACCACCTACCGACAACGACAGCATCGATGTCATGCCAGTATATGTGGCCGCAAAATTATATGCATCTTTCACCAGTTAGGAGCAACCTATGTTTAAAGGATAGCTACCATGCACAATCTTGAAGGTTGTATAATTCTTAGAAGTATATATGGGGAAGTATATCCAGTGATGCTGAATCATTAATATCAACTTTAAACCTGCTCTTGAAGGTTTGCAACTTTGTCTAGTTGTTCACTGCTGAGTTAAATTTAGATGTTTATTTAAATTGTCATAACATTGATGAGTGATGTTGACATAAAATATGTTTTCATCGAGTATCTAGCAACTTTTGTAGTGCAACTTTCCATGAGATGTGTATTTAGTTGTTTGCTAACATTTCTGAATGATGTTGCTCAAGAAATATCTTATAATCTTCTATATTTAGTTTGTTTTAATTTGTCAGCAGAATATTACATAGCTATGGCCTATGGGTTATCTAGAATTGAACCTTAAAACTACTTTGATATAGCTGATATTTATAAGAGCAAATTACATAAGGATAACCTCTAAAACTACTGTTTTACACCATCAATAACAACATGCCACGTAGCGAAGTCATTGAGGATTACCTACTTTGGTTGCATCATTTGTACTGTACTTTAATTAGTTTTTGAGCCTGCAATGTGAAAAAAATCAAATGTTATCATAACCCATTGTTTTCTCCGATTTAATTTCATACATGCCTTGACAATTCCAGTTCCAGTACCAGTACACTCTCTCTCTCTCTCTCTCTCTATATATATATATATATATATATATATAGTAGTATATATTATAGTCTATAAATAAGCCACCATGGTGCTACCCTTGGATTGTCCACTAGATAACAGACAGCAAGTGCAAAACATTAGAACAAGAGAAGGAAAAGAGCTGGAGATGAGTGGAGGGAGAATCGAATCCATGGCACGTCAACCACCTACACACACATATATATAGTAGTATATATTATAGTCTATAAATAAGGCACCATGTTGCTACCATTGGATTGTCTACTAGATAACAGACAGCAAGTGCAAAACATTAGAACAAGAGAAGGAAAAGAGCTGGAGATGAGTGGTGGGGGAATGGAATCCATGGCACGTTTACCACCTAACGTAGCTGGTGGCCATGGTGGTGCAAACGGCAGTATGGGAGCTTTCCTGTGGTCTTGTTGAATTTTCTATAGCCTTGTTTGTTTCAGCTTTTTCTTGACAGCTTCTAGGTTCTGAGAAGCTACATTTTTATTTTTGCTATTTCAACTTTAGATTGAATCTCTGGAGAAAAGGCGAAAAGTTGTGCATGCATCGACTGATCCTAATGTATTAAGTATGAATAGCTGGAAATCAAAGTGATGAAGAGTCAAAATATTGTTGTAGGTAGGTAGTTCTACGATGTTTTGAAACTGAATATGCAGCCATTTATTGAATTTTTTCCCTTGTTAGTAATTCAGGGTGAAGTTCATAATATGTTGTTGTTGGATTAATATAGAAGTACTTTTTTAAGAAAAAAAGTGATTTTTTTGGTCATGAAATAAATTTTGGGGAGTGTTATTTTCACATGTATTTTTGATATTTTCACACGGTTTTCTCTCACATAAAGATGAGACACACTTTGTGCTCGTGTGAGAAAGGAGCATGTGGAAATATCAATAACACATGTAGAAGTATCAATTTCCTAAACTTCTAATAATCTGATTGTTCATAATTCGAGTGACATAATCTGATTATTCTAACAAACAGATCTAGGCGAGTTCAAATAAATAATTGTTTCTAAACTCAGAGATATAAACTTAAGAATTGAGATTGCCTAATGCCATATACTTTCCCCAGAGAATGAAACAAGACATACAACATCAGAAACTAGTATGATACTCCTTAGTAGGAGTTTAGCTCCACCATGGACTTTATTAAAGAACAACAAATCTAAGTACCTTTTCCCTTGAGTTGAAATTTTGCCTAATTTACAATAGAAGGAAAATATATGAGCACAAAGAGATGGGATCAATCATGCGGCATGCTAATTCTCACGTTAAATATAGTTGAAACCCGCTTCAATTCTTCCATTTATAAATTTATCTCAAATAACATAGACTAATGGTATAAACAAAACTAATTACATGTTGAGTTTAAGGATTTATTTGTTTTGTTACGTGTGAACGGCTTTTAAGCTTCAAATACATTGAACCATAAAATGGTGCGGTGAGTTTGGAGTTTAAAAATTACGTTTTTATAGAGTTATTATTTACTATCAGTTGGATAACACATGACACTATTAAATACATAAAAATTAAACACTATATTTATGTCAACTATTATAAAACATAATTTAACACGAATTTTTATGTCATGTCTTACTTTTAAATAATTAAAATTTATTTTGTCACAAAATTTTGTAAACTCATACTTTTCCGGCCAAAAAGCTTGTTGGCCTGTTGGGCCTAAACGATTTGTACGGAAATTTATTTATTCACGACTAGTGACGTCGTAGTAATATGGGACGCCTACCGTGTAAATTAGCATCTCCCGCGCAGACGGCACAAAACACACTCAATTTCA
Organism: Hedera helix; assembly: GCA_947179155.2. NCBI lineage: Eukaryota > Viridiplantae > Streptophyta > Magnoliopsida > Apiales > Araliaceae > Hedera > Hedera helix. The sequence goes on along the minus strand of OX359284.1, from coordinate 42,522,236 downwards.
GCAAAGCCTACCCCACAACACGGGAATCAAAAAGCTCATAATTATTTACCGGCGGAAATCATTTTTTCCCTTCCTCTTTTTATACTCTGTCCCCCGCCAAAGTAGAGAGAGAAAATCCGAAAGGTATCTTACCCGATCGAAACCCTAAGAACAAAAAAAAAAAGGAAAATGCCGAGAGAAATTATAACACTGCAAGTCGGACAATGCGGGAACCAGATCGGAATGGAGTTTTGGAAGCAACTTTGCCTCGAGCATGGCATCAGCAAAGATGGCATTTTGGAAGATTTTGCCACTCAGGTTAGAATTATTGTACTACTTTATAAAGATTATGTTTCAATGTATTTTTTAGAGAAAAATTGAAGCTTTAACTTATAGTTGTAGTTTTTATAGTTTATTGGAGTTTTATTTTAGGTCGTTTTATGTAAAATTATTATTAATTATGTTGGAGTTGGTTCATTTGAGCACATGTAATAATTAATATTTTTTATGTAAATGTGGTGTTGTTATACTTGGTATAATGTTAGTGTTGGACTGGATTCGAGAATATGTATAATATTGAAAATGCGATCCACCAGTTTTTTTTTTTGGGTGAATATTTTCTTTGGAAATACAATTTAAAAGGAAGGTCTAGCAAAATTTTAAGCTGATTTTACTTTTTCCATTCCGAATTGGGGAATGCTAAATGCAGCCCGAATATTGGTTAGTTCTGGATTCAATTATATCTCGTGTTTGTTTCAACAAATGTGTCTCCACTCATTCCAACCTAACACTGAAAAACAGGGATGTAATGAGTGGAGTCTAGTAATGGATTTTCGAGCTTGGCTAGTGTTGGGATGAAGTATGGGTCCGACTAATGGTCATTATAGCAGGGTAGTCGGGGGTAGCCCGATCTTGGGTTTTACTATTATATTGGGCCTTATGGGTTTAAGCCCATGATATAACAGATAAGGTTTTCTAGTTACTATATAAACATTGTTTGGTGTATGGATCATTGTAGAGTGTGCGAGACATGAATATACTAGATAAGCAAGACTAGCCAAATTAGTGAATCTGGTTATATTGTGTGTCGTTTACTATTCTATTCTTCATCTAATTTATGTGTGATTGTCTATTATTCGAATTTCAATCTTAAATTCTAACAGCTAGTTAAGGTTCTTATAGAGTTTGTGTGTTTGTGTAGAGCTAAATGTTGTGTATTCAAGTGCGGCTTGTTTAGCTTTTAAGTGAGCTGGTTTGACCGCCACATAGACATAGTTGTAGTTTTAGGAGAAATGTAAGGAATGCTTAACTTTTTCAGTTTTTCTTATAACCATTGGATAGTGAAATTACAATTATTGATTAGAGAGATGAAATGTTAGAACACAGTGAGCTCGTTTTGGGATATGAAGCTCACTCAAACTGGGATGGAGGGAGTTTAATAGATTATCTCTTGTTTAATCTCAAGCTTAAAATCATGTTGTAGTTCTGCACATTTAGCTCACGAGTTGAGTCAAACCAAGTCCTTAGTGAGTTGTGTTCGAGTATGAGTTGTACTGATACATTTTCATCCTTAGATATTAGGCTTGAGCATACAAGTATTAAAATATGTGGCCTAATGTTAGTGATGGTATTTGTGAGGGTAAGGTTTCAATAGGAAAGTTACCTCCTCATTCAACAGTAATTCCTCTTAATAAATGTGAAGGGATATGTTCAATTTTATTGATTTGCTTTTAAAATGATGCAGGGAGGTGACAGGAAGGATGTGTTTTTCTATCAAGCTGATGATCAACACTACATACCAAGAGCTTTGCTTATGGATTTGGAGCCCAGGGTGATTAATGGTATTCAAACCGGTGATTATCGAAATCTGTTTAATCACGAGAATTTATATATGTCAAAAGAGGGAGGGGGTGCAGGCAACAATTGGGCCAGTGGATATCATCAGGTTAATACTTGTTCTTTATTGTGTCAGAATTTCTTATAGTCTTAAGTAGTGCAACTTTTAAAGTTTTATTTGATAGCTTGTAAATTTTGGTGGCACATGCTCTTGCGCTTTTGCTTAGTTGGTTGTTAAGAGAACTGTGTCAATAGAGCTGTAGATAGTCAAGCTTTTCACGTGTGATTGACTTTTGTGCAGGGTAAGAGTGTTGAAGAGGATCTAATGGACATGATTGATAGAGAAGCAGATGGAAGTGACAGTCTTGAGGGTTTTGTTTTATGCCATTCAATTGCTGGGGGAACAGGCTCAGGTTTTGACTACTTACCATATCTTTCTACCAAATTTCTAAAATTCTGGAACTTGATTTTTTTTTTCTTTTAACAGCATTGCACAGAAATATGTAGGTCATCTGTATTGGTCTAATTGAAAAGCCACAGATTAAGCTCTGAAATTTCAGAGTGCATACTTGGTCTCCGTACCCTTACCTTTTCTTTTTAAAGTGAAGAGGTGAAACAAAACAAAACATGGTGGTAGTTTATATGAATGAAATGTAAATGAGAATAAATTTTCTTAATTACTCAGAAGGACCTTTCGGGAATATTGATGAGTGACAGTTTCGTCGTACCATATATCTTACTATGTGTGATATTGTGAAATGTTTGCTTGATTACTTTTTCGCCAAAGAACTTTCTAAGTGGTTTCACTATTTGAATTTTTTATTATTAATATTTAATGCTAATTCAGGTATGGGTTCATATCTATTGGAGACTTTAAATGATCGCTACAGTAAGAAACTTGTACAGACATATAGCGTATTTCCTAACCAGCATGAGACAAGTGATGTGGTGGTCCAGCCATACAACTCTCTTTTGACACTTAAGCGGCTTACACTGAATGCTGATTGTGTAGTTGTTCTTGATAATACTGCTCTGAATAGAATTGCTGTGGAGCGCCTTCATATTCCTAATCCTTCTGTCTCGCAGACTAACTCTTTAGTTTCTACGGTAATGTCTGCAAGCACAACCACACTGCGTTACCCGGGATACATGAACAATGACTTGGTTGGCCTTCTTGCTTCTTTGATCCCAACACCAAGATGCCATTTTCTAATGACAGGATATACACCTCTCACAGTGGAGCGGCAGGTAAAATTTCAATTGCCATATTGCTTGCTAAATTTTCTATGGCCAGTTAAGTACTCTGGTTAAACTCGTTGGTGGAAGCTTCTTTGAACTTGGGTAGAAGCATAGGGATTTGGTCTCTGGTGAATCTTCCTTCGATGCCAAACCTATTGCTTTGATCATGTATCCGTAAGAAATTTTATGATGTCTAATGTGTTTCAGACTTCAGTTGTATGACATTACAGCACAGGCATCAAGAATTTGGATATGTGGCCATCACTCTAACAGTGGAATATCTTGTGAATCTGAATTTAGGTTGTAAAAGCTTATCAGTTTTACCTTTTTAAGACTTTGCCATGATTCTCGCCAGGGTAAATCAGTTTCAGAAGAATGCTTATTTGAGCGGAGTGTTCTTTTATTTTCTTCATGAGTTCATTTGGAAAGAGTATTGATATGCTGATTAGCTCTGAATGTGCCCAGCTTGAACTGATTGTGACATAATCAAACTTGTTAGTAGTCTGCATATACAAGTAACACGGTGATATGTAATGTAATGGTTTTCCATATGTTGATTAAATCTAAGTCTATACATAGTTAAGTAATTGTTTCTGCTAGATAACCTTTTTTAAAAGCTTTGGTTATTTCATTAATTGTGTGTGTGTGTGTGTGTGTGTGTGTGTGTGTGTGTAGGAGAAATCAATTTAGTCAGTTACCATCATTACGGATTTCATTCTCATTCCAGTATGGTCAATAGTCATGTTTTGGGTGGAACAAAGTAGTAACATATAAACTATTGTCACCAGACAGAGTTACTCACCTTTTGATTACATGTCTGGGAAAGAGAAAACAAAGTTTAGTTATGCAAAAAATAGAGAGAAAGGAAAAAGAATTTAAGTTGGATCAATAACTTTAATTTAGAGACAGTGTTAGCCTAGAAGGAGGAAGTGGATGCAAGCAAAGAAGTAGTGATTCGAATAGCAGATAAAAATTACAAGTGGCCCTTTCTTTTTTACCCTTGAAAATATGACTAAATATACTAAGGAATAATAGTAAGACTGGTCTTCTTATTTGGACGGTGCTTATTTAGTTGTGATAGAGGATATTGATTATTTTGGTGTGTCATTGTATAAATTGAGAATTCAGTTACCCACCTAAACATCAAAGCTATAGACTGATAGAAATAATATTTTTTGGCAGGCTAATATGATTCGTAAAACCACTGTACTAGATGTGATGAGAAGACTTCTTCAGGTAAGATATGCATTGCTTAGAAATTGCTTTAGTAATTCGTGGATATGAGTTTCCTGACAGTGGTCTCTTCCGTAGACAAAGAATATCATGGTTTCAAGTAATGCTCGAACAAAAGAAGCTAGTCAGGCAAAATACATATCAATATTAAACATTATCCAGGGAGAAGTTGATCCTACTCAGGTAATGATAGTAGTACCTATGTTAATTTTTAATGTTTTATATCTTACCACTTATTTTTTGATATTTGTACGATGGTGATTTCTTAAGGAATCTTTGTGGATGAAGTTGAGTAATTGGATCCGGAAAAAGTAGTTAGTATATCTGGTAAAATGATGATTTGTTTTTATCAGCAATAATCGAAGTACTTCACCAGTTTGAATGTTGTAGTAACTTTAAGAGCTCGGTGTAGGAATTTATGTGGTAATTTTCCTTAAGTTGAATAATGAATGTTTGTTGGTGCCCAGAACAGGGCCATGTGCTTGTCTAACAGAACAGGGCCATGTGCTTGTCTAATTGCCTTCTTCTGAACTTTGTGTAATTGTCTTATATAGTGGTATAATTTAGAAAGGAAGTGAAGGATCTTTATTCTCTTTAACTTTATTCTTGTTTTCATTAACGTGCTTTTTATTGGTTGTGTTCAACATGTTATGGCTTATTATGTGGAAGAAATTCTGGATGAATGGACGTAAAAGAGTGACAAAGTTGCTATTGTACACCGTAAATTTTGGTTAACTTTAGCTCCTTAAGTATTCAAAAGTAATAAAAACAAAACTTTGTAGTTCCTTTAGATGAGATGCAAGGAATAGTTATATGCCACAAGGACTTGCCTCTGGTTTTCAAAAATTTGTTTCCTTTAGTAAGGGAGTTTAGCGTGTGCTTTCTAAATCAGTTTAGAGTTTAGATTAAGCCACGATGATGCATCAACAATTCAAAATTTACATCCATGGATTCGGGTTTATGGTTTATAATTTCTGTTATCAATGGCAAATCCTATATAAAGTTGTACCGACTCTTAGGGTTGGCCATCCAATTGTTGTTTCTCCATTCAATTTCACTCAAGGCTGCAATCAGTTAAATTCATGTATGAATGCATTGTTACCCCTCAAATTTCCTGTATTTTAATCTTTAAGCAATGTTCATGATATGTTTGAGATAATTAGGCAATGTTCATGAAAACTGATCATTAAGGACTCTAGATTTGTCTATATCTGCAACCTGAGAAGGTTTGTGGATCTGCATTCTGATACTTCTGGTGTTCTCAAAACCAGGTTCATGATAGTTTGCAAAGAATCCGTGAAAGAAAGCTTGTTAATTTTATCGAATGGGGTCCTGCAAGCATTCAGGCATGTTTCATACCCGTACTTAATTATTATATTCCGTTTATTCTTTCCTTTTAGTAGAATTTTATAACATATATTTACACTTTTGACAGGTTGCTTTATCTAGAAAGTCTCCTTATGTTCAAACTGCCCACAGGGTGAGAATTTAGTTATATAGATTCATTTTTTTTATCATTTATTGTGTTTTTAATTTATTATATATATTTGAGAACGTCAAGTTGTCAACTATAGTGCCATGGTTTCTATATGACCTAATGTTAGATTGTTGGAAGGCTAACATGTAAAATATGATTGACAAAACTTTTCTTTGTATATCTTTTAGGTCAGTGGCCTTATGCTAGCAAGTTATACTGGTATTCGGCACCTATTCAGTAAGTGTTTGAGTCAGTATTCTCTTTTGAGAAAGCGGCAGGCCTTTCTTGACAAATACAGGAGTTTCCCATTGTTTGAGGTAAGTTGCTTCACTACTATCATTAGATTTGTTTTAGCTCTATTTTATTTATCTTTTCTCAATTCAATGCCTCTTATCCAAAACTAGTTTAATTAGGCTAAAAATTGTGATAAGCCATTGATCATCAAATACATTATGTGCAGCAAAGGCTCTCGTGCTATATTTAGAGTTAGAACTACAGTAAAGATGAGATTTAATTGGAACTTTTTCAATTCTTGGCTTCTACATTTCCTAATAATTCATCTAGCAACTGGTAGTTTGTGTCAAGACCAGAGCTAGGAGATGAATAGAAGGGGTTTAAGACTTCAGAGGGAAGGGAGAAGATTTATAGCAGAAAATTAGGTAGTGTAAGAAGAAGAAGATAGACAGAGTTAAAAGTTTTTCTCAGATTTCATTGATATCATAGACATAATTAACATGACTCTCTCATACTTGTACTAGATATGCTTAAAATTGCAACCAACATATCCTACACCGTCTTATCCTAAACTAACACACTTTTCTAACTAAATTACACGGTCCATTGCTTCTCTAGAATTTACTATTAACGCTTTCGTTTTCTGCCCTTAGCTTGACAAAACCAGATTGGCTTTCGAACTGTCCCCAAAGATTTGAACAATAAGCTCTCATGTTGTTTTTTGTACTTGAAATCTTTTTCAACCAGACTGTTACCATTCATAAAGTGTCATCTCTTTCAGCTTTCCTGCTTCATCAAATGTTTGTAAAATCTGTTCACATTTCCATATGATGTGAAACATGGCAGGATAATGATCTTTCAGAATTTGATGAATCTAGAGACATAATCGAGAGCTTGGTTGATGAATACAAGGCCTGTGAGTCCCCAGATTACATCAAATGGGGGATGGAGGTATATCCCCTACTTGTCTGTTCCTCGTCCATCTATTGTTCTTATTTGGTCTTTACCAATTAGTTTGTTGTATCGTTGTGCAGGATCCAGACCACATCCTAACAGGAGAAGGAAATGCTACAGGAACAGTGGATCCAAAGTTAGCAATATGAACTAAGATGTTTTAAACTTGCAATATCTTTTTGAATTTCACCGAAGATCTCTTATCTTCTCAATAGAGTTGTGCAGGCGCAGTACTTGTTTATGTGGCACGTGCATTACATGTTCATGCATCACATGTTCATGCGGCAAGTGCTTGATAGTTACTTGTCACAAGTATAGTATTGGGTGGTTGTAGTACAGCAGGGTGAAGATTGTAAAGTAGTATGTGTTTATAGTTGAGTTTTAACTTGTTAAGCACTGGCATTCCATTCGAAATATTGTTTAATATTTTTCGTTTTGTTGTTCTTCTAATAGTCTTTTACTCTGGATTTAATACATATTCTTATTGTTTTAGCTTCTTCATTAAGCCACATACAATAATTGACGTTGGAGGATGAGTTAAGCTATCCTGGGGCATTCAAATGTTCCCAACAGTCTTGCATGTTATGTGTCCTATCTATTATTGGAGAGAATATGCTCTAATATAGTTTACAACTGGTGCCTTGATGCTTTTGTTTATCAGTTGAAGGTTTGCATGTATAGTCATGGTCGCGTTTCCTTTCATCTGTTTACGTTTTTGGTATAGTAACACACACACATATGTATAATAATAATAATTAATGTGCCTGCATGCATTTCTCTCTTAGTTGAAGGGTTGTATGTGTAGTCATGGTGGAAACATCCTTTCTGTTTAGAATTCTGGTTTAGTTTCAAAGTCGGGAAAATCTTTTGTTAACATTGCTAATTGGACCATTGGATGGGGGTCTTTTAACTAGAAATTTCTGCTGGAATATTTTTGTTTGTGTTCCTGTTTTTGTTTGTTCATCTATCAACACATATTTTCTCATATAGAAGTGTGATAACAAAAGCAACTACTAAGTAGCTATATTTTTTACCATATCATGCACGGATGTGCTACAAGAGAATGTGTAGGGATTTTGGGGGAGAGGGGGGGGATTTAGAGTTCCAATGATATTGTTGAACCTCATATTCTTTTAGAGTTCCAATGATATTGTTGAACCTCATATTCTTTCAACTACATGGTGTAGGAATTTAATCAAAGAGCATTACGATTTAGACTTGGAATTTTTTTTAGGTTTTCACCCGCATCATGTATTATGCTGTTTTGCGAAGAAGAAGAATGCCACTGTTAAGTAGTAGTAGTATTAGTTATGGGAAAGTAGAAGCAGATATGTGTATGGTTGGAGGGAATGTTTTAAAAGTGATATTGAAATTTGGTTAGTCTTAATGTGTATGAAATCACCAACCTATTATGACATTCTTGCACGCTGGAAACCAACTATTAAGATTGTTTTGCTGTTTACTAAATAAAATCTATGTAATTGTAGCAAAGTAGTAGTAGATATTACTCTCTTACTCCCTCCGTTCCGATTTGAATTATTTTTAAATTTAAAATTGACGTATTTTAGTTAGTTTATGATGATATATTAGCATAAAGTATGTCAATTTTAATTTTAAAAATATTTAAAATTAATTTTTGGAAAATTATTTGGGTAGCATAAATTTTGAAAACCATTCACAATTTTCATCCATTGCCAATTGAATAGGGAAGTAGAAACGAGACAATGGATTGAACTAATTATTTTTGGATTGTCACCTAATAATACGCTCTGGTCTGGTCTCATCGGTTCGAATAAAGGAGAGTATGTTTTGTTTCCTATACTTCCCCTCTTGTAATTCGTTGCATAGAATAATAATACAGTTTTAATTTAGAAACAAGAAAGGGTAAGTAGTAGCAGCATAGCAATTCTTGTATTTCTTTTTTTAAAGAATATTTTGCGTTATTATATTTGCATGAAATACAAGATTGTTAATTATTTTTCTAACCCCCATTTTATTTTTAAAATACAATAAATTAATATTTTAAAGACGTATTATTTTAAAAAAAATCATGTTTTAATATTCAAAAATCAAAGTAGCCTTTTAGTTTATCACAATAATAATAACAATAACAATAATAATAATAATAAGATATCTATTCGAAATTCAAGGGTTAAAGATCCAAATTCAAATATAATACTCTATCCGTCTTGGAATAAAAGTCTTATCTGACTTTTTATCCATATTAAAAAAGATGATAAAATAATCTATATTTAAATTTTTATTTAATTACATAATTTTCTGCACATGACTAGTGATATTTCATAAATATGCACAAAAAATAGAAATATAATAATTAATACTAAAAATATTAGAAGTAAATTATTATAAAAAATAAATTATTTAAAATAGATAGAGATTTAACTTAAAATTATCTAAAATAGTAATAAGAATTTTTATGAGAGGGAGTAATAAAATCTAGTCTAACATAATAGAATAATTATAAGAGACGGCACATGATAAGCCGCCTATACACATAATAATTAAATATTATATTTATTTATGTTATTAAAAAATATATAATATAAATTTTAATATTATATTTTAATTTTTGAACGGACACACAATAAAGTCCATCTTAAAAACAATTTCTCTTCTCCTAGTTGCTCCCGACTACCAGTAAAGCTATTCCAGTTTTCTCTCTCCGTGGCTACCTATATCTTCGTCACACTCTCCCTCTCTCTCAAACATTAACACATTACACCCCATTTAAAGTCCATCTTCCTCTCTCTCTAGAGTTTTGTTTGGTGTTAAACGTGTTGACTTTCTCTGTTCAGGAGCCGAATTTGGTGGTTGTGAGAGAAATTGGGAGTATAGGAACAGAGAAAATGGAGATTTCTAGGGTTTTGATCTTTCTTTTTATGTCTGCCGTTGTTTTGCTGCCCTTTGCTCAGGCGCCGTCTGTGGCACCTGTCCCTGCCCCTACCAGTGATGGTACATTCTATATATTATCTGTGTTGTTGAATTTTAGATCTGATAAGCTATTCAAACTTGTGTGCTATGTGCATGTATAATTTTTTCCAACAATTTAGTTGAACTCAGAGAAAAAAATGTAAAAAATTCGTTCTATTTACAATGGGAGAAAAAGGGAGGATTTAATTTGTTTAATATTTTTTGTGAGGAAGTAAAGTCTTACCTCTCTTAGTAAGTCTTCTTCGAGATCTAGTATATGTATATCTATGAAAGCACTTTGATATTTACTCACTTCTCACCAGCTTAACTTGTCTTACTGTTTTCCTGACTTTGTGTGTAATTTTTAGGACGGACATTCTATTTTATCTTTATCCATCCTTTTTACGGTCATTCCTCGTGATGTTACAGACTCATCAGCATTCATTATTATTGAATTTTTATGCTGTATAAAATTCTTTGCTTAATATATTGGAAGTGCTTATATTCGAAGTGATTTATTTAAAAGCTATAAATAAAAAAATAAATTGATATTGGAAGTTATAGTGGCATTTTCGGTGTAGATTGTCTTTTCATTTTAGATAAGTAAGACAGAAGTTAATCTGCTGGTCAGACACAAAATTCCTATTTTAAAAAGCAAATTAAAACCATAAAGTCAGCTAATTTATGTGAGAGCATAACTAAAATCTGTACAATTGTTGGTTATGGCATATTTACTTGTTGCCATATGGTTTTTCGGGTTAGATGGTCAGATTAATATCTGAATTGAATTGGGTTTGTGTTTCTTCTGTCTGCAATTGACTATGGTTTCCCTTTTTCAATGTGCTTGTATTATGCCAATGTAGGGCAATTCTTCTAACCTTTGGCTTGCAAGAGTTGTATAACCTCATTGCACTTCTTATCTGTAAAATTGTTTATGCGCATTTGTGGAAGCGCAAGACAGATACCTGCATATATGTTTTCTAGGGTATCCTACTGCAGTTGGCATATTTATTTCCCATGAAAATGTAATCAATACACCGACACCACTTTGGTTCAGGCATAAGATAATATTCTCCATTCTTTCTGTAAAAGTGGCCATACCCACGATCATGTAGAGTTATAAAGAAGTTAACAATAGTATTTTTATAACAATAGTATTTTTATTAACTCTTTCATCACTACTCTTCCTCTTGGTGTCATTATTTGTCGTTGATCGTTCTTTTGTTTTCTTCATAGTTGTTGAGTTTGCATTTACCATACGACTCTAGTTGAAAGTGGTAATTGATTAATATTGTGTTTGGTTGAGCAACTATTTTTTCTTGATCAAGTTTTATTGTATTATATATTGATAGTTTTATTGTTGTCTTGTGCAGGAACCTCTATCGATCAGGGTATTGCATACGTGCTGATGTTTTTGGCACTACTACTTACATATCTCATCCATCCCTTGGATGCTTCTTTCAACTTCGTCTGATCAGTCCATTAGATTAAAAGAAATTAGGGTAGTGGCGAAGTGTTTGTTGAATGTTATGAGGGTTGTTGCATCCATTTGATTGTTATTTTTTAAGCATTTCAATTGTATCTCAGTATGGCAATGATCTAGTTCATTTTTCTCCAGTTAATTCTTCTTATATCTTTTGGAATTTTTTTCTCTATAAATGTAGGTGTGCACATCATGTCAGCAAAGCCCAATACAAGCCCACTATTGAGCAAAATATTCCCTGGCAAAGGCACAATACATCTGCTACAAAAATTAATTTCATATAATTTTCGCAAGAAATATGATAACAAAAATATTAACACAAAAAATTCATAAACGCAAATAGTAATATACTCATCACTATTATTAATTTTAAAGATAAATCACTAAAATTAATAGCAAGTTAAAGTGGTAGAGAGAAAGTCTGCAGTGGAAAGAATATACATGTGGTAGATGATATTTGAGAAAAAGATATAAATAAGGACTAAATACCTAAAGTTTGATATTTGAGAAAAAGATATAAATAAGGACTAAATACCTAAAGTTTATTTGGAAAGAAAAATAAATACGAGACTAAAAGTGTTTGGGAATTAAGAAATAGATATTTGATTTTATATTAATTAAAAAAGAATTAAAAGTTGGGGTGGGGCAATGGCACACCCCGACTCTATGCAGTACCGCCTTTGCATATCTAACAAAAAAGTGTTATCCGCTATTATTTAATAGCATAAATGTTACAAGTTATAAATTTAGTCCATCTATTTATCTTATGGACGTCAAGAGATATATTTGCTTATAACAATTAACAAGCATTTATAATAAATCACTCTCATAGCATGCACATTTGTCCTATTTTTATGCCCAGCTGAAAATTATTAAACAAAAACATCCAACACGAGTAGTAAATGTATAAGAATATGAGGTATACAGAAATTATCCCATTCCATAGGACACATCTAAAGGATTGTCTAAATCACCTGCAAAAAATTCTCTTTTTCCAACCATTGATGAATCCGGAGACGATACGCATTTTCGCCTAAAGTTTTCATATTCCTGCCTAGATTGGTTCAAGAATATTCTACATGTTGAGGAAATAGTAAATGAAACCACAAGTAGTTTTATGGCAATTTTTGCAGTATTGTGCCAATTCATTGGATTGAATAAACTCCTAATGCAGTTAACAAAATACCAGGACTTTCTATTATTTACTTTGAGCTCAATTTTTTCCTCCATTTTCTCATCACCAAAACATGCATTTAGCTCTTCAATCACGTCGAGTTTCCTCCCATTTTGCTGGAAATGTTGTTGTATTTTTTCTATAAGATGCAGTCTACTTTCTTCCAGCCGGGAAATTGCTGCATGGCAGTGTTGCTGCTGGTAGGACTGCAATCTCTGTATGGCATTCATGTGTTTATGATCAAGTCAAGTTGGTTCAATAAATCTTCATGAAACTAGCAGCCAATGTATAAATCAATAAGGTTCCAGCTAGATGTTACAATATTGAGAAGCAATCTTTGTGCTTAGCTTGTTTATTTATGGTTCATAGTTTATACTTCCATTGTACCAAAATTAATACCATATTCAAAAGAACGTTCGACTTTAGCACATCCAAGCTCACAACTTGTCATTTTAAAAAGAGACTCTCATTTTCGAATATCTAAAAAAGAATGATAGACTTCATTTTAGGACAAAGTATTTGTGTTTATGATGACAAACACCATGTTTGGCCTGGAAATGGCCATAACTACAATTTATAGCTGCTACTCACGGGGGTTAAGACAGTCAATGTCGAGTTCTATTCAAATTTTTACACTTTTTATTTTAACATAATTTTTTTTTGAATAAAATCTTTTAATTATTCGTCTAATGCTAGGAAAAAGTCATCAAAAATATATCAAGACATTGTTAATACTATGACAAACAAGTAATCACCAAACTCTTGCTATTAAAACCACAATTTTCAAATTATAATGCATCCTATATCTACATAAAGCATCATAAAATAAGAAAAATAGAAGCATGTTAATCCAACTAAGATGACCAAATTTCTTAATTAATTAACTTGCAAAAATAAAGGCAAGGAAGAAAGAACAAGGAGGGACAAGTTAACTGACCTGTAAAAACACAAGCATTGTTTCAACATCTTTTATTGAATCTCTAATGACAATCAATTTCTCTCTTTCCTCCTCCAACATTAATGGGGTCTGTGCAATTCCACAATATACACCATGTTCTGAACAATATCTGCAGAAACTAATACCCTGATCACTTTGTATCTCACCACTTATCTTGTCAACCAAATCCCATGCTTTTTTACTCAGAATACCCAAGCTTTCATCAAACTCCATTGTCAATCTAAAGGACAATAGTACAATAAATCAATAAATGCAACTTATAATATGTAGTATAGATTCTATTAGCTTTAATTTTTGTGTTGCTTTTCTTTTTTCTCAGCTCATTCTATACCATTTGTTTCCTTATCATATTTCCCACAGCATTTTCTTTTTCTTGGTTGAGACCATTTTGGGGTCCTTTGACTCTACCCCCCTTTTATGTTCTGGATTTCATGTTTGGGATTTTGTTCTCCAGCTTTAGTTTTCTTTTCTGTTCATGTCCCACATACTCACTTTCACCACATGTGCTAATGTATGTGTTGGGATCTAACATTGTCTATGGACTTTAAACCAGTAAACATCCTACACTTTGGCCTCTCGGGCTTAGCCCAACTACTACATCCACGTGGTCCACGAACTACGTGCAAAGCATTGAAGGAAAAATATCGTATCTATGTTAGAATTAGTTGAAAATATTCCTCCCCAACGATCGTGGTAGAGCATCTCAGGGCTAAGGGCACGCGAACTCACTCACGTGACTTCAGCCATAACTTATTCTTACAAATAGAGCCTCTTATACTAGATAAAAAGTAATCACCAACTTTATAACGAAAAATTATTAAATGATTCTGAGATAACGTCACGTGGTATTTTATGTCAATGATATTTTTTTTTATTTTAATAGTGTCTCACTACTTATAACTATGAACTCACTAAAATAAAGAGATTTCATTAATCTGAAATATCACGTAAATTTATAATAATCGCTCCTGTATAACTCTACAACCTCTATTGTCAACAAAACCTACATTTGTGCCGAGGTCAATGTCACCATAACCAAAAGCAGCGTTAACGGTATGTCATGGATGTATTGATCAAAATGGGTTTTTATGGTCCAAACCATCATTTGTAATATTGCAACAGATGAAACCATGCTTATAATCAATATGTTTGATATAAAAAGCCATATTTGATAAAATTTGATCATTCTTCCTCATTATGCAAGAAAAAGCACTAAAAACTTGAAACATTTTTTACTCATTTGGTGGCACCATGTTTAATAATTTGAAGATATTCCATCATTTCTTTCACTAGATCTTCTTTAAAAAGCCTACACTGCAGTTAAATTAAGTGAATTGTACATCTTATAATCTTTTTGAGATGCACTCAGCTGGTTGTCACATTCTTTAACTTAGGGGTTATTTGATAAAAATTGAATGAAATAGTTTTGAATACTTAAGTAATCTGAATGAGCTGAATGAAATAGAGTTCTGAATACTGAATGAAAAAAATTGTTTGATAAGTGACATGTCTGAAACATCTGAATAACATATTTTTATTATTTTACCCCTCTAAAAAAATTTAAAATTGTTATAAATTTATTTAATATTACATAATATAATATTTAATTTTTTTTTACTTTATTTAACCATGACTTAACCATTCAACCAAAAAAATAAAACTTAACTACCCAACCTAAAAATATGACCGATCAACCATTCAAACCTAAATAAACACATTAAATAACTAATTGATTCAGTCATTTAATCTTATTTAATTTTAAACAAACAATCCCTTAAAAGTAGTTAGCATAGAATTCTATTAGCCGGGGCATACTCAATACAACAATAATAATGTGGAGCCCACCATATTCAACCTCATAATCTCTCTCTCTCTCTCCCCCTTGAAATGAACTCAACCTCATAATCTTTCTCTCTCCTCTGGAAATGGAAAAAATATCAATCACCCAATACATTAAATATGAAATCAGAATGGGCCTATCAAAGGATTAGTACTGATCTTAGACTGAAAAAGAGAAATTGGGAAGGACGAAGAAATGAAGACAGGCTAGACCCATCACTTTAACTACGTTTAACTTGGCCCAGCTTCTTTGGTGCTTTTGCTTGTTAAAAGTAATAGAAGGGCTCATAATGAGAGAGATTTTTCCATTCATCGCTAACGAACAGATATTTTGTTATGCAGGGGTTAAGATGGTAATTTTAGCAGCAAACTTGAGACCATACAGTCCCCCCGAGAAGTTACTAACTGTTCCTGAGATAATTATCACGTGATATTTTAAGTCAGTTATATTCTGTCATTTTAATTTATACAGTAAATTATTTATATTCGAGTCCACTGTATATACTAAAATGATAATATATAATTAATCTAAAATATTACGTGACAATATTTTAAGGATATTAAATAATTTTTCAACTCATACCCAAAGATTTTCTCAGTTATCGCATCAACCTCTCTTATCAATAAATCATAATCTTTTTCGATTGCTAAGATGGACCTTACGGATTGTACTCACGTATTTCTAAGATTTTTATTTTTATCACCAAATAGCAGTTTCCTTTTGAAAATCAAAATCCAGCGAAAGAACAAAAACAAACAAAAAGAAGTTTGTAAACATAATTAATAGGTTAAAAATACAATATGCCTATGCTGTAGTATGGGGTGAACTGTTGCGTGGTATGCATCATCTTACGAGAATAGAATACCGCGTCGGCCAACGAGCAAGATACAAATAAATTTAAAAGACTCTTATATCGTGACATCAGAAAAAAATAAAATGTTAGACTCTAGTTTTAAAATAGCAAAATTAACATTTAACACATTGTACTTAATTCAAATTGTTCAATAACTCACTTAACTTTTAATTTATAAAATTAACAAATTGAACTAATTCAAATAATCCAATTGACTCATTCTGTCAAATTTATTGGATGTCTGTTTAATTTGTTTATTATCTACGTGGCTATGCGGAAAAAAATAAAATAAAATTAGTACATAATGATGTGGAATACTAAATAAAGATTGACATGGCTTTTAAAATAAATTTTGCATTTCTTTTCTTTTCTTCTTTCTGCAAATCTGTAATATATACATTCATATATCCCGTTTGTTATCATCTAATTCACAAATACTTGAAATAAAATAAATTAAAAAACATATTTACCCATACTTAAACTAAATAAACAAAACTAGACTACCAAAATCAAGAATAAATTTGATATTGCAATCCGCAATTAGCAAATCAGTGGAATATATCTATGTACACAACTAATGTGTATATTCAAAAATACATTCAAAGGTAAAATAATAATAAAATATTAATCTCTTCTTTATCTACAACATTTTTTTTATACTATTATTGTATCTTTGGATGTATTTTTCTTGTGATTTTGTTGGTAGATTAGAATATATTTTTGGTTTCTCCCTTTATGTACAATCTTTGGTTCTCCTTTTGCTGCTCTCCTCGTGAAAAAACATATGAGCTTTTTGTGCATGAAGGGTCTTTCTCTATCATTCATAGTTTTAAGACTAAAATCTTCTTTTAAGTAAATAACAAGGCAACTTCTAATTGAATTTTTTCATTTCCGGGACAACTGAAAATTAAAAATACATCAATGAATAATACTGCATCTGTTTCCATTTCTAATATTATGACTTTTAAAAATCAATTAGAAATATTTTCACACTATAGCAAAAAAGTCTATCAACGACCGCAATCGGTCGCTAATAGAAGTGGTGACTGCAAGCGGTCGTTAATATCGGTCGGAGTTAATCTGGTCGCTAAAAACACCTCAACGACCTACATTAGCAACCGCCTTATTAGTGATTGACATCAGCAACCAGAGTAGTTGTTGATCTGAGTCAACGTGTTAGAGTTCCGACGCCACGTGTCAATGATGTGGCGTCATGTGTCAACGACCGATATTAGCAACCACATGTCAGTCGCTAAAGAGTATTAGCGACCAAAGTCGGTCGCTGATAAATTTTAAAAAAAATTACTGATTTTTTGAATTTTCCAAAAAAAATTAATATATATATATATATATATAAACTCCAACCAAATTAATAAAATCAAGAGAAACTAAAATATTACATTTTATATACAATCTAATCAAAGTGAAATATATGTACATGAATCGTTCAAAAAAAAAAAGGAATACAAAGGTATAACAAACTAAGACTAGGAGAATGCATGCATCTGTAGTTTCTCACGCATCATCGTTCAAATGTTCCTATAACAAAAAAAGAAAACATGTTCAATATAGTACTATTGACCGATTAATTTAATAGTACTAATTGCTAACATTATCTCAGCATGTTCATCCTCCTCTTGCTAGCGTGATGATGTCGTCACTGCATCTGCTAAGTCATTAGGACTTAGAACCTTCAAATGAGCTTGCAGAGTATGCAGAAGGGCTGGGTCTCAACATATAGTTCAAACACAGTCAGCAGCATTCTGTGGCATCAGTTGGTTCGATGACTACATCGATTAACTACTAGAGATGCATGTGTTATTGATAGTCAGTCGTTGTCCTTGGCCTTTGACATAGTTCTTCTTAACAATCGATGCTTTCTCCCACAATTTCTAATCTATCGTCAGGTGCAGGATGTCAGCAGGATATCACTCGTTCATTAATCTATTGTAAATGTCCCGTAATCAGGTTAAAGTTTAAATAGTTAAAAATAATTAATTAAGCTTAAGAATGACATGTAAAAATTATTAACAGTATAACATAAATAAAAACTTATAGCAATCTGGATAGCATCAGGAAAACCATCACGGATGGTCACGTACACATTCAATCAATTGATAATCTGACCATGTGACGTAGTCACCTACAAATATATATATATATATATATATATCAACCACATGCATACATACTAATACTATGGTTGTAAACATAAATAAAGTAAAACTTTACAAAATACGTACTCTGGCAACATGTTGCGATTGTGATATACTACCACCTCTATTTATACATTTTGCCTTGTCGCTTTTAGGTACACTAAAGGAATATTTGTTCTTGGAGACAGTCATACATCTTTTGACCTAGTCCTCAACCCGCCACTACTGATACATCCCAGCCCATATAGACGGCGAGTACCACTAAGGGTTGTACTCGTGCATATAGTCATCAGTCTACCCAAGATAGTCTACGCCAGCATTATGCAGTGCTTTTTATCGTTCCTTGTTGAGATTATCCTTTGTTCGCACAGTTCATTTCTGCCAGAATAATGTATGTATAACCGATGTCTGTGCGTCATCCCATCTATACTTTTTTTACAAATAAAAATACAATAATAATATTAAAACAATTGTAATATAATCCAATAATACTTAGCATTATATCATTATATTATCTAACAGAATTAACAAAAAAAATTACCTGAAACTCCTCCCAAATTTCCTCCTTGTGGACTAGAGGTGTGTTGGCCCACATAATAACCATGTAGGTCAATTCTGCAAGCATAATTGTGAAATGCACTTCACAATCCTAATATCTGTGAAATCACTAAAATATACTACAATTTACATTAATATCTAAAGTAATTTACATTAGTATCTATAATAATGCTAATATTAATTAAATATAGTATATGGTAAATAACGTACGTGTTATCCAGATAAGGTCGAACCTGTATGAGAATGCGCTCCTCCATATTAGTCGGGGCCTTCGGGATCTGATTAGAACCCTGACCCAAGTAGCGTTTTCTTAGCGCTACTGAAAAAGACATCTATATAAAAAATAACATGTTATTATGACTTAAATGATAATAAATACACAAATAAAATGACAATTTAATAATGACATGTAATAGTTTGCAATAGTTAACTACTACAACTATAAATGAAATGTACATGAATATGACTATTATATATAGAACGTGTATATACGTAAAGTACATAATACAAGTAAAACTAAACATACAGTTTAATAAAAATCGTTGTCTGATTCAGAATCAATTTCAACAACATGTAGAGATTCATAACTATCATCTTCTTCAGACTCAGTGTCAGTGTTAGTCAATAACTCTTCCTCCGCCGTATCAGTGTCACCTAACCCAAGTACTGACTTGGGATCCAATTCATTATTATCACCTTCACCTTCTAACTGGTTTAGTTAATTGTCGTCGTCCACATTTATTTAGTTCGTTGTTATCGACCACTAGCATTCTTTGTAATCATGAACCTCTTAACAAGTAAATGATAGGCGGTCATATTTCTGTTCGTATAATTTATATTCTTACACTTCAAAAAATAACATTTATCTTGTTATGAGCATTGACGCATTCTTTGTGACTATACGCGTAATCTATAAATACTTTGCAACAAGTCCTAAATTTAGTTGTTGTACCTATCTTGGCAGTTGACTTTTGTCGCTTCATCCAACTACGGTCCGAATAGAAATCCATTATACTATGGTACCTATTTTAACAAAAATTAATGTATTACAATGTGTCATCGGTTGGTATACTATATGATTCTTATCTAAATATGTCTCCACCCTTATTACATCGGTCAGACTTTTATCCCATTCAAGTATGCGACGTCCCATTAATGTCAACGACTTAAACTTATGCATCTATTATTCGAAAGAAATTTCAACATCTCTCATCGATCTCCAAGTACACGAAATAAACTATGATTTATACAATCTAAATATGCACCCGGAGAACAATAAAAGATAAACAAATCAATATTTACGTAGAACAAACAGATACATATGCTTAAGTCGTTGACATGCCTAAGTGAGAATGTAACATATAAGAACAGTCTCAAAATAGGGACTATTCAAAATTCGCTCATAATGAATGAATTTTGAACGGGTTTTTAGCGAAAAATATTATATTATATTATTTTGTCTTAGATTACATTATTTTATTTTTATTTTTTTATTTTAATGTTTTTATTTTTTTTATGCTATGTTAAAATGAACATCTTGATCTATGTGTTAATGGTTTAGGATTTCCTTGTGTCAATAAAAAACAGAAGCATTGCTAAAATAAAATAAAGGGCTAGGTTTAACCCCTTTTCATTAAGGGTAAATTTTAAACGTTATATAACTTTGGTAAATTTACACATTGCATTAGTAATATTAGTAGCCAACTTATTCTCCATTTGTAAGACCCCGAATTTTATGAAATACAAAATTTAATTTTTCTTCATATATATTTTTTTTTGAAACAGTAAGTGGTTAAATTAACAAAATTGAAAGTTAAGGATGTTATGTGCAAATTTTATTTTGTCGGACAATATTCGCTTTGTCGGGGAATATTCGTTTGGTCGGGGAATATTCGTTTGGTCCGACGGCGCCGAAATAACAAATTATTGGTGGACCCCACAACGGAATATTTGTCGGATATAGAAAACGACAGAAATAACCTTTTTAAATAAAAATAGTCAACGGAACTGTTAAAATACCGGTGATAAAAGAATAGTAGCATACGGTAGTTATTGGTATTTTCTGTAGCACTCGGTACTCTACAGTAACACACGGTATTGCATAGTGTCTCATATTTTTGGTCTGATAATTGACACCGTAACTGTTACGCATCATTTCATCGATAATTGTCACTGCATAATATTTTATATTATCAATTCAATAATTGTTGTTACACAGTATTTTGCATTATTGATTTAATAATTGTCATTACACTGTATTTTATATCATTGAGTCAATAATTGTTGTTGCACTGTTTTTAAAATTATTGAACCTAATAATTGTCACAGTAACATATGCACAGTAATTCACATTATTGAATCAATAATTGTCATTACACAGTAACGTATGCTTTATTTTACATTATTGTTATCTCTATTATGATGTTATTTAAACAGTTGTATTTCATTAATTTATTGACTTGATATCTAAGAGCTAACTATACTGTATTTATAACAATTAGTCATAATAATTGAATTGATAAAGTTATTTGTTTATAATATAAAGTTAGGTGATTATTATGTGATATGAAATGAATGGTGTAGATTAAAGTGTGAATTATTGTTGAATAATTGAATTGATTTGTTTATAATATAAAGTTAGGTGATTATTAGGTGATATGAAATGAATGGTGTAGATTAAAGTGTGAATTATTGTTGAATAATTAAATTAATTTGTTTATAATATAAAGTTAGGTGATTATTAGGTGATATGAAATGAATGGTGTAGATTAAAGATAATATAATATTTGAAATGGATGGTGTAGATTAAAAGATGATCTTTAAATGAATGGTTTAGATTAAATGAATGATAAGATTTTTGGCTATAAATAGAAGCCTTAACTTAAGGATTTTTCATAAACTTCCTTACTTGTTCTTTCTTTCTCTCTCTAAATACTTCTTGTGAAAGTTCTCTCTAAGTGTGCTTAAGTCATCTTGAGTATTTGTGAAGATCTATAAGTATACGTGTACTGTTCAAGTTAATCAACCTCATTTAAATCAATATTCAGTCACGTGTTACGGTAAGGGATACCATCTTTTTCATCTTCCATTATTCAAACATACTATGGTAAGGGATTATCATTATTTGATTCTCGATAATAATATTGTTTCTTCCTTACTCATAAGACGTGTCTTTTATTTCCATGTATTAAATTGTGGGAATAACCTTACGGAGCGGATTGCCGCCTGTTGGTGAATAACCTTTCGTATTCATTCATTATTAATCTCTGAGAATAACCTTACGGAGCGGATTGCCGCCTGTTTGGTGAATAACTCTTTGTACTCAAATTCTATTAAATTGTGGGAATAACCTTACGGAGCGGATTGCCGCCTGTTTGGTGAATAACTCTTTGTACTCAAATTCTATTAAATTGTGGGAATAACCTTACGGAGCGGATTGCCGCCTGTTGGTGAATAACCCTTTGTATTAATTTCCTTTACCTTTTGTTAATCAAACCTGCTACGGTAAGGGATATTATTTTCTTTCATACTCCTAAATCGAAATTTATTATGGAACTATTGCTTCTATAATTCCTGAAAATATTATATGTTCCATAATAGTTGAACTTCATTATTTCAACTGAACCTTCCTATTTACGTGAACCTTTCTATTGAATTGTAACCGTTATTCTGAACTGTGGATCTTGAATATCATTTTTAAATTTCACTCCACATCATGTTGACAATTTGGACATTATTTGAATCTGTACAAAGTAAACTTCCGATACTTATTGTTATCCTATTTCTTCTGTTCATCATTTATATCATTCTAATCATCCAAAAATCAAGCTGTTGTGAATATCTGTGGCCGGGGGCACAGATGTGATATATTTGTTGAACAGATGATAGGTTAAAGGCGATATAATAGGTTAAAGGCGATACATCTGTTCGGTGTCTTTTATGGCACGTGGTGAATGTTCTCTTTGGCCCGTAGTGCAAAGATGAACTGTTGTTTGGTATGATTATGACCAAAGGCTGAATCTGGTATAATCATGACCGTTGGTGCTATATTGAATATCTTTGGCCCGTAGTACAAAGATGAACTGTTGATGTGCATGATTATGATCAGGAACTGTGAATTTGTATTATCTTGACTAATGATATTTCATATGATAAAAGTTGATGATGTTTTTCCTAAAAAGAGAACCGAGTGGACATTATAGTCTGCATTATTCTTCTAATAGATTACTCATTCCGCTGCTATTATTGATCTGAACGTTGTTTAAGAATTTAACTGCAGTTTTTGATATAAACCTTGTAGTCTTTTGTATTCTATCAAGAACTCAACTGTTGAAGACTAATGATAATTTATTCGTCATTATCTTAGTCATGATATTCTTTACTGGGCTATTTGAGCTCACCCTTTCTTTTGTTCCATTGTTTTTCAACAGGAGATGAAAACATAACAGGGTCTAGCCGGGGAATGGAGTGAGGGTTCGAGGAATAGTTATCATAGTCTTCACGTTTTGTAAAATAGTGTGGCAATAATAGTGAAGACTTAGTTGTGTATTATTATACACTGTATTGTTGTACGTTGTGCTTTGTTGTAATAATTTTGTTGTAGTCTTTTGACGACTCAAGTTTGGGCTGTGTGGGCCCAGATTTGGGGGCGTCACAGTTGGCATCAGAGCTTAGGGATATGGTCTTTAATGGCGATCTGGGGTAGAACTAGGAGGGGAGAGACGAATAGAATCAGTCACTAGTGTGTCCTACCTAAAATAGATTTTATTATCTAATGAGTCGATTTGAATGTAGGAACATGAAGTGATGAGTCAGTTTATTTGAACTAACATTTATTTTGTGACCACAGTTTAGTATGGCATCTGGAAATCAAGAGGTTAACTATGGAATGCCTGAAGCGAATGTAGCCGAGAATCAAGAGGCCCCAAACAATCCTCCTGCCAACTCAGGAAATAATGTTCCTGATAACATGATGAACGATGGATTCTTTAGGAATTTCATGCAGTTCATACAGAATCAAGGAAGAGGAAATCCAGTCAATAATAACGGAAGAAACGCTGGCAATTTGAGGATGGTCACTGTTAAGCAATTTAAAGAATTAGGACCACCTGAATTTCACGGGAAGCCTGACCCACTCAAAGCGGAGGCATGGCTGAAGCAGACGACAAAAATACTTGATGTCTTACAATGCGTTGATGATCAGAAGGTGCCATTTGCCACTTTTATGTTACGAGGTGAGGCAGACCATTGGTGGGAAGCGGTAAAACGTATCCAACCTTCAGCACTCGAAATGTCTTGGACAGAATTCGAAGAACTGTTTAACGAGAAGTATTTCCCAGAAAGCATCCGCCATATGAAAGAGGTGGAATTCATTAAGCTGGAGCAGGGAAACATGACAGTCTCCCAATATGAAGCCAAGTTTGCCGAGTTATCTCGCTTTGCCACCCATCTTGTGGATGACGAAGCACGAATGAGTCGGATGTTCCTAAGAGGTTTGAGATTCAAAATTCGTCAACAACTTAGCTCTCATAAATTTAGTTTGTATTCAGATGTTGTGGATAGGGCTCAAAGGGTGGAGCAAACAGATGAAACATTGCAGCCAAGAGTTAATGATCAGCATAGAGAAAGGAGTGACAACAACCACAGGAACGAGAACCATCGAGTAGGTAACCAACACTTCGGTGGTAATTCCACATCAAATAACAGAAGAGGAGAATCCAGTGGGAACAATTTCAAAAGAAAGAGATTCCATAATAATTATGGAAGGGCACCAGCACCAGTACCAACACCAGCACCGACCCCAGTTTCAAGGGGAGAAGATCGACCACCAGTGAGATGCTATAGGTGTGGTCAGGAAGGTCACATCAGCCCAAACTGTACTCTGCAGTCTAAAAAGTGCTACAGTTGTGGGAAAGAGGGTCATCTTGCGCGGTTTTGTCCTGCCACAAAATCAAGTCCAGCTGCAATGATGATACCAAAAGCTAGCGCGGATAAAGGAAAATCTGTAGTTCAAGGGAGAGCTTTTGTTGTGACATCCCAAATGGCGCGAAACTCGAACGAGGTGATAACCGGTAAGCTATTCATAAATTCTCGTGAAGTCTACGCTTTGTTAGATACTGGCTCTACCCATTCTTTTATCTCACCTGCATGTGCTCAGCGTTTAAACTTAACTCCTGAAAACTTGGACTTTGACTTATCAGTTGAAACCCCATTAGGAGAAATGACCATTACATCTACTGTCTATAAATCTTGCCTAGTTCAAATCAACAACCTCACATTATCTGTTGACCTTATTTCTTTGGAGATGCGTGAATTTGATGTGATTTTAGGAATTGATTGGTTGACTACCCATCATGCTAAAATTGATTGTTTTCATAAGATTATTAGTTTTCATATTCCTAATCAACCTGTCATGCAAATTCAAGCAACTAAACCATTGAAATCTATAACTGTTATTTCTAGCCATAAAGCCATTCGTTTATTGAAAAACGGATGTCAAGCCTTTTTAGCTCATGTCACTGATTTGAACAAAAATACGTCAAACTTGAATGATATTCCCATTGTTAATGAGTTTCCTGACGTTTTTCCTGAAGAACTTCCTGGCTTACCCCCAAACCGTGAAATTGATTTTTATATTGATCTTGAACCCGGTACCAAGCCCATTTCCAAAGCTCCCTACCGAATGGCTCCCATTGAACTTCAAGAGTTAAAAGTCCAACTACAGGAATTGTTGGATACCGGTTTCATTCGTCCGAGTGCATCACCTTGGGGTGCTCCTGTTCTATTTGTGAAGAAGAAAGACGGGAGTATGAGATTGTGCATTGACTACCGAGAATTGAACCATGTCACCATAAAAAACAGGTACCCGTTACCTCGGATTGATGACATGTTTGATCAATTACAAGGCGCTCAACATTTCTCAAAGATTGATCTCCGTTCTGGATATCATCAGTTAAAGGTTAAAGCTGAGGACATTCCAAAGACTGCTTTCAGAACTCGTTATGGGCATTATGAGTTCTTAGTCATGCCTTTTGGACTAACTAATGCTCCTGCAGCTTTCATGGACATGATGAACCGGATATTCAAGGAACATTTGGATCATTTTGTGGTTGTCTTTATTGATGACATCCTCATATACTCCAAGAGTCGCGAGGATCATGAACAACACCTGAGATTGATACTACAAAAGCTCCGTGAAAACAAATTATATGCCAAGTTGAAGAAATGTGAGTTCTGGCTTGAGGAGGTCGCGTTTCTTGGGCATGTGATTTCTAGTCAAGGAATATCAGTCGATCCTGCGAAGATTGAAACGGTACTAAATTGGGAACAACCCAAAACAGTAACCGAAGTCCGAAGTTTTCTGGGCCTAGCTGGTTATTATCGGAGATTCGTAGAAGGATTTTCTCGAATCGCCACTCCATTAACGCAGCTTACTCTGAAAAGCACAAAATTCATATGGAGCGAGGAATGCGAGAAAAGTTTCCAAGAACTCAAGAAGAGACTGGTTTCAGCTCCTGTTCTGACCATACCATCAGGATCAGGAGAATTTGTTATCTACAGCGATGCTTCTGGCAAAGGTCTAGGCTGTGTCCTTATGCAACATGGAAAGGTTATAGCCTACGCCTCTCGACAACTCAAAGATTATGAGAAAAATTATCCTACTCATGATCTAGAGTTGGCAGCAGTCGTTTTCGCGTTGAAGATCTGGAGACACTACTTGTACGGAGAAAAAGTGGATATCTATACGGATCATAAAAGTCTCAAGTATTTCTTCACCCAGAAGGAACTCAACATGCGACAACGACGTTGGCTTGAGCTGTTAAAGGATTATGACCACACAATCCAGTATCACCCGGGAAAGGCGAACGTTGTAGCTGACGCTTTGAGCAGAAAATCTTATGCAAGTACAAGTGCACTGCTGACAACACAAAAGTGTATTTTGTACGACTTGCAAAAGATGGAGATAGAGCTAAAGACACCAGGGACCCACTCGAAGATTGCTCACGTGCGAGTAGAACCAACTTTAATCGATAAAATTAAAGCTGCTCAAGCTACCGATCCGGAACTGATAAACATGATAAAGAAAGTACAAGAAGGTGTCATTCCCGAAGCAAGAATCGACGAGAAAGGAATACTTCGAGTCAACTCTCGACTCTGTGTTCCTAACGATCCTGAATTAAAGCATAAAATCATGATGGAGGCACACAACACGCCGTTTGCAATCCACCCAGGAGGTACCAAGATGTATCGAGATCTTCGACATACATTTTGGTGGAACAATATGAAAAGAGAGATTGCGGAGTTTATCTCAAGGTGCCTAACTTGTCAACGTGTCAAGGCAGAACATCAAGTTCCTAAAGGTCCATTACAATCACTTGAAGTTCCCGAATGGAAGTGGGAACACATCAATATGGACTTCGTGACGGGTCTTCCAAAAGTTTCTCAAGGCTTAGATGCAATTTGGGTGATCGTAGATAGATTGACCAAATCTGCTCATTTCTTGCCTATACGAGAAAACTTTTCACTTGAACGTCTTGCCGGTATGTACATAAATGAGATCGTGAGATTGCATGGCATGCCAGTTTCCATAGTTTCTGATCGAGATCCTAGATTCACTTCACGCTTTTGGATCAGTCTACAAAAAGCTATGGGCACTGAACTACGTTTTAGTTCTGCATACCATCCTCAAACGGACGGACAATCGGAAAGGACGATCCAGACCCTCGAAGATCTTTTGAGACTTTGTGTATTAGACTTCAAAGGAAGTTGGGATAAGTACTTGCCGTTGGTGGAATTTTCTTACAACAACAGTTACCAAGCAAGCATAGGCATGGCTCCATTCGAGGCATTGTATGGAAGGAAGTGTCGCTCTCCAATATGTTGGAATGAGGTAGGAGAAGCAAAATTGTTGGGACCCGAGTTGGTACGCTTGACGACCGAAAAGATCCAAATGATCCGACAACGAATACAGACCGCACAAGAACGACAAAAGAGTTATGCTGATCTTCATCGGAGAGACGAAAGTTTCAACGTCGGAGATCATGTATTCTTACGTGTTTCTCCATGGAAAGAGGTTACGAGATTCGGAAAGAGAGGAAAGCTCAACCCTCGATTTATTGGCCCATTTGAAATCCTTGATCGAATAGGAACCGTAGCCTACAGACTAGCCCTACCACCAAGTATGTCTCGCATCCATAACGTTTTTCACATATCTATGTTACGTAAATATGTGAAGGACCCAAACCACGTCATTGAGTTAGAACCAGACGTTATAGCAGAGGATTTAACATACGAGGAGGTACCTGTTAAGATCCTGGATAAGAAGGAGCAGATCCTACGCTCAAAGGTTATACCTCAAGTTAAGGTTTTATGGAGGAACCAAGATACTGAGGAAATGACCTGGGAGCTAGAATCTGAGATGAAATCTAAGTATCCTTACCTCTTCGATATGTCAGGTACGTCAATTTCGGGGACGAAATTTCATAAGGAGGAGAGGTTGTAAGACCCCGAATTTTATGAAATACAAAATTTAATTTTTCTTCATATATATTTTTTTTTGAAACAGTAAGTGGTTAAATTAACAAAATTGAAAGTTAAGGATGTTATGTGCAAATTTTATTTTGTCGGACAATATTCGCTTTGTCGGGGAATATTCGTTTGGTCGGGGAATATTCGTTTGGTCCGACGGCGCCGAAATAACAAATTATTGGTGGACCCCACAACGGAATATTTGTCGGATATAGAAAACGACAGAAATAACCTTTTTAAATAAAAATAGTCAACGGAACTGTTAAAATACCGGTGATAAAAGAATAGTAGCATACGGTAGTTATTGGTATTTTCTGTAGCACTCGGTACTCTACAGTAACACACGGTATTGCATAGTGTCTCATATTTTTGGTCTGATAATTGACACCGTAACTGTTACGCATCATTTCATCGATAATTGTCACTGCATAATATTTTATATTATCAATTCAATAATTGTTGTTACACAGTATTTTGCATTATTGATTTAATAATTGTCATTACACTGTATTTTATATCATTGAGTCAATAATTGTTGTTGCACTGTTTTTAAAATTATTGAACCTAATAATTGTCACAGTAACATATGCACAGTAATTCACATTATTGAATCAATAATTGTCATTACACAGTAACGTATGCTTTATTTTACATTATTGTTATCTCTATTATGATGTTATTTAAACAGTTGTATTTCATTAATTTATTGACTTGATATCTAAGAGCTAACTATACTGTATTTATAACAATTAGTCATAATAATTGAATTGATAAAGTTATTTGTTTATAATATAAAGTTAGGTGATTATTATGTGATATGAAATGAATGGTGTAGATTAAAGTGTGAATTATTGTTGAATAATTGAATTGATTTGTTTATAATATAAAGTTAGGTGATTATTAGGTGATATGAAATGAATGGTGTAGATTAAAGTGTGAATTATTGTTGAATAATTAAATTAATTTGTTTATAATATAAAGTTAGGTGATTATTAGGTGATATGAAATGAATGGTGTAGATTAAAGATAATATAATATTTGAAATGGATGGTGTAGATTAAAAGATGATCTTTAAATGAATGGTTTAGATTAAATGAATGATAAGATTTTTGGCTATAAATAGAAGCCTTAACTTAAGGATTTTTCATAAACTTCCTTACTTGTTCTTTCTTTCTCTCTCTAAATACTTCTTGTGAAAGTTCTCTCTAAGTGTGCTTAAGTCATCTTGAGTATTTGTGAAGATCTATAAGTATACGTGTACTGTTCAAGTTAATCAACCTCATTTAAATCAATATTCAGTCACGTGTTACGGTAAGGGATACCATCTTTTTCATCTTCCATTATTCAAACATACTATGGTAAGGGATTATCATTATTTGATTCTCGATAATAATATTGTTTCTTCCTTACTCATAAAACGTGTCTTTTATTTCCATGTATTAAATTGTGGGAATAACCTTACGGAGCGGATTGCCGCCTGTTGGTGAATAACCTTTCGTATTCATTCATTATTAATCTCTGAGAATAACCTTACGGAGCGGATTGCCGCATGTTTGGTGAATAACTCTTTGTACTCAAATTCTATTAAATTGTGGGAATAACCTTACGAAGCGGATTGCCGCCTGTTTGGTGAATAACTCTTTGTACTCAAATTCTATTAAATTGTGGGAATAACCTTACGGAGCGGATTGCCGCCTGTTTGGTGAATAACTCTTTGTACTCAAATTCTATTAAATTGTGGGAATAACCTTACGGAGCGGATTGCCGCCTGTTGGTGAATAACCCTTTGTATTAATTTCCTTTACCTTTTGTTAATCAAACCTGCTACGGTAAGGGATATTATTTTCTTTCATACTCCTAAATCGAAATTTATTATGGAACTATTGCTTCTATAATTCCTGAAAATATTATATGTTCCATAATAGTTGAACTTCATTATTTCAACTGAACCTTCCTATTTACGTGAACCTTTCTATTGAATTGTAACCGTTATTCTGAACTGTGGATCTTGAATATCATTTTTAAATTTCACTCCACATCATGTTGACAATTTGGACATTATTTGAATCTGTACAAAGTAAACTTCCGATACTTATTGTTATCCTATTTCTTCTGTTCATCATTTATATCATTCTAATCATCCAAAAATCAAGCTGTTGTGAATATCTGTGGCCGGGGGCACAGATGTGATATATTTGTTGAACAGATGATAGGTTAAAGGCGATATAATAGGTTAAAGGCGATACATCTGTTCGGTGTCTTTTATGGCACGTGGTGAATGTTCTCTTTGGCCCGTAGTGCAAAGATGAACTGTTGTTTGGTATGATTATGACCAAAGGCTGAATCTGGTATAATCATGACCGTTGGTGCTATATTGAATATCTTTGGCCCGTAGTACAAAGATGAACTGTTGATGTGCATGATTATGATCAGGAACTGTGAATTTGTATTATCTTGACTAATGATATTTCATATGATAAAAGTTGATGATGTTTTTCCTAAAAAGAGAACCGAGTGGACATTATAGTCTGCATTATTCTTCTAATAGATTACTCATTCCGCTGCTATTATTGATCTGAACGTTGTTTAAGAATTTAACTGCAGTTTTTGATATAAACCTTGTAGTCTTTTGTATTCTATCAAGAACTCAACTGTTGAAGACTAATGATAATTTATTCGTCATTATCTTAGTCATGATATTCTTTACTGGGCTATTTGAGCTCACCCTTTCTTTTGTTCCATTGTTTTTCAACAGGAGATGAAAACATAACAGGGTCTAGCCGGGGAATGGAGTGAGGGTTCGAGGAATAGTTATCATAGTCTTCACGTTTTGTAAAATAGTGTGGCAATAATAGTGAAGACTTAGTTGTGTATTATTATACACTGTATTGTTGTACGTTGTGCTTTGTTGTAATAATTTTGTTGTAGTCTTTTGACGACTCAAGTTTGGGCTGTGTGGGCCCAGATTTGGGGGCGTCACACCATTTCTCAGTGCCTCCAGAATTTTAGTATAATATTTTGTATCTGTATGTAACACAGAGAAATTTAGGGGCCGTTCGAGAATGATTTTTTTTTTTTTACTTAAAATTAAAATTTTAGTAAGTAAAAATGTTCGGCATCACCTTTATTTATAAGTCGAAAATTATATGTAATAGTTGTGGATGTGTTCGGCTAATAATGACTTATAAGTTAAGTAAAATGTAAGGATTACTAAAATATCATTTAGTAAGAAGAACATTAGAAAAATAAAAGAGAGTACTTTTGTCATTTCATTTGGGTTGACCAACTTAAAAAAAATAACTTATAAGTTATGTTTTTAAGCCACAATTAGTTGCGTATTTTTTTTGACTTTTTTTTTAACTTATAAGTCAAAAAAAAATTAATCCCAAACACTCTTTTTAACTTAACTACTTATAAGTTAGGTTGACCAACTTATAAGTAGGTGCCCTTAGAATAATGTTCCCATACAAGTATTTTATTTTTCGATATGTAAATATTGACAGAAGCTATGGATAAAAATATGACAGGAATGCAAACTACACTTCTGTCTCCATCCAAATTCCTACCCACAATTGCAATAGAACATCTCTTTATGACTTTTCTATCTGATTAATAGGAGCTGATCAGGAGAGCCGATCAGAAACTCCAACTTGTGCTCATGCAACCACAAGTATCAGCTTGATTTAATTGGTGTTTCAGTTCAGAATGCAAACAGAAATATCTAGCAATCCCTTTGAGGCACATTTCCACAAAACTATCATAGTATAAAACACAATCAAAAAGCCTTAGTCAATAGTGATTAGGTAGGAAGTTTGAATATGTACATGGGGATGGGATGATGCACTCATAAATAGTAAATGGTAATGGGTACATATATCATGCTCGTGTCACTTTTAGGAATTAATGCATGGTAGATGAAAGAACTCCTGATCCATCTTTCAACTGAAAGAATTAAAGGGGATAGAGTGAATCAACTGCACTACTGAGGTAAACAATGCCCCCCAAACCACTGGCGGATCTATGCAGGGGCAGTGGGGTCAATTGACTCCACTGAGTTTTTAAATTAAAATTTTCATTTTATAATAACAAGTTATGGCAGTACATGATTTGGAGAATTATTTTTATATTTTAATATTAAATTCTTATTTCATTTTGATACTTTTCCGCCATCATTTTATTGTATGCTCAAAGTTAGTAATTGCATATTTATTTAATAATTTAATTTTTACATATTACTATGTTAGTACAAAACTACATAACAATAGCTGATAGTTTAATATTTTTTTTTGTTTTATTTAATACTTGTAAAAGTAGTCTTGTTTTATTTTATGTAGTTAATAGTAGTAGTGATTTTATTTGTTTTTATTTTTATTTACATGACTAACTAAATTTTTATACCTTGGATGATGATACTAAATATTTCATACTAAATTTCTTTTCATTATGATATTAGGGCCTAATTATTATTTTTTTCATATTTATCTTCGTGTAAAATTTATATGCGATTCTTATATTAATGAAGAGGTTTTGATAAATTATAGTTGATATGTGAATTTTTTATAATCTATTATTACCCATATTAATTATAGAAAACATTATTTTTTTAAAGGGGAGGGAGAATAAAATTAGGAATTAATTCAAAAAATAAGAAATATTTATTATGTTAGTATTTAGTGTATTCGGATTTCTAGGCATCTTTTTTTATTAATAGTTTTCGTTATTATTTATTAGTTTGTATATTTTAGTTAGTTAATCATCTACACTATCTCTATTTCTAATTTATTTGGAATATAAATTAAGGATATATTTAAAAATTGATCTTGTATTTGCTAAGTCACTTACAGCTACTCATTTTTATTATATCAAATTTTTTGGCGCCGTTAACAGTAATAAGAATTATTTTTTTATTCCTTAATTTTTATTTATTTGAATTAGTTTTTAACTCTAATTTTTTTTTTAACTTTTCAGGATTATCGAAGTGGATCAAATGTGTGAAAAGATAAAGATTTTATTTTTGCGCTTTTTAGATACTTCGTATCTCTATTTTTAAAAAATAGTAGTGTAGTTTTATTTTTTTATTGTTACTTAGAAAAATAATTGTTAGATTCATAAAATTATTAGATAAAGTCTCTTAATATCATGTTATATATAGTTATTGATTATCCTTTGCACATAATCTACATGGATGATAAATTAAAAAAATTACTTGATTGACTTTAGAATTAATTAAATTAAATTAAAAATAAGGTTATCATGCAACAATTTTAATAAATGAAATCTCGAAAAACGTTATTATAAATAATATTTGAGAATTATTTAATTTGATAATTCATTTTATTAATTTTTTATTCTAAAAGAATTTTTTTTTTTTTTTAAATTTGACCCCACTGAACTTCGGGACTGGATCTGCCCCTGCCCCAAACTCATGCAAAATTACATAATTTGTCCTGAGAATAAAGATAGACTTAGGGACAAAAAGTTGAACCTGTCAGAATATATAATTTAGCAATTCACATAACCCGTATGTTAGCCAAAGAGCATAATTATAAATATAAGCCACAATTATGCGCAAAAGCAAGTCTATTGGTTCCATATTGTTTTGGCAGCTATACTATAGTTTGAACATGTTTCTTGATCTCAAATATGAGAAAGAAGAAACTAGATCTTTCAAAGTTAATTAAGTAGTACGTTTCTTCAGAGAAAGAAAAATCATTAAGTCAATATTTACCTGAGGAGGCAACCGCGAGGGGCGACAAGCGGAGTGGGGCGGCAAGCGGCGCGGTGACACGCACGGTGACAACTCTCTTTCTCCTTCGCTTTCTCTCTTCCTCGCCTTCTCTCTTTCTCTCCTTTCTGCCGCTGATCTGCATGCCTTCTGCGTGCTTAAACATTTAATTTCATTAGCAATTGACGGTCGCTAATACTGCTTGATGTGGCATTATTAGTGACCAATTGGCGGTCGCTAATATCATTTGGTCACAGAAAGATATTGCGCAAATTTTTTGGGCGACAAAAATATAATAGCAAACGAAATTCAGTCGCTAAAAATAATAGCGACTAAATTGAACTGCGATCGCTAATTACCCATTAACAATGAATAGTGACGGTCATTAATGTGTTTGGTCGCTGATAGCTTATTTTCTTGTAGTGTCAAAATCGAGATAATAAAATAATAAATCTTATAATAAATTAATATTCTTTAGATAGTCTATAATATTTATTATTGTATTAAAGTATTAAATTAAAATACATTTGCCTGTGTTTGACTAACAATTCACTACTACAACCAATCTCCTTGGTTCTAGACTTCTAGTATGTGAAATTGAAACTGAGCAAAAATGATATCAGCTAGCTCCTCCCCCTCTTCAATCTGAAAATTTATAACGCAACACCAGCAAAGTTTATAGCTGAAAAGCAGCCTGACATGTTTTGGAACATCCTTTTTTTTCTTTTTCTTTTTCTTTTTATTTTTCTTTTTTAAAATTTATACTGTTATAATTTAATTTTAAGAGTACTCTAAAATCTAAGGGGTATTCAAGAAAATAATCTAAAAGAGAACCTAGAGGTAACTTAATTTTGACACTTTGAGGAGGGATTAATTCAAATATGTAATTTTATACATATAATAAAAGAAAAAATATTACCATTAAATGATCACATTTGGTATGTTTGTTTCTTTTCTTCACCTCTGAATTTGTGTAGTTAATAGGGGGCGAGTAGGTGGTAAATTAGCATAGCAGCATAGCCAGACTATTATTATTATGATAACAGTCGTTAC
This sequence comes from Hedera helix, assembly GCA_947179155.2. Lineage (NCBI taxonomy): Eukaryota > Viridiplantae > Streptophyta > Magnoliopsida > Apiales > Araliaceae > Hedera > Hedera helix. The sequence continues at coordinate 42,487,025 of OX359284.1, read as the reverse complement.
TCAATCAGAATTACCCCACAGATTTATTTTGACTTGAATCCCATTCGTAGGATTCAAAACAACATAGAAAAATAAAATAAATAACAGTTTAGTTTTGGAGATTCAACATTTTACATTGATAATATATATATATATATATATATATATATATATGTATGTATGTATGTATATTTTTAGAATACTACAACATACATGATATGAAAAGTTTGGTATAAATATAAAAATAACATATATTGTATTAATTCGAGATTAATCCGGGACTAAAGCGTGACCAATCAAAATAATTCAGTTAATTTGTTAATCAATTCAAAATAAAATATTTATTTGCATTGTAATATATTTTAAAATTATTTCTTTTTGCAAGTTCTCTAATTAATGAGATTCAACAATTTACTGTTATTTTAAAATTATTTCTTTTTGCAATTTCTCTAAAGAGGAAGTGGCAAAATCAGGCTTGTGCAACTTCCATTCACACGCACTAAAATTTAACTACTCCATGTCATCGAAGCTTGAGGCTTACTGCCCATTCCCCACTAAGGATGAAAGTATCCCACCAAATCAAAAAAAATCCATTGCCTTTTTGAAAATGTAACAAAACGACAAGCAAACAATTAGTATATATATATCCGCCGCCTGGGAATTTTATTAATAAGTGTTATTTTTTTAATTTAAGTGAATTTGATACTGCCTCGCTTACAACTTGCGGGCCATTAAATAGTGCCGTTTAAGTGGTCTTAGTCGGAAAAGTGTTACTTTTTCGAGAAAAAAAAGTTGTGGGCGAGTCTTTTGATATTTAGTTTTGAATGTGAGACTGGTTGAATCAGGCGAGTTTTTTTATATTTAATTTTAAATGCGAAAATGATAAAATTATTTCTTTTAATATTAAATAAAGTAAAATAAAATAATAAAACTCTAAATTATCTATTTGATTATAAATTTGAAGAGAATAAAAAAAAAATATATATATATATATATATATATATATATATATATATATATATATATATATATATCTTAATAAATACTTACGTGAGTTGTACACAACATTTTGAAGCAAATTAAGAAATTCTAATATCACAAACTGCACATTTTAATATCAACTATATAATTAATCACAAAATTTGTCATGTGCAAACAAACTTGTTTTCTAATCAACTACTACGCTGTACCTCAAACATTTTAAAACATACACGTTGCGAACCATAAATCTGCATATGTTAAAATTTCAACAATTTACACTTTAATAAATATTCTCATACTATGCAAAATTCACAAATACTTCAAATAAAATAAATTAAAAAACATATTTACACATACTTAAACTAAATAAACAAAACTAGACTATAAATTTGATATTGCACCCCGCAATTAGGTAATTATCAATGGAATATATCTGTATATTCATAAACACACCGGATAAAATAGTAATAAAATATTTCCCGGTGGTGCATGTTGTCCACGCAAAGGCAATCACAATTTACTCTTCTATATGAAATATGCGTCTAATTTGTTTTTGTCAGGTATCATAATATATCTGCAAAGAAATCGTCCACGTCGAATGAAATATCATCCAAATCTCCTTCTAAAACAGTGTCTGGCGCACACATTTCTTCATAAATCATTGGTGGTGGACCTTGAAAATTAAAAAAATCATTCACAAAACAAGAAGAATCCAGTGGAGAAAACTCATATGCTATATCCCCAACCCAATCAACCGGTTCGACCGGTTTAGTACACAGTACCCTTTCCAACTCTGTCTCCGTCACTTCATGCTGAGAACGAAACCGGAAAACCGAGGTAGGAGACCGTGAGTAGTGTGGATATTCCTTTTGTAATTCATAGCCGGAAACTGACGTAATCTCCGGCGCCGGAGGTTTTAAAAAGTTCGTAAGAGCATCCGGTCCACGTATTTGAATGGCGGCCTTATCATACACTAATGCAGCGTCCTCCGCCGTATCGTAAGTTCCCAGCCATATCCTAGCTCGCCGGGAGGGATCTCGAATCTCAGCTGCCCATTTTCCCCACGGCCGCCGTCTAACGCCGCGATACTTACTAATATTCTCCTTTCTTCTAACTGGCTTATCCGGTTTCTTCGTAAAAAGCCCATCTTGATCTCCAATAACTGTTCCGCTGCAACAATTTTCAATTCTAATCTCATTAATATACCTGCGGAAATTTTGTAAATTATTATTATCTTCTTGATCCTCGTCATCACTTGAAGAATCCGTAGCATCGCAGTCAGTGAAGTAAATCCGAACAAGCCGTGGCGATTTAGTACCCTGTTTGGACGGAGAAGAGATTAGTTTTGAAGTAACGTTTCGATGAAGTTTGTATCTGATGGGGGATGAAACGTTCCGATTCATGGACGGTTGGCTTTGAAGGATTCACATGAAAAAATTGAACGAAATTAAATAAATACTGAAGAAGAATTGAACGAATAAAAGTGAAAATGGCAACAAACATGTACAGCTTATCAATTAAAAAGAAGAGAGAGAAATTGAGTTGGTAGAAATTAACAAAATACAGAGAGAGATTAAAGGGCCGGAAGAGGACTGGGAGAGAAGCTAACAGTTATTAGATTCTGTATCCTTTTATAACTTGCTCCTTTTGAAAAAAAATTATAAGTCTTTTTTGGGAAATGAATATATTTTAACTATTACATAAATTTGGAAAATATATAAATTATTTTATTGAGACTTTTCATTTTTACAAACTTAGCAATTAATTGACTTTACTATATATATATCACCAATATAATTCTCCTATATATATATATATATATATAGTCCTTGACGTACTTGAATATAATTTGTAATAATATCTTGTGTTAGTTAAGCAGAATTAGTTAGTGTAAATTCATGCATAATGTTATGAATATGGACATATATATATATATATATATAATTGTACGTAACGCTGGATAATTCCTACGTCATGCAACATGTAGCCATCACTAATAACCATGACTAATTTGATGAAAAACCTACCACCTCACATAAAATATATATATATATAATTCATGGCGCAACCATGACTAGTAATTTGAATGAAAAACCTACCCGCCCCTCATAAATAATAATCTCTTTCATAAAAAATTTGAGAATAAATACCTTAATTAATTTATAATTAATACTTGTAATAATATCCCATGCCAAGATATATAATTATAAAAATAAGCATATTTTCGTAATATGTTCGAAAATTAAAAGCCATGCATGATTAATATAATTAATTGAAGGCAAATGATCATACGTACGTCTAACTATACATATTTTACTAAGCTTTAATGTAAAATACGACATTATTAAATTATATGGTGTGATAAAAAAATTTAAGGTTTTAATTAGTGGATTTGAATTTTTCTTTTTCTCTCCCTGTATTTTTTAAGCTCTAAATAAGGCCTTAAAAATTAAATGGCTCATATAAATTTCTTATTAAAATATCAACAAGCCAAAAAAATATCAGTATGCCGTCATGCTCACTTATTGAGAAGATCGATCGATGTCGTTCTCGTCTTGCTTGAACCTCAAGCTAACAATCCATGTCCAACCGCCAAAACATATCGTTGGCCCACTCATATAAATCCGTTTTGCTTTTTTTTTGTTGTTTTTTTTAGACTTTTGACTTATATTATTTACTAGTAGCTTTTTTTTTATCTAGGAATCATCAATATATCTAACGTAAGAAATAATCAAGTTCATAATTTCTTCTCTTGAGGTCAACTTGAATTAATAAAAATATTGTTGATATATTTAATTGTTCACATAATTACAAATAAAGTAAATTATTAAAACAAACATTAATTTTAGTAACCTATCGGTAGTAGTTACCTGTTTATGTTTGCAGTATAACTTGGGGAGCACGGCACAAGGAAGGATCACTACTTCTAACTACTCCACCAACTCCACTTACAATATACAGAAGAAACCAATTAGCTCAATATAGAAAGTGAATCAATAGAATTGCTTACCAGTCAAATGCATGCTATATAAAAAGATTGATTTTTGATGTGTATTATGATAAATTTATGTCGAATTATAATTGCGAAATTGATTAATATATAAAATTGAATAAAATTATAACAGAATTATTTATTATACATATCTGTAAAAAAGTTACTATTAATATTTATCCACAATTGACAATCAAAAAATCAACATAAACATTCATAATATATATCATTTTTTAAAAACTTTTGAAAATATACAACTCCTCTTGTTTTCCCTATAATATTACTTGTATGATACTCATATAGCTGCAAAATAAAATCGAACCGGCTTATAGAACAAGATTTGACAATAAATACTCCCTCAGTCAAGCAAAGAATTATTTACCCATAATTTTAACATAAATAAAGAATGTCAAATTAAAGAAGAAATCATAAATAAGCTTTAAATTTGATCTTGTATTTAACTTTAGAGTAATGCAAATTATTATAATGTGTATCTCACATAATAACTCCGACTTGTATACTTTCATTTTCATTTTTTTGGTAACGCGTGTTAGAACAGTAGTATATAAAATAAAAAATGATTTGGTTTTGCGGAGTGTAAACAATATTTTTAAAGTGCTAATTGCTCTCCCTCAATTTGAGTTTGCTACCAGGTTACAAGCTATACACTTTTAGGATACAATAACATCAACAAAATCTGCAAAGAGCAAATCTGAAGATATATGAGACTTATTAATTTTGGAAAACAGAACACTGGAGGAAAATGAATGAATAATTTTCCTAGCAAAAACTCTCTAGTTATAGAGTTTAAAACACAGCTATTCCAAAAATATGACTGTTGGAATAATAGTGTTTTTAAAATTGTCTAGAAGAAATATAATCTAGTGCATCATACTTGATTAGAAAAAATTAAAACTTTTAATCTTAGTCATCCAATCTCGCACAAGCGCACGCGTCTCGTGCAAAGTGTTATGTGTGTCTCATCTTTTAGTATTAATAAAGTATCTCATTATATAAAATCAAAATAATTTTATTTCTCTTTTGTATAATGTGGGTTTATCTCAATAACACTAAAACATACATATTTACAATCTAAATTCAACAACTTGCACAAAGATAGTTGTTAAAAACTTGGGATTCATCTACCACGAAATTTTTAACAATTTTTTTTTTATTGCGCCTAAATTTTTGGATCTTAAATCTAATCTCATGATTCAAAAGAAAATGATATATATTACAAATATTTATGTTGATTTTTTTATTGTTAGTTACGGGAATAAGTATTAATTGTAATTTTTTGAAAATAAATGTAATAAATAGAGTTATTTTATAATTTTATTTAATCTCGTATGTTAATATATTTCGTCATTGTAATTCGACATAAATTTATCACAATATATAATAAGACTCTAGTTCAAATACAAAGACCTAAAAAGTCGACCCATAGATTACTCCTCTCTCAAATAGTCCAAATGCTAACTTCTTGTTCTTTTTGTATGAAACGCTGCTAATATTTCCCATGGTAATTAGTAGAAAGAATAAAAAAAATTATATATACATATAATTAAGACATTCACAACAAATGTTTACTTCTAGCGACCACAATTTGGCTTCTATCACTAGAAGCTCTAGAGGTAGGGTTAATTTTATTTTTTTGACCCTACCACTAGAGTTTCTAACGTTAAACAATTTCATAGTTAATTTATCTCATATATTTAATTGTTGCAATAATATTCTTAACAAACGTTTACCATGAATTTGACTTTATATATATATATATATATATGCTCTAACAATATCAAAGAAAGGTCCAAAACAAATATCTTTTTTCTTCTTTACCAGACAATGAACTTATTAGAATCAGAAACTGATGCATGACCTTATCCATACCACTAATTCCACCATGGTCTTTAAACTTATCCCATTTAATGATCACCTATAGGGTTATTCCATTATGGAACAAACACATTACTGCGAATACCCAATTACTGTCTACAAAATGTCCTTAATCTAGTAGCCATATGAAAAGGCCAAAATAATTTTTTAAAATCTTATTTTGTCATTTAAATTTGCTTTTATTTTAATCTTATTCTGTCATTTAAATTTGCTTATTTTGTCATATATTAATTTGCTTATTAGGTATTTCATATATATTAATTTACTTATTAGATTAAGCATCACATTTTACATTTCCTAAATAATTTTTTCTTTATTTTTTCAACATCTCAAATTCCAAAAAATATAAAATTATTAAATACATTTTAATATTAAAATTAAACCTCTTTAACGATAGATAAATTTGACTACATATTGACTTTTTTATATACATAATAAAATACTATAGGCATCCAAATATCTAAGTTGAAGAAAATACTTTTAATTATAACATACTTTTATTCAATTAAAATAAGTAATAAATAATATTAACAATAATATTCAATAATATTAAAACTAAATTATATCAAATTAAAACTAATTATATATTAAAACTTAAATAACTAGTACTTCAAAAAGGTAAAGCAAATTATATTTTAAAACTAAGTAATCACTTTAAAAAGAAAACCAGGAACACAAATCAATTTAATGTCTTCTTCGTTTCAAAATAAAAAGAAGCTCAAGTAATCTCTAAATAATAACCTCAAGTATCCTTTAAATTATCAAAGTATATCCTTCGTTGATCTAACCCGTAATCTCTAAATCTAAACTCTAACTCATAATTCATTTTCAAGTCTAAAAAAATCAAGTAATTATTTTTAAAAAATACAAATATAATCTTAATTATATTTTAAAACTCATAATTTTATTTGTTTAAACAACTAAACTAAACTAAATATAAATAAAGAATAATAGAACAAACAAGAAGGAAGTCTTCTTCTTTTTTTTAATGTCATTTAATTTTACTGTTAATGTTAATTAAATTATTAATTTTAATTTAATTATTTTAACTAAAACAAAAATATGTCACAAGTACAAGTATTTTTTTCTCAATTTACGTATTTGAATAAATTTGTATCTATATAAAAATATCATATATTTATTATTATGTATTAAAAAAAGTCAATATGTAGTTAAATTTTAGAAAAATAAAATATGAAGGGCAAATTGGTCTCAAACTAAAAAAACGTTTGAGTTTATATATATATATGGAGGGTAAAATATTTTTTGTGCGCAATAATTAACAATATTAGTCAAAAAAATATTAACAAATGCTGATGTGATACTTGAAAGCATAGTCATTTGATAATTTCGGACTCAAAAATTTGAATAAATTATAATTAATTTTTTATACTTATTTTCTTTGTTGAAGCTAAAAATAATTGATGCATAACCTCTTCGCTGACGGGTTATTCCTTTATGAAACAAACGTCACAGAAAATACTCAATTATTGTCTACAAAATATCCTTAATTTAGAAAACATTGAAGACAGAGACACTTGGAGTTAACAGAGGAAAACTAAAACCAAGTAAAAAAAACAGAGGAAAACTAAAAACAAGATAAACTACCAAAAAAATATGAGATTAGTCCCACAAAATTAAATAAACAATCGATAATTTCAATAGAGACAACACATAATTTCTGTTCTTCTGGAGGGCAAGATTTAGTTCTATTCAAAGTTTTGCCCCTTTCAGGGGAAGAAAGTACAAACACACCATTTTTACATAAAGATAAGACCGAATTCCTAGATGCCTCCAATAGTTAGCATGCTAGCCCATGGCATACTTTTGGGTCCAGCTCCTAGCGGTGGTCTCATACTTGGACCTGTCTGTCTTGTACATGTGAGCAATCTCCGGCACCAAGGGGTCATCGGGGTTGGGATCTGTCAAAAGTGAACATATTGAAAGCAACACCTGAAAATTATAGAGTTGCATTAAAAACAAGCTTGCGGAAAACAAGGTCGGTGGTAAGCATTATTTACATGAAAGTAACTTTCCCAACTTTCAACATACAAAACCAGTTGGAATCATATAGAAAGTCCCCAGCAGCTCAAGGGCTACTTTGAGGATTCACAATTGAAAAAGACTTGGGAAGAAAGATCTACATGGGAAATCTTTATATATGATTTTCAAAACATACAATAATTGGACTTTAATGCATGGGCCTACAATCACCAGCAAAAGCTCTGACCTCTAGACAATGTTTAAGATGCATGAAAGTATTTCACATGATACTACTTTGAGAATTCAATTTGCAAATGCCCATAAAGCTAATAAGAAGATTTCAAACAAATTGCATTAGATGTGAAAATTCATTCTCAGATTTTCTCCCACGCTGTTGTTCATCTAAATAATAAATGGCATTGTGCCAGTTCTAAAGGTGACCCAACCACTAGTAAAACATCCCCTTTAGCAAACAGAGCCCAAGATGGCCGGTCTATAACTTCATGACAATGGGCTTTTATGTTTATTTATAAGGTTAAGACCTAGGGCTTCATTAGATGGTATGAAATCTGTAAAGTCAAGAAACAATTACCTTTGATATGGTCAGGGCGGGACTCCACTGCTCCTTCAAAATGTCAAGGCAAATACTGCCATTGCTGTTAATATTTGGGTGGAATACCTTTGTCCTGAATGCGACCTGGAAAATCCAGTAACAGACCAATTCAATGAATGTTAATAGTATATCAAATGAGATAAATGTAACAAAAAAAGCCAACTTGCTACCACTTTAACAGTACACTAAATAGTAAATTGGTAAGTTCCCGCCAATGCCACACAGTCAAGGTCGTCAAGGTGTTTATAAAGAAGAATCTACATCATCATTCTAGCTTAGTAAATTTTAATTTCTATGAAAATATACAAATAAAAAAAGGAATGTGTAATTATTATTTTTATCTACAAACATCCTCAACAGTCCACCCCAATATGTGAATAAGTATCAACTTCTCCACTAATATACCTCTTATATTCTTACTTGCAAGTTATATATATGCTTAATACATTTATTAACAGTAGTCATACATTATAAACATGCTTACTACTTTATTAAGTAACACACAGTCAGACTTATCTCATCAATTTTACTTAACCATATTTAACTGCAACAACATTAGCACAGAATTACTTCCAAATAAACTAGCCTCAACAAATACCAATTGTTCAATGATGGCTGGTTAACTTGGTGTACTGGATTCATACATAAACTCTAAAGTTCGCCGGTTCACCACAATTCTTTAAACACCAGGCACTCAGACTTGCCATGTTAATTTCCTTTCAACAGTTCACTTGCCTTGCAGAAACATTAGCACCAAACTACACTTGCAAAATGATTTAACCTTAACAAAGACCAATTATCCACTGATGGTTGGTTAACTTGGGGCACTGGAGTATATATGGTGCATATATAACTCTAAAATTAGTCAGGTGAAATGGTCCTCAAGTTCCAATGCCTTGTACAGGCCCTCAGTCAACTGCACTTACAGTGCCTATAACTGAACAGGTCACTCAGCTAACTAAACTAAACAAAACAAAAAAAAGCTTAATTTCTAGAAGTGCTTGATCCTCGGTCAGCTGCAGTTTAGTGATATTTAATGTACACAAAGAGATAAAGAGACTAGAGAATCCCTTCGGGCAGAAAGAACACAGGGAATGGTAAATAAGAATGATCTATATATAGCAAAATACGCATCAAAACTCAGAATTGGTGAAAGAGAATTATGTTTTAGCATCCATGATCAAACTACAGAGGAATATAAAGATATATATTTAAGAAAGCTGTTACTGTTTTCCATCTCTATCCACCCTCCCAAAGCCTAAGCATTAGACTATCCTTACAGGTAACTAAATGTTGATACTCAGAAACTCAAATTAACCAACAAAGGAAACTGATGAGATACCCAAAGCAACATCAGCAACTACCAAAAAATATTAGGATTTATTTCATACCTTTGGAGGCTTAAATGGATAATCTGGAGGAAAATGGATAGTGACTAGAAAAACTCCTCCCGCATAAGGACTATCAGGAGGGCCCATTATTGTCGCTTGCCATTGAAACATATCTTCGGCAACGGGACCTATTTGGACAAAGAATACATGGAAAGCTCATCACTCCTTTTCAAAAAGAATAAGAGTATATAATACAAAATCACTTTATATACTAGCTAAAAAGTGTAATATGCTGAGGTTCCAAGAGAAATAAATGATTCAATGATCTCATCAAATAATATTACTATGGTTCAACAGTTTAGAGCAATTAGCCAATCCAATCATCAAAAAGATTAAAAGTATAATATACTAACTGAAAAGTATAATATGCTCATTTAAGCATAAAATGAATAATGAACATAAGAACGAATAATGAGCAATTCACTATGATACCTGGTTAGGTTATCTAATGGTTAATAATGTCATAAGAAATTTACTTATTGATGAAATAAAGAAGGTTCATAAGATGTTAATCATAAGAGTAAATAGATAAGAAGCAGAGTGCATATTATATACACAAAAGAGTGCAGCTATTGGTTTCTTTCTGGCAATTGTAAGCACGACACATTAGCTAAAATGTATTAATGCATCTCTCTTATTACTAATATCTGAGAAGAGGAAAATTAACATATAACCAGTTTTAACACTTCTTACAGCTTTAGAGAAAACTCAAACAATCCATCTCTTTCCAAAAATCAGACTTGTTCAGGGAAATCAGGCATCTTGTACAGATATATCCTTTAATAAAAAATAATCTTTTAAGAAAATCATCAAAAGATTTCAATTTTAATTTTGTAATTCTCAAAGGACTCATACTTGATCAATAAAGCAAATTGAAAAGACTAAAATCAATATCATAATAGGTTTGACTGTTTGAGATCATATAAATTCACAAGGGCTGTGTTATTTGGACCTAATTCTAAACAATCTAAATGTTTTTATTTTATTAAATCCCATTTTTACTACTTTATTGTTAGTATCTAAAACCCTAGGGACTGTAAAACTTCATACCAAATCCTGATTCATTAGGCTAATGTTACATGCACCTCCTAATTATACTACATGACTAATCACAATTTTTTAAAGTTATAAATGAAGGAGATCTAACTTCTCAATAATATCCTAGACAAATATAGTCTTGTAAGGCTAAAAATATTATCAACTAGAATAAACCTTGAACAAATGTAAGCACCAAAACTTATAATTGATTCAAACATTATCAAATCATTCAGGAATTAAGAATAATTATTGCTTCTAGTTTTCAACATGTGTTTCATATGGTCAGGAAAATAATTTTTTTCTCAGCAAAAATAAGACAAAACTCTACAAACAATCAAAATTAGCAGTTCAAAAAAACTATATTTAGCAAGCAATTTGTAAGCATATATAAACACCTAAAACTAAATACATGTAAGGATATATACATATATATGTACATATGTCACAAATCAAGCCTCTGAACAAAGGAAATACATATAACAATGAAATTAAACACATAAAAAAGGGAAATAACGAAAGCATAAACAATTTATACAGAAAAAAATATATACCAGCACTGCAAGAGACAGGAGGATCTTTCTGGAGATCCTTGAGCTCCTTCACGATCCGTTTCGAAGCCATTGAATAAACAAATCCTTCAAATCGACGAGATCTGCTAAAAAATTACACGATTAAAACTTCAAATTTCAATAAAAATTAAGAAAAAAAACAAACAAAAAGCAGATAATCGGAAGGATCTGTGCATGCATGTACAGATAGATGTATGAATACAGAGACGGAGGAGGGCTTGGAAGAGAGACCTGAGGATGAGAGAGATTGGGAATTGAAAAAGTGGCTTGGTCTGGTTTCGTGTTTTACTTTCTTTATGAATGAACGATGCTGATTCTTTTTACAGATTGGGGAAGAGAGAGGCGGGGCTGAGGGGAATAAACACCAATTTTTGGCGTTTTTTGTGTGACTTGTTTTGCTTTCTTTTTTGATTACTCGAGCCATTTGTGATTTGGTTGGTTTTCAAATTGGTCCCACGTGTGCACCCGAGTTTAAACCACTCTTGATTATTGAGGTGGTACCAGCTCCCTTTACTTTAATTTATTTATTTTTCTACATTCCTCTCCATTTATTTTAAAAAGAAGAAGAAAGTTTTTCTCAAAATATTTTAAATTAACTTTTTATGCGTCCAAATAAAATTATATTTTTGCACAGAGACTCAAGTTAACTCCTAAACCAAATGAGACCACACTAAAGCAAATTCGAATTAATCAATTTAGCAAGTATTCTTAAGAGTTAAATATATTTTACATCCTTCAAAATTTTTACTTTCAGTTTGCACTTTGCAATTCATAAAGTCTACACTTTGCATCCCATATTTTCAGTATACTGATAGATAATAGCCTCTTAAAAAATTATTAACTGAATTGACAGAGTTAAATTGTTTTAACTCACGTACTGATTTTTCAAAGGCAAAATAGACTCACCAATTAAATTCTTTGCCAATTCAATTCTTTTGTTGGAGTATCAAAATGTGAAAAGGTTTAGGAATAAGTTAAATCGACAAAGGATTTCACTGGTGAGATTATTGTGTTCCTGAAAGTCAATATGTGGATTTAGATCAAAACAGTCTAACTCTGTCAGCTGATTTAACAATTTTTTTAGGTAAAAGGCACTACCGTGAGTGTGTTACAAGTGTGGGTTGGAAAATGCATTTAACTCTTTTTTTAATTCCTTTCTTGACCCTTTACATAAGTTTCCTTCTCCTTGCTTGTAAGTTTTGAGGGCAAAGAGTGTTAAGAATTTTTACATAAAGAAATGATAGGATAGGAAATGAGAGAGTTTTCTTACTTTTGTTTGTAAGTTTACTTAAGAAAATGTCGTTATGTATGGGATATGGATGTTTAAATTTGTGTTCTTATGTTTAGGTTAAGGGTAGTTTAGGAATAAAAAAGAAATTTACTCTTCTCATTTTTCAATCCTTAGTTTTTCTATGATTTTACCTTTAAAATAATTTTAAGAAAAATTAGATCTAATTTTTTTTTACCTTTCCAGAGCATTTTTAACTGATTTTTTATTTTATTTTTTTGCAAACAAGGGATTTCTAAAGAAAATTTAATTTTCTCTATCATTTCCTTAATTTTTTAAAACATACAAACAAGGTGTTTGACTTTTAAGTGAAATGTATTTCTAAAATTGAATCATAATAATATAGGTTCTTAAAAAAACACATAACTTAACAACATTAGAAAAAGTAGAGAGAAAGTTGATTTTTCAAAAGTTTAGAATTCAAATTACTTGATTTAATCCTTTAACTAAAAAGTGTCTCCAACTTTTTCAAAAGCAATGGCCATGAATTTAGGAAGAGTTTTGTTATATATTACGAAAAAATTTAGTCGAATTATGATTATGGAGTATGTGCATACATTGTGTTAACTCTAGAATTTATCCACACGTTCAACCACTTATTTGGACGTGAACCTATACAAAAATAACCATCAAAAGTACTTGACGACTTGAGCCGTTGTGGGATACTTCTGATGTAAGAATAAGAATAAGCTCAAGGTAGGTTAACAATAGAGATGTAAAGTATTTAGTAGGCTAAAATAATAATATCCCCATACCTCAATTATCTACCTTATATTCATAGTCTAGTAACACCGGCTCAATAGGGTTATAATTTCTAATTAGAATTATATAAAGAGACCTTATTGGAAAAGGTAACAACCATGCAAGAATTAATATTGGATATGATAATTGCATGGTGCATTGGTTGACAAGGCGGTGACCTAAGCCTATTAGGCTTATAATTCATTTATGGGTGCTTATAATAAAAAGGGTTGATTAGAAAAGAGCCCAATTCGGGAAGCCCATTATCATTGATAAATGTACAGCCCAACATTACCCCTCACTCCTTTAAATGATGAAATGAAGTGGAGAAGTAGAATGAGAAGAAAGGCTTCGGGAGTCCAAAGGGCTACTAAAATCGAAGAAAGAGCCTAGATGAAAAGGAACTCAATATGTAATTGAGTAAGTCACTTTCAATTGGAAGTGATGCAAATTCTTTTTTAAAAAGAAGTAATCCACTTAAGTGTGGGTTAGTAGGTATCCACTAGCCTATTAAGGGCTTCTATGAAATGGATTTAACCTGTTTACTTTTGACATTTGAGGGAGGGCCAACGAAATTCGACTAGAAAAAGAAGTTCAATAATTCACATGATTGACGCATGTGAGAATGTCAAAGGTAATAACAGCTTAGTGGGAGAATTCAAGGACCACACGCATGTGTATTTCAGGTTTCACACCTCACTACTCCTTAGTCGTTGGATCATCGTTAATTAAGTCGTCAATTGCAAGTATAAATAAGGAAATAATAGAAATTGTCACACTATTATGGCAATTAAGAGATCGGAACGTCCTAGAAAGAGAATCGAGCCCTAATTTCTATAGATCAAGCTTATAAGTTTCATCGTTTTCACTTTCGATCTATTTTCGGTAAGATTCTCTTCTCTTTATTAATTTCTCTTACATTATCTATAAACAGTTGGCTCTTCCCAAAATGTAGGTTCGTATCCACCTTTTTGTGCTAAGGATGGCGTTACCGTGGCAATGGATGGAATCCCAAAGGGGAAAATTTATAAACTCCCCGTAGTCAAGCGCATTAGGACTACTACCGACATAGAGGCGTATAATAGAACCAAATATACTAGGGATATAAGGTAGCAAAACACCCCTTCTAAGATATTCAAAGGGGATGTAGAATTATTAAAAACTGAGTTTTATATCCCAAAAGACTGAGATTAGAAAGCCTAGGGAAAAGGAGAAAATTTATTGACGGGCCGAAGAGGGCTGGATAACTACTAAACGAAGCTATCTTGGAGGCTGTAGAGGTACTGAGGAAATCCATGACCCCTGTAAAGAAGCTTAAGCTAGTCAGACAACACAAAGGGAAAATTACAACTTCAGTCCCTAATAGTGCCACCTTCATTACCAAAGCTATCATTGTAACGACAAATCTGAGTCCCTTGAACCTTAGATCTGGTTCATCACTGTACAATATTTTTCTTATCATTCATGACTTACAATAATATTATAATTGCTAAATAATCATTTATTTAAAACTTTATAACATCTCTACCTATTCCAAAATCGCAATCTTTACAAATTTTTAGTATGTCTCAATATCATACCTGATACAAGTTCATTCTATTACAATCAATTTGAGTATTTAAACACTCATAATACATACTAATCATTTCTTTAATGACAATCATTTTACATGTCCAATACAGACTCATAACTACAACAATCACTTAAACTTTCGGTGAAAGTAATACGCATTCCTGATTCTTAATCTTTAACAAAATCTTTGAATATCTTGCACTTATCTGAAAGTGTTGATTTTATAGCAAGAGTGAGCACGACGACTCAGTAAGTCTAACAGTTACACATAACACATTACATGCTTCACATGTTATACATATTCTGCATTCTATTCCTACATCATGCTTTTTATTTTATGAATATTTCATATTTCTCATGCATCACATATAATAAACAACTAGTCTATAGCAATTCATGCTTCATATTTTGTACATATTTCGCATGTAATTATACTTCATGCTTTTCACATATCACAAATATCATCAATATATCTTCATATCAATAATTTAATATCACATTGTAACATAGCAATGCACATAGGAGCAAGTTCTGAAAAACTTGTCTGATTCGCTTCAACCATTTACGCTTATTTTGCGTCTTTCGTTCAACCTACAATTTATATATAAAATTGACATCATCATTAGTTACAATGACTATTACTTAGTCTTTATATAAGACTCACTTCAAATTATTAACTCTTAAGATATCCGACAAATGAACCCTTAAGTTCCGGACAAAAATCCTAGTCCAAAATATAGTTCGGACATGTCGGATACGCTTAACCAACTTACGCCTTCACTACACATTCTTCGTACGACCCACTTTTAATAAGTTGTCTAAATTATTCACAAATGGACTATTTATATCGGTTTAATTCAATTAAACTTTCTTCTTTTACATAACTTAATGATTTGGACATTTAATAATGTATCAAATACCTAAAAATATTATCTACCTTTGATAATATACAACTACATTCAAATATTATTAACCATTTAATAATATTTAAATCTATTATTAATATTATTAACCATTTAATAATATTTTAATCTCTTACTAATATTATTTGTCATATAATAATATTTTAATCTCTTATTAATATTATTAACCATTTAATAATATTTTAATCACTTATTAATATTATTAACTATTTAATAATATTTTAATTTCTTACTAATATTATTAATTATTTAATAATTTATTAATATTATTAACCATTTAATAATATTTAAATCACTTATTAATATTATTATCCATTTAATAATATTTTAATCTCTTACTAATATTATTAACCATTTAATATTATTTTAATTACTTATTAATATTATTAACCATGTAATAATATTTTAATCATTTACAAATGTTATTAATCATTTAACATTCTTTTAATCTCATACTAATATTATTCACCATTTAATAATATTTTAATACTCTTCAAACAATGTCAATAGTTAACTTTTTAATTGTGTTAACCCTAGTCTTTATTTTAAACATTTAGTTACCATTTAGTCACTAATAAACTCTCTCTATATATATAGGTTTAGTATTCAAACATGTACATTCATTTTACACTTATTTCAACTTAAATTTTCATAAAAATTCTACCCGAATCGACCCGACCCGAACAGCAAAAACATGTTTCTGACAGTGTGTTTGACCGCTCCGGCGGTAGTACAAAATTTCAGAAACCCTAATTTGGGGACTGCCCGACCCTTCTTTATTCAAACTGTCATAATTTCTTCATTTCAAAATATTTTAGTATGATTCTTAAGTCCATTCTCATCATAATTTTTTCCTTTACAACTTCTCTTTAGATCACAAATTCAAATTCCAAACAGAAGTAGGCTTAAAATCGCTTGCAAATACAGAATAAAAATTAACTTCATAAATCCTTGATTTGATTGGTTCAAACATGATGCTACAAGCATTATTTGCTAGACCATCATGTTTTATGACTCTACATACATCATATACTTATCATACATCATATATAACCTCTCTAATTCAAACATTTAACAACATAAAATAAAAAGATCAAGGTTAAGAAAACTTTTAACATTATAATTGATCTTCTTTTTGAAAATGGTTGGAACTCCTTCTTGATTTTCTTGTATGGACCAAAAATCATCCGCACTTAGTAACACTCAAAGTGTTTGTTTCTCTAGAACTCTCACAAATGCTCTAGTTTCTTTCTACAACTTTCTCTCTCTAAATTTTAGTGAATTAAGTAAATGAACCAACATTTACACTAGTACATTTTTATTTATAGACTTCTAGGATTTCATCATTAACTATTCTAATCAACTAACATTAGTTCATTAAGGCTATAATCTTGCTTACTATTGCTTTGAATGACATTTTGAATGACTATATGAATGAGTAGGATTGGTGGGGAGTTGTTAGGCAACTTTGTACCAAAAATCACCAAACAAGCAAGCTTCCATCCATATGGGGCTCAAAATTCGGAAATAACATTATAATTACTCCAATTTGGCTTTATTTTTATGTCATATATAATTATATAAGCATCCACATATATATACACCAATATATGTATATATATTCACCTATACATGCGCAATACTTGTATTTTTCTCATATTTAACCATCACTTAACCTTTAAAATGTCACACATCAACTTGACTACAAGCAACATAGATGGTGAACTGCAAAATAAATAACAATCACCAACACTTAATCTACATGTGGTTAATTCTCTAACTCTCCATAAGACATAAGATTAAAGTATTACACTTAACCTTGGTCACTCAAATACCCAATCTTAGTTAAAGCTCATCTTATTTATATATTTACATATTTATACATCTCCCAACAATTAACCACAATGCGGTTAACTCTCTACATTCAAATGACCTAGGTTGGTCCACACACCCAACCATGGTCCAAACTCATCATAATAATAGATATATTTATTTTATCATTTTTCACCAATTAACACAAGTAAGGTTAATTCTCTACAATCAAGTATACATATATATTCAATATATTTATATATTTACTAACACTTAACTCTAGCATTGGTTAAAGTTTTATTTTTATTACCATTTAGGGTTACCAACTAACCCAACAATGGTTAGTTCTCTACAAATATAAATTTAAGGAATTGATCATCTTGATTAACTAGGGTTGGTGAACCATCCCTTGGTTGAGTGTAAGCAACAAAAGAAAAACACCAACACACACACACACACACACACACATATATATATATATATATATATATATATATATATATATATATATATATATATATATATATATATATATATATATATATATATATAATACAATACTTGTAATTTCTTCTAACAATTAACCAAGGTATGGTTAATTCTCTACAAACATGCAACTCATGGTTACCTACCAATTCTATCTTGGTAAATTATATACATACATAATTGAATATATAATATTATTCCACCAATTAACCCATGTAAGGTTACTTTCTTCTAACAACTAACCCAAAATGAAACTATTAATCTCACCTTAGTTAATTCTCATCCATCATGTATATATATAATTATGTAGCTACACATTTTGCTAGCAACTAACCAATGTATAGTTAAACCCTTGACTTATTTGCCATCTAGGGTTACTCAATTAACTCATCTATGGTTAATTCTCATCATCACATTCATTCACCTAGCAATTAACCAAGGTTTGGTTAATGCCCTCTATTGCCTACCAACTAGGATTATTGAATTAACCCTACATTAGTTAATTTTCTACACACCAATACTTAAAAAATATTCTCTCAACACATTAACCAATATTTGACTTTTAAGTTTGAACTCAATGTTTAGGCTACTAGTTTATTTTATTTGGGCGCATTACTTTAAATTGTTACATTAACTTCATTAGGCTTCTATATTAATTTATTTGGACCTCTCTATAATTACCAACAAGACTTTAAATATTGAGCTTGTTTTAATCAATTATTGGATTCTATACTACAACTTGATAATTAAATTAATTACTTAATTAATTAACTTATTATTATTGTCATCCTAGGCAATCATTCTAGTTTTTCTATAACTTTAACTCATAACCAATATAATTAACCTAATTAATTATATTTCATAACGTTATTTTTTGCTTCATATTAAAACTAATTAATTTATTAATTTTGTTGAGTATTAATTTACTCATTTTCTTATTTGGCTAAAAAAAACACACTTTAGGTATATATGTATTAATATAACCACCTTCATTTTTTAATTGAATTTATTTTCTTAATAAATTCTCCATATGCATCATTATAATATTCTCTTATTTAATCCCTAACAAATAAATTAGGTTAAAAAAAAATATTTACTCATTTTCTATACATCTCACTTCTCCAACTCTAGGTTTTAAACATTAACCTTTAATTAAATCATTTAAGATCTTATCTACAAATCTTATAAATATCCCGGTATTACAATCGTTTTTCCTCTTCCTTCTCCACATTATCCTCCTGTGTTTTTCCTAACCCTCTCAACTCCCCTCCTGTATCACAATTGAAGAGTTTCTCTTAATACAACTGATTAGTGAGTGGTTATGACCTCTTGGGCTAAAGAGATGAGGAGGGAAAAGAGGAAGGCCCCGATGGAGGGTGATAAGGACTCCAACTTTCAGTCTACCATCAAAACATAGAAGAAGATGACCTTGAGACCTCAATGGAAGGTTCATGCTGATACTTCTTGTTATGGAGAGCTTAAAGAGTTTGTGCCATGGTTTCAAATTGTCTGGGATAACAGTAAGTACGAAGGGTTAGATTTGGAGTCTCTCATTCTTCTACAGAGGTAATAGTTTGGCCAGGTAATTCATTATTTATCCATTCTTCTTAATTTGGTTGTTCTAACACTTCTACTTATTGTGATTAACTTTTTTTTTTGTCAAGCCAATACCACCTATTCTCGTATAATTGGTGAGTATTACAAGCTTACTAAACACTGTGGGGATATAGAGAATCGCCTCAGCTAGCTGAAGACAAAAGCTACTAATGCCAAGAAACTAGCTAGAGAGCACAAGAGTCTGTTGAAAAACTACTATATGTTTTAGAAGGTTGAAGCTGAGCTGAGGTAGGCTAAGACAATGCAATGTAGTACTCACTATTTTTTTCTTTCTAATAAAAACATTAATCTTTAGAGGTTTCTCAAAGAAGGGTTCATTTTTAATTTTATTGGCAATTTTGGCTCTGCTGGCATTCAGAGGCTGTAGTCTTGGTCTGAAAAGTCTATGTGCTTGCCCTTTCCCCTTGTTTCTAGAGCTATCATCCTTGCTTATTCGATCACTGTTATAACCCCTCCAATCAATATCTCTTCTATTAGAGCCATCAGTTTTGGAGTCTATTATCTGATGATAGTCAATCATTATGTTTTGAAGGACCCCAAAGGCTAGCGATAACCTCTTCTATCTATATAAAGTTTTGGACCTTATCATAGGTCTTAGTTAAATTTTGAGGAGATTTAGAGATAATTTTCTTAATCAGGTGGCTATATTTGTCAACGTTCAGACCTAGCGTGAGAAATTGCATTGCCTGAATTGGATCTAGGATTGGGATCTCAGTTACCGCTTCAAGAAATCTCTTCATATATTGCCGAAGAGATTCATTCGACTTTTGTCTCATATAAATCAATAAAGTCATCCTTTTTTTCACATTTCATGTTTCCATCGAAGCGTGTGTGGAATTGTTCCTTGAGCTCCTCCTATGAATCGATAGATCGAGGAAGAAACGTGACCATCCATTCTCTAGCACTCTTCTTAAGGGTGGAGATAAAGAGATAACATTTTTTTACAACTTTATGACCATATAAACACATTAATTGTCCATAGGAATAAATATGGTCATAGGGATCGCCCGTTCCATCATGCATCCTAAGATTCAGGACCTTGTGGGACCTATTAATCCTAACTTCATCAAGATCCCTAGTAAAAAGAGATGTATAAGATTTGTTGTCATTGACTCCGTCTCATCCCTTAAAGGATCTTTTGAGTAGATGTTTTTCTTAAAGAACTATTACGTCTTCAATGTCTTCATTAATCTTGTTCACTACTTTTGCATCATGAGGGTGATCTGGTTATCCTCCTTCGGCATTTATCAAAATCAAATAAGCGAGCACTAGGACTTCTAATAGAGGAAGAAGACCTATGGCTGCAGCAAAAACCTTGGCGTCCTGATAGAGAAGGTGTCCTTTATCTGTATAACAGGGCGTCTTTTGCCCTTGTCAAATCTACAAACTGTTTATCAAACTCTTTTTGCTGGAGTTGGAGATCTTTCCTTTTATCTTGAACTTCTTAGAAGCGATGCTGCCTATCAACATTTGTTGTCTAACATGGCTGCGAGCGTACCTCTCCGTGAGAATTACTGTGGTGGTTTAATGATGGTGCCGCCATGGTTGATTTTGTAGAGAGGTTGAAAAGAAAACTCTACTAAACACTAAAGGGCTCTTCTTCTAAAGTCAATGTTTGCGCTCAAATTTATTCACACATTCAACAACTAACTTGGACGTGAGCTGCACAGAAAGAATCACCAAAAGTACTGCCGTGAGATACCTCTAGTGTAAGAGTAAGAAAAGGCTCAAGATAGGTTAACAATTGAGCTTGAACGTATTTACTAGGTTAGAATAATAATGTCCTCGTACCTTAATTGTCTAGTTTATATTTATAGTTTAGTTACACTACCTCAATAGGATTAATACTCTTAATTAGAATTATATAAAGAGATACCATTGAAAAAGGTAACAATCACGTAGGAATTAATATTAGGTATAGTAACTACATAATATCTTAATTGGCAATGCAATGACCTAAGCCTATTAGACTTAGAATTCTATTATAGGCGCTTATAATATAATAAGTTAACTCGAACATAGCTCAATTTCAACATCATATTATCATTGATAAATGTACGGCTTAACATATGGAGTGACTAAAAATTAAAAATAAACTCACTCTAATTTATTACATCAACGCATATTTTTATATGGGCTTCGGTTTTCTTATTATTGGGACTTTAAAGTCACCACTCAAATTGCAGCCCTAATTAAACCTCTTTTTTCGGATTTCACACTCCTCTCCCTCAGTCCCTCCTACCTGCTCCGTCTCTCTAGTGGAAAAAAAGAGAGCTAATAATAGCTTCAGAGAAATGGAGTTCGTGAGCCCTGAAGGTCTTCGCTTAGATGGACGCCGTCCAATGGAGGTTTCTTTTTCTTTATCGCACAAAATCATACAAGTTTTAGTTATAAATTCATGCACTTCCATTAGTATTTCAATTTTAAATTTGTTATCTTTTCTGTAATCTCAGATGAGACAGCTTCGAGCAGAAATTGGTGCAGTTTCCAAGGCTGATGGGTACCCTTTTTAATGCCATTAATACAAAATTGATTGTAAGTTTTTTGCTTCATTAGATTTGATTGATTGTTATGCTTTCAATTGTAGGTCTGCAGTTTTCGAAATGGGTAACACAAAAGTGATTGCTGCAGTTTATGGTCCTAGAGAGGTAATTATTTTGTTAGTCTAGATATAATGAAATTATGATGCAAACTTGAGGAATTTGCGTCACTTTGTACAATAACCAATAAAAGGAGGACTTTATTTGTGGGATATATATATATATTTTTTTTGCAGATGGAGTATAACGTATCAATATCCCCCCTTTGATGTGTTTCTATACACAAGGAATTTCCTTTTTTACATTTTAAATGTGATATCTTAATAATAAGACTTGAGAGAAAATATGGACAACACTTCAAATTATTTTTATTTGTATTTATCTTTGTTTTCATAAAACCAAAGAGGAGAAAGTAAAAAGTTATCTTGGAAAATATAGTCTGATATTCATTACTTCCATGCTTTTCCACAACTGTTGCAAGTTAATATGCAGTTGTACACACGTACAAAAAAAAAAAATATTTCAGCTATGTTAATAATAACAAAAGCAGATGTTTACAGATTTAAAAATTAGAAGAAGTATCTGTTCCTTTAGTTATTTTAAAAAATAAAATAAATAAGTAAATAAGAAGATTTTGGTCCTAAAATCTTTAGCAATCTGTTATATTTCTCAGGTCCAAAATAGGAGCCAACAAATGAATGATCAGGCACTGGTAAGAAGCTCTCATAACTCAATTTTCAGATGTTTATATACATCAATAGTTCAAATTCTTTTCCTCGACGGATGATTCTTTTATTTACATGTCAAAACATTTTTCCAGGTACGGTGTGAGTATAGCATGGCTAATTTCAGTACTGGAGACCGCATGAGAAAGCCAAAGGGCGACAGGTTCATTTATTTTCCCCTTTGCCCATTTTTG
The DNA here is from genome assembly GCA_947179155.2 of Hedera helix. Lineage (NCBI taxonomy): Eukaryota > Viridiplantae > Streptophyta > Magnoliopsida > Apiales > Araliaceae > Hedera > Hedera helix. The sequence goes on along the minus strand of OX359284.1, from coordinate 42,463,685 downwards.
ATGTGATTGTTATTGATTCATAATTTGACTTAGTTGGTTTGATTTCTGTGTATAGAAATGGTTTGATTTCCATGCTTGCAAATATTTGTTCTATATCGACCGTCTCACTGCTTTCTTATAATTATCCAGTGTTTTACAGAATTCAAAATTAGGAGATAGGAGAATTGTATATAAATAACATTACTAAATGATTTTTGATAATACTTTGAAAACAGATCAATAGGCAAAAGCCTGTTTGTAGTTCAGAATCTCACTAAAAGTTGGAAGTTAAGGAGACATGAGCATGTATAGAGTGAGTAATTCACTATTTATAGGGTACTTCAATATGCCCCAAAAGAAACTTTTGACCTTAGGTACATTCTTTTTCTCTTATGTTGTTAATCTTGAACCATAAAAGTAGAAAATGTAGAAGTCCTTTCTATATTGTTTTACAGATATCTCATTATTTAATGTATTTATAGAAAAAGTCGTTTTCTTGTTCTTTAAGGACATGCTCTCTAACAAGAGTATTTTGACCTAGTTGTTAGTCGTTATCTGATCAAGCACATTTTGATTAAACATAATTTAACCATATCATCAAACACATTTTGTTGGTCGTTTTCTTATAAGTGGATCATTCAGTATGAAAATGCACTATGATAAATTTATCACATGACCAAGTACAAAGTATGTTTCTAAGGTTCCCTTTTAGTTCAAGTGCCACTGTCTTGTTCATAATCATTTTCTTATGACATGCAGGAGATCCACAGAAATTTCACTAGTTATTCGCCAGACAATGGAAGCATGCATATTGACACACTTAATGCCTCGTTCTCAGGTTTTACTTCAACATAATGGTTTACATAATTGGGTAGTGTTTTAATAGTTTTAAAATCCAAGCCATTGTTTTGCAGATTGACATTTTTGTCCAAGTTCTCCAAGCTGATGGAGGTAAGTTGACACCCGTATAACAGTCTATTGCAATGAGAAAACTCTGTCTATCAACATCCTTTTTGTATCTTATTGCGATCCTCTCTGTGCTCTCCCCCACTCCCTCCCTCCATATATAATATCATTGGAAAGTTGATTGACCTGGTCATATAACTAGCAATCTAGCATTAAATATAACAAAGCTACCTTGTGGTAACACATTCATTTTCTTAATGGGGAAGTCAGGTCTCTGAATATTACTTCTCTTCAGGAACGAGATCGGCATGCATAAATGCTGCAACTTTGGCCCTTGCAGATGCGGGCATTCCAATGCGTGATCTTGTTACATCCTGTAGTGCAGGATACCTTAATAGCACTCCTCTGCTTGGTAACTCCATAGTTCTCTTTTTAAAAGCTTTGCTTGTTTAATTGTAATTGTTAATTTGTATAATCCCATAGTTATATAGCAGTTATTTTACTTGAGTCTTTTCAAATTAGCAGATCTAAATTACATAGAAGATAGTGCTGGAGGCCCTGATGTCACTGTAGGAATTCTACCTAAATCAGACAAAGTGACACTGCTTCAGGTTTTTTTCTGATCGTCTAAGTTTGTCACTTTGTCTATCCTTCAAATATTGTTTATTTGGATCATGTTTTCATCAGCAAATGTAAATACCTTAAATGGCTTTAATCGGAAAAAGGAAGCTTAATGTTGTTCTTTCCGGTACCTATGGTGTAATAGTTTCTTGTCCTGCAAATTTTTTTACTGTCCTCTGGTCTTCGTTTATATGCCATCTCATCAGAGTGTTCATATATGATCAATTATATTTACCGAAGGTTACTGTTACTATAAAAATAATACAAAGCAAACAATATATTTAAAACATATAAAGCTAACAAAATCTTCAATTTGTTAATACCTTCTAATCATGCTATAGTCGTATTAACTTCATCCCACCAGCAGGCACAAAAAGCACACCAAATTTGATGTGCAATTCTCAGACTGCATTCCCTGCTTTGTTTGTGTTTTCACAAGTGGAGAGAAGAGGGGAGAAAATTATTTTCATCTCACCTTGCTTGGGAGTTTATGGGAGAAGGGAAAGTTGGTTTCTTTCTTGTTACTTGGAAGTTGAGGGAAAGAAAAACAAGGAAAGGAAGAATGTTCACTTTTTTATCATTCTAAAACAAAATTAGAGAGAAAGGAAAAAGAGAAGTAAGTTGGGGGTGAAGTTGAGATAATATGAAGTTTGTTTTTAAATAAACTTTCTCATCTCTCCCTTCCGTTCCAATCTAGAAAGAGGGCAATAAGAAGAAAGTGGGAGGTTATTTTCTCTACTTGCTCTTCCTTTCCCCTTCCTTTTTTTTTCTTGATTAAAACTCACAAGCACGCAAAATGGAGAGAACGTGAGATACTTTTTTTTTAAAGTTGTCTTCTTTTCTCTCTAAACGTCAACTTCCAAGATTAGTTTCAAGTGTTTTTACACTTGGACAACTCATAAATGTGATTTCTTAATGCAGATGGATGCTAAGTTACCTATAGATATCTTTGAAAATGTAATGCAGCTAGCAGTAGAAGGCTGCAAGGCAGTAGCAAATTATATTCGCGAAGTAAGAACAAATCAACTTGATTTCCAATGCCCATAAATTTGTAATTGCCTCTGGTTTGCCATTTCAGGTATCTTATTATTCTTGATGAATGTAATTAATATTATGTTACCAATTGGCAGGTATTACTTGAAAACACAAAGCAATTAGAGTATCGCCGGGGTGTATAGCATAATCAGGGTAAGGAACTCGAGGCATTTTTCTCAGCAGTTGACTATTTGATGGACAATAGATGATAAATAATATGTATCATGTCGATCACAGAAAATCTGCCATAAAATGTACTCAAATTCTTCCTAAAAATGGTTTTGTTTATCTTGGTGAGATAAAAATGCTCAAATACTAATATCAATACTGTTGATTCTACCCCCCCTGGTTCAACTGGTTTTCCCATTGATAATTTGATTAAGATAGGGGTTTGAAATGTTTTGTTGTACGCTATTACTTTTGATATGCTATTTTGTTCAATTTATTTTTAATCCCACGTTTACGTGGCCGAGTTCCCTTATAACCAGTTTTTAAGACCGTCATAAATTGTCTGAAAAGAAATATTGAGGTATATCAAAGTCGGGTCTTGGAGTATTTTGAGTCTTAAAATTGAATTTAAGAGCACATTAATTCATTTGGTAATTATTGGTTGCGATGTACTTTTTTTGTAGGTATACAGTTCAACTTCACTTTGAGTAGCAGAGCAGCAATTTCTGCTGATTGTCCAATTGTTATGCGGAATTTTGCATGGACCTAAATTGCATTATCCCTTCTCCAAGAGCAAAAATCAACCAATGTGACTGATTGTTGAACACAGCACAAAGAGAGTTATTGTAGCAAGAATTCTTGTCTGCATCAGTCGGTGTTTTGTTTTCTCTTGTTTTTCAATTTACCAAACAAAGTAGCATTATTAAGTTAATGACATGCTCATTTGTTGAGTAATAATATTACCTTAATTCCATAAAATGTGGCTTGCTTTTTCAATGCTTTAATTTTAATGCAAATCAACCAAAAAAAAAACAAGAAACATAAAATTTTCTTTAGATCAAAAAGATCTGAGCAGATATACTTGTACATCAAAGTATTCTTGCATTTGGGAGTCAACATTTTTGTACAACAAAGGATTCTTTTACTTCAAAGAATCAATGTTTCTGAAAAATGAATCAACCATAGAAGGATAAATCCTAGTAAAAATAGGCTTCTGTTGCCTAAATCAGGTAACAAATGGGGGATCAGCAAACCGAAATCCACCTCTTAAGAAATGCTCAGGCACTATCCAAGCACACAACCAACGAACTATTTCCCACTGCAGTAGGAATATAATTTTTGGCATTATAATTTTCTCAAAATAAGTAAATCCAGTTTGAAACCAAAAGCCAAAACCAAATAATAAAATCCAATGCCAGAAGAGCAGCCGTCTCAACTCAACTCAACAAAGCCTTTTTATCCCAAAGCTAGTTGGAGTAAGCTGACAACGAATTCCATGTATAATAAGGAGTAACCATCTACTGGAAAAACAAAAAACAAAACAAAAAGCACCCCAAACTTTGCTAGTTCTAATGGTATCTACTTTCATTCAGCTCAACAGTAGAAAGCGACAAACTAACTGTAGTCTTGACTCAGAGACGGGGACACAGGAGAATCAGGCGGGGACTTCAATCCTGCAGTATTATCCGAACCTAGAAGTGCTTCAAATGGGAATTGAGTTTCTCGCTACAAAAACTTGAAGGCACAACTTCAAGCTCCAAGCGGCCTGTCCATTCCTCTCCTGGCTTCAAAGTGATGGGTCTCTCTATTGCAGCCGCATCCACACATACCATCTTTTTGTATTCTGCATCCCCAAAATCTGTTGTTTTCTTCTCCCATGGATTCCACACCACTACATAAAAGGAGAGGTAAGGCATAAAAAGTAAACAATCAAATGTTAAGACAACTACACATAAATTCAAACATAAGTTGTAACAACTAACAAGCAATAAAATATCCGATTGTAGATACTTCATATGACTTAAGTGAGAATTCGTGACAAGCAGAAAGTGCAGACACTAATGCCACTCTAGCAAAGGCTATACTGAATTTGTACGCCTAGCTCGTGTTGTAGATTATACTTATCTGACTTACAATTCTCTGAAATCTTATTTCAATGGAAGATGGTCGCAACACTTATTCCACAGTTCCCCTAACCCTATAAATCTTACTACAAAAGTCTTTCCTTAATTATACCGTCTTATCTCATAGTAAAGCTAAATTGTCCCAAGGAATCTTACCAGCATCTGGTAGCCCTTCTTTTCTTATGACAAAAGTCCTCTTTTTTTCATGATCAATGACTGCAATACAGTTTGGAGTACGAATATAAGCTCGATCCACCTGAATGAGAACAAAAAAAGTTAACCTTCCGAGGCAGAGCCTTCATCCCACCCAGCAAATGTTACAAGCTAACAAAATCAGTATGAATTTATTTTAATTAGCCTAAAACAATATTGTAGTCTCATTCCAGAACTGCTCATGAATTTTGAATTCTTCATATAACTGAGAAATAGTATAGGTTTTATACAAGCGCTAAAAATGTAAAACTCAACATCAAAAGAGAAATTCTAATAGGATGCCACTTCCCTTCCATAAAAAAGACTCTTTGTTACAACTAGAAGAAAAATGTGTATATAATTTGCTAGTTTTTACAACTACAATGTTTTTCTACAAGGCAATGCTATAGTGTTCATATTTTTTTTATAAGAATAGAATCAGCTGTTCATTTTCAACTTCTGAAATCCCTTGTATCAACATGAAGAGTTTCATTAAATCAAAACTTCATAAAACATTTCACCTTAATAAGGTACTACAAGTAATAGTCTATTTGGGAAGCCTTAAAACTATTATTTTCAAGCGACAAACTTTCCAACATTTTGATGATTCAGAAACAATATTTTTATACCTCCATAATATAATGGTTATAAAATTTACTCTGCATGGAAAAGTATGAACTTATGAAACCTACATAAACTTTATAAGGTCTAATATCATAATGATGCATGAACAGATGTACCTCAGATTCGAAAGTTACAGCATCTCCTTGTTCAGTAAAGCGTTTTCTTTCAGAGAGGTTGTCTAGATAGTCTAGTGTTTCCAGTCCTTCTATCCTCACTTCACTGTAAAATACAAGGCATGTTTGGTCAGTCCAGGTAGCAGAAGCAAAAAGGAAAAAGTTGAATACCATATTTTCATATTAGAATCTTTTTCTATTGCAAATAAAAAGATAAATCTGAGGACCCCTAGTTCTTCATTTTCTTTGGACTGTGTCATTAGTTAACCTAATAAAAAACAGTTGAAAGTTCTTTCAGAAGAAAATAGAATCATACAACATATTTAAAGGACTATAGTTGTTGATGGATTTGTGAACCACAACAATATAGACGATCTACAACGGCTAGTATACATGATGAAAATTTTGACTCTCTGACTAGCATAGGCTTTAGGTCAGGTTTTGGTTCAATGTCAAGATCTATACTTTATCTCTACATTACAACCACAGCAACAAAATGCCTTCATGCTAACATAAAAATCAGTGCATACCTTATGTCCGAAACAGACAAATATGTGTGATAGGCAAATGAGAAACTAAATGGCTTGCCATTGATGTTCCTAATGCGCGATATCATGTTCAGATTCCCATCCAATGCAAGAGAGATCCTGAGACGAAACTCAAAACTAGCAAAGACAAAGGAAAAGGAAGAAGGCATTATCAGTGACATCTAAATATTTTTATAGCAGAAAATCATAAAAATCATATAAGACAAAATGCACGCAAGAAAGAAACTTGAATTTTACTGCCCTTCCCTCCTGCATCCGAAACAAGAAAGAAAGAAAATTTGTCCATATACGACAACAAATTGACATGTGAACACATGTTTGCATTTATCAAAAAAAAAAACTTGGTTGAGTACGGAATCTTTCCATGACAAAAGGTTCATTAAACTCCAATTTATCTCAACGGCTGGATCCAGTTCCAAATGGAAAGATATGCTTCTATGAAATGCAAAATCAATAGGAAGGAAGCATCAAAAGCTAACCTATGAGGCCAGCACTTCAGATCTTCTTCCGATGGTACGAGTAGCAAGTCAATGAAGGATTTTCCATGGTAATCTTTTTGGTGTAGAGGTGGGGGATCATCATCAATTGTCCAACCTCTGTTCCTTGCATGTCCATTTAGCTCAAGTGAACCAGAGTTACCAAACTGCAAAAGGTTTTAAACAAAAGCATCAGCAATATTAACTAATTATTATATCTATAACATGCAGAAGAATTATTATAATACCTGGGGAAAACAAACAGGGATTCCTCCTCGCATTGCTTTTGGAGGCTTAGAGATCTACAGAATAAAGAAGAATATAAGAATGAATCCAATCTTATATCCGTAGCAGAATAATCTAATTAACTCTACAAACTAGGAAGCATGGATTCTTCATTATCTCGACGAACTGCCATAATCCTGTCGTGGATACTCCGATTCTCAGGGATTCTTAGGGATTCTCTCCTCCATTATATCTTATGTGTTTTGAATTATCTGTGATTTTGTTTTGTTAACATTTATGACATGTTATGTTTATAGAAACATGAAAGTTTTATTGTTTGTTGGAAGTTTGTTGTTTTTCTCTTGTAGTATCTATTTTGTTCAATATTTTATTTTATATATATACATCCACACACAAATATATACATATCTGTGCCGAATCCCGTATCACTCGAATTCCCATCTTTTAAGATTTGGCAAATCTTTGTATACTTAAATTACGCTTCCATATCCCCACACCCATATCCGTGCTTCTAAGTCTACAAATCGCTCAACAGATATAACAACAAGATGATAGACATTCAACTGTTCTCTGAAACCATACTTTTCTAGCTTATAAAGTAGGCCAGTGTAGCTAAATCTAGATGTACCAAGAAATACAAGTAACACGAGTCATTTGAAGAAGTTAATAGAAGGATTAGTTCTAGTGAATCACATGTGACAATAATTCTCAAGTGCATTAGGATATAATCTTGCATTCCACTTTATATGCGCTTACATGAATGTCAATAGCTGTCAACTATGAGAAATTCATCAATGCAGGTACTCATCAGAAATCAAAAAAAAATTATTGGACAACAAGAGAGTCTCAAAATACATTTCATGCAGTATTTGACAGAGACATTTCAAAATTCTGTGAGTTGTCATACAAGCATTTAACCAACAAAAAATCAGACATTAACAAAAATCTCCTTCATTCGTTGAAGTGCCAGACAGAAGTCTAGAGAGCAATTTTTCCCTTAAGAAGACTCACAGCACTATTAGATCTTTCCCATGGTCTGGCCCTGAAGATGTCCATCAAGTCAAATGGCTGAACAATTCTAAAATAATGAAACATGGTACCTTCATAGAAATGAAAATCTTTTGGGGATGCACAGACGCAGCAATACTGAGTCAAGAGAATAGGTTTCGAAATTTGCCAGTTCCATTTGACCGTACAAGGACTTACAGAAAGATTTTACAGCTAAGAGGTGAAGTTGAATCTTCAAAGTCTTATTAGGAATGGAGAGAAAGCTTCTGTAGTTTAATAATTGACTCAATTTTGGACGTCTAGTAGCTAGATTTGAAGATATCATTCTTATTGATGCTAATTGATAGATTAATGAATGAAAAAGTGAGTTCTAACAACATTTGGCAGTGGCCTCTTCCCATTTTCTTAAGCTAAATGAAATCATTGAGAGCATCTCCTACTTTGGTTCCTCAAATTTACAGTAATGATGTGGGGTTCTGTCCCTTAATTTTGTTCAAATATCAGTTTCTTCGGAATCTCCTTCCCTCTTTCAGGCCTCAGAATCGCCATTCAACAGCAAGGTAAACACTACAAAGGCTATAAACAGCTAAAAGGGTGCCATACACAGAATTCTCTCCTTCTGAAGATTCATAGTTACCTGACCACCTCCAACATTAAACCTCGCCATCTTAGACTTTTTCGCAATCATTCAGCTTAAAGTTTTGAAATTCATTAAGAGCTTCGGTATCTATCTTTTCTAGATTTGATTCTTTTGGTCAAGAAAAGAATGTGTGCATAACTCATTACCCATCCCTTTTGTACTGTAAATGCGAGTATGTCCAATGGCTCCTCAATGAATTAATGAGTGAAGAAAGAAGCCTTCAAAAGTCAGGACACTTCCCTGGTTTCTGAAATATGATAGAGTACATCCGTAGGAAAGGCAATATTTCAAATATATACTGAACTTTCAGTTATTCTCAAATTCTACAAAAAGTTACATATATCATTATGTGATTGAAGTTAGTATACCATATTTCGTTTAAAGGGTAAAAAATGCCTAGCCTATGGAAGTAGTCCATAAAAACTCCTCCATCTTATGAAATTCAGTGGAGTAGATCAATTCCGGAATAGTGTGAAACAGTGAACTACATATGATCATAACTCAATATTGCAGCCAGAGTCGATTGGACCTCAAAGACTCCTTGAGTATGTTAATGCTAGTCCCAAGATATTTAACCACACTTCACAATACTTGACGGGCATGTTAATTATTAAGACATCAAACAATCACTTTCTAATGTGGCCTTAAGGTCAACTTATGATGTGGACAAATCCGTGAGCCCAATGTGACATGAGTCACCACTCGTGGTTAGAAGAGACATTGCACCAGAGCTTTAACTCAGTCAAAAGTGGCTAATCACAAATTTGGGGTTATCCCTAATTGAGACTCCCAATCCTATCTAGACTCTAAGAAGACTCTAGCCATATCTCTAACAACCAAATAAGAGATAAGATGTATGGACCTTTTGCCTTAGCATTCAATTCCCATTTTTGTTTTCTAGCTCTCTCCCCCTTTATGCTTACTGACTTAAGCATCGAAGTCAATTCCGGCAGATTTTCCTTAGAGTTCCAGAGCAGCCATCCAGATCTACTCTGGCAATTGTCAGACTACATAACCTTCTAACTATAGAAATAGCTTAAACTTTTACTTTGACTTTCTGCAAAGTCCATCCACAGGATCGACCACTTATTATGCATAAATGTATTGTCTTTGAATCTAATCAAATATTAGAACAGATGACCAAATGCTTGTCGCAAATCCTTATTTGATACAAGTATTAATTGTAGATCATACATAAGTGCGGCTATGTCCTAAGGTAAGTTATTATTTTGCCATTAATTTTGCAAGAAAGTTAAAATTCCTACCAAAGTAGCGAAGTTACATCTCACATCCATATCCAAAATTCAGACAAGACCTTACATCCAAAACTCAACTGAGACAAGATCATATCATAGTGCACATTAAGGTGACACAAGATGAGATTATTAGAAGATCACCTTACTACATGCGAATAGGAGTTCATCACCTCGGGCATTCCTCCATGAAGTGACTTGTCCTGCATCCAAACTAACCTGGAATTGACAGAGAGTATTGAAAATGATTAGCTAACTAAGAAGGTACATTGAAATTATTTAATTCATCACTATATTGGAACTAATTGATAAAAGGATGGTTAAAAGGATCTTACATGTACTGTATCCCCTTTAGGGTTCCGAAGCACAATTACATCAATTCCATTTCGGTCCTTTAACACTTCATTTGCAGCCTTATAATCCCAAACTGCTGCAGAATGTCCCATTTCTCAAAGGACAACAGCTAAAAACTTTCCTCCCCTCAACAGTGAAAGACTCCCTAAATAGCCTTAAAAAGCCCTAATTAACTTTTTTTGAGCACATCTAACACTGACAACAGTGCAGGGGGGGAGACTAATGTCATTGGGAAAGTTGGTAGTTTCAAACTCTTATAGCATATATCATGTGAAAGAGGATAAAAAATCTTTGTAATCTAGTGAATTGAATTAAAAAGTTTCACCCACCTACTCAAGCTTTCCCAATCATACAAGAGTACTCCATTTACTAAACCTCAATTACAGAATTCCCCGAAAGTGCAACACTTTGCAACAGCATAGAATTGCTTCCACTCCTACCCTAAAATCAATTCCCCCATACATTATCACATTAAAACCAGGCAAGACAATCAAAAGGAGTATACAAATGAAAAACCGGATAACCAAAGATTAATGCACCCTATACTTCCATCCAAAAACTCCCAAAAATTGAACTTCCCTAAAAAAGAATATAATTTAATTACTCAAATCTGAAAACTCAAAACTTGCTTTTCCAAAGAGAGGCAAAGAGCTGAAAACTTTCTTTACCCACTTATTTAAATTTGAAACCAATCTCAAAAAAAAACTGGGGAAAAACACAAGAGAAAAAAAAAACTTTAACATTCCCTTTCAGCACTCATAACTTAATTTTAATAAAACCCACCAGAAAAAAACAAGAAAGTAAGTAGTTAAACCAATCAATAAAAAATCTTTGGATGAAACCTTCAAATCTACCAATGAGCAAAGACATAACCCAATTGCTCAAATTTGAATCCAAATCTCAAAACAAACTTATTATTACAGTCAAGAACTCCAAATTAAACCAATAAATGAAGAAATGTTGAATGAAACCTTCAAATCTAAACTTATTAATACCAGTGACTTGTGAGGAACTCAAGCTTGTAGATGAATAATAATTTTACTGCGTGAAAACAAGTTAAAATTAACCATTAACTGAAATTAAGATCTAATAATAAAAGATATTAATAACAAGTAATTGAACATGATTGTGGAGAATGGGTTCCTAATATTTGGAGGAAAAATGGTTGATTTTGTTTGAAAGAGGGAAAAAAGGGCATGGATGTGTACGTACAGAAGGTTCAAATTTGAAAAACAATTTGAGATTTAGAGGAGTCTTTAATTAAAATTCTTTGGAGACAAGACGTCCCAAGTGGGGAAAGGGGGGAAGCCAGGGAAGCGCGCAACAGTTACTTTATAAAGAGAATAAAATGGATAAATACTCCAAATAAGGAACATGATATTTGTGTTTTAAATTTCTTCATTTGCTTTTTATTATCTATCTGTATGACTGTATCTATCGAATCTCTCTCTGTGTATCTATTTATCTATCTTTCTATCTACTCATTTACCTAATCTCGACAAATTTATGATAAAATTGAGTCACAATTAACACATAAATTTTTAAATAATAAGATAAAATAAATTAAGATAAAATCTTTTTAATAATTACTTATATACACATAAATTGCAATTTAATATGACATAAATATATGATCATATATAGCAAAACTCTAGTATTATTATAAATTAAGATAAAATAAAATTCTACTCCATAACTTACCACTCTCCTACTTATTTTATTTTTTTCTTGTCTCTTTTTTCTCTCACCTTTTTTAATCTATTAGAATTGTAAATATTTTTTAGAGTAATGCTACAATAACAGAAGATGGGTACAAAAAAATTGATACAAAATAATTTATTGAATTATAATTAAAGAATTTTTTATTATATATGGATGAATCTAATTATTATAATCAATAACTATCATTCAGGTCATTTTATATTTAATTTTTTATTATCAAAATATTATTGCATATTTAAACCTCTCGTATCTAGTGTAGTAGTGTGTGCAATAACTATCATTCAGGTCATTTTATATTTAATTTTTTATTATCAAAATATTATTGCATATTTAAACCTCTCGTATCTAGTGTAGTAGTGTGTGTGCACGCACGCGCGAATACTAATAAGATTAAAATGATACCCAAAAAAATAAATTACACTGAATCGCGCAAATATCGTTTTCTTGAAATATAAAACAAAACAGATTTTAGAGCTATTACCCTATGCAGTTAATTTAAGTCTTGTTAATGGAGTAGTCTGGAGTGTCATTCCTGATTCCTTACTTGTGATAAAAGTGAACAAAAATGAACTACTACTAACTAAAACAATGGAAAGTGAAGTTGTACCATGCATTTAGACATTGTTTTAGATTCAAGTTAAAGCTTTTCCTCAAAATTATATTAATTATAGAGTGTAGCATGGGCAATTTATTGGTGTGAACTGCATGTGGGACAATTTTCCGGTCAACGCATGGAGTATATGGGACTGGCCCAGATTGCAAAAAAGGTTCAAGATTTGATTATAATTTTATTATAATAAATAAATAAAATTACTCACAACATTTGCGAATCGGAAAATAATATATTTTATAATTTTATATATTTTTTTTATTATCAGTCACATAAATAATTTTAGTGATAACTTTTTTTAATCATATACATAATATGACGAGTCAAATTTATAATTTTATTTACGTTTCATTTATAAATTTTCGTAATGACTCTTTGTAGAGTATATTTTCCGATTTTATATATTGATTTTTTTGTTATTAATTAGACAATTACGTAAATAATTTTAGTAATAATTCTTTTCATCAGAGATATTATATGGCGTGCTAGTCTTAATTATATACTTTCGTAATGCATAAAACGACTTATAGTAGTATTGCAGATCTGTTAGTAATTTAATTTGTGCCGAATTTATACATGGAAAGCAGAGGATCTAACCCTCATTTAAAAAAATTATTATTGTTGAGAATAATTATTACTTTTCAAAGGAAGGAATAGTAAGACTGAAACCCAGCCAATGCAAAGGTTAATCACTTGACTAGTGAACTAAACTCTTGCATAAAACCCGGCTTTCATATGGGAAAAATTAAAGACTTCTGTGTCATGAAATCTGCGCTTTGAATAATTCATGAACAATATTCCCCTGCGACTTCAAATTTCAAAACTTTAGAAGACTTGTACATCATTTTGAAGCTTTAGAAGAAAGGTCATGTGTCAGTAGCTTATGTATTTGGATATTATTGATAAGTGATTAATGTTTTTACAAATAAAGGCATATTTTTACAGGGTCCTTTGTAAATAATACATGAGTTTTACATTTTAAAAAAAAATTCTTATGATAATATCAAATTTTAATTATAGAGACATAACCCAGATGGTGGGTGTGTGGATATATATATATATATATATATATATATATATATATATATATATATATTCATGTCTCTCCCTCGAAAAGATGATACAAATTATCTTTTAATTTCTCAATTGTTGTAGTAGGAATTAAAAATACATGTATACTTACACCAGTTTATACAAAAACAACAACCAAAAGATATACCTCTTTGAAGCATGTTATTTTTTATACAAAAGAATCTCGTACTATGAAAACCAAACTCAAACTCAAACAGTATCTCCGAACTACAATCCATGTGAGATGAAAACGAAGAACTAAACTCACGATCTGTAACAATTAGGAATTCAGTTTGTAATTTGGGAACTCTGTATTTTGGCTTTAATCACTCTGTAGGAATACGTATCACCGATAATCAGATAACCTCAGAGAGCATGGCCCTATTACAGGCAAAGTGGTTTAACCCACTTCCTGATTATTCTCCAACAGCTAGTCATGTTAACTTTATAAAATAAAACGATAACTGACTAAGTCTTGTTGGGTTATTAGGCTATTAACCCAAATGGGTCGGACCCTCCATGGGCACCCTATTTGGATACCCAAAAATCAACATCTCCCACTCGCCCATGTCGGGAACGACATAATCATCATATCTGCCAAAAATAACTCAAACCAAAAAATCGTAAATCCTTAATTGCCTGATCGTGCGACCGTTGAGTTCACCTGCAATGCGGAAGCTATATGTTAAACCCGTTAGAGCCAACATAGAGACATCTATCCTTTTAAAAAACAGTGTGGGAGCTCTCATGTCAAATTCAATTAGTTCACGTAAAGACTACAATCCATAAACTCATAATACCTCATACACATTTAAATTTCACTAGGTTAAGTATCTTTAATCCCTCAAAGAACCATATTTAACCACCTTTGGGCCAAAATCCATTTCATATCTCACTTATTATTATATCGCTATCAAAGCGCTATACTTATCGATAATAAATGCAGAACAAATTGACATCAAATTGTCTTTCCTTTGCCCTAATACTACTCAGATATGAATCATGCCCTAATACTACTCAAATATGAATCAGCTGCTTTCCCAGAATCGGTCATTATAGTCTTATCTATCCTAACCTTAGGAATCAAAACCAAAGTAGCAACACTAATCCATGTCTTTGCAGTATAGTCAAAGATCACAAAGAGCACTTGATGTAGGAACAAGGATTTTATCCTATAGGACTCAAACGATGAGGAAACAGGGATTTATTCTCTCACCACCTTTACATGGTCGCTAAGCACATGTAACACTCTCATAACTTACTATTTTATAACTTTGTTATGCGGACCTTAGTCTAGTCACTCCCAGAGTGTCTAACTCGAATATTTCAAAATGTTCGTTTATCAAAGCACCATATTTAAAATCTCGCTTCCGGTTATCATGTCATGGTAGACAATCACATCTATATGAGCATATGTCATATGGTCATGTTGTATGGATCTTAGTTCAGTCGCTCCACAAACGCCTAACTTGAATTTCCAAATTGTTCGCTTTCCCAAACTCTAACTCTGAACTTCGTATCTGATTATCAATACAGGTTAATATAGATGGTGGGTCATGTTATATTCGATTAATCCAAATTAATCTTATCTTGGCCTATGTCAAGGCGACGTAATATTTCATATTATTAAGTGCCAATTAATTATTATCTAAAGCATCGATAACTCGTTACTTAAAGCGTCAATATGAAACCTTGCTCGCTCTTTAAAGCGCCAAGAGTGATTACGCTTGTGAGTGAGCCAATCAACCTGATGATATATATTTAGTGTGTACATATCCAATATGCATAATAACTATGTGAACTATTAATATTTATCATATGCACTAAAATAACACAATCATAAGTTGGAACAAATGAATCTCGTATAAATGATAAATATCTCGATACAACAACGAATATCTCTAATACAAGTCAAACAATGAGTGATACATTAGAAAACAAGAAGGTACATTAAACCCTACGAAGCCCTAACGAAGTAACATGCCTACAAAAAATATCTTTAGGTATCGACTTCGTCAAGGGATCCGCTACCATAAGATCAATGGGCATGTACTCTAATATCACCTCAGTATTTGCTATTTGTCTCTAACGAAGTTCATCCTCAAGTCAATGTGTTTCGTTTTACCGTAATACTTAAGGTCCTTAGTGTAAATTTAGGGTCACTGTGCTATCACAGTACACAGTCACAGGATCCAAAGCATGAGAGACAACTTCAAGATCCTCGAAGAATCTCCTCAACCACATGGCTTCCTAAACAACTGATGTACATGCTACAAAGTCTGACTCTATTGTTGAAAGAGCAACTCAAGTCTGTTTCTTGCTATACCAAGTGATGGCACCACCACGTATCAAGAATGCATATCCTGAGGTCGACTTGTGTATTCCCTGGTTACCTCCCCAGCTAGCATCGAAGTAACCAATCAATCGCAAGTCCGACCCTCTATAGCACAACATGTAGTCTAAAGTACCCCGTAAATATCACAAAATCCTTTTAATTTCCTTTCAATGAGCAATTTCAGGGTTTGATTAATAACGACCGAGATAACCGACAGCATATCCTTTTAATTGTCAATTGCCTGATTCTTCCTCTCTCTTTTTCTCACACAATTTCTTGAAATAATCGAATAGATACTCGTGGCCTTGGTCAGTTCGAAGTGTCTTAACACTTTTATCTAACTATTTCTCGACCTCAATCAAATAACGTTTAAAGCATTTTAATGTCTCAAACTTATGAGAGATCAAGAATGTGTACTCAAAGTACGTATAATCATCTATCATTGTAAGAAAGTATGAACATTCATGCTTTTCTTTCACATTCATAGGGTCATAAATGTCTGAGTGAATGAGTTGCAATTTTTACCAAATAATTTTCTAGTTGATTTTTCTGTTAAACAATGTTCAAAAGTGGGTAGTTTGACCTTAACGAGTGGGTCCAAAAGACATGTTCGAGCTATCCTAGTCATTTTATTTTGTCCAATATAACCTAATCTAGCATGTCATTTAATTGAACTAACATTGTTATTCTCAACAAGCAATAAGTATGAATCATTACTATTAATACTATAATCAACAGTATCCAAAACCATAAAACCATTATTAATAAAACCATGACAAAAAATATTCATCTCATGTGAAATTGTTTCAGAATTATTCTCAAAACTAATAGGGTATCCTAAACAAAGTACTGATAAAATAGAAAATAAATTATGTCGGACATCCGACACATATAGTACATAATTCAGCGTTAATGCAGAGCCTCATCGCATTTGCAATTTGTCAGTGTCAATGCCTAGCACGTTCACATTGGAATCATTCCCCATGAGTACTCTTTTACCAGCCTGAATGTGACGGTATTTCACAAATCCACTTCAATTTTTAGCTATATGGTCTGTTGCTCCGGAGTCTACAATCCACATATGGAGAGAATAAGCAACCAGAACAATACTTGATACTAAGCACATAGATAGAGTAGGATTGGGAATTACTTTCTTCAGCTCAGTACATTCACGAGCAAAGTGTCCCGCCTTGCCACAATTATAGGATTCCATCTTAGCCTTGTCCTTTTTATAAGAACCTCGTTTGCCTCTTTTACGCATGTCGACACACTCCCAGTCCCCTTAGACGCAGTTAAATTAGCAAATGTCTTGCCTTTCTTGGGCTTGGCAACGTCAAATTCTGTTTTGAGAGCTTCTCACATATCATGTGCCATTGAGTATTGTCTGTACTCAAATAAAAAATCATTATTCATGAAACTCAACAACGTTATGCAAGCGATGCGATCTTTCATACGCCAATTTTCATAGGCTGTAACCCTGATCGGATCATTTGCATTTTTTACCATCTAGTTTTATCATCTTGGACAGCAGGGTTTCTTCAATCTCTTACTCCTCCAAGACCATCCTGGCCACACGTCATAGTTATCTCTATCTAAATTAGTTACCCTAGCTAATATCTACGATAATATGTTTCGAAGCCATTTCTGTTTTAAAGATATTCAAAGTTCACGATAGTATAATAATATCTTAGCTGCACAAATCGAATTGGCATAAAAATAATTATGACATAAATACATAAAGGAGACTTTGCCAGACTTAGAAATCATAATCCGCATAAATGTCTAATTATTTAAATTTAATTTTTCGGCACATAAGACATATAATTTAGGAAATAATTTTAATCAAATTATCACATACTAAATGACTCCCACTAGGAACAAGTGTATATGTGTAATTATAGCATAGTAATTTATTTCCAAGTTCAAACAATTAATATTTCAAAAATATTAATAAAGAAATTAAATATCGAACAATATTACTCAATTAATATGCCAAGTATGCTATAAACACATCAAATTCACATCCCAAAAATTTATAACAGTAGTTTAACATCAAAATAAGTTACTGCAATTTTTTAGGAATTTTTTGATAATTATTCTAATTATCACAATTAATTAACTATTGCATAATTAAATTGGAAATTAACAAAATTATCCAAACATATTAATTTTCCAAAAGTACAATGGAAATATTAATTTTATGTCAATAATTAATTTCAGTTAATTTTCTAGAATTTAATAAGCTCAATAAGTATTTATTAATTAATTTTCATATATAAAATAATTAATAAAGATAATTTTCGAAAATTAAATAAAAAAGCTGCCAAACCGAATCAACACGCGAATCAAAAATAGGGTAAATGGGTCGGGTCTTGGGGACAATAAAAGGGTAAACCGATAAACGAGCAGGCACATGCATTATACGCGCTCGTTGCATAAAGGTATGCGTGCGTAAATAGCAGCAGCGCTCCATCGCGCGTTTATACCGCGCGCCACCTTCTCGACATTTTTTTTCAAATGAGGTTCTCATGGTTTTGATCGACTTGGTCCGCTGGTTCGTATAGTATGTTCAGCCACCATTTTGGGAGCTATTATGAAGAAGGTGTAATGCATTTATTTCTTTCCAAGAGTGAAACCTGCACTTCACCCTCTACCTTTGGCAACCAAGATTTCAAAAAACCTATTTCACGATCCAAACTTTAACATGCCATATCCCACTCAATTTTTGTCCAAATCATGCATATAATATATCAACGAAAAGCCCATAAGACGTACTACGCATACATATTAATATCACATGAAACAGATAATTAAGCAGAGAGTTGTGGCTAGTCAAATTAGGCAGTTTCTAAATTTTGGTTCTAAAGAACCCAAATTATGCAGATCATATACACTATATATGGGCTACAATATACTAAGAGTGTTCATTCGGTTAAAATTGGATCGGACAAAACTGGTACCAAATATATTCAAACCAATACCGGTTGAACCAGTATACTGAACCGATTAGTACCGATTTTTTATCAAAAATTATTATTATTATTATTATTATTATTATTATTATTATTATTATTATTATTATTATTATATAAAAAAATAAGATAATTGATACAATCGGTACGGTCCGGGATATACCGGACCATCAAAGCTCCAGACCGGAACCAAATCGATTGTACCGGTACCGGACAGGTCACTATTTATACTGAACCGTTCGGTTCGATATACAAAAGAAATTGATTTGACCTATTTTTTTGAACACCCTTACAACATACTACAATATTAGTCTCTAACAATTAGTGTAACTTAAGCTGTCATTAATGATGTTTTTCAAGTTTTTATACATGCATTAATGGCATAATGTGTAAACATGGCATACATATGATCGTAAACAACCATGCTCTAATGCCAATGTAAGAATTAAAATACATGTATTCTTATGCCAATTTACACAAAAACGAGAACCAAAAAATATACCTTCGTGTTACTTTAACTAAATTTGCGATCCGTAACAATTAGGAATTCAATTTGTAATTTAGAAGCTCTGTATTTTGGCTTCAATCACTCTGTATGAATACATATCACTGATAATCACATAACCTCAAATAGCATGGCCCTAATATGGGCAAAATGATTTAACCCACTTCGTGATTATTTTTCAATAGCTAGTCACATTAACCTTGTAAAAGAAAACGGTAATTGACCAAATCTTGTTAGGTTATTAGGCTATCAACCCAAATGGGTCGAACCCTCCATGAGCCTCCCGTTTGGATACCCAAAATCCAATCCAACAGTTGTTTTGTTAAAAATAATTTCCAACACACTGCTCATCTCCCAACTAATCCTATTTTATTTTAAGAAGTTATGATTGCTGATCATTTACACATAATTCATGATCTTGAATCTTTCAGCATCGAGACCAAATTTTTAAAGCCACAAATGCCTGGATAGAACTAAATGTGGCAACTATTACTTATGAAAAAGTCCACAAAATAACTGAAGCAAACAAGCTTCTCCCACCGTCCCAAAAAATTGTGAACACATTATTTAAAACGAATTTTAAGAAAAATATCATTTTTCCGACATATTCCCAAGATTAATTACATGGAATAAAAATAATAGCATGGTAATCTAAGAAAGGTCACTAATTTTGTTAGAGGATGACTATTTATCCAGCAATCCCTATGAAAAATATGGGAAGACCCAAGACTCGACCAGAATGACATACTCAACAAGGCTAATGACCATATCCAAGAAGCAACAAAATAAGGAAGTTATAAACATATTAGCTTTAATTAAACTCAACCAAAATAATATAATGTAACACACTAAATATTATTATTCAATGTTTAATTATATATATATATATATAACAGCACAATTACTCATCCATCCTCAAAGGGGGGGCTAAGAAAAGGCTAATTAAGTTGCACACCAGAATCTATAGGTCCCATCTCACTCTAAAAACGAGAACTAGTATGTCTATCCAATTTACACCCAAAATATAACTGGCCATCTCAGCGCTCTGAAGTAGAAAGTTACATTTCAATTTCGCCAAGAGACAACTAAATTACACCAAGAAGTAAAAATTAGGTTCTTGGGTTTCTCTATCCTATTTGACTGCTGCTATCTCGTTGCCCTGCTACTGTTAGCAGTAATTTTGGGCTTATAATTATGCCAAAACTACATGATTTAACTTAGAAAATAAGCTGAAAACAGGCTGCATTAAGGTTACTCAACCTTGATCAACCAGCGGCGACAGCATCCGTACGGGGACTAGCATCCAGGAGTTGATGAAGCTTTGCACCAGATTTAGCTGATTTCTCATACATTTCACCTTCTCCTTCGTCTCTATCAACAGAACCCGCATTGTTGACTCTAGAGAGCAGGTTAGCCGTACTGAGAGTCGGTGCCTTTTTCTCATCAATCTTGTGGAACCCTGCGACTTCTATTTGTCCAGATTGTGCATTTTTCATAATTTCCTGTAAATTCGAAACTTCGTAAGGCTCCAGAAAATATGATAAAGAACATAGGTAATATATGGGTGATGCAGCAAAATGCAGAAAGAGGGAATACCATTAATTTCGTGTTTTCATTCTTCAGTTTCTCCGAATTCTCTGTTAATCGGTTAATTTCAGATTTAAGTGTCACATTTTCAGCAGTTAAAGAGTCAACTTTTACCGCAAGTTCTTCAGCCTCAGCCTGGATGAGGAAAATTCAAGGCAAGGAATGAAACAGCATTACTTAATGACGTCAATACTTAGAAGTTCACATTACTGCTCCAGGGTCACACCAATAATATAAACATTTACTTCACAAACAGCATGTCAACTAAGATTCAGTACCTGCTTCCTCAGCCTGGACCTTCTCGCAGATTCTCGATTAGACTGTTTCCGCCTCTCTCGTTTCAGCTCACGCTCGTTCTGAGCAAAATTCAAAGCAAAATTAGATTTTAGATGCATACAGGCCAACGTCAAGAAGGCCATAATAATTTCCAACTAAAACAATAGTTCCACACGAGCAGCATCAGCCAACTGCCAGGACAACTTCCCAGAGGTAGTAAAACTTTTAACCACTGGATAATTTATCGTGTTCGTACATCTTTCTAGCCTCTTTTTCAATGATACCTTTATTAATATAGTGCAAAATATTAGTCATTAATAGGAAAAGACAAATTAACAAGAATATGAGGAGCATACATGTAACCAGGATTCATTTGGTGTTCCAGTAGAAGGTAGTTGAAGACTTGCTGAACTAGTCTCTGCGTTTGCACTGGGAGAATCCTTGAGCTCCAGTAATGCGGTCACGCTAGGAGAAAGTACTGTTCTGACTGCTTTTCCTGCAACCCTAGCAGTACCAACAGTGACACCCATCACCTTCTCAGAGGTATTTGCTTGAGCAGAAGGAATTAGATTGCTGTGTGTGTCAATCTTACCCTCTCCAGCTGAAGATGTAAAGAACAAGCAAACAATTAAGTAAAGAAATGAATTTGAGTAAACAGTTCAAAAGCCCAACCTTTTCCCCTTGTAGATACTCCTCCTCCATCCGTTCCAAATTATACGATGAGCGATCAGTTCAAAAGCCCAACCTTTTCCCCTTGTAGATACTACTCCCTCCGTTCCAAATTATAAGATTAGTATTGACTTTTTAAAAGTCAATTTAAGATATTTTCAAATTTGAAATTGACAAAATTTATTTAACAACTAGTAGTACTTTTTAGGTAATTTATGATATTCATAATCATATTGACATAAACTAAATAAATCCATGTCCATTTTGAGTTTAAAAATGTTTGAAATTGACTTTTAAAAAATTAACATTAGTCTTATAATTTGGAACGGAGGGAGTATTATCAAAACTTGTATCATAATAGAAAAATTCATGTCATCAAATAGCATATTGGTTAGGTCCCCACAGTAAATATTTACCATATAAGTTTTTCAACCTATTTCTCAGATGGTCATTTCAAAACCAAATGGGAACACTTCTATATCACTCAGATGGAAAATATTGATATGTTTATTGCTTAGATATGAAGGAGAAAGAAAGAATTACTTTAAACTACCAAGCAGTGTATATTATTGTCATCAAGTTGCCATTTAATACAATATACTGACTTCCCAAATCAAACAAATTTCAAATAGCATAAGAGGGCAGACTTTAAGAAAAGTCTGGGACAAGGATCATCCTGATCGTTTTTCAAAGAAGGGTTCATTCAGGACTGGAAATGCTGAATCACTTGTACCTGTGAGGATGCCTCAATTTGGACTGTGTTTGTGAGTTTTGTTTCGGAGGGAAAGGAAGGGATGGGAAGGGAAAGGTCTTCCTTCCAATTTTTTTTGGAAAGAACTTTCCCTTCCCTTCCCTACCAAAATAAAACTCACAAATAGGGGGCTTATGACTTGTATTTAGAATCAAAAGCATGTGGACTCCTTACCATAGTGCAAGGGACCAGTCTTGTTAACATAATGCGACAGCATATACGCAACTTAATAAGAATATCTTACTCATATTCGGTGTTGCCTCGCGACTTCTTTTCCGGCCATTTTGACCAGCCTGGAAAAACGGGACACAATAGGAGCTCAGCATTGTGTAGCAAAATCATATCGAAGTTGTTAATAATGGGATAGTGATAACTTCTTACACGGATAAAATTCTTACCCCTTTGGAATTCCCATTACTTCCATCGCTAGAACCTTCAGTCTCCCCACTGTTTGCAAATTCAAAAAAAATAAAAAATTAACTCAATTCAGGAGGAAAAGCAAGAAGAGCATATGTCTAGGGAAATCTTCTCATGAGTGGATAAAGCAGACTTCCAGTCTCTTAGAGATTATCAAGTCCCAGAACACTTCAAACTAAATGAAGATGAATTCCAACAGGTTTGAGTAACTTAACAAACCTCTGAGAAAGCCCAGGGTCTGTTCCACCATCATTACTGTCAGCATTTCCATTGCCTATGGACATTGCCAGACCATCAAATTCTTTCAATTTTTTCATTAAACCATGATCTGTAATTCCTGGTGACTTGGGAGGTGCATCCATACTCAAGGGGCTAGCTGCCTTAATCACCACTAAGAAATCAGATTTAAATATAATTTGCACATTGCTATGCAGCTAAAAGAACAACCACCTGTCCTCGATCGAAGATGCAATTCTTAAAAATACAGCATATATGATAACATTAGTAACAACATATATGATAAGAATGACAATATGTTGAATATAGAATTGCAGTACAAGGCTTCTTATAAAGTAGAAGGTGATGAAATGCCAAGACTGTAAATGTACCCACTAAACAAATAGCAACTTATCCATCATAGTTGCTCCACTTAATAATATATTTTTAAATAAAATGTTTATTAGAGGCACCACTGAGATCAAAGACTACAAAACACAGTAGATATGAGAAAAAGAGGAATGTGGACAACATAAATTAGAAAAAAGCTCTAGCAAGAACGCACAAAGAGGGAAGGTTCGTGCAATTCATAAATTTACCACAACAACACAACCCAAACAAGTACCCATGCAAAACCTGAGGAAGGCTCTAAATTCTAATCAAAGAAGTCAAGGAGACACCACACTTAGGCACATCATAAATTAACAAATTCTGAGTTGCAAAGCCAGATAGCACCAAATAAATGAACTTACAAGAGGGACACCAGGATGTGCATAAACTCCACCATGTGCATATAAAGCTGCGTAAGGCACGCCATAAGGTGGCATCATAGGCTGAGATTAAAATCATTCTCGTCAGGGTTGAATGATAAGTTTCTTAGCATACTGAAGTGACAAAAAAGGTTGAAAGAAACTGACTGCCTTGATGATTCGGATAGTACCTGAGGTGGTCCCCACATATAAGGGTGAGGGGCTTGACCAGATGGCACACCTGAATTAAAATATGGTGGTACAGCAACTCTGTGGCCATAATATGCCTGCAGATTGAACAAAAGTAGCTCCAATCAATACATGGAACCCAAGAGGATAAAAATTGAGTATGGATGCTGAGTCATGGAGTTAGTATTCAGAGTAAGCAGAGAAATAAGTGCATGAACAGAGTAGTATAATCTCACCTGCATGGCAGCCCAATCAGGATACACATGGATGTTGGGCTGATCCTGCAAATATAAGAAGTTGACCACTGCTCAGGCCACATTGAAGGGGTGATAAATTTTAGGGGAGATTAAATGAGTGGTAACTGTTAGGGCAGAGCCGGGAGCCCTAAGTACACAATAGAAGGCTTACCACCCATGTCTTTAGGTCTTCATACCAATTTTCTTCTCATGTTAAGCACAATCAAGAGGAGGTAGTAATGGTACTTTATACTCCCCACTAAACATTTATTATAAAAAATAATCATCTTTTTGGAACATCTCGAAAGAAAATTTTGCCTTTTACTCCCTCCTCCCTCAAAAGGATGTCCAAAGTATACTTTTAAGAGTAAACTAGTCTTTATAGATACTTTATATTTGATTTGTGTATCTTCGGACATCTTTTTATGAACAAAAAATTTTGTGCTTGAAGACATGCTTTTGAGGACGGAAATAAATGTGACGGAGAGAGTATATAATATACTAATCTATAACGATCTGGTATTAGCAAATATGAATTTGCCTACATTTGTATCTGTTGAAATATTTGTATCCCTTTTCAACACTTTAATTGAATAACAAAGAATACCCACTTTGCCTAGATCCTGTTATAAGATAATTAAGAGTTAAGAAAAATGTAGAATATTTCGGACTTCATTTACAGCTCGACATGTCTGGAACTCGAAGTTTAAGTTGATGGGGACATTTTGTGTAACAAGGGCAAGATTATCAGTTAAAGAACAAGTGACAAATGCTCAATGGAGTAAGAGCGTAGGATGCATATGAATTGCACGGGATCTTAGTTAGAAAGACATGTGGCTTGTTATAATGGGGAACGCAATGATTTGAGAAGAACAGTGGAAAGAGGCAGTTCTCAACTTCTCAGAGAAAGAGTAAACACAAGGCATAGAGGGGGAGAGATGTTGATGTTTGACTCATAAACGGGAGATTGTTAGGGCATATGTATACAATACATGTGTGACACAAGACTCCTGCATCAGAAAAATATTGAAAGTGACATACTAATAAACACGATAGGCTTCACCTATCAGTTTAAACCTTCTAGCCAGGTTGCCCAAGACAACTGTGTTATGCCTTCTCTTCTACCCACATGTGCACTCCCTTAACAATAGCAAATAACCCAAATAGAGAAAGAGAGATGAAATGATAAAAACTAAAAAGTGTAGGTAAAAGAATGATTATTGTACAATCAATAATTATCTCTATGAGAGTCATTCTCTTCTGAAATTAAGATAATCAATGTTTGTCCAAAAAGGATATCCCACATAACCTATCTTTTAGTGATCAACACGCATAGTGTTTAGCTTACCAGAGGAGGTGGAGGTGGAGGTGAAGGTGAAGATGACTTCTCAGGCTTGACAGATTTTCCATCTTCACTGTTCCCCATTGTTTCCTTCACAAACTCTTGCTACAGGCTCAATCAATTAACTGCAAGTTGGAGTAATGAATTAAAGATGAGTTGAACAGAAGTTTACAATAGAAAGACTGCACAAAAACACTCTTTTAATCCCAAAAAGAAACTGAAAAGAAATAGAGACAAATAAATAAAGTTTGAACAGATATTCTATAAGAATTTTCAAAAGTCACAATAAGAGTTATATCCACGTGTGAGATCAAGAAAATGGGAGACGGGCGCAACATTTCAAAACCAACTCAATTTTCTCATCCCTATATGATTCATAGGGAGACCAAGTAACATTGTATTTGAGCTGTGTTTTAAAGTTTTACCGATTGGGAGCCCAGAGTAGCCTTGATTGTACATCTCTCTCTCTCTCTCTCTCTCTCTCTCGTAGTCTCATATGCATATGTTAGTTTAGTTGTCCATAACATAGTGTCCAGGTGTTTTATCACATCTTAGATTCAATTGTAACTAAAACTTTAATTCACTTCAACTCCCAACTCTCCTGAAAGATTATAGGACATCCCAAAAAGGTTTAGGATTGTTACTTCTCTCGATCAATTATTAATGATCAAGACAAATCAACGTTCAAGCACAAATACTTCAGTGAGATCCCAATAAATCTTGAGTTCAGCTATATACATCGGGAGTCGGGACACAGGACAGTGATCTTATATACCAACGCTTAGAAACAAGAAATAGAAGTGCTTTAATGTGCTGAAAAGATTTATCCAATAAAGTACAATTGTAGGTTTGGTCTTGGCTAAAACCAAATGCACCTACCGTTTTAGTTTGTAGCATCACATCCTACAGTTCGTGATATTTGAATATTACCTGCCGATCCACTAAAAAAACACTAAAATTATAAAGTTCAATAAGCACACATCTTGATTAATTATTTCAACTCAACAAATAATATAAAAGCTGATCAATATAATCACAAAGAAACAAAAAATACTATAAAGAGAAGACAATTCAACTAACAAGCCCCCAAATATCAAGAGAAGGCAAAGGGGCACAACTGTCCTTTCACAATCCCACCTTGTAAGGAGAAACCAGAAAGTAACAGACAAAACTATCATCAAGAATTTGGAAGTCCATAACAACCATTAAGTAAATTAACATATCTAGCCTCGTACCCAACCTAAATTTACCCGATTCAGGCACCAAAAAAACAGAAAATTTTAATGTTTACAGTTAATTTTAGGGAAGTGATTTTCACATAGTAACTCGCGCTATAGACCTATAGCTATACTTTTTATTTGAAATATCAGCTTCATAATTTTATTATGAGTTCCAAATTCCAACAAATCCTGTTCAACTGAAAACGAAGCTTTCAGTTGAAACAGTTTCAGCTCCTTCTTCATCTTTGATCTCTCTCTACAACACACAACTAATTACAAAATTGAAGAACACAAATTAGACCAAATCAGAGCTACACGTATACGAAAAATCAAATCATCAAATCACAAACATTTAATTCTCAAAGCTAAACATCAAAATTCAAGAAATATCAGCGCAAAATCAACAAAATCAAACAAACCTTCAACAATCACAGAATAAATCCTCACGTCAAAGCCAGAAAACAAAACCGCAAGTGAGAAAATTATCCGTAAAAATAAAAAATTAAAGGATTTTCTCAACTCTCTTCTGCATTCTCTTTCTCTCTCTAAAAATAGAAACAAGGAGGGGGAAGAGCGAAAGGCATTTGCAGATTGGAGAGAGTGAGAAGAGCGCCAGGGCAACATGCCACGTCATTATACACGTGTTAGTATAGTATATCTCTATGTCTGTATATAAAATAAGTTTACTGTTTACCAACACAACAATAACAAACACAAAATCAATTTTAATCGCGCAGAATGGCAACACAATATGAAACACAAAATAAATTTTAACCGCGCAGAATGTGCCATTTTTTAATGGGTCCACTTAATGTGTATTTTAAAAATATACATTAAGAGCAAAAAATAAGAGATAGGACCCGTTAAAAATTATTTCTTTATATAGTTATACTAAATTCAATACATGAGGTCTATTAATATATTATTTTCTTATATATTGAATTCAGTGCGACTATATAAATAAATAATATTATATATTATTTTCTGCACTTAGTGTGTGTTCTAAAGACACACATTAAAAAAATTCTTTTTTAATAATATAATATTTAATATTATGTTTAATTGTTATATACATATAGTGTTATCCTTGTATATACGGTCGTTGTTCAGCTGGCTTATTGAGATTCGCGCTGTCCGATTTATTTATTGCAGACCGTACACGTGTCGGACGGACTCGATCTACGCGTCTTGGAATTGGGTTGGGGTTGCCTTGTAGGCCAACTAATATTACTATTAAGTCATGTTGGCTGACGTGGTCATTTATTCAACTTAATTTAATCTAAAAAAACTTCAATTGATGAATCGTTTCAAATCCGGATAGGGCCCATATGCCGTATATTTTTTTAATAAAGGGTCTGTTTGGCAACAGATATTTTTCTCTCTCTCTTTCCTTATGTATTTTCAAAGTAAGATGTATGCGCAAGGGTAATGTTAATCCGGTTAATTGTGGGCTTGCATAAATTAATTCCGGTGACACATGCAATGCATTGCATTGTGTATATAATTATTCTAAAAATATAATATAAGTTTTATTAAATTTTGGAGAAAGAATAAAAAATACAAAAATTAAGAATAATAAAATTGGAATAAAATCATGCTTGTAGAGATAAAAGAGAAAAAAATATTTATAACACAGCCTAAATTTTAAAAAGAGCAATTATTTTCGTTTATCTCTTTTAATAATATAGATAAGATAAGTTTATATACATAACAATTAAATATTATATTTATTTATATTATTAAAAAATAAAATATAGCATGAATTTTAATATTATACTTTATTTTTTAATAATATAAATAAATAAATATAGTATTTAATTGTTATATTTTTATGCTTATTTATATAAATAAGATACTGTATGCATGATGGATATGCAAATGGTCAACAATTTTTTGCTAAATAAAACAACTCTACAAATATATATTGTCATTATATCGCGTATATAGTTATATTCACATGAAATATAGAAATACTATCTATTTAATTCTCGATAAGTATAA
This sequence comes from Hedera helix, assembly GCA_947179155.2. NCBI lineage: Eukaryota > Viridiplantae > Streptophyta > Magnoliopsida > Apiales > Araliaceae > Hedera > Hedera helix. The sequence goes on along the minus strand of OX359284.1, from coordinate 42,434,750 downwards.
AAATGAATCAAATTGATTGTAAGTTTGACCTATTTTGGTTTGAACTAGTTAAATAAATCAAGTTTATATCAATTAGGCTTGTAAATAGATATATACAGATATAGATATAATAATATTCGTATTTATATTTAAAAATCTAATATCCTATCTGTATTCATATTGGTATTGAGAGAATTTTAAAAATACTATCCGTATTTAATATTTAAAATAATATTTAAATACAGATAATATTTATTTTCATTTATTTTATACGAATGAACAAAATATTCAAATATTCGGGTATTAGAATTCGTTTATCAGTTATCTAATAATAATTTATTCAAATTATTTATAAAAATTATCAAAGCAAATTGAATAATTATTAATCACTATTTAAAGTTTGTCAAACACTTATCTATTATTGATCATAAAAATTAATCAACATTTAAACATTTTAGAAAAAGTATCAAATTAATCGTATTTTCAATGAAAGATAATATTATTTTGTCATCAACTCTTGCTCTAGCATATAAGTTTTGAAAATAAAATATTTGTAACAAATTAATAACTATAATTTTGTTCCTTTAGTATATAATTTTCTCATTAAACAGTATATTTTATATATTTTAAACTTTATAATAGTAAAAATATATTAATTAAAATTAAATGAATTTATTTTAATTTTAATATTATATTTAAAAGTGTAATTTTCTATTTTTTAAAAAAAATAAAATGATATATTTTAAAAATAAATTTTGTATGATAATAAAAATTAATTATTATATATGTATGTAAGGATGTTTGAAAAAATTGTATTTACTTAATATATGATAACTGATAATTAAATTATTATATATATTTACACACACACAAGTTATTCAAATACGAATTTTGGATATGGATACAAATTTGAATATAGAATATCAGTTATCCGTTGAATATATTTACGGTCGAATATTAAACGAATATAAATACGCCTATATTTGTATTTATATTATTTTATTTATAGATAGTTTAAAATTGAATACGAATATATCTATTTTATTTTAAATTTGAATAATATCTATTTTTTATAAATATGGATGTGAATATATACAAAAATTTATATTACCAATTGCTGTCCTAAATCTAGCATAGGGCAAACAAACTTTTTAACTCAAGAAATAAATGAGCTTAACTCACACGAGAAGATATTTAATATAACCTCGGGATATTTGATAAAAATTGAATGAAATACTTTTGAATGTTTAAATAATCTGAATGAATTGAATAAATTAAATTTCTAAATAAAAAAATTTGTTTGATAAATGACATATCTGAATAACATATTTTTACTATTTTATACATCTAAAAAAATTCAAAATTATTGTAAATTTATTTAATATAATATTTAATATTTAAAAAAAAATTATTTCATTCTGTCGGGACTTAACTATTCAATAAAAAAAAATTAAACTTAGTCATTCAGCTAAAAAATCTGACCGATTCAGTTATTCAACCTCATTTAGCTCTAAATAAACGCACTAAATAACTGACCGATTCAGTCATTTAATCCCATTTAAATACTATCAAACAATCCATTAATTAAGTCCAAGTTAAATGACTCTGACACATTCTAAATCGTGTACTAAATTAGTCAAATTTGTATACTAAATCTCAAATTTATTTAATATTTTACTCAATTTCACGGATTTAATTTTTAAATAAATTCGAATTCCACAAGCTAATTCCACCTTTACTCATCTATAAGTCATGACTACTATGTTCTCATTTATTTCTCATTTCTCTAATTAATCATTAAATGATTTAAAAGAGTCATTTAGCTAATGCTCGTCTTTTCTATCAATTTATTTCGTATTTATAATATATATACTGTTTTCGCTGCAAGTTTCTTGATCATTGTTATTTTCTAAAAATTAATTTAAAATATTTTTAAACTCAAATTTAAGATAACTTATTAAAAATTATAAAATAATAAATTTTACAATGAATAATATTTTTTAAATAATTTATAATATTTTATTGTATTAATTAAAATTAAAAAATTTATATTAATTTAAATTTTTTAAAATTAATAATAATTAAATAATATAAAATGAAGAAAGTATAATTTTATTTTTTTTCATAATCATTAGAAATATAGAATTGCACATAATCATATTAGATGACACATTGGAAAGTGCCGGGTATTTTAAGTAATGTACGTTGCTAGAAACAGTGTTTCCCATGGTCTTAAAATTCGGCACCAACCAGTAATTCGACCCGTCAAAATTTAGAAATCAGAATCCGCTGATTTGATCTAAAAAATCGATTTTTATTAACTCGATTAAAATATAATTAATTTTCTGTCAAATTGGTAAAATTAATTAATTAACTCAATTGATTCTGTTTTAAATTATTTGTAAATATTTTTTTGCATAATTTTTTTATAAAAAAATTAAATATATTATTAATATTATAATTTTATTTTATTATATTTTAACTTATAAAAAATAAATATTTTAAAATTTTATTAATTATAAATAATTTATTTTTTAATACATTTATAACGTCATAAATTTAATAATAATTCAATAATTAATTGGACCAGTCTATGAGATGCCTTTTTGATTCGATAATCGGCCCATTGCTTTTTCCGACTCAAAGAGCACTCCACGCGTGACGCATCCTATTTGACCTGGACTGACCATGCAAAAGCCAATCCAGACCATCCATTTAACTGATCCAAGTCAGTAAAAGCACACGTGTAGCCACAGGGGTCGACTAAGAAACGCACAAATCCCTAACAAAATCCAACACTGTATCCCACCTCTAGCTGCTCCTAATCCAACGCCTCATAAAAAGCCACGCATTTGAGTAGGAGAGAGAATCTCTGCCAACGAGATTATATATAAATAAAAATTAAAAAACAAAGCATCGCAAAATGTTCGACTAAGTGAAGTAGTGGTCCCCACTTCCTGTTGTGGTCCAAACACTGACGTGGGTGTTCATTTCATTCTATTTTATTTTTATTTTTTGCATATATCGAACCAAAACGAACTGGTTGGTTTGATATCGAATCGACAATCAGTACACAATTTTTTAGTATTATTATTAATAATAATAAAAATTATTATTATTATTACTATTTTTTGTATTAACCAATACCGTACCTAATGTATACAGGTATTGATACTAAATTCTTAGCCGATTCGAGTCGGTAGGGTTTAAACCGTTTGAATATCCCTTGACGTGTCCACCAGCGGGCCGATATGCCACACGTGGGTCCCACCTCATCTTCAGTGCGTTGCGTAGTCCAGCTCACCGGAAGACTTTCTAGAGATCTTCCGAAGTGGCCCCACGTGTCCTCGTGAATGTCACATGGGAATCTTCCACGTGTTGCGGTGTAACTGGCGGTTTAAACGTACTCTTTTTATATGTGACAGCTAGGGTCCGTGGGAGTGACGTCTGCACCGGGTGGGGTCCACGTAGTAGAAAAATGTAAATGGACCGTCGGTTGAGGTGGTGAACGGATGGAGATGCGATTTTTCCGGAGAAGAGACATGTGACTGAAGAGGTGTGACGTGTCCTGCAGGTACATGGTCTTACTAAGCAAAGTTTAGAGGGACCCAGCTGACGTGGTCCCTGAGCAAATGTTGAGATCCCATCCGGAGTTTTTGTTTTTTCCTCCGAATAATGGCTAAATGACATGATATAATTGTAATTAGGGTGGTACATGTGTTCAACTAACAGAGATTACTGAATTCTGTGATTAAAATATTATCATAAATTTTGAATTATAAAATTATTATTAATTTTTAAAAGTAAAATAAAATATTTCTTAATTTTAAATTAAAAAATAATTTATATCATAATGAGTACTATTTCTTTAATAATTTACAAATTTTATCATTTTATCGTCTAAAATTAAGGTCAATTTTAATTTTAAAAATATCTTAAATTAATTTTTAAACATCAATAATAATTTTATATTTGAACGGAAAGAGTATAAGTAATGTTATGTGATGTAATAAAAATATGTAGTTACAGGTGCACAATGATTAATTAAAAAATAGACAAGTACAAGTCGAATTACAAAAAATAGATTAATTTTAAAACATTTTTAATATGTATATCAGCTCAATTAAAAATAACGATGAAAATTGATTAACTATAATTAAACACTAACTAAATTAATTAGAAAATAAAAACTAATAATTAAAAATAAATTTAGGAATTTGAATTCACTAAACAATACACATGAAGAATAATTTAATCTCTTCTATTTTTATTTTTTTTAACTCAAATTATGCTACTAGTTTGATGTACATAATTCAAAAACTAAATTAATAAAGTTCAATTAAAATTAACTATGATTTTAATTTCTATTTTCTTTCATTTAGCAATTTTGTAATTAGTTTAGGCAAGTATAGACTATGAAAATTTAAAAATTAACTATAATCTATCAAAAAATTTGGAGCAAAGATTGATTATGAAAAACTCACATTTTAACAATATTGTATTAAAACCACTTCATTAATTTAAAATCATATAAGAATTATAAAATGAATGTATTTTAATAACGAAATATGAATGTAAAATTAATTAAATATTTAAATACAAATAATAGAAGGGATAAAATAAACTGTTATGAATAAATATTTAATTTTATCATTATCCTAGATCTAATAATTAGATAGACATGAAAATAAATAAAAAAAGAAAAAGAAGACTAAATATAAAATAAAATAAGAAACTCTTTTTATTCAAATCTACTAACGTGCTCGTACAATGAGAAAATAATTTAATTACACTCCTACTGCTACTTCTAACCTAAACTAATACATAATCTAATCTAATATATTGTAAAAAAAATTTGTACTCCTTTATTTAAAGGGATAAATTTCTTGTGCTTCAAGCCGGGTACAATGAGTTTGCTCAAAAAAAAATTAATATTCTATATAAGATTAATCTCTTTATCTTTCAAGTATTATTTTTTTGCATATATCTTAATCGGAGTCCAAATAAAAATTAACTAAAAATATTCTACGACTCTCTTTTTAACTCAACTTTATCTATTTATTTAATTTATGTAAACTAAAATAAAACTAATTAATTAAATTAATAAAAATATTAAAATAAAAAAATTAGGTAATTTAAATGTATGAATTATTGAATTATCAAATATTCTCATACCTATCTTTTACTCGTCCTCAAGTAAAACAAAAATAAAATAAAGTAAAAATTATAGCTAACTCATTTTCATAGATTATGAAAGAAGTAGACAAGGTGCGTCTCATGAGATTTTGCAATAAATATACCTACAAAATTCAAGATTTTTTTATTTTGACAAGTTATGAAATTGAAAAGAAACTTCTAAATATCCATGGGCATTACATATAAGCAAGATTAAATTCAAAATCACATTTTTACCTTATGAAAAATACTTTATTTTCATTCTAAATATCATCCTTCATAAAATTAATTATATGTAATTCATGCATTGTGTAGCTAGTGTAACTCTTAGTAAGAATTTTTACCATGGAACTAAAACAATCTCATGTTTTTCCTTCTTTCCTTTACTTTTTTTTTCCTTTTTTTTTTATTCTCTCGACTTGTGCAATGTCTAATTTTCTTAATATTTTCATAGTTACCAATGTGACGAGCGTTAGACCAATGACTTTCAAACTAATGGACTTTATGGTACTATGTGTAGAGACCCCCTTAAAGGCTTACTAACTCGAGTAACAAAGGGCAAAAAATTAGACTAGTCAAATTGCTTATATCCATCACACTTTTCAACATGAGTATTGATGTGTGTCGAAACTTGGATACCAAATTATTTCGTTCAATGGATATTGAAGCAATTATTTGTTTCTATTTCTTCACTTAGTTTCTTTTTCAACTTTTTTTTCTTCAGCTTTTTTTTTTTCCATTTTTTTTAAATTGTTCGAATCATAATTTATACCCAACAACTAAGAGTTGGTAAAAACGTAAGTACAAAAATGCATATGAATTTTAAGTTTATCTAATATGATATTTTAATTAGAATTTTGTATCTAATCAAATGTTCAAGTGTCTTAAATCTTTCAATCCTAATCATGAGTTTTTGCTCCATAGACACTTAGAAGAATTAATTGAACTTATAAATAATCAAACAATTTTTTTTAGATATATATGTATTTAATTTTCATATTTTTTTATTTTTTGTGTTTTTTACATTATGATTTTCCTAAAAGGAAAGGAAAAAAACTATCTAATAAAATAAATGCAAATTCTCCCAATATTTAAATCATGCATTGTTCTCAATGTATGTAAATGAAAAATAGAGAACAAAAAAAATAAAAAATGTACCTTTTATGTGGGATATTACACTACAAGAAATTATATTAAAAAGAAAACAAGTATACATATTTATTATGACGCCCCCAAATCTGAGTTCCCAATAATACACAACTAAGTTTTCACAATTATTACTATTCTACAATACAATGAAGACTACTATAGCAACTAACTCGGACAGCTCCTCTATTTCTCTTTCCTCCCCGCTAGTCCTGGCTACGCTCTCATTTCCTGAACAATTGAACAAAAAAAAAAAGGCTGAGCTCAAATAGCCCAATAAAAAATATCATGACTAAGATAATAAAAAATAAATTATTCTTAGCATTCAACAATTGAGTTCTTAATTGAATACAATAGATAATAAGTTTTAAATCAACAGCTGCAGTTGAGTTATTAATAGAATAATATAAACAACAAGGTTTAAATCAATAACAACAGTTAAGTTCTTAAACAAAGTTCTACTTTAGTGAAATAACCACCACTAAGAGAATCAAATAGTTCATGATGTCTACTAGCTTCTCTTTTTAAGAAAATCATCATCAACTTTTATCATCTGAAATACCACTGGTCATGATTATGCCAAACAACAGTTTTTCTTTGACCCCAACCAAAAAGAACATTGATCATGTGTCCTTGTCATCCGACCAAAGAAACCCAACAATTATATCGCCTTTATCCTATATCGTCTTTAACTTATCATCTATGCTTCAGGCGGCAGATATTCAGAACAATCTGATTCTTGATGATTGAAATAACAACAGATATATAAATAATGAACAGAAGAAATAGGATAAATAATAATATTAGGAGTTAACAAATTTTACTTTGTCCAAATTCAAATAATGTCTAAAATGTCAACATGATATAGAGAAAAAAATCTTCAAGTCCAAGAGTAATGTCCAAGATCCACAAGGAAGAAGTTCAATGGTAAGGTTTACGATACAAAAAATTAGTCCAAAATATTCACAGTTCAAGTAAATGTCCACAGTTTAAAAGTTCAAGATCCATAAGTTCACAGTTCAAATATGACGATAGAAATTTAATAGGAATGTTCTTGTCAAAGGGTATTAGATGAAGTGCAAACTATTAAGGGAATATTAATGAATTATTATTTCAAGAATTTTTACCGTTTAATAATATTAAAGGTACAAATGAGATAATATTAGAGGTACAAATGAGATACTTTTTTACCGTAGTAAGTTTAAATGATAAAAGATGAAAAAGATGGTATTCCTTACAAGTAAAAAAGAATATGATATCCCCTTATGATAATGAAAATAATGATACCCCTTACCTTATCTCATGACTAAATACAATTTTTATGAGATTGATCAACCTATATGTATATTCATAATTTAATTAGTAAATAACACATACCAATTTTATGTATATAAAAACGTCAAAGTGACTATATAATATAAATATACTACAAAATAATTTTTAAAGAAAATAATTTTTTAAAGTAAAATATTTCAAATAAAGTTTTTCAAATTAAATCTTCTAGTAGAAAAGTCTTCTAAATGAAGAGTTGTAAACCAATGTGTGTGTGAGTGTTTATATAACTTTTATAAATAAAAAATTACTTGAACAATACTCGTACCTTTCCAGATATTCAACGCTTAAGATAATTTTAATATACTTAGAGAGACACTTATACTAAGAAATATTTAGAGAGTGAAAAAAATATTGAGTGAGAAATGTATGATTCTTATGCTTAGCCCCCTATTTACAGCTAGAGCCTAACTAATTTTTTCACACACACGTTACATATTTTAATATCATCTTTTAATACAAATCATTCATCAACCAAAACATGTTTCACACTTTAATCTGCACTGTTCGTTGACTAACATGCGTTTCACGCCTACAGGCGTTACACATTTACACGCGTTACACACATACGCGTGTTACACAGTTACATATTATTTTATTGATTTAAAATCCCAATTATTGAACATGCAATATTTTTCAAGTAATAAAATTGTCTAACTGTTTAATACCCGTGACTACTACCGTAATAATTATTGGCCCAATAATGCAAGATGATGTGCATTATGACAATTATCAATTCAATAATATGAAACACTGTGCAATTAATAATGTAAAATATTGTGTAATGACAATTATTGATTTGATAATGTAAAATACTGTGTAATGACAATTATTGATGAAATACTGTACAATAGTCATTTTATCAGTTTAATAATTTAAATATTGTGTAATACCGTGTGCTTCTGTAAAATACCATATGTTACTATATTTTTATCACTGGGTATTTTAACAGTTAAAAGTGATAATACCATTGACCATTTTTATTTAAAAAGGCTACTACTATCGTTTTCTACATCCGATAATATTTTCGTTGTGGGATCCACCCATAACCGAATATTTCGTCGTCGTCGTACGAATATTTTTCGACCAATCAAATATTGTCCAACATAATTTTTTTGCACATAATATTCTTAACTTTAATTTTTATTAATTTAACACCTTACTATTAGGCATCAAATTATGAGAAAAATTTAAATCTATTTATTAAAATTCGGGGTCTTACACTTATAAATTTGAAACAACGTAAAAAACATCCAATTGTAAAAGAATGATGCAAATGGGTAAGTGACTGTGAAACTTTCATGATTTTTAGGAGGTTTAAAAATTGAATATAGTCAAAAATTTCATCATGATTATGCTTGAAGTCTACCTCGAAAAAATATTCAATAAGACATTTAAAAGATGAAAGAAATGGTTCAAATGCATGTTCTAATTTGGTTAACTTATGTGCAATGGACCTTAATAACTCATTAACACTATCTAAATATTCAGATTCATCTTAATTTTGATCAAAGTAATTTAAGAAAAATTCAATTGGATCATCTTCAACCATGAGTTTATTATTAATCATTTTTTTGGGACATGGACAATTTTTGAATCACATTTACTTCGATAGGATTGTTACAAAATCATTCGGTTGTTTTTTAGGAATAAATCTTTTAGGATATGTAGTTTTAGGTTTATTGACTTTTTCAACTGACTCATTAAATATGAAATGATCATTTTTTGGCATAGACAAATAAATTTTAGACTCCTCAAATTGATTTAACTCAAAGTGAGAAGAATGGAATACAAGGTTCTTATTTTTCTCATCATTATGATTTTTAAGATTAAGCTTAGCCTTACAAAAAAATTCACCATTTTCTAGTTCATTTATTATGGTAGTTAACTGACTCATTTGAATTTTTATATGAGATATTGCTTGATCATTGATTTGCATGAAATTAAATAGAGTTTTCATACATTTTCCTAATGTGTTTAATCTTTCCTTATTTCCATTTGAAAATTCTTGTGGATATTGAAGTTGTGAATTTGAATATAGATATAAATATAAATGTAGTGGGGGTTCTAGTAAGTTAAAAAAAAAATTGATTAACCTGGTGTACATTAAAATTTTCATCGAGTTCTTAATTCCAAGCAAAATTATTATTCCAACTAAAGTAAGAGTTCATGTTTCTACAAACCATTGAACAAATAAGTAACTAACCATGAAATAACACAAAAATAAATAAATAAAATCCTAAATATATGGTTAACTTAAATAAAATCTAGATATCTCTTAACTGTTTCAAGTTACAACTTAAGGCTCTTCAAATTCAAAATTAATCATATAACTAGCTAGGTAATTATATGAACGGTGGAAGTCTCTCCGTTGGTACGATGAATGATGAAAGAATCACATGTTTTTAAGGCTTATAAACCACTTGTCCAAACACCAGTAATTTGATTAATTTAAATTTTGACTTTCTTTTTGAATCCTTACTTCTAATTGAGTTCAAAATTCTTGGGGGTCAACGTCTACATAATTTTAATAAGGTTAGGGTATGCAAAATGAACGTTTGTTATTTTTAGACCAAGGAAGGGTGATGAAATTCTCACTTTACTTTATTAATAGTTTGTGCCCTTAAAGTTAAATTAAATATAAAAATGCATAAATAAAATAAAAACTATAAATAAATAAAGTATCCTAAATTGGAAGTACATATTTCCTTAACCAATAACCACAATTTATATTTGACAAAAGATAAATAAAAAATAAAATAAAATAAAAAGCTAAACAAGATGTGCTCTATGTGTGTGGATGTATAAATGCGAGAATTAATTTTCTGACTAACAAAAATAAATCTAAACTATTTTTAAAATTTTTTTTTAAGTAAAAATACAAAATGCCAAGAATAGAGCAACAATAATATTTGTCTTGTTGCACCTTTTATCCGCTTCGATAATCCAACAAAATAATAATAACAAAAATATTATATGTGACGCCTCTAAATTCGGTTACATGTACATTGAATTTGGTGCTTCACGATCCACCTCATACATCATAACTATTATCAACTAGCATTTACATTAATAAAAAAATAAATATTATTATCCTAAGTCTCGCAACCGTAACTAATACATGACACCGGTTCAATAATAACATCTGACATATGTCTTAATACAAGCAATGTATAATATCATCTTAGAATATAAAAAAAGTTAATCGGCAACCTTGCTCAGTCTTAACTGTAATATTTAAGTAAAGCAAGAGTAAGCAACAAGTTTGTTCAGCAAGTATAAAGGCAATAAAAGTAAGCGTTCACGTGTATGGTTTCATATTCACAAAGGATGTAACAATAATTATCAGCTCAGAAATTAAGTAGATGAATTATGAACAAAGTAAGTGTCAATAGTTCATAGTCCGGTCATTTTTAATACCGAATAGTCATTACGGACTGAAGAATTTTCATATGAAATCAAGGATTTAAATATTTCTAAATTGATGAATATATTGAACTGAGTGATCACTATGGACTGAGAACACATGCTTGAATTAATAATATTTCACTAAAAATTCACAATATAAACAAGTACAGTATGTGATCAGCCTAAAGAATCATATGTTATGCATAAAACTTAAACATGCAGTTCGCGCGTGTGTCGGTCTCCCGACGTAAAATAGTTTTCCCTTCTACGAGGGTTGTTCATCTCAGCATATCATAAGAGTCCGCACTAAGACAATTTATTTGGATAGTTTCCTCAAAGAAAATATGATTGATTAACAGTCAGTCTTATCATTAATATAATTGATACAAATGGCATAGACGTACTCCTCAACACAATTAGGAACAATTGATACGTTCAATATTCTCAAACAGGGTTCGAATAATAGTTCAAGAATATAATGATGATTTAAATCATGTTTTAGAATATATAATTTATTCTTCACAAATATTAATAAACATGAATTGTTCAATCAATTCATTCTATTTGTACGAATTAATAAATATAAAAGTTATAATACTTGCCTGAATATTCGACTATATTCGATTTCAACTCCTTATTCTTTGAACAACCTGTGTTCATTATAAACGTCTAGCAGTTAACCTCTATTAACCTTCATATAATGATCTAGTCAATCTAACTTACCTTGACTCACAATTTTTTTTTTTACTATTCAATTATCACACATATAATCTCAAATAAAAATATTTGTTTAAATATTATTATCTCTCATTTACTTTATTTCATTTATTCATTAATTATCACAAATAAAATAATATTTAATATTATTCAATTTATTTAATTATTCTTAATCATAATTTAATTATTCTCAAATAAAGTGTCCTCACTCTATTTGTTTATGACTTATTATTATTCAATTATTAATTTCTTTGTTCAAGATTTATTAATTCAAAAATAAAATAATTTAAGTTATTATTTTATTTATTTAATCCCTAATTAGAGTAACATTTACTCTTATTTTAATTAATTACGCTTCATTAGTACACAATTAAAATAATTCTTAATATTATTTTAATTTAAATCATAATTAAAATATTTTTAATTTAATTTTATGTTTTTAAGTCTTTTTAATAATTTATAATATTACTTTAATTGTTCATACATTATTACTGCACAGTTAAAATAATCTTTAATATTATTTTAATTGTTTAAAGTAATTCTTAACATTAATTAAAATAATCTTTAATATTATTTTAATTAACTCATAAATAAAATAATTTTTATTTATTATTTTATTTTTTAATATTATTTTAATTAACTTATAAATAAAATAATTTTAATTATTATTATTTTTATTATTTGTTCATTATTTTATTATGATTATTTCTCGGGTCGGGTAAGATTGGATCGAGTTAATCCACTGGTTTGACTAACCTGGTCAACGAGTGAACTAGCACTGCACCTCGACATATTATTTGTATTGATGAACTTTACCATCCCCCCCCCCCCCCCCCCCCAGAAACAGCAACTAGCGCATCGGCTCAATGTTACAGTATAAACATTGAGCCCCGACGCAATGTTGGCAGAAAGTTTGATTCAGTTTTTCCATATTTTTGGTTTTTACCCTTTTTTATTCAATCTTTCATAATTTTCTCATTTTACATCCAAGTGAGCTCAAATAAGTTTAATTGTTTCATAAACTCATAAATCTACAATATTTAAAATTTTAAATCATTTTTAAAAATATTTATTTGACCAAAATTATTAATTCTTCAAACTAGGGTTTTCATTTGACATGTTTTACAAGAAAATTCACTATAAATTTATTTTATCTCCGTTTTTATTCGTTTCACTTGAAATATTTTCGTATTTCATAGATCTACAACATATAATTTTTAGATCGTACAAATAGCTTACACATTTTGTTTTGTTTTGAACTAAATCTCATGTTTTCAACTAGTATACTTAGGATTTTATGCTCATATATTCTTTTTCATAAATCCTTCCTTACGCCTTCGGAATCCACCATGATTCCCACATAAAAATACTCTTATAACTAAGCATGCATATTTAACCATAAGTTAACATATACAAGTTTAACTTATAAATTTTTAAGGTTAGGAGTTTATACATTCTTGATGCTACTTTCCTCTTAGAGATGAACTTAAGGTAGCTCTTCACCTTCTCTTCCTTGCTAGGCTCCTCTTGAACTAACAATTTGCAAGAGTTTTCCTTGATTTTTTATTTTTCTCTCAATTTATCTCTTTATATCTAACACTAAAAGATTTTTTGTAAATAACATTTGAGAGGTGACATGGGAATTTCTATTTATAGGAGAGTTCTACGTATACATACATTTCATATACATGTATTAATACATGTGTTTACCCAACACAAATTAGTTTTAACCATTGAATTAACAATAGTTGATAAAAAGGATTTACCAACTTCTACCTTTTAGTACATTAAGCCATTTCCTAGGTAATTATACATTTTCACAAGGCTCCAAGCAAAAAAAATCCAACATTTTAGTGCATATAAAGGGGGGGGGGGGACATGATGGTGATATATATATATATATATAATTCTTTTTGTATATTAAATAGTTGGTAAATAGGATTTACCAACTTCCACCTTCAAGTACATTAAGCCATTTCCTAGGTAATTATACATACTCACAAGGCTCCAACAAAATTTTTCCAACATTTTAGTGTATACAAGGGGGAGGGGGTTCGACATTATGGTTATATATATATACACACACACACACATCATCCTACACACATTGAATCAATCCAATTAGTTCTTCCTTGGGCCATCACTTTAATTCAATTTGGGCCATACACAATTATTTTCATTGGCGTCACTAATAATCTAATAACCTCCCGTACTTGGACTTTAATTCCTTAACTTATTGAACCATGTCACAATATTTCACGTGACTTCCTAACATTCACATTATATTAATATTGGCTTTAATTTAATGACCATCATTAGTCCATTTAATTATTTCATCATTCTCATAATTAATAAATTAATTATTCTATTTATTCATTATTACACTTTATGCCACACAAGACATAATACATAAACTTAGTTATTTATAACCTAAGCTTATTCACCGTTATCACTTAATTTCTTACATAATTAATTCATTTTAATTGAATTAATAACTCTCTCATCGTGACACATGTATATGAACACGTAATCATTTACCAATAATTCCACATTTCCATTAATAAAAGTATTTACAATTTTTTGGTTATTACATTAGAACTACAAAGAAAATCTAATTTGAAGAAACAAAAAATAAAGAATAAAAAATTAATTATAATTCCCTGCAATGGCGTCAAAAATTTGATGTGATAAAAATATGTAAGTGCAAGTTCATAGTGTCTAATTGAAAAATCGGCAAGTACTGGTCAAAACATAGATGCTAGATTAATTTTAAAATATAATTAATATGTATCTCAGACAAATTAGAAATAAAGAATTGATTAATTAACTACAATTAAACACTAACTAAACTAATTAAAAAATAAAAACTAATAATAAGAAAGTACTCTAGGAATTCGAATCCACTAAATAATATATATAATAAATAATTCAATCTCTTTTATTTTTATAACTCAAAGTATGCCCATTAGTTTGGTGTACATAATTAAAAAAATAAATCAATCAAGTCTCATTAAAATTAACTATGATTTTAATTTCACATCACTTTAATTTAGTAATTTTATAATTTATTTAGGCAAGTATAGACTATGAAAATTTAAGAATTAATTATAATTCATCAAAACTTCTTCGAGCAAGTATAGATTATGAAAAACTTTATATTAACAGTAATCTATAAAAAAAAAATCATTAATTTAAAATCACATAAGAATTATAAAACGAATATATTTCAATAACGAAATATGAAAGCAAAATCAATTAAATATTAAAATACAAATAATATAAGAGATAAAAAAATACTGCCATGAATAAATATTTAATTTCATCTTCGTCCTAGATCTAACCATTTAGCTAGAAATAAAAATAAATAAAATAAGTAAGATGAATACGAAGAAGACTAAATATAAAATAAAATAAGAAAACTCCATTTATTATGATTTTTCAATGATTGTATTGTAAAAAGTAATTTAATTTTACTTTTACTTTTAATCTAAATTAATACATAATCTAATTTAAAACATTATAATTTTCTCTTGACACTCTTCTATGTGTAGGGATAAATTATTTGTACTCTAAACAAAGTATAATGAACTTGGTCAAACTTTCTTCAATGTTGTAGATAAGATCATTTTCTTTATCTTTATCTTTCAAGTAATCTTTTCTTGCACATTTTTTTTATTGGAGTTCAAATGAAAATCAACTAGAAATTTTCTAGAACTCTTTCTTTCAACTCATCTTCATCATTTTATTTAATTTCTACAAAAAAAAAACTAATTAATTAAATTAATAAAAAAATAAAATGAACAAAATTAGATAATTTAAATGTATAAATTATTGAATTATTACTATGTGACAAAAAAATTATTATAATCAAATAGATATATAATGACATCAAATTATAACAAGTTAATGATTTACCATAAATAAATAGGATATATGATTATAACTATTTATTATTATATTTCTATCTTATTTTTGTAGCTATTCTATAAATACCAAAGCATTATTGTCAAAGGACATTATCTTCTTCTTCTTTTTTTGTGAGGAAATGCATGGATGTCGTATGTAAAATGATACAAATAAAAAAATTAATTTTACATAAAAAGTATAGAAATTCTCCCTCCATCATGGTATGTCACAGTTGAATCTTATTTTCTTTCAGAATTGTCAGCAACTTTTGTAAAACTCAAATATTAATTAAAGACATTGTACTTTTTATTGGCTCCACTACAAATGCTAGGACATAATATGGAAATTTGATTAATAAATTTACATTTTAATTTTCAAATGTAGACTTTCTTCTTATTCTTAATATTGCTTAAGAAAATTGATATTTTTACGCTTACGATCCATATATAGAGTTTATAGTGACGGTTTAACTATCGTTATGCATCTATGATAAAATTTTTAATGGAGCCTACATGTGAAAATATCAAAATCTCATATAAAAATATAAATTTTCCTTAATTACACTCATTTTTTCATTCTTGGTAGTAGAAGGGATCCTCCTCGTAATATTTAGTTTGCTGGCCTTGGGGCCTCCTTTGCACCAAAGAAAGGAGATATCTTAATGTTATTTATGGCAAATGCATTCAGTGAAACGAGGTCCAATAAGAATACCACTAGTCTATAACTATCTCTTCGAGGTAGATGTTTGGGCTTTAATGTTCCACTAAGACTGCATGGAGAGTTTTTTCTCAAGACTTTGGGCTTTAATATCTAGTGGCAAGCAAAAGAACAAATAGTCCTGCTTGATTACTACCTCATCCCTTCTATAAAAAGAGTTTTATTTACAAAATTTTGTGAATATTGTTGATGTTTTTTTTTTGTTTTATGTTTACCTCCAAGAATAAGTAGTTAATTTAGTAGTAGTGGTATGGTAATGAAATTATAATGATAAACTTGAGAAGTTGGTGTCATTGTATATTAATATTGATAAAAAATATTCTTTTTGTGGAATAAAAAAATTAACAAATAAGATTATTTTTGTAGAACGGAGCCAATTACTAGTTTTTCTTAGGAAAATATTAGGTAAAAAAAATAGAAACAAAAGATTTATTGTTTAGGGTTGCAAACGGATATTTTTCGAATGCAGATACAGATATATTTGTATTCGTATATGATAGATATGCACTATGAAATATCTATATTCGTATCCGTTGGATAATATTCAAATATGAATATTATCCGTATCTGTTTTGTATAATATAATATAGATAAATATATCAAATAGCTATATATCTGTATCTGTTTTTACATCCGCATTCGTTCAAAATAAATTTTTAAGAAAATTGTTTTTAAAAAAAATATTCTTGCACAATATTAATTTAACAACAAAAAAATTATTCACTTAATCAACTAATAATTAGAAATGAAGTATAATCAATCAAATAAAATTAGATATAATATTCATATGTAACTTTTTATATGTTGTATACCATAAAATAATCATAAAAAATATATAATCAATCGATGTTAATATTTTTATATATTATAAATTAATATTAAATGAGAGATTAATATATATATATATATTTGATGAACGATTTATAACAATTATTTAGTATGATAACTATTTGAACAAATATATCTTAGACTCTTCAAAGAATAATCCCATGGTCAATTTTAAAATTAATTTCTTACTGACTGTCACCATAAATAGCGGCCAAATTATCAAATTATCCTCTGGCCGGCGGCCTTGACTTCTCTCACACATGCTATTGTTTGTTTATTTTCTAGTCTGTTGAAATTGGTATCTTCTTGGCATGAAAATACTTGATTGCTCTATATAAATGAATTTAAAATAACAATTATTTAAAGTAAATCCTATTTGTGGCAGGATTAGTTGGCTTTGAGTCCCACGGCTGCTAAGTGCGAATCTAATCACGCGGAATTAACATTCTAGAAGGGGCTATGTCACGGCAACTAATTAGAAGTGCAGCAACGAGTTTTAGAATTACTTAGGATTCCAATGTATTAGATAGGGATATAACTGATTAATTGTTAAAAAAGGTTTTTGAGTTTATAAAATTATTTAGAGGTTTTTTCTTCTTGATTCTTTAAAAACTAAGGTGTTATTAATGTTTTATTCATAATCTGTGTCAAAATAATTCGGACGATCGTAACCTCATGCAAGCATGCCGTTGAGTCTATCACGTGTTACAATCAAATTCTCATATTCAAATATTGATTTAAATAGTTATATTATATAAAAATCTTATTATGTATTATAAATATTTTCAATAGAATTATAATTATGACTTATGTATATATATTATATAAATAAAAATTAAAAATAAATTTCATCTTAATTTATTCTATTTATCACAATTCATTTATTTCACATATTTGTCGAGATTTATATAATTTTCTTTTTCAAATTTTCTTTTAGTCTTCTATAAAGATTGCCTAAGAATGGTCTAACTAAGAGCCATGTGTCTCAAAGTAGTCTATTAGGTGTTGTTTGATTGCATCTTAATATATCTTAGTAACTTATTTTTTAATATATTTTAATAATTCATAATTTTGTATTAAGAAGTTATTTAAATGGTTTAAACTCATATTTGTATCTTAACTATTCAAATGACTTCTTAATATAAAAATATAAACTGTTAAAATTCATTAAGAGGTTGACTGTTAACATACATTAAGATACAATAAACCTTAGGGGCCGTTTGAGAATAACTTTTTTTTTTAACTTAAAGTTAAAATTTGAGTAGATTTATAAGTTAAAATTTAAGTAGATTTATAAGTAAAAATGTTCGGCATCACTTTTACTTATAAGTCGGAAATTATAAGTAATAGTTGTGGATGTGTTCGGGTAATAATGATTTATAAGTTAAGTAAAATGTAAATATTACTAAAATGTCCATTAGTAGGGAGAAGATTAAAAAAACAAGGAGGGACAGTTTTGTCTTTTCATCAGAGTTGACCAACTTAAAAAAAATGACTTATAAGTCCTTTTTTTTAACTTACAAAAACTAACTTTTTTTTCGACTTATAAGTAAAATAAAAAAGCAGCAAACGAACAGGCTTGACTTATCAACTTATAAGTTCGTTGACCAACTTATAAGCACCAAACGAACAGGCTCTTAGTCTAGTCTACAAATTCTATGACTCTTCTACAAAATGCCACACCTATTTTGAGATACGATTCCACATCCGATTAGAAGCTCCTTCGCCTTTTGAGCTTAATTTGCTGTAATTCTCTAGTTAAATTAGATAATTCGATCACTAAAAAAAATGAGTTTAATCGGATTTCGTCGATCCGTGGCGGTTTTGGTGATGTTAATGGCAATGCTTGTGAGTTCAAGTGAATCCAAATGTGCTTTTGAGGCTATTTTCAACCTTGGCGACTCGAACACCGACACCGGTGGGTTCTCGGCAGCTTTTCCGGCAGTCCCTGCCCCTAATGGCATGACCTATTTCAAGCACCCTGCTGGCCGGGTCTCTGATGGCAGGCTCATTATAGACTTCTTGGGTAATCTTCCTTTCTTATATAGCTTCTTATATTTCTTGACAAAGTTGAATATATACTTTATATGATTATATTTTGATTTTTCTATTAATGGAGATGATACTTTTGACACATCATCGTATAAATTTATGATCCTACCTCAGGTAGAACTCAAAAATACACGCACTCATGCCATGTTTGTACATGTTTTTTCCCCTCTCCCTAAAAAAGAGCTATATTTTTAGGGAAAATGCTTCATAGCTGACTAAACGCAAATGAATAAAATTTAAAAAGTGATACTCCTTTTGTCCCAAAAGGATGATTTAAGAATAAATTTTACACAAATTAAGTTAGTCAAATAAAATGAGCGAGGGTATAAATTTACTTTCTATTTTACCCTTGCATGTATTGGTATGTGTTAATTGCTTTAATTGGTTCTTGGGTTTGTGGAGAGAGTGAAATAATTTGAACAATTCATTTGTGATGCGATTGATTTACTGTTTTGATCAGATGTAATACAGTCAATGGTAAATTATTACAATTTTTTTTTTGTCATTTAAATCATCCTTTGGAGACGCTACGTAGAATAATTTTCTTTTGGGAACACCAATCTTTTCTAGATGGTTTTCTTCAACCTTATTAAGACTGCTGTGAAAATTAAAAAATAATGCTATATTTGTCCCTGAAAACTAGTAGTTTAATTTTTTTTGTTTTGTTAAATTAAACAATTTTAGAATTAAAAATTGAGTATATTTATTTACATTTTTAACTAATGACAATTGAAGTTAGTATTAAATTCAATATTATGGTTATAATTTCTCCACCTTTATTTATAAGAAAATAATATAAATTTTGATTATAAACATGGTCAGTTTGACTGAACATGTCAAGTTAAGACAATTTTCAGGGACGGAGGTAGTAATATTTTTTTACCCTTGTTAAAATTTTTATTATCTTAGTTTTTGCTTCACAGAAAGAGTCTTATTTATTATAGTTTTTGTTTCCCAAAAACGTCTTCTTTTTGTTTATAGTAGTATAAAATGATAGAATTTATTTCAAGTTTATCATCATAATTTCATTATTATGACACCACTATTAATTAAAGTTACAAATTAAATGTTCTTTTAGAGATAGTTAG
Source organism: Hedera helix (assembly GCA_947179155.2). NCBI lineage: Eukaryota > Viridiplantae > Streptophyta > Magnoliopsida > Apiales > Araliaceae > Hedera > Hedera helix. The sequence continues at coordinate 42,414,402 of OX359284.1, read as the reverse complement.
ACATGAAATACAAATACGTTCTTAGTATTCACAAAAATTGTAAATACGATTCTTTTGGTAGAGCGGATGAAATACTTTTAATTCTTTTATTTATGTAATAAATGACCGAATTAATAATCTTGAGTAGGACGACTATGTGAAAAGAAGCCAGGAAGGAGTAATCTTACGTAAGGGTGGGTATATAAGACTAATGCGATATGTTCTAGGCTGCATATACTACACTTTGTTGTTTGCGACTGCATTATGCTTAGTATCTGCAATACCTTCCCTACAAGTTGATGGGTGGAAAGGAATGTAAACCTTCAAATTGCTTAGAAAGAACCAGACTTTTGCCAAAAGACTTGATGAAAACTATCTGCAAGTTGAAGTTTAGAAAGAACATAAACCTTTTTTCAAATGAAGTGGCAGTCTAGATCTATATGCCTAGTCCTGACATGGCGGATATAGGATTAGAGGCCAAATCAATTGTAGAAGAATTATCATAGTAGACAGTAACTGGTAATGGGATTGAAAGTTGAAGGTCTTTGAAGAGATTAACGAGCCACAAGATTTCACAACTGGTTGCAGCTACATGACCTGTACTCAACCTCAACAGATGATCTTGAAACAACGCTTTGCTTTTTCGAGTGCCATGAGATTAAGGCATTGCCTAACAACATACAAAAACCTGAAATAGATCTGCCACTAACTTTGCAACTACCCCAGTCACTATCACAGTAAGATTGAAGCTGAAGATAATTATTTAAAGGTAAAAATAGACCTTGTCCTGAAAATAACTTCAAAAACCTCAACAATCTACGTGCAGCTTTCAGATGTGGAGTTCTGCGTGCTTGCATAAATTGACTCAGAGTTTGAACTGAATAGGATGAATCAGGTTTGATGATAGTAAGATAAAGTAGTCTGCCTACCAATATTCTGTATAGTTTTTCAAAGTAAGAATTTTGATCCAAAGGAATAGTGAGAGGTTTAGCATCTGTGTGACCAGCTTCTGAGATTAAACTCAAAGCATATTTCCTTAGATTCAAATGAAATCCTTTTGTAGTTTTGGGGACTTCAATACCAAGGTAATATTTGATGTCCTTAACTCTTTAATATTGAAAGTTTTGTCTAGAAAAGAGTTTAAGGAATCAATGATATGTTTGTCATTCCCAACCACTAAGATATCATCAACATAGGTTAGAACATCTGTGAACTTGGTAGAAGATGTATAAGTGAATAAAGACTAGTCTTTTTTGGAATGAATATAACCGAGTTGCAATAATGAATCAGTTAACTTGGAGAACCACTGCCTTGAAGTCTGTTTAAGACCATAAAGAGACTTGTTGAGCTGACCATAAAGAGACTTGTTGAGCTTGCAAACTAGTTAGCCTTAAGATTAAGGTGTATAGCCCTAAAGTAATGTCCATGTAAACCTCTTTCTTAGATCTCTAAGCAGAAAAGTATTGTTAACATCTAATTGGTGAACTAACCATTGTTTAGTTGCAACAATAACAAGTAAAGCTCTAACAGTGACCATTTTAGCAACCGGGGCAAAGGTCTCTTGATAATCAATTCCCTTTATTTGTTTATATCCCTTTGCCACAAGTCTAGTTTTAAACCTCTCTATAGAACCATCTGAGTGATGCTTGATCTTATACACCCATTTACAACTAACTGCTTGTTTGTCTTTACGCAAAGTAGTGAGAGTCCAAGTATTATTAGACTCTAATGCAGAAATTTCTTTATTCATTGCCTCAATCTATCTTTTGTCCTTAATGACTTGTTTGTAGGTATGTGGTTCAGTAATTTAAGAAAGAGCATTGATATAGTGATGGTGTGTAGAAGGAAGAAGAGCATAAAATAAGAACTTAAACATGGGAAATTAAGTAGATGAAGTAGTGGAAATGGACCGAACCTGTCTGAGATTTTTAGGAAGAACATAATCATGAAACTTTAATAGTTGTGTTCTTACCCTAGTGGACATTCTGGGAGGTGAAGGTAGAATAGGGATAATGGATTCATCAACAAAATTTGGCCTCTAATGGCCGTATAATTCTCATGAAGTCCCATAAAAAATTGCATCAATTATTTTCTTTGTATCTTCTTTTCTTGAGTTACGACAAAAGGACAAGTGCAAGGACAAACACATGAATTTAAAATTTTAATAGCATTGCGTTGATCCCATAAGCCCTTGAGTTTGTGATAGTAGATTTTTACTGAACTATCCTGTTGTTCTAGCTTATGAAGATCTTTTTCACTTTGAAAAATCATGTGACCATCAATAGAGGAAAACCTCTTATTCAACTTTGTCCAAACTGCATAAGTAACATAACTTAGGCTATTTCTAATCTCATTAAGGATTGCATTAAAAATCCAGGCTATGACCATATCATTTGCACTATCCCATAATAGATGCAAAGGAGAATCCTTATCAGGTTCCTTGTAGAGTCCATTTACCAAACCTATCTTATTCTTAGCAGACAAAGCAATTTACATAGAACGTTTGTGTCATAGTTATCAGTACCATTAAGCTTCTTATTAACTAATACCAAGCTGGGATGATCATTATTATGAATGAACAATTGATGCATATTAGAATTTATTGAAAATTTTAGTGTTTAATTGTGATTGCATAGAAGAAGTAGAAGCAGTTGTATTAGACATAGTAAATGTATGAAAAATGTTTTCAGAAGACGGTCAATTTCTTGCAGTAAATCAATCCATAACTGAACAATAGAGTTCCAAAATTATGAAACCCTGAACAAATTATCTCTACTTTGAACAAACAACTATAAATTTCTCACCAGATTTGATTAGAAACACAATTAATATCGAGCACAATGAATCAAGTAACAATCGTATATGAACAAATGAAAACTTGAAATCAAACGAATTGGAAAATCACTTATTTATAAAACAACCTTCGATTGATGACGCAGCGAATTACAATGATTAGTTTATATATCCTCGTAACACAAAGGCAAATAAATCCTTGTGCACAAGAGAAAGTAAAGAATTCTCTGTCCTTGAGTTTTAAAATGGATAGAAAAGAAAATAAATGGATGGAAAACTTAAGTTTTCTATCTAATTATTGTGTTTCTGTGTTTTTTAACAAACGGAAAAGAAAAGAAATGGATAGAAAACTTGACCACTTTTTCTACCAAAGTTTTTTATCCAAAATTGACAAGATTTGGATGGAAAAGAAAATGGGATAAGTAGTATATTTATAATTCCCATATTATCCTCATATCTCCTCCTACAAGATGGCGCAACTCGGAATCAATTCTGACTCTTCACCTTCAGATCCAAAGCTAAGCCTTGATGGAGATTGATCAAAACTCTACATCTTACATACATTATCATAAAGGTGCTCGATAGAGGTGTCAATTACCTCATCAGCTGTATATCCACAAACATCCAAAGCACAAATAATTACGAATGCTTTCAATAGTAAGGCATCGTTCCATGATATCAAAAAAGCATTTAGTGAAATTTAGATTGGATTCATATGCGAATTTGTTTCAATATTGTGCCGAGTGCAACCAGCGTGACCATGCCATACTACTAGTTTACACTGTTACTTGGTATATTTGTAGCTCTGACGAGCCTGACTTGGTATATTTGTAGATTTGATGGAGCCTCATTTAACTTCTGTTTGAGCTAGTATTAGTGTTACAGGAGGAACATATATCTACGTTTTGAATTGGTCTATAAACCGAACATAATTAGATGAACAGAAAATGGAAATAAAAACAATTTTGTATTTGGTCTATAAATTAGTAAAAATAGGGGACAAATGGAATGATTCAAACAGTAAAAACATTTGAAAGAAAAATAATAATAACGGTATTACAATGACTTTGTAGAAATAGTTTTTATTTAACATTTGTTTGGATATTTGTATTTGATTATGGGATTTTTCCTTTGATCAAATTTTATCTTGCATATTTTTTTGATTTATAGTTCAATGGTTATAATTATAATTAGTATATCACATGTAAGAGAAGGATAAATTTGTAAAAGTTATATTTTTCTTTTCATTTCATTATAACTCAAAAACGCAAGAAAATAATTTTTTTAAATTTTCTATTAAAAACTCAGAAACAACACAAAAGAAAACTTTAAGTTTTCTATTCTTTTCTTTTCTGTTCTAATTTAAATTTTCTATTCTTTTCTTTTTCGTCCAAAACTCATAAATAGGTTTCCAATCCTAATTAGAATAACATATTTAGTCTAAAACACTTTCCAATCCTAATTAGAAAGATAAATAACGAAATGCTAAAAGTTAAAAAATAATCTAAAGTTTGACCAAAACTTTGATCGACCAAAACTTTGATTGACGATAAAACCACTTTAAACAGGTTTTTTGGGCTTTAAACAACATGCATCATGTCCAATGACCAATGGCAGGGAGTCGTGCAGAGTTTGTCGATTGCTAGTTTCGATTTAATATATTATCAGACCTGCAACTCCAAATGGATCAAATGTTACAATTGTTTGAAGTTTACTCAACGAAAACTTCTATTCCAACTCTACTTCCAAATCCTTCTCTACATCAACTGGTTAGGAGAATGAAAACACAGATTAAAGAACATAAAACTAACTGATGTGAGTTTATTGAGAACAAAGCTGATGATAAATGATTAGTAAACTAACGAGAATCAGAACAGAGAATCGAAATAGAAAAGTTACGAATAAATAAACTTTGATACCATGATAACAAATACAATTTCTTGTATATGAAGAACCATTTTCGTTGAACAAAAAGTAAAAATAATTATAAAGCCTAATCTAAAAATGATACATTGAGCTAACTAACTTGACTTACTAATTAAGCCGTCATATTTATACCATCTACCTATCTAACTAACTTGATACAAAAGACCTTAAAGTCTTTATAAATAATGAGCTTATTACAATATTAATCCTGTACTATTTTAACAAGCTGTAACTTGATTTCTCAAGTTGTTGGAATGAAACTCTAAACTAGTAAAACAACTATGAACTTGTTTATTGTCGTCTGCTGCTGTATTATGCTTAATATTTGCAATAAGTTGAGTTTGAAAATGAAAGAAATGTGTTATATATGTAGTGCAGGTATACAGTCGATAGATTACACAGATTACTGTTAATAATATAAAATTTTATTGTCAGTGTTTAGTTGACTGTATGCGAACTCGACATATATATATAAAACATTATTGTATACTAACTCCACATATTTCTCGAAATCAAAGTCTCATTTTTCAATTTATTTTATATTAACAGAAAAGTTATTAAATGTATAAAAACAAATTTTAATTTATGTAAAAGAAAGTTATTATGTCAACTGAATCTCTTATTTATGGGAACTGATTATATGTTAACAAATTTATATGAAGTCAAATTGCAGTTAATGTGGAGTAACTCTCGGGTCATTCTTAATTACTATCTATCTTATGTATGCATATAGATCGCTAATGTAATAACCTGGATTTTTTTTAATAATTAAATATTAATTTGATTTTTCTAAAAGCGTAATTGAATTGGAATGGCAAGTTACAATTTTTTTTTGTTTCGTTTAGAAAGTTAAATTCTTTTAGTAGATAATTAAATAATTGATTTAATTAAAATTTAGGAGTCCATTGGAGTTTTGGTAACTCATATATTATTTTCAAGTTGTATTTAAAGAGTATTAGATGTAACCCTAATCTTATTATAGTTTGACTAGTTTAATTCCAGAAAATAGAATATCTATGCGCCCTGCAGCTCATTAGAAAAATCATAATTAATTCATTCGATATCGAAATTAAGTGAATCCAAAACCTATTTCTTCATTTTTTTGTCCCATTTAATATGAGAGAGGAAGAAAAATTACTTGACATTGTTTTTCTACCTTAAATTGATAGAAACCACGACTTGTACTAATTTCCGTCACTATTTTCAGTCCTAATTTTGAAAAGTTATAACTCAATCATGTTAACTTCGAATTGAGTGACTTTTGAACCTATTTCGTGTATCTTTCTAGGATCTACGATTTTTGTGAAGACATGATGAGATTTTGAAGAATTTAGAAGACCCAAAATTCATATTCTTTGCTACTGGAATTTGTAGAAAGATGAACAAGGAAGGTAAATATTATTTGTATTTTGATTTTAAGTTTATATATGCGGGTTTTAAATTAATGATTATTTTTAAACAAAATATAGACATGAAATTAGATAACATGATAATCAGAAAGACAAGATACATTTATATAAAGGAATATAATTCGATTGAATGTAAAAGTTAAAATTTGAAAATCTGTTTTCTATATATTTAAGGTCTATTGCATGAGAAATATCTCTTAATCTAACCGTTGGATTGTTATAAATTTTGTATATGTTATACTTATATAAGTTAGGAATATGTTTAACAATTTTGAACCGTTAAAAATTAATGTATGAATTGTTATGAATTTTAATAAAAGGTTGATTTGAAATTTTTGTATCAGAATTTATAGCAGCGAGTCTTAATATTAAAAAAATATACAACTTAATGATTTTAAATCCAATTTGAGTGATTCTTGAAGCTAAATTGGAGTATTTGAAGTCTAATTACTGTTAAAATTATATAATTTGAAAAATAATTTTAAAATCAAATTGATATGAGCGATACAATGGACTAAGGTGTTAAAAATAATTTGTCATATTGGGGTTTTTAGATTTTTTAACATTTGCTATTAATTTTTATATTTTGGAGATATTAGTAATGATCTAAGAATAATAATTAAAGGCACCTTGACTAGTTTAAAAAGCGTTTTAGAATTATTAGGTAGAAATATATACTTCAGGTGGAGTGAATATGTTTAGTTGGTATATAAGGTTTCATATTGGATATTGTTGGTGTTAGAGACTAAGATTTTATGAAATGTGCTATAAGTGGATTTGACTATCATGTATGGATTCCGTACTCTAGTCCTTTAATTATTGTCGTATTCTCTATATCTCATGATTTGTCGTCATCTGTAACATTTTTTTTATATTTCTGTTAACACTCTTGAAATTTTAGTTTGTAATTTAAACTTTTTTTCTTTTAGTATAATTCATAAAGACTCCGTACTTCTTCAGCGATACTCTCATTATGTTTAGCTGTTTATTTTGCTACTTATTTAGAATTTGATACTCATTAGATTGATTTGTTAGAGAGATTCTTATGTTGTTTCGTTTTGGTCTAGATGTTCCAAACTTCATATTTTGTATTCTTTTAAATTTGTTCTTTATACATAGAATTTCGTTGATCTTTGTAGAGCGATACATGTTATTACTTTCATTTGGAGATATTGTATTTATGATTTGATTTAGTTCAACATGTACGTTTAGAACATATTTTGTTGGTATTGAGTTGCATGTGTTGTGACATTATATCTTTGGATAGAATAAACAATAAGGTATATGTGAGCTATAATCACTTGTGGGGGTACCATAGTCATGTCTTCTTGGCACCAAGATGTGACACTTTCCGTGACAGTGTAATCAGTCCACAACGTCTCTATTTATGCTCCAGTGGGAGTTGGCCATATTGTTATTTTGTTTTGAGAGGCGTATGGGTTGACACTAATTCTCTATTCTATTATGAGGTTTGGTGATGTTATGCCGAACACACTTTTCGATTTTGTATGTATTTGGATTTACGGTCCGATGTATGGATTTGTGTCTGTGTGACATTATTTTGACTTGCCTTTGAGGCAAGGTATATTTATTTTGTTCTGAACTCGGTATAAAATCACAATTTAACCACTTTGATTCAGCCTTCTATTTGGTTTCATTAATTCTGTTGATTCAGTTATATTCTTATTAAGACTTTGGAGATTTCGGTTACCATTGATATTTATATTTGAGGTTATCCGTCGTATTCTGTTAAGTTAGTTCTCCATTTCAGTTTTACTTCTTTTGTATATCTTTATTAATACTGGACATTTGACTCATGCTGTGTTTTTTTTTCCAATAGGTTTGTAGGGTTGATTCAAGTTGTGTGAATAGAGTTTGCCATTAACCATTTAGGTTGATTTGATTTTAGGTTTTGCTTAATTTTTAAATTTTGGAGAATTTTATTTAATTTATTTATAAAATTTAGACAATTAAATAATTTAAAGTTATTATTGCTTCATTTACTTATTTTAAATTTTGTTGTGTTTTGCATGTGATCTTCCTTTTTTATTTGGAAAGGAGGTGTTATAATTATTTATTATCGATATAAATTTGTCGTCATATATAACAAGACTCCTCATTTATTAACGAACAAGAATGTAAAACCAATATATAATATATAGGCTGGGTTTAAAGAAAAGGTTTATTAAGTTATAGAGATTTTAATTATGGTATTCATTTTGAGCGTTAATGAATCATGTTACGTGTTTCTCACGCACAAAGATATTTTTATGTTTTTATCTTTTTCTCCTTATGCAGCACAAGCTTTTGGGTTACCATTTGTGAGCCCATATTTGCAATCAATTGGATCTGATTATAGACATGGGGCTAACTTTGCAACTCAAGGATCAACTGCGATCCAGCCCACTACTGCCCAATTTGATAGTGGGGTCAGCCCTTTCTCTTTGGACGTTCAGCTCGACCAAATGAAATATTTCAAAGCCCTAGTGGATGCACATTCCTCCTCTGAAGGTAAAATAATTACACCCCCCAAATTATTTAATACCAGTGATAGTTGCTAATCTTGCATATGCATTAATATGGTCTTCACTATCGACTAGAAACTAGTTCATAAGAGTTGAGTAAGAAGCAGTCTCACTATTTAAAGCAATTTGTACATTAATTAATTTTAAATTTCTCTACCCAAATACTCAAAATTGTTCGTTTATACATGACTGCATAATTTTTTTTCAGGACTGTCCAATCTTCCTCCATCAGACATATTTGGAAAGTCACTCTACACTTTATATATAGGTCAAAATGATTTAACTAGAACCTTTGAATCAGCTGGCATAGGTGCAGTGCAACAACAAAATCCTCAAGTGGTTAATCAAACTACTATGACCATTAAGGTTAGCACTCTCATATTCCTCCCCCCAAGTTCATCATTGGGAGTTTTATTTGACGCTTATATTTTTTTATTATTTTAGAGCAAATAATTTCAATTGGGACACTCTTAACATAATGTTGAGAAAAATAATATATCCCGCGACTTATATGTTGACTTTTTTGTTACGAGTTACGTAGATAATTATAGTTAGTAATATTTTAACGATATTTGATAAGTGGGTGACCCTTATAATCTTGCCCAAGAATTTTTTTGCAATATATATTGCAGAACTTTAATCCTGATCCTTTGATTGTGAAGGAACTATATGGAATCGGCGGACGCACATTTTTGGTGCTAAATGTTGGCCCAGTAGGTTGCTATCCAGCAGCCTTAGTACTAGTTCCTCACGGCGATTCGGATCTAGACCAGTTCGGATGCCTAATCTCTTACAACAATGCAGTAGTAGAATATAACAAAATGCTGAAAGATGCATTGTCTCAAATGAAACAACTTCCCGATGCTAATGTTATATATGTCGACTCTCATGCCGTGTTGCTAGAGCTCTTCCAAAACCCTTCTTCTCATGGTATATATCATTTCTCTAATACTTGGGATTATTTAACAGTGAAAAAACATTTAGGTGTTGTTTGATTGCATCTTAATGGATTTTAACAACTTACCTCCTAATACATTTTAACAACCCATAATTTTGTATTAAGAGGTCATCTGAATGATTTAGACTCATATTTGTATCTTAACTATTCAGATGACCTCTTAATATAAAAATATGGGCTGTTAAGATCCATTAAGAGGTTGACTGTTAAGATGCATTAAGATGCAATCAAACATAACCTTAGTTGACTAGATCACTAGAAGAAATATCCTGACGTTGCACATATTTATAGAGAATGTCACTGTGTCTATTCAGAACCGTTTCCGCATATGTAGATGTACTCTGAGAGTCTTATCCCATTGTTTTTTCCCTCTCGGTATTACTATATAATGCAGGATTGAAGTATGGTACAAGAGCATGTTGTGGAGCTGGGGGTGGTGCTTACAATTACTATCCGGGAGTTTTTTGTGGAAGTAGCATGGATATTAATGGGACAACTATTACTGCATCAGCTTGTCCTGACCCAAACAATTATGCAAGCTGGGATGGAGTGCACATTACAGAAGCTGCAAACAAGATTGTTACAAATGCCATTCTTAATGGCTCTTATTTTGACCCCTTTTTTGATCTTCATCAGTTTTGTGATATCCAGCCAATTGGTTTATCATGTCAAAAATCATTTTATTTCTCTCGATCTTAATTAGTCGTTTGTTATGTAATAAATAAAAAGTGAACGATCAATTGATGATGGTAGCTAATCGAGTGAAGTTGAGATGGATTAATTAATAACTGTGAAAGATTATGTTTTTTTGTTATATTGTGTTTATAATTAAGTTAATTTATTTTTTCAAACCAATTACTCGGTCCCTCGGTTGAAAAAGAAAAAAATTCCTAATTTTCTTCTACAAAATATTAATATATGAAATTATTTTTGATATTTTTTTTTAATAATATTTTAATACTTTAACGACCACTACCCAACAACGTCACCGTCACAACCCATCAGTACGAGAGATTATTTTATACTCTTGAGACAAGTGAACAGTATATTTTTACTTATCACGTATTTGTGGGTTAGTCTGTGGTGAGGCCTACAGGTATGTAAGAGGGGATAATATATTGTCCACTTGTTTCAAAAGTATGGAATAATTTTTCCATCAATATTGCAAACCATCTATATTAATAAATATTATACGTTTATATAGCAAATGTACTTTTGAAAAATTCAAATTTAACTTTAAAAAACGTTAATACAGTTTAATTTTCTTCTGTTATATATTAAGCTTTAATTTGATTAAATGTGGAAAATCTTGTGATGGCAATTAAATTAAACATATAAATCATGGATGTGTGTGATCAGGAGTTATATTAAGAAGATAATTGAATGGATTAGGTATATATATTGAGATGGCTAGTTCCAAGTTCCAACCCAATATTACACCCTATAATATATTTTTCTATAATAAAAAAATATACCTGAGTAGTTAAATGAATGAAACATCTGTGTCTTGTTTGATTGTTTGTAAAGGACACTATTATATGTATAAAAATTAAATATTATATTTATTTTAATTATTAAAAAGTAGAATTTAACATAGATTTTGGTGTTAGACTCTATTTTTTAATAATTAAAATATATTTTATCACTGATTTTATCACAAATTTTTATAAATTTATATTTTTCCGTTTATAAATGAGGAATCTCGTATTTATTAATAAATTAATGTTGTGTGTGCCTGTTTTCTTACAGAAGGCAATGGACCGGTTTAAAAAAATTTTTTGTTTTGTTTTTTGGATTGGTCCTTGACACTGTTTGGACCGATCGCTAGCAACAGTCACTAAAACCAGTCGCCCAAGAGTTATTGTACTATTCCATTGAGTCTACAGGGAGAGTTTTATCTCAAGATTTCGAGGCTTGATTAATACTTCATCCTTTCTATAAAAAAAAGTTTTATTTACAAAATTTGTGAATATTGTTGATGTGTTTTTGTTTTATGTTTACCTCCTAGACTAAGTTGTTGATTTAGTAGTAGTGGTACAACAATAAAATTATAATAACAAACTTGAGAAATTGGTGTCATTATATATTAATATTGATGAAAAAAATTTCTTTTTGTATAATAAAAAAATTAATAAATGAGATTATTTTTGTAGAACGAGGGAGCCAAATACTAGTTTTTCTTAGGAAGTATTGGGTAAAAAAAAATATAAACAAAAGATTTCTTATTTAGGACTGTAAATGGATATTTTTGAATACAGATACATGTATATCTGGATCCGTATCTAAAAAATAATTTTAATATCCTTATTTGTATCTATATTTGACGAATATGTAATATGAAATACTTATATTCGTATCGGTTGGATAATATTCAAATACGAATATTATCCGTATTTGTTTTGTATAATATAATATGAATAAATATATCAAATATTCACAAATTCGTATCTGTATCTATATTCGCATTCACATTTGTTTAAAATGTTTTTTTTTTAATTTTAAATTCTTGCACAAAATTAATTTAACAACAAAAAAAGTATTCACTTAATCAACTAATAATTAAAAATGAAGTATAATCAATGAAATAAAATAATAAAACTAGATATAATATTCATATGTAACTTTTTATATGCTATATATCATAAAATAGTCATAAAAGATGTATAATTAATTGATGTTAATACTTTCATATATTGTAAACTAGTATTAAATGAGATATATATATATTCGAATATGCATATATTCGTATTTGTATCTGCTTTAGACGAATATGAATACAAATAATATTCACTTTGACATGAATACGGATAATATATACTTTAATACAAATGCAAATATAATTTTTCAGAGCAAATATTAGATATTTTGAACTCTATTTACAACCTTACTTGTTATCATATGAACATACAAGTAATGTAAAATACAAATATCAACTTCTTTCGTATTTCAATATCCCAAAGGGAAAAAAGAAGTGTAAATAAATGTGTAAAAAAAATTAAAAAGTCAAATAAAATTTCTTATGTTAGAAAGAACTCGTAACTTATTCAGTTTATTAGATTAAATAAATACTCCACAAATTAAACGCTCAAGTATTACAACCAAATTCTCATATTCAAGCCCGATGTTGATTTAATTAGTTGCATTATTTTCTCTTATGAGTCCTACTATATATTACGAATGTTTTTAATTAACTTATAAGGGATAGGTAAAAATTAATAATATATCTCATATTAATTTATTTTATTTTATCGCATAAATTTTTACGTTTCATCATAAGTAAATATCATCCATATTTGTCAATATTTCTATCAATTTTTTTATAAAATAAAAAAAATTAATAAATGAAACTATTTTTGTAGTAGGAGGGGAGTTAATTTAAACTAGTTTTTCTTAAAAAAATATTGGGTAAAAATAATAGAAACAAAAGATTTCTTGTTATGAGATGAAGATATAAGTCACATAAAACACAAATGCCAACTTCTTTCGTATTTCAATAACCTAAGGGAAAAAAGGAGTATAAATAAGTGTGTAAAAGGGTTAAAAAGTCAAATAAAATCTTATTCGTTAGAAAGATGTCATACTTATATGGTTTATTATATTAAAGAAATATTCCACAAATTAAATGCTTCACGTATTGACACGATTCTTGATTATGTCTACATCGAACGAGGTTAGACATTTGACTTTCAATCCATTTGGGCTAAAGATAATCCAAGTAGGATCAAGACTAGAGCTGAAATAAAAGTGATTCAAGCTTTAAATGGACCAATGTATCAGCCCAAGTTAATGGACCAATGTAGCAGTCCAAGTGAGCATCTAAAATCCAACCAGGTGGCAGGTTCTATGCTATCCAAGCTCAGCAGCTAGCTTCCTAAAAGGGTTTAAATCACAGCAAGGAGTAAAGGGCTCAGCTGATTTTAAAAGCCCGATTCATCTAGCTGCCATATGCGGGGACTAATCTCAAGCCCAATTTAGCTTCAAGGTACGGTCATAAAGGAACTAGGAATTTCAGTCCAGCGTAGTCAAGGTTCTCGGCACGGAATTGAAGTCCAAAGAAAATTGGCATCCAAGTACTCCTTCGATTTTTGTACAAAATAAATGGGCAGTCAACTACAACAGACTTTATATTAACTTTTTTTTTTATATTTCTAACTTATTTCAATTTTTTAAAAGTCAACTAGGTGACAAGGAGGAAGAGGAAGGAGTGGTCAATTATTTATCCAAAAAAATTAATTTTTTAATTTTTATGTAATTGATTTTTTTAATTATATTTAGGAGTTTTAAAGTAATTAGAAATTTTAGAATTGTCTATGTAATAGTATGAATAGAGACATAACTGATCAATTGTAAAAAAGTTTTTAAGTTTATAAAATTATTGAGATGTTTTTCTCTCTTAGTTATTTAAGAATTAATTTGTGTCAGGTTCTATTTTTTAATAATTTAAATAGGAGTTTGTGTTTCAATTTGTATACTAAAATTGTATATTTAGGAGATATTTGATAAAAACTGAATGAAATAGTTCTGAATGCTTAAGTAATCTGAATGAGCTGAATGAGCTGAATGAAGTAGATTTATGAATACTGAATAAAAAAAATTATTTGATAAGTGAATAACAAAACATATTTTTATTGTTTTACCCTTTCTGAAAAAATTCAAAATTGTTGTAAATTTATTTAATATTACTTAATATAATATTTAATATATATATATATATATATTTTTTTTATTTCATTCAGATGTGACTTAATCATTCAGTCAAAAAAATTAGACTTAGTCATTTAACCCACAAATTTGACCGATTTAGTCATTCATACATAAACAAACGCACTAAATAGCTAATCAATTTAACCATTCAACTACATTCAACTCCAATCAAATAATCCCTTAGACTTATTCGACTAACTTCTTTGCTTGAAGAACAAATGGTTGTCACCACATGAACTAGCGCCATGTGTCTCAAGGTAGTCTACAAATTCTATTGACTCTCATCTACAAAATGGCACACCTATTTTGAGGTACAATTCCACATCCGATTAAAAGCTCCTTCCCCTTTTGAGCTTCATTTGTTGTAATTCTCTAGCTAAATTAGAGAGTTTGATCACTAAAAAAATGAGTTTAATCGGATTTCGTCGATCCGTGGCGGTTTTGGTGATGTTAATGGCAATGCTTGTGAGTTTAAGCGAATGCAAATGTGCTTTTGAGGCTATTTTCAACTTTGGCGACTCGAACACCGACACCGGTGGGTTCTCGGCAGCTTTTCCGGCAGTTCCTGCCCCTAATGGCATGACCTATTTCAAGCACCCTGCTGGCCGGGTCTCTGATGGCAGGCTTATTATAGACTTCATGGGTAATCTTCCTTTCTTATATAGCTGCTTATATTTCTAGACAAAGTTGAATATATACTTTATATGATTATATTTTGATTTTTCTATTAATGGAGATGATACTTTTGACACATCATCGTATAAATTTATGATCGTACCTCGGTAGAACTCTCAAAAAGACGCACTCATGCCATGTTTGTACATGTTTTTTCCCCTCTCCCTAAAAAAGAGCTATATTTTTAGGGAACATGCTTCATAGCTGACTAAACGCAAATGAATAAAATTTTAAAGTTGATACTCCTTTTGTCCCAAAAAGATGATTTAAGAATAAATTTCACACAAATTAAGTTAGTAAAATAAAAAGAGTGAGGGTATAAATTTACTTTATGTTTTACTCTTGCATGTATTGGTATGTATTAATTGCTTTAATTGATTCTTGGGGTTTGTGGAAGAGAGTGAAATAATTTGAACAATTCATTTGTGATGTGATTGATTTATTGTTTTGAAATTATTACAAATATTTTTGTCGTTTAAATCATCCTTTAGAACACCAATCTTTTCTAGATAGTTTTCTTCAATCTTAGTAAGACTGCTGAGAAAATTAAAAAAAATAATGCTATATTTGTCGAAAAACTAGTTTAATTTTTTTTGTTTTGTTAAATTAACTAATTTTAGAATAAAAAATTGAGTATATTTATTTACATTTTTAACTAATGAAAATTGAAGGTAGTATTAAATTCAATATTATGGTTATAATTTTCTCCACTTTTATTTATAAGAAAATAATATAAATTTCGATTATAAATATGGTCAGTTTGATTGAACACGTCAAGTTAAGACAATTTTCAATTATATATGAGGGTTTTAAATTAATGATTATTTTAAAACAAAATATAAACATGAAATTAGATAACATGATAATCAGAAAAAGAAGATAAATTTATATAAAGGAATATAATTCGATTGAATATAAAAGTTAAAATCTAAAAATCTGTTTTCTATATATTTAAGGTCTATTGCATAAAAAATATCTCTTAATCCAACCGTTGAATCGTTATAAATTTTGTATATGTTATATTTATATAAGTTAGAAATATGTTTAACAATTTTGAACCGTTAAAAATTAACGTATAAATTGTTATGAATTTTAATAAAAGGCTGATTTGGAATTTTTGTAGCAGAATTTTTAGCAGTGAGTCTTAATATTTAAAAATATACAACTTAATGATTTAAAATCCAATTTGAGTGATTTTTGAAGCTCAATTGGAGTATTTGAAGTCTAATTTTTGTTAAAATTATTTAATTTAAAAAATAATTTTAAAATCAAATTGATATTAGCGATATAGTGAATTGAGGTGTTAAAAATAATTAGTCATATTGGTGTTTTTAGATTTTTGAACTTTTGCTATTAATTGTTATATTTTGGAGATATTAATAATGATCTAAGAAGAATAATTAAAGGCACCTTGAATAGTTTAAAAAGAGCTTTAGAATTATTAGGTAGAAATATATACTTCAGTTGGAGTGAATAGGTTTAGGTGGTGAATAAAGTTTCATATTGAATATTGTTGGTGTTAGAGGTTAAAATTTTATGAAATGTGTTATAAGTTGATTTGACTATCATTATTGGATTCCGTACTCTAGTCCGTTAATTATTGTTATATTCTCTATATATTGTGATTTATCGTCATTTACAACATTTTTCTTATATTTCTGTTGACACTCTTGAAATTTTTGTTTGTAATTTGAACTTTTTTTCTTTTAGTATAATTCGTAAAGACTCTGTATTTCTTCAGCGATACTCTCATTATGTTGAGATGTTTATTTTGCTACTTATTTAGAATTTGATACTCATTAGATTGATTTGTTAGACATATTCTTATGTTGGTTCGTTTTGGTCTAAATGTTCCGAACTTCATATTTTGTATAAATTTGTTCTTCATAAATAGAATTTCGTTGATCTTTGTAGAGCGATACATGTTATTACCTTCATTTGGAGATCTTGTATTTATGATTTGATTTAGTTCAACATGTACGTTTATAACATTTTTTTGTTAGTATTGAGTCATATGTGTTGTGACATTATATCTTTCGGTAGAATAAACAATAGGGTATATGTGAGCTATAATCACTTGTGGGGGTACCATAGTCATGTCTTCTTGACACCGAGACATGACACTTTCTGTGACGGTGTAATCAGTCCACAACGTTTCCATTTATGCTCTAGTGGGAGTTGGCCATATTGTGATTTTGTTTTGGGAGGCGTATGGGTTGACTCTAATTCTTTATTCTATTATGCGGTTTGGTGATGTTGTGCCGAATACACTTTCCAATTCTGTATGCATTTGGATTTACGATCTGATGTGTGATTTGTGTCTGTGTGACATTATTTTGACTTGCCTTTGAGGCAAGGTATATTTGTTTTGTTCTGAACTCGGTATAAAATCACAATTTAACCACTTTGATTTGGCCTTCTATTTGGTTTCATTAATTCTGTTGATTCAGTTATATTCTTATTCAGACTTTGGAGATTTCGGTTATTATTAGTATTTATATTTGATGTTATCCTTCGTATTCTATTAAGTTAGTTCTATATTTCAGTTTTGCTTCTTTTGTATATCTTTATTCGTACTGGACATTTGACTCATGCTGTATTTTTCTTCCGACAGATTTGTAGGGTTGATTCAAAGTTGTGTGAAGAGAGTTTGCCATCAACCATTTAGGTTGATTTGATTTTAGATTTTGCTTATTTTTGTAAATTTTGGAGATTTTTATTTAATTTATTTATAAAATTTAGACAATTTAATAATTTAAAGTTATTATTGCTTTATTTACTTATTTTGAGTTTTATTGTGTTTTACACGTAATCTTCTCTTTTATTTGAAAAGAAAATATTATAATTATTTATTAACGATATAAATTTATCGTTATATATAACAAAACTCGTCATTTATTAATGAAGAAGAATGTAAAACCAATATAATATATAGGATGGGTTTAAAGATAAGGTCTAATAAGTTATAGAGATTTTAAATATGGTATTCATTTTGAATGTTAATGAATCATGTTACGTGTTTCTCACGCACAAATATATTTTCATGTTTTTATCTTTTTCTCCTTATGCAGCACAAGCTTTTGGGTTACCATTTGTGAGCCCATATTTACAATCAATTGGATCTGATTATAGACATGGGGCTAACTTTGCAACTCAAGGATCAACTGCGATCCATCCCACTACTGCCCGATTTGATAGTGGGGTCAGCCCTTTCTCTTTGGGCATTCAGCTCGACCAAATGAAATATTTCAAAGCCTTAGTGGACGCACATTCCTCCTCTGAAGGTAAAATAATTATACCCCCTAATCATTTAATTCCAGTGATAGTTGCTATTTCGGTAATCTCGCATATGCATTAATATGGTCTTCACTATCGACTAGAAACTAGTTCATAAGAGTTGAGTAAGAAGCAGTCTCACTATTTAAAGCAATTTGTACATTAATTAATTTTAAATTTCTCTACCCAAATACTCAAAATTGTTCGTTTATACATGACTGCATAATTTTTTTTCAGGACCTTCCAATCTTCTTCCACCAGACATATTTGGAAAGTCACTCTACACTTTATATATAGGTCAAAATGATTTAACTGGAACCTTTGAATCAGCTGGCATAGGTGCAGTACGACAACAAAATCCTCAAGTGGTTAATCAAACTACTATGACCATTAAGGTTAGCACTTTGATATTCCTCCCCCCAAGTTCATCATTGGGAGTTTTATTTGACACTTATATTTTTTACTATTTTAGAGCATATAATTTCAATTGGGACACTCTTAACATAATGTTGAGAAAAATAATATATCCTGCGACTTATATGTCGACTTTTTTGTTTCGAGTTACGTAAATAATTATAGTTAGTAATATTTTAACGATATTTGATAAGTGGGTGACCCTTATAATCTTGCCCAAGAATTTTTTTGCAATACATATAGCAGAACTTTAATGCTGATCCTTTGATTTTGAAGGAGCTATATGGAATCGGCGGACGCACATTTTTGGTGCTAAATGTTGGCCCAGTAGGTTGCTATCCAGCAGCCTTAGTACTAGTTCCTCACGGCGATTCGGATCTAGACCAGTTTGGATGCCTAATCTCTTACAACAATGCAGTAGTAGAATATAACAAAATGCTGAAGGATGCATTGTCTCAAATGAAACAACTTCCCGATGCTAATGTTATATATGTCGACTCTCGTGCCGTGTTGCTAGAGCTCTTCCAAAACCCTTCTTCTCATGGTATATATCATTTCTCTAATACTTGGGATTATTTAACAGTGAAAAAACATTTAGTTGACTAGATCACTAGAAGAGATATCCCGACGTCGCACATATTTATAGAGAATGTCACTGTGTCTATTTAGGGTCGTTTGAGCATATGTAAATGTACTCTGAACCAATATTTAATATTCAGTTGTCTCAAAATGAGAGTCTTATCTCATTGTGTTTTTTTTTTTTCTCTTTTCTCGGTTTTTACAATATAATCCAGGATTGAAGTATGGTACAAGAGCATGTTGTGGAGCTGGGGGTGGTGCTTACAATTACTATCGGGGAGTTTTTTGCGGAAGTAGCATGGATATTAATGGGACAACTATTACTGCATCAGCTTGTCCTGACCCAAACAATTATGCAAGCTGGGATGGAGTGCACATTACAGAAGCTGCAAACAAGATTGTTACAAATGCCATTCTTAGTGGCCCTTATTTTGATCCCTTTTTTGATCTTCATCAGTTTTGTGATATCCAGCCAATTGGTTGATCATGTCAAAAATCATTTCTCTCGATCTTAATTAGTCGTTTGTTGTGTAATAAATAAAAAGTGAACGGTCAATCGATGGTAGCTAATCGAGAGAAGTTGAGATGGATTAATTAATAAATGTGAAAGATTATGTTTGTTTGTTTGTTATATTGTGTTTCCAATTACTCGATCCCTCGGTTAAAAAAGAAAAAAATTCTTAGTTTTCTTCTACAAAATATTAATATATAAATTAAATTATTTTTGATATTTTTTCTTAATAATATTTTAATACTTTAACGACCACCAGGACCTCCGTCACAACCCATCACTACTGCAAACCATCTATATTAATAAATATTATATGTTTATATAGCAAATGTGCTTTTGAAAAATTTAAATCTAACTTTAGTTTTTTTTAATACAGTTTAATTTTCTTTTGTTATATATTAAGCTTTAATTTGATTAAATGTAGAAAAATCTTGTGATGGCAATTAAATTAGACATAAAAATCATGGATGTGTGTGATCAGGAGTTCTATTAAGAAGATAAATGAATGGATTAGGTATAAATTTAGATGGCTAGTTCCAAGTTCCAACCCACTATTACACCCAATAATATATTTTTCTATTATAAAAAAATATACGTCAGTAGTTAAATAAAGCATCTGTGTCTCGTTTGATTGTTTGTAAGAGCATCTCCAGCAATGACTTCTTAGACTATATTTAGTATAGGATTTATTTTTCCGCTTCAGCAGATGGACTAAATATAGTCCATGACTATATTTGATATCCTCAAAAGACTATATCTATGAATGAGATAGTCCATGGACTATAAATTTACTAATATTTAAATAGAAAAGTAGAAAGATGATAGGAGTTTTGTTGAATTTATTTGATATTTTAATCTTTTTATATTATAGTCCATGGGATAGTCCATCTGCTGGAATGATGGAAGACTAAAGGACATTTGCTGATGTCATATGGACTAAATATAGTCCATAAGATAGTCTATCTGTCGGAGATGACCTAAATGAGGAATGTCAAATTTATTAATAAATTAATGTTGTGTGTGCCTGTTTTCTTACAGAAGGCAATGCCCCAACCAAAAGTACTAGCGATTGGTCGGCAGCATAATTTTGTTAATTATTCTTTAATTATCAAAACATTATTCTCAAAAATATTATTTATTTTTTTGCGAGTAAATGCATTGATGTCGTTTGTAAATTGATACAAATACAAAATTAAATTTACAGTAAAAAAGATAAAAATTCTCTCTCATCATGCTAACTATGTCACAATTGAACCTTATTTTCTTTCAAAACTGCTAGTTATATTTGGCAACAAAAAAAACTGCTAATTACTTTTGTAAAAGTCTAGCAAATATTAATTAAAGACATTGTACTTTGTAAGGAGTAGTTTGGGCTTTAATGTTCCACTGAGCCTGCATGGACAGTTTTAGCTCAACGCTTTTGGCTTTAATGTCTAATGGCAAAAAGAAGAAATATCATTTATAGTCATGCTTGATTAGAGAGTTATATATTTTTATAAGAGAAATCGATAGTTTTGTAAAGGCCTAATCACATAAATGTAAGTTCTATTTATTATTTATGTGAGTGAGATTTTACGAAATTATCAATTTTTTTGATGAAAATATCAATTCCCGCTTGATTAATACTCCATTCCTTCAACAAAAAGAGTTTTTTTGGTGCTAAATTTGTAAGATTATAACGACAAATTTGAGTGTATGGTGTCAAAAAGTAAGTTCTTTTTTGATAAATGAAATTGTTTTTGTAGTACGGAGGGAGTCAATTACTACTTTTTCTAGGAAAAATATTGGGTAAAAATAATAGAAACAAAAGATTTCTTGTTATGAGATGAACATATAAACAACATAAAACACAAATAGCAACTTCTTTCGTATTGCAATATCCAAAGGGAAAAAAAGAAAGGGTATAAATAAATATGTTGTAAAAATTAAAAACTCAAATTAAACTTTCATTTGTTACAAAGAAATAATACTTGTGTAGTTAGTTTATACGATCTGGCGGAGTCGGAAATTACACTTGGGCTGGGCTGGTACACTTCCATCATTCTCATGTAATGTTTTCATTTAGGAATTGGCACAACAAGTTAGTGAAGGCACCTCCGCTCATCTGTCTGCCACCAACTCGGGAATATCGCTTGTTAGACACCAGAGGAAAGGGATACATTGACATGGTGATCGTGCAGCAGGCAGACTGCCACCCACCATTCCCCCACTTATAGCAGGGCTGGGGTACTCCTGTGCAGGAGCAAACAGGGATTGACATAGGAATTGGGGCCAGGCTACAACCCATCAAGCTCCCTCCTGGCTCCGCCTCTGTATACGATTATAAGAAATAATCAAATTAAAGGCTCACGTATGGCAACCAAAATTTCATATTCAAGCCTAATGTCGATTAATTTAATTAGTTGCATTATCTTCTCTTATTATTTATCTTTTAATTTCTTATAAAAATTAAGAAAAAAATATACTAAAGAATAGTCTAGCTAACTTTTTTGCTTGAAGACAAGTGTATAGAAATAAAAATTTGTTGTCTCTCGATTACCTAAATGCATGTCACTGCATAAGCTAGCCATGTGTCTCAAGGTAATCTACAAATTCTGTTCACTCTCATCTGTAAAATGCCACACCTATTTTGAGATACCAAAAAGCTCTCTCCCCTTTTGAGCTTAATTTGTTGTAATTCTCTAGTTAAATTAAAGATTTTGATCACTCAAAAAAGATGAGTTTTATCGAATACTGCCGATCCGTGGTGGTTTTGGTGCCGGTAGTGGCAATGCTGGTGAGTTTAAGTGAATCTAAATGTGCTTTTGAGGCTATTTTCGACTTTGGCGACTCGAACACCGACACCGGTGGGTTTTCGGCAGCTTTTCTGGCAACCTCTGCCCGTAAGGGCATGACCTATTTCAAACAACCTGCTGGCCGGGCCACTGATGGCAGGCTCATGATAGACTTCTTGGGTAATCTTTCTTTCTTATATAGCTTGTTATATTTCTTGACAAAGTTGACTACTTTGTATAACTGTATATTTATTTTTCTACTAATTTCGATGATACTTTTGACACATCATCATGTATAAAAAAAAATCAATGATATATAACTCCAAAAGAATAATACTACGGTGATAAAAGATGACTATAAAAAAATGAATACGAAATAATATATCAAGTTATAATTAACAGATCTTCCGTCATAAACGGATAAATTCAACAGTTATAACCGATAACTACTATTCATATTATTTATATCATTTTTTTGTATCTAATTTTTTGTCACCAAAATATTTTTGAACTCAAAACAGTTGTACTCATGCACATGTTTGTATTTGCTCCATTTTGTTAGAAAAAAGTATATGCTCCATTCTACTTTTTTCTAAAGAAACATATTTTTAGGGAAAATGCTTCATAGCCGATCGACTAGCACATAAATAAAATTTCGATACTGATAATAGTTACTAGATGTCATTTGTGTTTAGCCGTTGTATGCCGACTCGACAATATTGGCTGTATTTTTTATTTTATTTTTACTTTCTTGAAATTAATTTCATAAATTAATGAAAGCCCACATTTAATATGAATCTACGAAATATAATTTTCCTTTGGGAACACCAATATAAATTGTTTGCTTTTGTAGAAAGTTTTCTTCGACCTTGGTAAGACGGCTGAGAAAATGAATAATAATAATATTTTTTCATTGTTAAAAATGTTACTATCTTTGTTTTAGTTTCATAAAAGAGTCTCATTTATTATATTTTTTGTTCCACAAAAAGATCTTTTTTTAATAGTAGCATAAAACGACAGAATTTATTCAAAGTTTCTCATCATAATTTTATTATTGTTATGTCACCACTATTAGTTAAATTAACAACTAATTAATTTTTTATAGAAATAATTAAACATGAAATACAGTGCATGTTTAATATTTACAAAATTTGCAAATACGATTCTTTTGATAGAACGGGTGAAATATACTTTTAATTCTTTTATTAATTTATGTGATATATAAATGAGTGAATACTGAATAACGTTGAGTTGAACGATTGTGAAAAGCCAAAAAGGAGTTGCTGGTAAAGATGGTCAGTAGGAGTCATCTGACGTGTAATGGTGAGTATAAAAGAGTACTAATTAAAATTGGTCAATAGTCTAACTTACCGCGAAAGTAATTCCATACTAAATTCTAAGCTGCATATACCACGTACTAATTTGTTGTTTACCTATTTATATATAGCAGCTTGCCTTCTACACTTGAGAGAGAACAAGTTTCTTTTCCTTCGTGCAATTGTCTCCTCGTGTAGAGGCCAAACTCTCTCTCTGACACACATGCATCATGCATATATATATATATCTATAACTTAATAGTAGTTGAGTCTAGAAATGAAAGATACCGGCCTGTTATATATGTAGTTTAGGTATATACTCGATAGATAACAGTATAACACAAATGAACTATTATTAATAACTTCAAATTTTATTATCAGTGTTTAGTCGACTGCATGTTAAATCAACATATAAAATAATATTGTATACTGACTCGACATATAAAACATTAATGAAATCAAATTTTTAGTTGCATTCTAGTTTTAACTTGCTCTTTGTGATGCAGCTCAAGCTTTTGGGTTGCCATTTCTGAGCCCATATTTGCAATCAATTGGATCTGATTATAGACATGGGGCTAACTTTGCAACTCAAGGATCAACTGCGATCCATCCCACTACTTCCCGATTTGATAGCGGGGTCTCAACCAAATGAAACATTTCAAAGCCCTAGCTAGTGGATGCACTTTCCTCCTCCAAAGGTAAAATAATTACACCCCCTAATCATTTAATTAATCACTATTTTAAGCAATTTGTACATTTACTACTATTAAATTTCTCTATTTATAATTGAGCATAATTTTTTTTAACAGGACCGACTAATCTTCCTCCACCGGATATATTTGGAAAGTCACTTTACACTTTATATATTGGTCAAAATGATTTCACTGGAATATTTGAATCAGCTGGCATGGGTGGGGTACAACAACAACTTCCTCAAGTGATTAATCAAATTACTGCGACCATCAAGGTTAGCACTTTCATATTCTCCCAAAGTTTATCATTGAGAGTTTTATTTGACGCTTACATTTTTACTATTTTAATTAGAGCATATAATTTCAATATTTGTTTAGGACACTCTTAACATAATATTGAGAAAAATGACATATTTTACGACTTTGTATGTTGATTTTTTTTTTATTTTGAGTTATATGAATAACTATAGTCGGTCATATTTTAACGATGTATTTAATATAGTGAATCAACCTTATAATCTTACCCAATCTTATATATTGATATAAATTGCAATCATAATTCGACAAACAAACTTTTACAATATATAACAGGACTCTAACGTTAATCTCTTGATTTTGAAGGAGCTATATGGAATCGGCGGACGCACATTTATGGTGCTAAATCTTGCCTCAGTAGGTTGCTATCCAGCATTCTTAGTACGAGCTCCTCACGGAGATTCGGATCTTGACCAGTTCGGATGCGTAATCTCTTACAACAATGCAGTAGTGGAATACAACAAAATGCTCAAGGATGCAATGTCTCAAATGAAACAACTTCTTCCCGATGCCAATGTTATATATGTCGACTCTCATGGTGTGTTGCTAGAGCTCTTCCAAAACCCTCATTCTCATGGTATATATCGGATTCGGTTAGCATGAAATTAACTTTATGATAAGTTAAACAATAGACTAATACAGTGCTGACACGCAGAGAGAGAACACTTCCAGCCTATGTGTTAGTACTGTATTTGTCCACTGTCCAATTTATCATGAAGTTAACTTCATGCTAACCAGATCCATATATATCATTTCGCTCATTGAAAATCATTATGTCAATTAGAGAAGTGCCCCTAAAGTTGCAAATATCTACAGAGAATGCCATTATGTCTATTCTGAACCGACTCAGCATATGTAGTCGTACTCTTAAGTCTTAACCAATATTTAATATTCATATACCCCAAAATGAGGGTCTATTGAAATGCCCCTTAAATTACATATCCTATAATTATTTTTATCAAGTTTAAGTCGCCTATTTACAAAGAATTTCATTGTGTCTAACAGAATCGACTCAACATATATATGTAGCAATACTATCAATATTAGTATTCATCTGTAAAATGAGAGTCTCATTAATTTTTTTTGGGTATAATTTACAATATAATGCAGGATTGAGGTATGGTACAAGGGCATGTTGTGGAGCTGGGGGTGATGCTTACAATTACAATCCTCAAGTTTTTTGTGGAAACGGCAAGGATATTGATGGGAAAACTATTACTGCATCAGCTTGTTCTGACACCCAAACAACTATGCGAGCTGGGATGGAGTGCATACAACAGAAGCTGCAAACAAGATTGCCTCAAATGGCATTCTTAGTGGCTGTTATTTTGATCCCGTTTTTGATATTCATCAGTTTTGTGATATTCAGCCAATTGGTTGATCATGTCAAAAATCATTTTATTTCTCTCAGATCTTAATTAATCGTTTGTTATGTAATAAATTAAAACCGAACGATCAATCCGTCGTTGCTAATCGAGAGAAGTTGAGATTATGTTTGTTTGTTATATTGTGTTTATAATTAAGTAAAAAAAAATTTCCATAGCAATTGCTCAATCCCTCAGTTACAAAAAGAAAAAATTCCTAATTTTCTTTGACAATATATATATATATATATATATATATATATATATATATATATATATTTTATTTTTTTCTTCTTAATAATAGTTTAATACTTTAACAACCACCACTGGGACAAACGTCACAACCCATCACTACTGCACACCATCTATATTAAGATATATTATATGTTTATATAAGAAATTTACTTTTGAAAACCTCAAATTTAACATTTAAAAACTTTAAATCCAATTTAGTTTTCATTTGTTATATATTAAGCTTTTTTTATTCTTTTTTCTTTTCTTTTCTGAAAGCCCTAATTTTTAAAGAATATAATATAATATTATAATCAAGTACATTTTCTCTTCACTATTTCAAAGGAGGAAATATTATAAAATCAAGAACCGGCCACCAATCTAATCTCACTAAAGAAATAACTATTATAATATCAAGAATCAATCAAACCTCACTAAAGAATTAATAAAGAAATAAATTTACAAACAAGTCTCACATAAAGTGAAAATAAACTTCACATAAATAAAAGAGATAAATTCACCTAAATGAGAATCAAATCTAAAATTTAATTAAAGGTCACAATACCTTAATTTTAACCATTAGACTAATACCTCATTAACTTTTTATATATGAAGCTTTAATTTGATTAAATGAGGACAAATCTTGTAATGGCAATTAAATTAAACATATTAATCAAGGGTGGTCAGGAGTTATGTTAAGAAGATAATTGAATGGATTAGGTATAAATATATTTTGATGGCTAGTTCTAACTCACCATAACACCCTATAATATGTTTTCAATAGCAAAAAAAAAGTTAGTGAGTAATTAAATGAAACATTTGAGGGGTTCTTTGATTGGAGCTGAATGATTGAATGGCTAAATCGATCAGATAGACTAAATTATTCAGTGCATTTGTTTAGGTCTGAATAACTGAATCGGTCAGATTTTTGAGCTGAATGACTTAGTTTAAATTTTTTAGCTGAATGATTTAGATCCAGCTGAATGAAGTAAAAAAAATAAAAAAATTTATAATAACTTTAAATTTTTTCAAAAGGATAAAATAGTAAAAATATATTATTCAGATATTTTAGATATGTCACTTATCAAATAATTTTTTTATTCAGTAATTAGAAATTTATTTCATTCAATTCATTAAAATTATTTAAATATTTAAAACTATTTTATTTAATTTTTATCAAATTATTTAATTCTTTGTAAATGAGGAATCTCAAATTTATTAATAAAATAATGTTTGCGTGTGCCTGTTTTCTTACAGAAGACAGTAAAGTACTAATGATTGGTCGGTAGCATTTGTCAATGAAGAATCATTCATATATATATATATATATAATTCAACATATACGGCGATCTACCCTCTTGAGAGATTATTAATACAATAAATTTACATAAGTTGTTGGCAATAATTTATAATAAAATGTTTATATATTCATTCATAAACTAATTGAATGATAATATTTTTTTCTCATCTTTTCATGGCTTTTAGATTGATTAATGTATTGGTCAAAATTATATATGAGATAATTCAATTTAGACTGAGTTTAAGTTTAGGTTATACGTGTTATCATTTGATGCAAATCTCCAATCCAAATTAAGTCATTTCTTATAATCCACACACAAAAGAGTTATATGTTAAGTTTAATGATAATTTTTTGTCGATATTAAATGTCGACATATTAAATATATGAAATAAAAAAAAATTAAAAAAAGCTCACACATTATTATTATATTTTATCACTTAAAATTTTAAATCGTAATTTAACTTAAGATATGTTGACATATATAACATTTTTCAACACAAAATAAGGAGTGAAGGTTAGTTGAAGACTCAATTTCATTTCACATATAGTTCATACAAAACATGGTTTAAATTTAGGAGAATTGATATTTTTTTTAAATTTTTTGGTATTTTATCAAATATAATTTCATGTGAATTGTAAATAGAAAACGTATTCAAGTGAATAAAAATTTATAAATGTATTAAAATTTACTTGTGGAGTTCTGTTTTCTACAACTTATGTTTATATAAGCATTTTCTCATTAAACAAGGTGGAGTTCGACTCCTGTTTAGGTCATTTAGTATGCCATAAGAACATGTACAAGCCAAATCAATTTTTGCATATTGCATTTCCCATCAACAAAATATATTCTTTAACTCGAAATCAGGCAAATTTGCTGTAAATGTATAATTTCCTGTACTATATACCTAGTGGCAGATCAAGAAATTTATTTTAATATATAGGTAAAATTATTTTTTTATAAATAACTTTTTTTTATTTATAAAAAAAATTATTAATTGAAAAACATTAGAGCTAAGTAAATAAAATTAAAATTCAATATGCTCTCTCTATTTCAAAATATATTTCTAAAACTATAATTTTTTAAAAATAATTTTATATTTTCAAATTTATTAACTAATAATTTAATAGTGAATACATGTGATGCTAGAATGGTAGTTAATTATATATTTCGTAACAGCGTGTTTGTAAGTTTCACAACGGACGGAAAAGAGATTTTTTTTGTTCATGTCTTTTGTTTGTGACCAATTTTTTAAGCGACATAATATATATATAAGCGACATAATATATATATATATATATATATATATATATATATATAACTTGACCACTTTAATTTTCTTGTCAAAGTCTTCAGTCCAAATATGGCTGGAATTGGCCAAAGAATTAAAAGTTGCAAATATTTTGTAGCTCCAACGTTACTCTTTATACATAAATAAAAGAAGATTTAAGAATAAAATGATAATCTTTATTTTAAAATTAAATTTATGAAAAAAATTATAAACTCTCAAACAACACAATAGAAGATTTATAAATTTTCTATTCTTTTTCTTTGTATTCAAAATTCATAAATATAATGTAAAGTTTTTTTTTCCTTATCAAATTACTTGAAAAAGTTTTATCTAATCTTCTGAATACACGTGCGCGTATATGTATATATATGACTACCTCTAAAAAAAATTATTTTTCAAAAAGTCAATGTAAATAATTGCCTACACTGACCGAGAAGCCAATCCGTCCCTGTATATGCCTAATCATAGATACATGCATACATCTATCAAATTCAATTTAAACAATACCTGCAAGCAAACAAATTTATAGTAGCAAGTGTATATTTACTAAAAGAATGTAATAAAACCAAAGGAAAAAAAAAGAAAGCAAAGAAATTAAAGTTACACAAAAATAATTAAAAAATTACAAAGTGAGAATCAAGGAATATAATCATCCTCAAGAACTGGTTGTGTTCTAATCCCACTAGCTGAAGGCATTTTACTCCTCCCAACCCAAACTGTATCCAAAGCCTCACTCTTTTCAGCTTGTTTTTCCATACCCTCAATTTTCTTCACCCTAACCATTTTCCAAACCAAAATCCCAACCAAAACCAATACAACCGAACCTCCAACTCCCACTCCAAATACAATCACCCACCATCTCCATTTCCATTTCTCCCCCCTCTCCTCCTCCCATGGAGGAGGCTGCAAAGAAGGAACAACAATCGAAAAATGCCCTTGACCCCGAAATTTACATATATTAGGCACGGTCACGTTGCTAAATTCAATCGTCCCTTTCACATCAAATCTAACACATTTCAATGTTGCATTTTCACTTTCCTTATGTGAAATATTCGGAAATCGGACCAAGATAGGATCTCCATGTAGACTAAGATCAAGCATTGGACTCCGATTCGTGCTTGAATTTGTATCACCATTATAAGTTGTAAGTCCAATAATAGGTGTAACAAATGAATAATTTGGTATATTATAGTAATAAGATGACCAATTGCCTAGATTTTGATAGACTATGTCTAGTCCTTTTACAAATGGCAATGGTATTATCCTTGGTGGGATATGAAACAAGCTAGAATTTCTTCCCCTTACCCAAAAGGTTGCACTTCTTATTCGAACAAATGAAATTTCCATACCGGAATAATTAGAAGGGAGAGAAATATTATATAATGTACCTGTATGTGGCATTTTTACTACTTTTTGTGCATAATCATGAATAAAATCATCTAAAGAATGAGGTTCATGACTATTTTCCAGAGCTGATGTCCATCGGATGAATAATGGCAATAATGATACGTAAAACATCACACAAATGATGTTTTTAGACCCCATGAACATCATTTGGACCTTCCTTTTTCCCATATTCATGTAGAAATCATGTTGAATCGTAAAAATTATCAAATAAAAATTTTATCGAATATTTTGGGACAAATGCACAAAAACTCACATGATGTCTGACCCAAACTTGATTTCTTGATCAATCCCAAAAGATCACAAATTAATCTGTAGAAAAATAAAATGAAATCGAGCTTTAAATAAAGAATTATAGGATCAGGGTTTGTTTTGTTGATATGATCTTCATGAAATGCGTGGAGGTTTGGGAGGAGATATCTCACAACAGCTGGAACTTGCCTGAGATCTTCAATTGGGATGATGAGAGATGAAGAGGGCTGTGTAGTGATGATTGAAATAATGGAACAAATGAAGTACTATTAGTTTGGTTAAGAGAGAGAGCTAGGGAGGCTCTCTTATTAACTGGCACCTCATAATAGGTGGTCTTTTTGAGTGTTTAATTTTTGGGTGTGTTTGACTTTTGTCATGTCCAAAAATAATAAACAAATTAATAACATCCATATATATACCATTGCCATTTGTTAAAAAATTGTTCTAAGAAAAGAGTTATTTTTTGTTGATTTTTATAACACAATATTGTTAAGTTTTTTGTTAATTTAATATATTTTATTATTACGCCATCATTAATAAATTTACAACTTATTTTTTTAAGAGTTGACTTGAAATAAAATATGTTCTTAATATTTACAAATTTTATAAATGAAATCTTAATTTATTTTGAAATAGAGAGACTATCAATTTGTTTAATCAAACTTTCATAGTTGGATTGGTCGGAGAATATATACATACATATATAGATTATACATATTTATTTACGTAGAGGGAGAGGAGAAAGAGAGAGAGGAAATGACAGACGGTGTCAACAAGGTCAAGGGTGGTATAAACACCACCGAAGAGGACGGAAGATGTGAATTATAGAAAAATGCTTTACTTTAGGCAAGTCAGTTGGGATGTCTATATTGATTTTAGTATTTAACTAATGATGGGCATATCTCATTTTATCATTTTAATACCCATTTTCTCCCTTTGCCGTCAACAATAATATTATTTATTACGATATAAAATTGATAAGAATTTATTCAATTTATTTAAATACAATTATGAATATTATAAATTACTTAAAAAATATTACTAGTAATAAGATTTATTATTTTTAAAATTTAAATAAATTATATTAATTTTAAATTTAAAAATATTTTAAATTAAATTTTAGAAAGTCTTTATAATTCGAAATGGACGGGGTATTTGAAAAAATGATTTATATGGCTTAATTATCATTTGTCCTAGGCAAACTTGATATGACTAAATAAAGAGTTTTCTAATTCTGGCAGTCATGCAGTAATATATAATAATTTTTACTATCATTGATGCTTTATAATTAAGGAGCAAATCGGAGCATTTTTGTTTTTCCAATAAAATAAGAGTTAATCAAACAATTAAGTACTTAAGACTCTTTGTTTTCTAAAACGAATACCGGGAGTCTGGGGTTCTATCTCGCCGGCTGCTATACGGTTACGAGACACTTGGTACATGCACGCATAACGTGCGAGTAGTGGTAATAATAAAGTAGTCGGGGTCAACAAGCTTAATTTTTGGAGAGATTACTCGAGCATTTAGCGGAGTGATTGAGGTGAGGTTCATTTTCTTAACTAATGAGTTTGAATAAATATTGAGGTGTGGTATGTGACAAAACTCAACCTATTCTATATTTCTGGATAAGTTTGTTAAGGAATACTTTAATTACTGCGATAATCAATTCTTATATATAAAAGTACATAAAACGACAATTTTAATTGAAAAACTCACCGAGTATAAAAATACGTAAAACGATTATTTTAATTAAAAAATTTACTGAGTCAACCCTTAATTAATTAAGAGTTAACTCGGTTAATTTTTTCTCTCTCATGCTTGGCATGCTTTAATATTTCAACTATTCATCTTCTCAATTACTCTCGAGTTGAGCCAATTTACGTTAAAAATTAAATTAGGTTTGACATGATTTAATAAATCAACTATTTATCATCTCAATTACTCCTTGAGTTTAGCCAATTTACGAAAAAATTAAATTGCATTTGGTGAATCTAACTTAACTCCGTTAGTGGAATGACCCTAAAATTTGGATTCTAAAATCGAAAAGTCTTTTTTTTCCAAACTCTTATTTTTTCAAAAAAAAATTATTCAAAAAAAAAGTCATTAAATCTATAGATACTCTATTTCTTCTCTACTTTTTTTTTTTATTTATTCATCCATAATTACACATGTCCTGATCATCTGTTTTTCCCCTATTCTAGGAGACATCCATATAATTTCCTTTTCTGATTAATTGAACATCACTTATCAATGACAACTGCTTCCTCCATCCCTATTAAAAAAAGGCTTTCCACCAAAGGGTTGTCAAATCAAATTAAGCTCAAATATTTGAGAGCTTGACTCCAAACAAAGTGAGTATTTGCTAAATCAAATTATTAATATTATATATGTATTATGTTAATAAAAAATAATAAATATATATTAATAAAAAATTATTTAATAGTTATGAAAAAAGTTATACAAACTAATTCGTATTTTACACGAATTATTAAACTTGTAATTATAAGGAGTTGCAAAATTTTTATTTATTTTTTAATTTTGAATTTACAATAAGAAAACTTTTCTTTCACCACACGGTAGCTAAGTTGTGTATCGAGTAAACGTTTTTTCATTTATTGGCGTTTAGTTTGTTTTTTTAGAAATTTTAAATGCACTAAATATGGAAAAAAAACGTAAATTTAAAATAATTTTAGTTTTAGAAATTATTTTTTTCCCGGTGTAATTCAATAAAAAATTAATAAATAAACTCAATATTGAGAACAAAAATAATAAATAATTATTTATAAGTAAGAGACAATATTTAACGTTGAAAACTCTTAGGCTATGTTTGTTTATAAAAAATATATTTGAAATTAGACTATTTGTATTAATTTAACACTATTTCGAATTATTTTATCCCATGTGTGGGATTAAATAGTCTTATGAATTTTTTTTTTAATAATTTCTAAGACTATTTATGTGGAATTATATAATCTCATAAAAAATTTGGGATTAATAGTCCCCCTCATGTTAAGCTATTAAATCATTTTATGTGACTAATAGTCCAACAGTAAGAGATCCCTCATCAAAAAATTAAATAGTGCAAAATAGTATTAAATTAAGATAAATAGTTTAATCCTAAGTATATTTTTTGTAAATAAACATAATTTTAAAAAAAAAATCATGGATTAAACTCCGAATATCCATTATATCAACAATAATAAGTTTATAATATTTTTTTTAAATTTTACGCTTTAAAATATGAGATTACATAATAAACTTAGAAAATACAAATTTACCTTTAATTATGCTAAAAAACCTATAACAACCCAAAATATCCCAAAACATTAATAAAGTCTTATAATTTTCAATTAAAAATAGACGGTGACAAAAATTCACGAATAACAAATTATAATTATCTTAATTTATTCTTTCGAGACCTTGTTACCAAACTCCTCATAAATAATAAGAATAGCTAATAGTCTTACTTATAATATTTTTCATAATCTACTTCTACTGTGAATTGAAAATAACTTCAGGCTCACCCCATATTCTTAGCTAACAGATTATTCTTGTTATTAGATTAATAATTATATTTATTTGTCTTGTCATCAATTTAGCAAGTAATTTTTTTTTCATACGCGAGACTCATACTTAATATTAAATTAATTTAAAAATCTTATTCATTTAATAATAATTTATTTTAAATTCAACTCATTTTAATTACAAATAACATGTTGAACTGATTAGACCCACTATATTAAAAATGATCCAATACAATATAATTTTCAAATTTATGATGATAATATGTTTTATTGCTATAATTTTTTTTATTTATAGATTTATAACAATAAAACATATCGTTGTTGCCGTAAATTTTAAACCTTTCGTCACATATCTCAATATAAAAAAATAAAAAAATTTGGTAATATATATCTAAGCCCCTAAAACTGACTCAGTTCATATCGCACTAAAAAGTTATTATCTGATATCTACACTTGGAACGTGGATTGTGAAGATAGGGAGTCATCCAATCAGAAAGCATTGCTCACCACGTGTCACTCGGTCGAATCATTAGTGGTTCCCCAACAGAAAAAAGTAGAGAAATATTGTGGATAGGACAACAAGAGAGAGGAAGACCAAAAAATATGTAACAGAAGAAGGCTGCATATACAAAAAATTCAAAAAAAAAAAAACTAAGCCCAACGGATAGATAGGGATTCTCGACATGGCAACGGCGTTTGCGGTGGCAGCTTCCACTTCCATGGCGACCACCACCGTGTTGATTCCTCGCCTACCAACCCACTGCTCTGCTTTATCAAAACTCCCACCACGCTTCTCCACCTCACCATTTCCAACGTCCATGAAAAAGATTTCAGGTAGATTAATGGTAGTTCTTTTCTTCTCTGGGGCATTTCGTCAAACACTTTCCTAAAATTGTATACTTAAAAATGTGATCTTTTTATTCCTTTTATGCTTAGGTTTATTTATTTGAGCTATAGTTTGGATTATTAGCTCAATTTCTTGATTTGGTTATTGATTGATTTTAGCTGTAATTCAGACTCTTAGCAAAATTTCTTGATTTGGGTAGTGTTTAATTTGAGCTGTGATTCAGACTCTTAGCAAAATTTATTGATTTGTGTAGTGATTGATTTTGAGCTTTAATTTACACATGTAACTAAATGTATTGCTGGTGTATGTTACACATGGAGGTATATATTTGCTTAATGATATGTGACTTAACAAAAAAAACAAAGAAAAGCATTGTGGAGTATATTGTAGATTATAAGAGTTAGAAGCTACCAGGGAGCTCTAAAATGATAGCAACTAATAGATTCCACCATTTCAATGATAATGACAGAAAAGAGAAATAACTCGAGAAAGAAGCTGAATTAATTTTGTATATTCAACGTATGGGTTATTACATTGACTCTTAGTATTTATACTAATACAATTCAGTTATATGAGCTAGACTACCCTGCTTATCATCCACATCATGCTGCTGCTTATCTTGCTTCTGTGTATACTTGGTTGCTGTTAGTGAGAGTGCATTTGATATTTTGCTCCTCAGCACTATGACTGGTGTTGCATCCTTTGATACTGCTCCCACATGGATAGCACGTGCAATTCCATTTGCTATACCACTGACGCCACTTGTTGTACCAGCTGCGTCACTAACGCCACTTGTTGTACCAGCTGCGTTTGCTGCACCACTAACTTCAATTGGTTCACTGATCACCTTGTTCACTCTATTACTCTCCCCACAAGTTGGAGGAGCACAAGGATTGTGCAACCCCAACTTGGATGCTAAAAACCAATGAGGTACCTTGCCTAAAGCTTTAGTAAGAAGATCAACTAGTTGATCCTTACTAGTAATTTTGACAGGAGAAATGATCTCATCCTGCACTTTTTCCCTTACAAAATGACAATCAATCTCTATATGTTTTGTCCTAGCATGATAAACTGGATTTGCAGCTATATCTATTGCTGCTTTATTGTCACAATAGATAAGAGTAGGACCAGTAAATTGTGACGCCCCCAAATCTGGGCCCACACAGCCCAAACTTGAGTCGTCAAAATACTACAACAAAATTATTACAACAAAGCACAACGTACAACAATACAGTGTATAATAATACACAACTAAGTCTTCACTATTATTGCCACACTATTTTACAAAACGTGAAGACTATGATAACTATTCCTCGGACCCTCACTCCATTCCCCGGCTAGACCCTGTTATGTTTTCATCTCCTGTTGAAAAACAATGGAACAAAAGAAAGGGTGAGCTCAAATAGCCCAGTAAAGAATATCATGACTAAGATAATGACGAATAAATTACCATTAGTCTTCAACAGTTGAGTTCTTGATAGAATACAATAGACTACAAGGTTTATATCAAAAACTGCAGTTAAATTCTTAAACAACGTTCAGATCAATAATAGCAGCGGAATGAGTAATCTATTAGAAGAATAATGCAGACTATAATGTCCACTCGGTTCTCTTTTTAGGAAAAACATCATCAACTTTTATCATCTGAAATATCATTAGTCAAGATAATACAAATTCACAGTTCCTGATCATAATCATGCACATCAACAGTTCATCTTTGTACTACGGGCCAAAGATATTCAATATAGCACAAACGGTCATGATTATACCAGATTCAGCCTTTGGTCATAATCATACCAAACAACAGTTCATCTTTGCACTACGGGCCAAAGAGAACATTCACCACGTGCCATAAAAGACACCGAACAGATGTATCGCCTTTAACCTATTATATCGCCTTTAACATATCATCTGTTCAACAAATATATCACATCTGTGCCCCCGGCCACAGATATTCACAACAACTTGATTTTTGGATGATTAGAATGATGTAAATGATGAACAGAAGAAATAGGATAACAATAAGTATCGGAAGTTTACTTTGTACAGATTCAAATAATGTCCAAATTGTCAACATGATGTGGAGTGAAATTCAAGATCCACAGTTCAGAATAACGGTTACAATTCAATAGAAAGGTTCACGTAAATAGGAAGGTTCAGTTGAAATAATGAAGTTCAACTATTATGGAACATATAATATTTTCAGGAATTATAGAAGCAATAGTTCCATAATAAATTTCGATTTAGGAGTATGAAAGAAAATAATATCCCTTACCGTAGCAGGTTTGATTAACAAAAGGTGAAGGAAATTAATACAAAGGGTTATTCACCAACAGGCGGCAATCCGCTCCGTAAGGTTATTCCCACAATTTAATAGAATTTGAGTACAAAGAGTTATTCACCAAACAGGCGGCAATCCGCTCCGTAAGGTTATTCTCAGAGATTAATAATGAATAAATACGAAAGGTTATTCACCAACAGGCGGCAATCCGCTCCGTAAGGTTATTCCCACAATTTAATACATGGAAATAAAAGGCACGTCTTATGAGTAAGGAAGAAACAATATTATTATCGAGAATCAAATAATGATAATCCCTTACCATAGTACGTTTGAATAATGGAAGATGAAAAAGATGGTATCCCTTACCGTAACACGTGACTGGATATTGATTTAAATGAGGTTGATTAACTTGAACAGTACACGTATACTTATAGATCTTCACAAATACTCAAGATGACTTAAGCACACTTAGAGAGAACTTTCACAAGAAGTATTTAGAGAGAGAAAGAAAGAACAAGTAAGGAAGTTTATGAAAAATCCTTAAGTTAAGGCTTCTATTTATAGCCAAAAATCTTATCATTCATTTAATCTAAACCATTCATTTAAATATCATCTTTTAATCTACACCATCCATTTCAAATATTATATTATCTTTAATCTACACCATTCATTTCATATCACCTAATAATCACCTAACTTTATATTATAAACAAATCAATTTAATTATTCAACAATAATTCACACTTTAATCTACACCATTCATTTCATATCACCTAATAATCACCTAACTTTATATTATAAACAAATCAATTCAATTATTCAACAATAATTCACACTTTAATCTACACCATTCATTTCATATCACCTAATAATCACCTAACTTTATATTATAAACAAATAACTTTATCAATTCAATTATTATGACTAATTGTTATAAATACAGTATAGTTAGCTCTTAGATATCAAGTCAATAAATTAATGAAATACAACTGTTTAAATAACATCATAATAGAGATAACAATAATGTAAAATAAAGCATACGTTACTGTGTAATGACAATTATTGATTCAATAATGTGAATTACTGTGCATATGTTACTGTGACAATTATTAGGTTCAATAATTTTAAAAACAGTGCAACAACAATTATTGACTCAATGATATAAAATACAGTGTAATGACAATTATTAAATCAATAATGCAAAATACTGTGTAACAACAATTATTGAATTGATAATATAAAATATTATGCAGTGACAATTATCGATGAAATGATGCGTAACAGTTACGGTGTCAATTATCAGACCAAAAATATGAGACACTATGCAATACCGTGTGTTACTGTAGAGTACCGAGTGCTACAGAAAATACCAATAACTACCGTATGCTACTATTCTTTTATCACCGGTATTTTAACAGTTCCGTTGACTATTTTTATTTAAAAATGTTATTTCTGTCGTTTTCTATATCCGACAAATATTCCGTTGTGGGGTCCACCAATAATTTGTTATTTCGGCGCCGTCGGACCAAACGAATATTCCCCGACCAAACGAATATTCCCCGACAAAGCGAATATTGTCCGACAAAATAAAATTTGCACATAACATCCTTAACTTTTAACTTTATCGATTTAACCACTTACTGTTTAAAAAAAAAATATCTATATGAAGAAAAATTAAATTTTGTATTTCATAAAATTCGGGGTCTTACAACCTCCCCTCCTTATGAAATTTCGTCCCCGAAATTGACGTACCTGACATATCGAAGAGGTAAGGATACTTAGATTTCATCTCAGATTTTAGCTCCCAGGTCATTTCCTCAGTATCTTGGTTCCTCCATAAAACCTTAACTTGAGGTATAACCTTTGAGCGTAGGATCTGCTCCTTCTTATCCAGGATCTTAACAGGTACCTCCTCGTATGTTAAATCCTCTGCTATAACGTCTGGTTCTAACTCAATGACGTGGTTTGGGTCCTTCACATATTTACGTAACATAGATATGTGAAAAACGTTATGGATGCGAGACATACTTGGTGGTAGGGCTAGTCTGTAGGCTACGGTTCCTATTCGATCGAGGATTTCAAATGGGCCAATAAATCGAGGGTTAAGCTTTCCTCTCTTTCCGAATCTCGTAACCCCTTTCCATGGAGAAACACGTAAGAATACATGATCTCCGACGTTGAAACTTTCGTCTCTCCGATGAAGATCAGCATAACTCTTTTGTCGTTCTTGTGCGGTCTGTATTCGTTGTCGGATCATTTGGATCTTTTCGGTCGTCAAGCGTACCAACTCGGGTCCCAACAATTTTGCTTCTCCTACCTCATTCCAACATATTGGAGAGCGACACTTCCTTCCATACAATGCCTCGAATGGAGCCATGCCTATGCTTGCTTGGTAATTGTTGTTGTAAGAAAATTCCACCAACGGCAAGTACTTATCCCAACTTCCTTTGAAGTCTAATACACAAAGTCTCAAAAGATCTTCGAGGGTCTGGATCGTCCTTTCCGATTGTCCGTCCGTTTGAGGATGGTATGCAGAACTAAAACGTAGTTCAGTGCCCATAGCTTTTTGTAGACTGATCCAAAAGCGTGAAGTGAATCTAGGATCCCGATCAGAAACTATGGAAACTGGCATGCCATGCAATCTCACGATCTCATTTATGTACATACCGGCAAGACGTTCAAGTGAAAAGTTTTCTCGTATAGGCAAGAAATGAGCGGATTTGGTCAATCTATCTACGATGACCCAAATTGCATCTAAGCCTTGAGAAACTTTGGGAAGACCCGTCACGAAATCCATATTGATGTGTTCCCACTTCCATTCGGGAACCTCAAGTGGTTGTAAAGGACCCTTAGGTACTTGATGCTCTGCCTTGACACGTTGACAAGTTAAGCACCTTGAGATAAACTCTGCAATCTCCCTTTTCATATTGTTCCACCAAAATGTATGTCGAAGATCTCGATACATCTTGGTACCTCCTGGGTGGATTGCAAATGGCGTGTTGTGTGCCTCCATCATGATTTTATGCTTTAATTCAGGATCGTTAGGAACACAGAGTCGAGAGTTGACTCGAAGTATTCCTTTCTCGTCGATTCTTGCTTCGGGAATGGTACCTTCTTGTACTTTCTTTATCATGTTTATCAGTTCCGGATCGGTAGCTTGAGCAGCTTTAATTTTATCGATTAAAGCTGGTTCTACTCGCACGTGAGCAATCTTCGAGTGGGTCCCTGGTGTCTTTAGTTGTATCTCCATCTTTTGCAAGTCGTACAAAAAACACTTTTGTGTTGTCAGCAGTGCACTTGTACTCGCATAAGATCTTCTGCTCAAAGCGTCAGCTACAACGTTTGCCTTTCCCGGGTGATACTGGATTGTGTGGTCGTAATCCTTCAACAGCTCAAGCCAACGTCGTTGTCGCATGTTTAGTTCCTTCTGGGTGAAGAAATACTTGAGACTTTTATGATCCGTATAGATATCCACTTTTTCTCCGTACAAGTAGTGTCTCCAGATCTTCAACGCGAAAACGACTGCTGCCAACTCTAGATCATGAGTAGGATAATTTTTCTCATAATCTTTGAGTTGTCGAGAGGCGTAGGCTATAACATTTCCATGTTGCATAAGGACACAGCCTAGACCTTTGCCAGAAGCATCGCTGTAGATAACAAATTCTCCTGATCCTGATGGTATGGTCAGAACAGGAGCTGAAACCAGTCTCTTCTTGAGTTCTTGGAAACTTTTCTCGCATTCCTCGCTCCATATGAATTTTGTGTTTTTCCGAGTAAGCTGCGTTAATGGAGTGGCGATTCGAGAAAATCCTTCTACGAATCTCCGATAATAACCAGCTAGACCCAGAAAACTTCGGACTTCGGTTACTGTTTTGGGTTGTTCCCAATTTAGTACCGTTTCAATCTTCGCAGGATCGACTGATATTCCTTGACTAGAAATCACATGCCCAAGAAACGCGACCTCCTCAAGCCAGAACTCACATTTCTTCAACTTGACATATAATTT
Source organism: Hedera helix (assembly GCA_947179155.2). Classification (NCBI taxonomy): domain Eukaryota; kingdom Viridiplantae; phylum Streptophyta; class Magnoliopsida; order Apiales; family Araliaceae; genus Hedera; species Hedera helix. The sequence goes on along the minus strand of OX359284.1, from coordinate 42,373,058 downwards.
GTTTTCACGGAGCTTTTGTAGTATCAATCTCAGGTGTTGTTCATGATCCTCGCGACTCTTGGAGTATATGAGGATGTCATCAATAAAGACAACCACAAAATGATCCAAATGTTCCTTGAATATCCGGTTCATCATGTCCATGAAAGCTGCAGGAGCATTAGTTAGTCCAAAAGACATGACTAAGAACTCATAATGCCCATAACGAGTTCTGAAAGCAGTCTTTGGAATGTCCTCAACTTTAACCTTTAACTGATGATATCCAGAACGGAGATCAATCTTTGAGAAATGTTGAGCGCCTTGCAATTGATCAAACATGTCATCAATCCGAGGTAACGGGTACCTGTTCTTGATGGTGACATGGTTCAATTCTCGGTAGTCAATGCACAATCTCATACTCCCGTCTTTCTTCTTCACAAATAGAACAGGAGCACCCCAAGGTGATGCACTCGGACGAATGAAACCGGTATCCAACAATTCCTGTAGTTGGACTTTTAACTCTTGAAGTTCAATGGGAGCCATTCGGTAGGGAGCTTTGGAAATGGGCTTGGTACCGGGTTCAAGATCAATATAAAAATCAATTTCACGATTTGGGGGTAAGCCAGGAAATTCTTCAGGAAAAACGTCAGGAAACTCATTAACAATGGGAATATCATTCAAGTTTGACGTATTTTTGTTCAAATCAGTGACATGAGCTAAAAAGGCTTGACATCCGTTTTTCAATAAACGAATGGCTTTATGGCTAGAAATAACAGTTATAGATTTCAATGGTTTAGTTGCTTGAATTTGCATGACAGGTTGATTAGGAATATGAAAACTAATAATCTTATGAAAACAATCAATTTTAGCATGATGGGTAGTCAACCAATCAATTCCTAAAATCACATCAAATTCACGCATCTCCAAAGAAATAAGGTCAACAGATAATGTGAGGTTGTTGATTTGAACTAGGCAAGATTTATAGACAGTAGATGTAATGGTCATTTCTCCTAATGGGGTTTCAACTGATAAGTCAAAGTCCAAGTTTTCAGGAGTTAAGTTTAAACGCTGAGCACATGCAGGTGAGATAAAAGAATGGGTAGAGCCAGTATCTAACAAAGCGTAGACTTCACGAGAATTTATGAATAGCTTACCGGTTATCACCTCGTTCGAGTTTCGCGCCATTTGGGATGTCACAACAAAAGCTCTCCCTTGAACTACAGATTTTCCTTTATCCGCGCTAGCTTTTGGTATCATCATTGCAGCTGGACTTGATTTTGTGGCAGGACAAAACCGCGCAAGATGACCCTCTTTCCCACAACTGTAGCACTTTTTAGACTGCAGAGTACAGTTTGGGCTGATGTGACCTTCCTGACCACACCTATAGCATCCCACTGGTGGTCGATCTTCTCCCCTTGAAACTGGGGTCGGTGCTGGTGTTGGTACTGGTGCTGGTGCCCTTCCATAATTATTATGGAATCTCTTTCTTTTGAAATTGTTCCCACTAGATTCTCCTCTTCTGTTATTTGGTGTGGAATTACCACCGAAGTGTTGGTTACCTCCTCGATGGTTTTCGTTCCTGTGGTTGTTGTCACTCCTTTCTCTATGCTGATCATTAACTCTTGGCTGCAATGTTTCATCTGTTTGCTCCACCCTTTGAGCCCTATCTACAACATCTGAATAAAAACTGAATTTATGAGAACTAAGTTGTTGACGAATTTTGAGTCTCAAACCTCTCAGGAACATTCGACTCATTCGTGCTTCGTCATCTACTAGATGAGTCGCAAAACGAGACAGTTCAGCAAACTTAGCTTCATATTGAGAAACTGTCATGTTTCCCTGCTCCAGCTTAATGAATTCCACTTCCTTCATATGGCGGATGCTTTCTGGGAAGTACTTCTCGTTAAACAGTTCTTCGAATTCTGTCCAAGACATTTCGAGTGCTGAAGGTTGGATACGTTTTACCGCTTTCCATCAATGGGCCGCCTCACCTCGTAACATAAAAGTGGCAAATGACACCTTCTGATCATCAGCGCATTGTAAGACATCAAGTATTTTTGTCGTCTGCTTCAGCCATGCCTCCGCTTTGAGTGGGTCAGGCTTCCCGTGGAATTCAGGTGGTCCTAATTCTTTAAATTGCTTAACAGTGACCATCCTCAAATTGCCAGCGTTTCTACCGTTATTATTGACTGGATTTCCTCTTCCTTGATTCTGTATGAACTGCATGAAATTCCTAAAGAATCCATCGTTCATCATGTTATCAGGAACATTATTTCCTGAGTTGGCAGGAGGATTGTTTGGGGCCTCTTGATTCTCGGCTACATTTGCTTCGGGTATTCCATAGTTAACCTCTTGATTTTCAGATGCCATACCTAACTGTGGTCACAAAATAAATGTTAGTTCAAATAAACTGACTCATCACTTCATGTTCCTACATTCAAATCGACTCATTAGATAATAAAATCTATTTTAGGTAGGACACACTAGTGACTGATTCTATTCGTCTCTCCCCTCCTAGTTCTACCCCAGATCGCCATTAAAGACCATATCCCTAAGCTCTGATGCCAACTGTGACGCCCCCAAATCTGGGCCCACACAGCCCAAACTTGAGTCGTCAAAATACTACAACAAAATTATTACAACAAAGCACAACGTACAACAATACAGTGTATAATAATACACAACTAAGTCTTCACTATTATTGCCACACTATTTTACAAAACGTGAAGACTATGATAACTATTCCCCGGACCCTCACTCCATTCCCCGGCTAGACCCTGTTATGTTTTCATCTCCTGTTGAAAAACAATGGAACAAAAGAAAGGGTGAGCTCAAATAGCCCAGTAAAGAATATCATGACTAAGATAATGACGAATAAATTATCATTAGTCTTCAACAGTTGAGTTCTTGATAGAATACAATAGACTACAAGGTTTATATCAAAAACTGCAGTTAAATTCTTAAACAACGTTCAGATCAATAATAGCAGCGGAATGAGTAATCTATTAGAAGAATAATGCAGACTATAATGTCCACTCGGTTCTCTTTTTAGGAAAAACATCATCAACTTTTATCATCTGAAATATCATTAGTCAAGATAATACAAATTCACAGTTCCTGATCATAATCATGCACATCAACAGTTCATCTTTGTACTACGGGCCAAAGATATTCAATATAGCACAAACGGTCATGATTATACCAGATTCAGCCTTTGGTCATAATCATACCAAACAACAGTTCATCTTTGCACTACGGGCCAAAGAGAACATTCACCACGTGCCATAAAAGACACCGAACAGATGTATCGCCTTTAACCTATTATATCGCCTTTAACATATCATCTGTTCAACAAATATATCACATCTGTGCCCCCGGCCACAGATATTCACAACAACTTGATTTTTGGATGATTAGAATGATGTAAATGATGAACAGAAGAAATAGGATAACAATAAGTATCGGAAGTTTACTTTGTACAGATTCAAATAATGTCCAAATTGTCAACATGATGTGGAGTGAAATTCAAGATCCACAGTTCAGAATAACGGTTACAATTCAATAGAAAGGTTCACGTAAATAGGAAGGTTCAGTTGAAATAATGAAGTTCAACTATTATGGAACATATAATATTTTCAGGAATTATAGAAGCAATAGTTCCATAATAAATTTCGATTTAGGAGTATGAAAGAAAATAATATCCCTTACCGTAGCAGGTTTGATTAACAAAAGGTGAAGGAAATTAATACAAAGGGTTATTCACCAACAGGCGGCAATCCGCTCCGTAAGGTTATTCCCACAATTTAATAGAATTTGAGTACAAAGAGTTATTCACCAAACAGGCGGCAATCCGCTCCGTAAGGTTATTCTCAGAGATTAATAATGAATAAATACGAAAGGTTATTCACCAACAGGCGGCAATCCGCTCCGTAAGGTTATTCCCACAATTTAATACATGGAAATAAAAGGCACGTCTTATGAGTAAGGAAGAAACAATATTATTATCGAGAATCAAATAATGATAATCCCTTACCATAGTACGTTTGAATAATGGAAGATGAAAAAGATGGTATCCCTTACCGTAACACGTGACTGGATATTGATTTAAATGAGGTTGATTAACTTGAACAGTACACGTATACTTATAGATCTTCACAAATACTCAAGATGACTTAAGCACACTTAGAGAGAACTTTCACAAGAAGTATTTAGAGAGAGAAAGAAAGAACAAGTAAGGAAGTTTATGAAAAATCCTTAAGTTAAGGCTTCTATTTATAGCCAAAAATCTTATCATTCATTTAATCTAAACCATTCATTTAAATATCATCTTTTAATCTACACCATCCATTTCAAATATTATATTATCTTTAATCTACACCATTCATTTCATATCACCTAATAATCACCTAACTTTATATTATAAACAAATCAATTTAATTATTCAACAATAATTCACACTTTAATCTACACCATTCATTTCATATCACCTAATAATCACCTAACTTTATATTATAAACAAATCAATTCAATTATTCAACAATAATTCACACTTTAATCTACACCATTCATTTCATATCACCTAATAATCACCTAACTTTATATTATAAACAAATAACTTTATCAATTCAATTATTATGACTAATTGTTATAAATACAGTATAGTTAGCTCTTAGATATCAAGTCAATAAATTAATGAAATACAACTGTTTAAATAACATCATAATAGAGATAACAATAATGTAAAATAAAGCATACGTTACTGTGTAATGACAATTATTGATTCAATAATGTGAATTACTGTGCATATGTTACTGTGACAATTATTAGGTTCAATAATTTTAAAAACAGTGCAACAACAATTATTGACTCAATGATATAAAATACAGTGTAATGACAATTATTAAATCAATAATGCAAAATACTGTGTAACAACAATTATTGAATTGATAATATAAAATATTATGCAGTGACAATTATCGATGAAATGATGCGTAACAGTTACGGTGTCAATTATCAGACCAAAAATATGAGACACTATGCAATACCGTGTGTTACTGTAGAGTACCGAGTGCTACAGAAAATACCAATAACTACCGTATGCTACTATTCTTTTATCACCGGTATTTTAACAGTTCCGTTGACTATTTTTATTTAAAAAGGTTATTTCTGTCGTTTTCTATATCCGACAAATATTCCGTTGTGGGGTCCACCAATAATTTGTTATTTCGGCGCCGTCGGACCAAACGAATATTCCCCGACCAAACGAATATTCCCCGACAAAGCGAATATTGTCCGACAAAATAAAATTTGCACATAACATCCTTAACTTTTAACTTTATCGATTTAACCACTTACTGTTTAAAAAAAAAATATCTATATGAAGAAAAATTAAATTTTGTATTTCATAAAATTCGGGGTCTTACAACAATGAAACTTGAAAATCTTGTAAGAGGCTACGTAACCATAAAACCTCACAAGTGGTGGTTGCAAGAGCTCTGTACTCTGCCTCGGCAGTGCTCCTAGAAGTCACAGATTGCTTTTTAGATTGCCAAGAAATAATTGAAGACCCCAAGAGTAAACAAAAACCTGTAATTGATCTTCTAGATGTAGGACAACTACCCCAATCACTATCACAATATCCAGTCAAAACCAGATTATTGCTAGAAGAATAGAACAAACCTTGACCTGCTGTACATTTAAGATACCTCATTACTCTGACAGCTGCAACAAGATGTTTTTCTCTTGGATGTTGCATAAATTGACTCAATAGCTGAACTGAATAACTAATGTCAGGTCTAGATAAAGTAAGATACAATAACTTGCCAACCCAACTTCTGTATATAGAAGGATTTGAAAGCAATGCACCAGAATCAGCATTGTTATGAAGTTTAGTATGTTGATCTAATGGAATGGTTAAAGGTTTAGCATCCAATAAACCAGCTGAATCCAGTAAATCAAGAATGAATTTTCTTTGACTGAGAAATACACCATGCTTATCTCTAACAACTTCAAAACCCAAGTAATACTTGATTTCACCCAAATCTTTAATACCAAATTTTGTATCAAGCAAATGCTTCAAAACTGTAACTTGATTGAAATCATCACCTGTAACCAGAATATCATCTACATACACAACTACAGCTGTAAACAAATTCCCATTCTTGAGTGTAAAAAGGGAATAATCTGCTAAAGACTGTGTATAACCAGCTTTCAACAAGCTGTCAGTGAGCTTAGCAAACCATTGCCTAGAAGCTTGCTTAAGACCATAAAGAGATTTCTGCAGTTTACATACCAGATGAGAAGAATGAGCTGGTACAATATAACCCTGAGGAAGATCCATGTAAATTTCTTCTAACAAATCTCCATGTAAGAAAGCATTGTTCACATCCATTTGATGTATCTGCCAATTCCTTGCGGCTGCTATTGCTAAAAGAACTTTAACTGTGACCATTTTGGCCACTGGTGCAAAGGTATCATGGTAATTTTCACCTTCTGCCTGAGTATAACCCTTGGCAACAAGTCTTGCCTTGTATCTTTCAATTTCTCCATTTGCAAGGTATTTTATCTTATACACCCGTTTGCATCCAACTGTGGTCTTGTCTTTGGGGAGTTCAACTAACTGCCATGTGTTATTAACCTCCAAAGCACTAAGCTCTTTATTCATAGCTGCTATCCAATTAGGAACCTTAGCAGCTTGAGCAAAATATACTGGTTCTTTCATAAGTGATAGATTTGCTATGAATCTTTGATGAGAAATAGGAAATGAAGAATAAGAGAGATAATTTGTAAGAGCAAATTTAGAAGACTGAGATGTATAAAAGTCTGCACAAGGAAATGTTGAACAAGGAACAGTTGAGAACAAGCTAGTTGGCTTATCAGAAACATCATAGTCTCTCCACCACTGTGGTCTTGTTTTAGTTCTAGTAGAAGCTCTAATAGGAACATTAGAATTGTTAGCAGATGAAACATCATTGAGAGAATTAGAAGGTTCAACAGTATTCTGTGAAGAATCCTGAGAAAACTGTTCAGGACTATCAGAAACAACAAATGTGTTATCAACAGAAGATCTAGTACATGGATTAACACTTGACGTGTTCTGATTTGATGTTTGATCTGTAAAGGTGTCAACCCAAGGTAAAATGGTATGTGAAACATTCTCAGAATTAGTATTGGATTGAGAGATAAGAAAAGGAAAATCAGTTTCATGAAATTTAACATGTCAGGTCACAAATATTTTCTTAGTGTTGAGATCAAGTATCTTGTATCCTTTTTGGCCTCTAGGATAACCTATAAACACTCCCCTCACTGCTCTAGGAGCAAATTTATCTGTTGAATGTATGGAAGCAAAAGCCAAACAACCAAAGACTTTTAAAGTATCATACTTGGGAGGACATCCAAAAAGCATTTCATGAGGACTTTTGTACTTGAGAACAGGAGTAGGTAGTTTGTTAATGATAAAAGTGGCTGCAAGAACACACTCCCCCCAATACTGTATAGGTAACCCAGATTGAAATCTCAGACTCCTTGCCATCTCAAGTAGATGTCTATGTTTTCTTTCCACCCTAGCATTTTGTTGTGGTGTATAAACACATGAACTTTGATGTAAAATTCCTTGAGAAGAAAGAAACGAAGTGATGTCTTTATTAAAGAACTCAGACCCATTATCAATTCTGAACATTTTAATAGGTTTATCAAATTGAGTTTCGACATAAGCCATAAAATCTAAAAGAACATGAAAAACATGTTGTTTGGTTGGTATAAGAAAAGTCCAAGTAGCCCTAGAATGATCATCAACCACAGTTAAAAAATATTTGCAACCATTTTGAGTAGATGTAGCATAAGGTCCCCACAAATCAATGTGTATGAGATCAAAATTGCAAGAAGCATAACTAGTACCTTGATTAAAAGGTAATTTGCACTGTTTTGCAATGGGACAAATAGGACAAGGTTTATTACAAGAATGATCAATGTCTGATGCAACAACATCAATTTTATGCAAGATAGACGAAGAAGCATGCCCTAGTCTCAAATGCCACAGGACACTCATTCTAGATTTAGAAACTGAATTGACATAACTGGAACTAAAACTTGAACCAAAAGTGGATGAACTAAGTTGTAAATGATATAATCCTTCAAGCTCTTTACCAACTGCCAAGACTTTCTTCTGATTCTGGTCCTGAAATATACATTTGTCAGGATAAAATAAAACTGAACAATGTGAATCTCTGGTTAGTGTACTAATGGATAAGAGATTGTATTTGAAGGTAGGCACAAACAACACATTGTACAATGTCAGATTGGGACTTAATTTCACAGAACCAACTTGATTTATCTTCACTGTGTTGCCTGTGGGCAAAGTAATATGTAAAGGATAATCCAAATGAGAAATATCATGCATAACTTTTGAATTGTTACACATGTGATCTGTAGCTCCTGTGTCAATGATCCAGGTTTGAGAAAACAAATGAGATAAGGAAGAAAACATTGAGGCAGTACCTACCATGTGAAGATGATCTTCTGGAGATTTTACACTTTTATTTGCTAGCATCTGTTGCATCATTTTATTGACCTGAGACAATTGTGATTGCAACATTTCCATCTGTATGGAATCATCATGTAGTGCAGTATTCAGAACATTAGCATTCAAGGCATTAGTATCAACACATGTCTGCATTGCCTTTGGAATTGTTCTAAAATTATAATTGGTAGTTGGGAACTTCCCTTTCTTCTTGCCTTTCCTTGATGGATACCCATTCAATTTGAAACAAGTATCTCTTGTGTGATTTTCTCCATTACAATAAGAACACTTCAGAAGCTGTTTAGAAACTGAACATTGAGTATTAGAAGTAACAGCAGTGTTTGGAATCTGTCCTTGATGATGAGTGGTACCATACTGTGAATATGCAGAATTTGTAAATTCCTTGTATTGAGACTGAATAGCAGTAGGAGACTTCATATTCTTGCCTGTGGCAGCAAAACTTGCACCATCTAAATGATTAGGTAAATAACCTTGCCTTTGTTTCTCGTCCTGCTTAATCAAAGAAAAAGCCTGCACTACAGATGGTAATGGATCCATCATTAAAATCTGTCCCCTCGCTGTGGCATAACTGTCATGAAGGCCCATGAGGAACTGTATAAGTTTCTTCCTCTGCTCTCTTTCTTCTTGGATCTTATGCGCACCACAAACACAATTCGCAATTGGTTCTAAAACCCCATATTCATCCCATAAATTCTTAAGTCTATGAAAGTAAATCTCCCCAGACCTATTTCCCTGCTCAAGTGAATGTATGTCTCTTGATATTTCATAAATTCTGTGACCACAAACTCCAGAAAACCTCTCATGAAGTTCATTCCATACTTCAACTGCTGAACTAACAAAGTTCATTCCATCACTGATTTCATCAGAGACTGTGTTCAGAATCCAGGTAATTACCATGTCATTTACTCTATCAAATTGAGCTCTTAAAACTGTGTTTTCTGCAGGTTTAAGAAAAGAACCATTAACAAGTACCAACTTGTTTTTAGCAGACAAAGCTATTTGCATAGATCGTTTCCAAGGACCAAAGTTTTCTGTTCCAGTAAGCCTTTTAGCAATTAGAATTAGTCCGGGATGATCATTATTATGCAGATAGAGAGGATGAGCATTCGATTCAATAGACAGTGAATCAAAATCATTATGTTCAGGTTCATCACCTTGATTCTGCGTATTGGATATGGATGGAGCAGGGGAAGTATTCTCTACGACATTAGCATAGCTAGGTTTATGGTAAGGAAGAGCCATTGATGTGAAAAAAATTAAGAAAATCAAGCCAGATCTAGAAAAATTGGTCTGAACGAAATCACAATTTCGAATAAGAACATCAACAACTTGTAAATATACTTTGCCATAAGAACATTAACTAAGATGGGTTTTGTCTATAGTTTTCCTAATATTCATATAGCATGATTTTGTAATATGAAAAACATGAAAAAGTTTAGTCCTTTGGTGATTATAATAATTATGCACTTACAATAAATAAGCGAAAAGAAAAAACAGAACCTGTTTCACTATTCAACAATGATATGATGAACTAAAGCAATTTCTGATAAAAATTATGTCATCACTGCTGAACTAACAACTTTATTTTTTTAGGGGTAAATATGAAACAAATATACATCCTTAATATTTGCAAATTTTACAAATGGGACTCCCCTTTTTTGGAACAGAGGAGAAGGATTTTATGGTAACTTCTTAGATCCTTCATCATTGACTACCTTTAAGATGGGGGTAGTGTAATGTTTGCCAGTATATTCTTTAAAAAAGAGGTCTTTTTTTAAGCTACTTGGGCCATTATAATCTTTAAGTTGAATCCTTGGACCTTACTACGTTCAAATTACATGCTTGCTCGTATTCGTATTCACTAACAAAGGAATTGTTCCTTTGTTTAAGAATTTATTTATTTATTTATTTGTTTATTTTTGCATTTTTAGCTAAGATATAGAATGCAAGCAAAGGCTTTCAGTACTCAGTACCCCTGAGTTTATTATTATTTTTTAATTAAATTATTATTAAATCAGTGTCCAGGAAATCTTCTCAGCACCAGATCAAGGCCTCGTCATCAGAAGAGAGTGCTACTGTTGATGGTGGAGAGATTTTAACAGATCTAAAAGAAAAGGTAACTTGCAACAGCCTGTCAAAGCGATAGCTTGCCATATCTCTTCTGCATATCTTTTTGGTCTGTTTAGAACTTTTTTGGATTTAATAATCAAGTACGCATTTCTTTTCCTTTAATGCTCTTGTGGTTAATAGTGGGATGCAGTTGAAAACAAGTCTACCGTACTTCTCTATGGAGGTGGGGCACTAATCGGGATTTGGTTATCCTCTATAATTGTTGGTGCAATTAACTCAGTCCCTTTGGTAAGTGCTTTAATATAACTAATCTTACTTCTTTTGAGTTTTGTTTAATCAGGTTAAAGATTCACTTTTATAATGATATAATGTGTGTCATGATTAATTTTCTTTTGAAACAATTTGCTATCATTTTCTTTTTATGGACTTCGTTAACCCACTGAATTTTATCCCCATATTTTGATATATATTAGCTTCCGAATATCTTGGAGTTGGTTGGGCTTGGTTATACAGGATGGTTCGTCTACCGATACCTTCTCTTCAAGGTAAACTTTCAGAACTATTAAACAGTTGACATATTTGTAGTAAATATTGGTGACTGTATGCATAATTTTATTTTTTTGGATACAAGTATATAACTCTACACAGAACAATATGGGAAAAGGTTAAGACTCATCCCATAAATGAATTCATTGGCTTGAATATTTATATATGTGAACCCTTGTAGAAATTTGGACTGACATTTATATGGCGTCTTGTGAGTTAATCAGTTTCCAACTGATTGATTATGTATAAATATTCTGCATTCTCAAAAGAAAGGTCTTTCGGTTAAACTGATTTTGCTAGTATATCTTTTTTTAACCAGGGCAGTGTCATATATATTATGAGTCATCTGATTTATCTCAAAGGAAGATCTCAGAAGTTATATTTTGACATTTTACAGTTCTCTCACCATTAGATTTCTGTCTTGTAATGTCTTTTGCAACTAAAAGCATGCAGCTTAAAAATTATGAACGTAGATATTGTATCAGTATTCTGCCTGCAGTTTGTCTTGTTCCGAAATGTGTCGCGAAACTAGCTTATATATCATGATTCTCTTGTTAGTTGCTGATGATTAACATTTTCTTTCTCAGTCAAGTAGAAAAGAACTAGCAGCAGACATTGAATCATTGAAGAAGAAGATTGCAGGACTTGAATAAATGATCAAGATTGGGTACCAAAGTCATCTTACATCACTATCTCCATCGGTTTGAATTGTATTTATGAATTCTTGTAAGAGGCATGTTGTATAGGCTCTTGATGTATTCCTACAACTCTTGTTTTGTGCATCTATTAATAAAGCTTTTGCAATTTGTTCACATAAATGGAAGTGGTTTATTATTGCTCTAACGATTTATGCATGCATTTGAAAAGAGAATCCCTGCGCTTTGGCTTACTTTTAATTAAGACATGAATCCCAACTTATTGTACACTAGTTATACATAAAAGTTCTGAGAAGCTGAAACAATTGAGGTTTGATTCTTAATATGCTTCTGGTCGATAGAGTTAAGGTTTAAAGGTCGAACCAAGTAAATTTTTTTATGTGTTCATGTAATTACTTGCTTTATATAATTTTTTGTTGCATGCTTTATTTTAAACTGTAAGAAATATTCTGAATACTTTGACATATAAATTATCACTAATATTTATTCACGTAATTAGTAGTCATCGTTAAAAATTCGCAATATATATTAATTTTCATATATTAATGCTTTAAAAACTAAGGAATGACCTGGTGAAGTAACATTAGCATTATTTATTAACCATTTCATTATTCACCCACCCACTCCTACTAAATTAAGTATCATTATTGAATTAATTAAAAAATAATTAGAATAAGATGAATGATGGAGTATAATGTAAATAATACTAGTATCAAAAGAAAGATGATTTACCCGTTGATTGTATCTATTGATGAGGAAATCTATAGTATATCAACTAATCTTTCGCCCTTCTCCAGCTCAATCTGTTGTATTTATTGATGAGGAAAGCTCTTTCGGTTAAACTGATGTTATCCGCGTGGCCGAAAGCTGTATTAAGTTTAAGAATAGCACCGCGAGGAAGAGTTGAATATCTTACGTTACGTCTAGATTAAAAAAATAAAAGTGAGAATAGAATAATTCATATGAAATGAAAAAAATTATATTTGGTTACTCTATTCAATAAAATGGATCTTTCTCGTCCTTCTTAAATTTATGAATTTTATTCCTTGAGTAAGGGTATGAAATGATTCATTTTAACTGGAATGGAATGAATCATTCCACTCTCTATTCCATTCCTTTATCGATTCCATTCCTTCAAACGTAGCATTAGTGATGTGCCAACTACTAGTTTGTGGTTTAGACTTTCTGATAACTAGAATTGATTTGGCCTGGATTTCTTGTCATTCACTTCTCACACAATTTATATTTCCTTGTGTTTAGCATCAATAAATTGTAGATGTTTAATGTACTGTTTCTGTTGCCACCGGCTACTACATCTCACATATTGATGAACTGTCTATACAAGTCTCTTATTGATGAACTTTATTTTATCCAATTGCGTTGTTGATTTACAATGTCCGTACCTCTGTTGGTGTTGCACCAGGGCAATCAAGCTAAACTAGCAAGCACAAATTCACAGATTTAAAATCAATTGCAGCCATAAATAATTTTTGTTTCTTTTCCATACTCCTATCTGGATCTCAAACGTGCCAAATCAAAGCAACAAGAAAATCAAGTCCCTCCTCCTGTCTAGCTAAAACAAACCTATCTCCTCCATCAGTTGAGGATAACTTATGACTGCCTCCTTTTTCTTCTAAGAAGACTTGAAAAGAGTCATGGTCTCATTTATGTCGATAACAAGTAAAATTCACACCAAAAAAAAAGGTGGGCATGTAACATTGCATTCATAGAAAGGACAACAGATTAAAAGAGGATGAATTCTATGTTGGTGCCAAGGGTAATAATTAATGAAGAAATGATAAACTTGGATCTACAAATTCTGTGAAAATGACTCCAACGACCCAGGGTATATGCATTACAATTTTTGTACCATCGTTGGCAATTACCAAACGAAAAAGTTCAAAGAAACAACAGAAATAGACCAGCTAAATAACAGAAAGCAGTACTGCATGTAACACTTATATTCTGTTTCCATCTTACATATGCGAACAATAACCCAAAAACAATCAATTTGACATTCACATAAATAGATGCTCACCTACTTAAAACCTTATCCCAATAGCTAACTCTAACTAGAACCACCACTTCGGCAAACTTATACGAAGTAAGCTAACCATAGCTCTATTGGCAGAGATTCTTCGGTGGTGTTGCTCCAAAACCAAAGGTAAACTTTTTTCTCTCTGACTATCAATTTTGACGCCCATCATATTCCTAATTCAAGGATCAATTTCGTACTGCTGTTAACTGATTGTTTGAGTTGCCTTCCAAGTGTATGATAAAATGTCAATGTGAAAGTTAGATTTCCTGGCTATAAATGTAAAGTTGGTGTACTTATTTTTACTTGGAACACCCAATTTGATATGGGTTCTGATACTGTCGTTACAAGTATGATCGGCCTTTGAATATTTTTTCATTTTTTTGGCTTTAGAGGCTTGGTATCTTAAGTTTTAGTAACATCTTGATACACAAGCTCTGAAATGATGTTTGGAAGGTTGGGGATTTTTTTTCCTTTTTTTTTCCTTCCCATTTAAAGGGCCTGTTTGGGAAAAAAGGAAAAAGAACTGATGTATGTTGTATTTGTAATATTCTTTACTTCAGTATTAAAAATTGTTGAACTTAGTCTGTTAATGATATTTTAGTCTTTGCCAAGAATACAATGTTTGTTATTCCTCTGTAAAAGTGAGATTTAGTTAGTGTACTTGTTCAAATGACCTGTTATTTGCAGTTTCCTTCCACTTAATGTGAAGAGCTAAGCAAAATTCAAGTTAAATTGGTTTAGCAGCTAAGAGATAATTTTGTGAAACAATTACACTCCATATTCACAAGAGAGTCACTACTTGGTTATTTGTATGCTTTGCCTAAAAGATTGTAGACATTATGCAAATTGTGGCTGTGCATGGTTGTCAAGAATCTTATAGAAGGAAATTGAAAATATTTATTGAAAAAAAATCATTAAAATTAATGAAATAAAGAAAGTTATTGTTGACTTGTTGCACTCAATGAATGTGATTTTTGACCTTTCATTCACATGAAAAGAAGTCTTATAATAGAGGTTGAGAAAGACCTCAACATGATTGCAGGAATCAACTTGGAGGCCTTTATGATATTATATCTATGTATATTTGCTTAAGGGATGAATTAATTAGTAGTCATTGGCTATTGGCCTTGTTTTGTCAAGAAAGTGACGTTAATTCTCTCTTCTTATGTCCTAAATGCTATTTTAAAAAATTGGTGTTTTAATTTAATTTAATATGACAAATACAAATAGAATTATGATAGTATTGTGGGCATGTTTCTTATGGTGGAACTTTGGGAATCAGGTAGGCCACAAAAGGGATTCATGCAGCATCCATGAGAGCAGGTTGAGGCTTCTTCAATGCAAGGTGGTTGCATTTTTCCTTCTACTCTCTCCCTTTCTCCCTCCCTCCACACATGACTTATCTTTAGCTAAGTTTCCTTGTTTTACTTCTTTTTGCTAGCTTCATTGAATGTGCTCTACTCTAAATTATTTCTAGTCCGTAAGCAATTAATATTCTTCAAATGGGACCCTAAGATAGACTTGTTATTTGATGTGACATGAATTAAGATCTTGATTTTGAAATAGTGAGACCGAGTAATAAAAAACTTAAGCTCAAACATAATATAAATATATATATATATATATATCTGTCATAACTGCAAAGCAAAGTAGAGCAGCATAAAATGGGATAAGAAACACACCATATCATACCAAACACAGAACTGTAGCCACACATTATTTGCTAGTGTTATGCATGTTGTCAGGATTTTGGTAAATCTGGCTAGTGATTAATCCATGATAACTTTAAAAAATTAACAAATGTTGTAATTATAAGATTGTAGTGGAAATTAAAACTTGTAAGATTCCTTATATTTTTTAAAACAAAATATTGTATCTTTAATTTGATTTACTAGGTTGATTTCTTGTAAGATTCATTTATGTTTGGGGTTGTCATTCATTTGTTTATGGTGAGGCTAATCAAGATGCAAACCTCCTAGGTAAACAAACAATGTTTAAGAACTTTTAACTTTAAACATTTAACTCTATTGCAATTAATTTTGACCGATCAAATCCAATTAAATAGTAGCTCTTAAAGAGTAAATCAACTTATCTCATGTTACTCCATTTGATTAGTACAAAAACTATAATTATTGTAAACTGACTAAAAAAGTACTACTAGTAATCATATTCGTTACTTTTAGAATTTAAGTAAATCCATATTAATTTTAAATTTTTTATGTGATGTTGCGTTGTGATGAGCATATTATTTGTATAATTATTTCCTTTAAAAATAGATTTGTGACTCCAATTTTATATTATTTTATTTTAATTGAATTTATTTTGGTGTATAAGTTTTGAGAAATTAAAAAGCCCAATATTTTGATCCAAGTTCAACCCCAAGAAATAAGAATTTCAGGCCCAAGAAGAAAGAGATCACCAGGAAAAGGAAAAGATAAAGTTGAAAAATAAAAAGATAAAAGAAAGGAATTAAAAAGAGAAATGTTGTGGGCCCAAGATAAAGAAGAATAAGTAGGAAAGATAAAGAAGATAAAACATGAAAAAATAAGAGATAAAGGAAAAGAAGGAACGTGTTGGACAAAAAAAGTAAATCATAAAAGGAGAAACTGTATATGAGCTCATGTATTAAATTAGAGTTTATATTTGATCTAATAAATTAAATGAATTAAGATTAAAAAGTCAAAAATAAATAAACAAGATAAAAAATAAATAAATGAGACCTGAGAGGTGTCGTCATGAATCCCGAGACAAAAGGCTTATGGGAAAAACTCATTATTGAGAATCGATTAAGGGATTGGATTAGTGGTTGGAAGAATCGAGTGAAATGAGCATTACCCGGGTAATCAGGGGTATTCTGAGAATTTTTCTATTACTAATGGTATTTATGGAATTTTCCTGGAATCACATGCTTGGCACATGACTCATTTACTAGAAAACTCTATAAATAGCTCATCATCTCATAGAATGAGTGACTTTTTTTGGACTTTGGAGAATGTTGAAGTCACAAAAAGAATTCTCTTTGACTTAAAGGAGTGGGAATATTCTTGGAACTTGTTGACGATTTGGAATTGAGTTTTAACTTTGAGATACTCATGATTATATTTGGACCCTCGAAGTTAAACTCGGATTTTCTCGAAATCTAACATTTGATAGAGGCTCTTTGACACTAGTGATTACGTCGGGACCCTAAGAGTTTTGCATTGTGTTACTAGAGTAATTGCTCACTAGTTCTCATTCCCTCTCCAATCTCCCAATTGATTCTGTATTCTTCGCAGATTTCTCACCTCCTGGATCACGACGAAACCCTAACCCTAGCGAGGTGCGAGATTTCCTCGCCTACATTATTTTGGTGACTCCACTGGGGAGGTGTAAAGTTTGTGAAGAGTAAGCCTACAACTAAAAGTGGAAGAACAACCAATATGATCATATCTTACCATGAGTAACCACTAAATGTTAGAGTTAAAGAGGTTTCACCGATAAAAGTCATCAAAAACAAGACTTGAAAAAATAATTTACTGATTGAAGCGACTAAAGTTAGAAGCCCACAGAAAGTATTTCAACAAGTTTTCTTTACTTTTCAATTTCACAATGTAAAGAAAACTGGGGGCAAGATGTATTCCATAATCCCTACTTTTCGTACTAAGGGAAGTACACTATACCATTCATTGAAATTTATTGAGATTAAGATATTTGCATTAAAATATTTATGCATGATTAAGATTTGAAGGAATTTAAAAATAAAATAAGATAAAAAAAAAAAGGGGGTCAAACCCCCTTAGGCTTCAACTATACAGGCTTCGGTCAAAGAGGGTACATGCCCATGAGGCTTCGGCATTGCAGGGTTTAACATCGTAGGCTTCAATTATCTAGAACTCCAAGAACACCACTCTACTTAAAGTGAGTCCCACCATCAATTGTTGGATGGGATTTTCTACTTATGAAGGCTTGCATCATAGATTATTCATAAGATCTTATACTTTTGCATAGCTTGGTAACGTGTGCATAATTGAATCAAATGGAAGGAATCAGTTCATGTGATAATAAACATATACTATGGCTATTAAAGTAATGAAATGAGGGAAAAGTTCTAAATCGTGTAAACATACATATGTACAGCCAGCATATATTATATACATACTTTTAAAGTTTTAAAGTTTGCATGGCTTACATATGCATATACTTATAATAAAACCTTAAACTTTTGAAAGCTTAAAAGTTTGCATGGCATACATTCCACTATGATATCCCACTAGGATTTGGGTTACATCTCACCAAGGATTCGGCTTAAAAAAAAATAATCCAAGGTTCGAAAATTCCACTAAGGATTCGGATTACTTAGGATTCAGCAAACCTTAGTGATTCTACTATGATTCAGATTATGTCATTAATGATATCAACTATGGGGAATTCATTCACATGGTTATGACTACTTTATGCTTATTACTACTTGATATAATCATAAGGTATTATAACATGCTAAATGTACATATTATCATTTATATATCTCTTTCATATATACGACTCATTTATATATGTGTGATGAATTTTATTATTACTAATAGTAATAACCATTATTATTATTATTAGTATTATTATTTGGGCACAACTCAAAATAAATATGAGAATGAATGATATTTATACTACAATGTAAGTACCGAAAGGAAATTATAACTAACAAACTTCATGTGTAACATGGATGTTTCCACATAATTTGATATTTAATCTTTCATTATGTTTAAAAATATATTTATAATTATGTATGCATTTTATCTTTTTCGGTACTACACGCGAGTTTGTCAACTTCATTTGGAATCAAGTTAGATGACATAAATGTATTGGGAATCCACTAAACATAGTTGAGAATCACTAAGTTGGCACACCGGATCACCATATGGATGAGGTCTTCGAGTTAAAGCAACTTAATAAACATGATGAGACTAAGATATGAAGAAGATCGAACCAAGCTTCAACAAACACGAGTATTACCTCAGCGGATTTAGCTTCAAGGCGATCAAACTAAGCTTTACAAGGCCCATATTGATCGGGATATAGACAAACTAATCCTAAAAGATGTTTCAACAAAGAACAATTCTTCTTAACCACCAAGCCAACCTTTTAGCTGATCAACGACCAACCAACACCATGCAAACGATAAAAAAGCATATAGCGTTGAATATCGTGCGATGGGAGATGTTGAAGACGCTGAAGGAGGTGCGTGAAGAGCAAAGGATGATGTTGTTAATGATATAAATCCAAACTTGTCAATCTATGTTTCCAGGAAGTTCACAAATAACACGAGTAGTAGTGGATAACAACAACATCGATAATCAGAATGCGTATTCGACAACAAAAGGCCAGCAAATTCCAATTATCAATATAGAGCCCCAGAACAATGATGACATGCCACATTCAACGACCAAGTCAACAAACTTTACACGACACAAGTGTACACCAAGGCATCCTAGGAGAGCTCCCCTAAGGGTTTACTCTCTTAAGGGTCAGGTGCTTGAATAAACTATGGATTGACAGATATTGGGTTATACTAGATGTGGCAGCGATAGGGGTATTATTGGACCAAAATGAAAAAAGAAACAGATGCACTGCAACGATAATATCTTTTGTGTTAAGAAGTTGGATGAGCAAAGGATGAGGCACCTGAATAATTAGTCATCGACCCGAAAGAATGAGGCACCCAAATAACAACCCTCGACCAGAAAAAATGAGGCACCCGAATAATTAGTATTCGACCCGAAAAAAATGAGGCACTTGAATAATTAGCCCTCGACCCGAAAAAAAATGAGGCAACTGAATAATCAGTCATCGACCCAAAAAAAATGAGGCACCTGAATAATCAGTCCTCGACCTGAAAAAATAAGACACCTTATTAATCAGCCTTCAACCCGAAAAGTTAATTTTTCAAACTTCAAAAGTGATTGAGGCACTTAAACCTAAGGCCTCAACCCGACAAAGTTACACTTTTCCTTCAAAAGTGATGAGGCACCTGACCATAAATCCTCAACCTCGAATAGTTACGCTTTCAGACTTCAAAAAAGCGACCAAACAGTTATGCTTTTAAGCATAAAAAACGATTGCATTAGAAAGCTTAGGAAAACCCTAAAATGGTTCCATCTCCTAAGGATTTCATCTTTCGAGACTTGTAAGATTGAACTCTGAAGAATTTGTTCAGAAAACTAAAACAGGACTTAATGACTTGAAGTATTGTACACGCGACTCATTTAAAGATGCGACTTATATGCAGGGGGTAAATATGAGCCCACGTATAAAATTAAGGTTTTCATTTGACCTAATGACTTAAATGAACTAAGACTGTAAAGTCAAAAATAAATAAACAAGACAGAAATAAATAAATGAGAACTGAGAGGTGTCATCACTAGTCCCAAGGCAAAAGGCTTATGAGAACAACACATTATTGGGAATCAATTGAGGGATTAGATTGGTGACTAGAAGAATCAAGTGAAATGGGCATTGCCTGGGTAACTAGGGGTATTCTGGAAAATTTTCTATTACTAATGGTATTTTTGAAATTTTTTTTGAGTCACATGCCTGACACATGACCCATTTGCTAGGAAACTCTATAAATAGCTCCTCATCTCATAGGAGGAGGGACTTTTTTTGGACTTTGAAGCCACAAGAAGAATTCTCTTTGAACTTAAAGGAGTAGGAACATTCTTGGAACTTGTTGGTGATTCGAAATTGAGTTATAACTTTGAGACACCCGTGATTACACTTGGACCCTCGAAGTTGAACTCGGATTTCCTCAAAATCCAACACTTGATAGAGGCTCTCGGACATTAACGATTACGCCGGGACCTCGAGAGTTCTGCCTTGTGTTACTCGAGTAATTGTTCACCGGTTCTTTTTCCTTCTCCAATCTCCCAATTGATTCCGTATTCTTTGCAGATTTCTCGCCTCTTGGATAACGATGAAACTCTAATCCTAGCGAGGTACAAGATTTCCTTGCTTACACTATGCAACACAATTGAAGAGAAGCCCAGTAGTAGAACCATCACAGTGACAAGAACAACGTAGATTAGCAACCGCACATTATTATCATCTTGGGTTATAACTTAAACTCTGCTTTTGCTTTTGTTTTTTTATCATGTATTGCTAAATCATTGTCTGAAGTGTAAGATGAAACTTATTTAATTATGTATGGATTGAAATTCATTATAATTTCCTAAATTGGTTTTAATGTTAAAAATTCTTATTATTCTTTATTGATTAGTTTGAATTAAAATGTTTCATTCATAATATCATGTATTTTGAATAGTTAAAATTAATTTAATTTAATCTGGATTGTGATTTAAAGCCTAAATTAAGAACTTAGATTATTTATTTTTCAAATAATGGATACGTATAATGCTTTGGACTTATACCTTTAACCTTGAAAATAAGAATTACATAAAGAAATATTTTTATGCACTTAATTGAAAAATCTTAAGAAAACATTGAATTGATTTTCAAATTGCTACTCGTAATACAAGGAATTATTAATGAATAGTAAGATAACATAATTAATATTTGAGGATTCCGAACCTCAGAATTTTTCTCTCATTGATAAAAATTTTAGTTATTTAATTAGTTTTTATTTTCATTACATGTTTATATGGTTTAATTTTAATTGATTTAACAATCATTTTTCGTTAACTAGATTAGAATTAAAATTAATTTAGATTTAATTAATTTTTCAATAATACTCGTGGGATCGACCTCGTACTTAGCATAAACTATTTTACAATAGATTAGTGCGTTTACGAGTATTTTTATAAAATTTAAGCACAACATGTTGTTAATTCAATTATCTTATATTTGTTTTGTTGCAAATAACAACGAGTGAGAACTTTAGAAATATGGTCATTGATATATTTCTATTACTGAATAATTTGACTTACTCCGGTGATGTTTTATATGGGAGATTTAAAATACTAGTTCATTTTCTGTGTCTTTTAGTTGTCAATATTACATATTTTTGTTTAAAAACTATCAACAAATAAGAATATGTAATGCAGTATTATTTAGAACTAAATATGCACTGTGTTGAATATTATGAAGCTAAGTTGATCATCTAATTGATTGATTAGGTTTTATGATAAAGCAATATCTTTTATGTTTTTACCAAGCCTCTCATGGCTCAATAGTAAAACAACTATGTCATGGCTCAATGGTAAAACAATTACTCATAAGGGTTTGGGTGCATGAAGTTTTGAAATTCAACCTTGGCAAAGTCAAGATTGTTAAAATTTTGTTCAAATTACCAACCAAAAAAAAAAAAAAATCTTTTGTTTTAGGTTAAGACATCAATAGGTTCACATGCTTTATTTATTACCTTTGTGCAAATTTTAATTGAACATGTAAAAAGGACAAATTTAAAAATGACTTAACAATAATTACTTTTTCTATAATTCATTTTGTTGATGAATACTAGTTGTGCTTTATTTTATATAAAAATATTTAATTATGTTGAATTTTTGATATCGAAAACAATATAAAAAAAAATAACTGTCCAAACAATAGTTTTTAAATTTTAATACAAATACAACATGAATTTAATATACTAGCCAAACAATAGAATGATATTATTTTGAATTTGAAAGTCAATGATACGTAACTCTATAGTGTTGCGAGTCAAATTGAATTTCAAA
Source organism: Hedera helix (assembly GCA_947179155.2). Taxonomy (NCBI): domain Eukaryota; kingdom Viridiplantae; phylum Streptophyta; class Magnoliopsida; order Apiales; family Araliaceae; genus Hedera; species Hedera helix. The sequence continues at coordinate 42,350,570 of OX359284.1, read as the reverse complement.
CAAATTATCCAATTAAACGGATCTTAATTTTCATTACAAAACAAATTATCCAACTAGCTAGGAGATCAATAAAAACGTAATTTCGGTGTTGTTGCATCGACTCTCATATAAAGCACAAACCTTTGTAACCAACAAAAAAGCATAAGCCGCGAAACATGGTCTCTTGCGAATTCATAAAAATCTGCAAACGTAAAAATATTGAAAAACAGAGACTAATAATGAAAAACACTAATTTTAAAACTAACTATCGGACCCATTCTTACTTATCAAACTAACAAATTCACAAGAAATAAAAGGAACTTAACTATTATTGCATCAAATATCATAAACTGAACTATTATTGCTTCAAATTTCATTAAGTATGATAAGAGGAGAGTAAAAATGATACACACTATATTTCCAAACTAACTATCGGACTGATTACTACAAGAAACCTCAAATTTTATTAAAGCCACAAACTTTAATATATAGTCATACAGATAAATATTCCCAATCAAACATTACATATTTACATGATAAGATCTGTAACAGTATTAAAACATACCCATAACGGCGAAACACCGAAGACAGAGAAACTGAGAAAACCTAGATTTTATTCATATATCCATACCCAAACTCAATATAATCATCCCCAGCATTCTCACCCTCCTCATCCAATCCACCGGCAATACCTTCGCTAAGTCTGGTGTTCTCTGGCAACTCTCCGTACGCCTTCAACAGCCTCGCCTCATACCGCGTGTACTTGTGGATGACGTCAGCCTTGTCGTCCTGGTAATCGCGAAGTCCGACAAGGATAATATCGCCGGCTTCGATCCAGACCCTTTTGTGCATCTTGCCGCGGATGTGACAGAGCCGCTTGGTTCCGTCGATACACATGGCTTCGCACCGGCCGTTTCCTAGCATACGCAAGACCTGAGCGTACTCCTGGCCGTCTTCCTTGAAGACGAGATTGCGCTTCCCGTAGTCGGCTTCGTTCTTACCTCGCTTGCGATTCTTACCTCCCTTTCCCTTGTTCTTCGGCATGGTTGGTTCGAAACCCTAGAACTGGTTTGGTTTCTGGTAGGTTTATTCAATCTTGAAACTGAAAGCAAAAGATGAAATGAAGAACAAAAGATAAAGGAGTGAACTGAATAGCATTCATTATAAAAAATTATGTATTACAGCAGTACCTAGTGTATATATATACTAGTAGTACAATGCCCTTTCTATCAATCCGTGTCACTCCTTATTTCTAGGAAAGTATGTAACAGTCACTCTTTATTTCTAGGAAAGTAGGTAACAGTTGTTACCGTCACTGTCAAGGCATCAACAACTTTATTCCTCCTGAACACCAGTGTGGGCAATACCGCAGCTGTATGTACTTGAACCTTAGTTTGTTGTGTTATAATATGTGTATTAGTTTCGGCTTTTGATCTTTTTGGAACTGAAACCCTAATAAATAGAGCGAGCTTTCACTTGTTTCTCAGAAAGATTAATGGGGTGTGTGTTGTATCCTCCGTGTTTTGTTAGCTAGCGTTGAAGTTCGGAGTTTTCTTTTACAATCCTGCCCTTGTTTATTTATCGGAAATTAAACTGCATGTTAATTTATCCCTTTAATTTTTTTTTTTTTTTTTGTAATTTGAACACACACCCAAAGATTCGAACCCTCGATCTCATGGTAACCATGAGACCTAAGGGACTGAGTTTTTCTTCTTTTTATAGTCCAAATAGTACAAGGAACTCATTTATATATAGATTAATTTTAGACTATTGTAATGTATTGTGAAAAATTTATATCTTGTGAATCGTATTAATATATTAAGGGAATTGATATTTTATTAGAAAAATTGATATTTTCGCAAGAGTTCTACTCATATGAAGGTGGACTCTATTTACTATTCATGTGAGTAGAGTTTTACGAAAATATCAATTTTCCTTGTGGAATTATAATATAATCACACTTCTTACACATTTTTATTAAAATAATTTTTTAATTTTATGTTGAATATAAATTATGACTAATTTTATGTCGAATATGAATTGCAATTAACGTAAAATCATGAGTGATAAAAGAGAATAATGATGTGCAGATTTTTTTTACACCATCCAATCTTACATATCTACATATGCTATAAGTTCATTCACAAGTTTTGAACGTAGTCTCACATGTATTAGATTATAATATTCAAGAGAAAATGTGCAATCAAACACTGAAAAGCGTATCGACAGTTTGAGTCGCAAAAACACCTCTCCTCTTTCAATTAAGCTAATCTCTTTGCTAGTTAGAGTTGTACTCTTCCTGTTTAATTTTAACATAATTTATCCTCATATATAGTAACTCGAGTTCTCATTATTCTTGCATACTAAAGAAAATAAACTTTACATAAATAAAAAAAATAAAAATCTAACCTATCTAAAAGTCACATTTCTCATACGTACCCATCAAGGACATAATTTGACAAGGGCCAATTGATTTAAACCCTTTATTTATTTAGATGTTGAGGAAGACAAGCCCGAGGAAAGTATAGGCCGACTCTCAGCTCCACCTCGGAAATGAAAATGATTAAGTATGCCTATGTTTTTATTCAAGGCTTAAAATAAGAATTCGTATGTATAATCTAATTCTTAACTAAAAAAGAAAATAGGTTTAAGTGCACTTTTAAACTTTGAAGTCTGACAAAAGAAAAATGAACATTAGATTTTTAAAAAACCTATTACTACTATCAAATAAATTTTTATAATTAATTTTTTGTAACTAAGTCTTCTGAAGTCTTATCGAATTAATTTAAATGTTATTGTGTTTAGTGGCTCGAGCCATTCACTGATTAGAGGCTCGAGCCATTCACTGATTAGAGGCAGCCAATTTCAAACTAAAGTGAGCCACTTTGAGGACAAAGAGCAAGAATTACATCCAATTCCAAATTCCTGGAGCCAAAAAGCCTAATGGCGAAAAGGTAAAACATTAAATAATTTAATTAAATTTAAGGACTAAAATGCAAAATTTACTGATAATTGGGTGAGAAAAGTATACAAGTACAAAATCAGGCCACGTCGCATTAAACAAAGTGGGAGGAATTCTTAGTCGCTAAGCTATATGTTGCGACTTTGTGGACAAACATCTCAAACGCTCCGTGATGAATACGCAAAGTTATGTTGTGACTTGTGAATAGGCCCACCAATTTCAACCGAATTGACAGGTCCGCTCGACTTTAATGAGACCTAATTTTTAAAATTTTATAAGATTAATAATAGAATTCTTTACATAGATATACAATAATTAAAAAGTAATTACATCATTAATATATTTACAAAATAATTACAAAAAGAGGGTAACAAATTCAAACCATTCAATTTCATATTAATAAAGAAACCTAAAATCAAGGATAAATAACTGTCATAATTAATAATTCAAATTCAAATATTTGGGATCTAACAACAAAAATAAATCCATAATACAAAATTCAAATCAAAAGGAATGAAAAAATAAATAAATTATCTTATCTATTATAATCTTCATCTTCCTCTACCGCTTCCTCACTCTCTTCATCACCGTCTCTGCCGCAAATCTTCATCTTCCCTTCATCACCTTCTTCCGTCGTTTCACCTTCATCATTATCTTCATCATCCTCCTCCGCTACTGCCTCCCCTTCATCATCATCCTCTGTCGCAAATCTCCGACAGTCTTTGGTTGCGCAGCCGCTACATCATCCTCCTCCGTCGCAAATCGCCGGCAGCCTATGTTTTAGTTACCTTGATATGAAGGTTTGGTTACCAATTGTGTTTGGTTACCTAGAGTTACTGTACGAAAAAACTAGTTACTACACATTCAGGAATTGGTTACCTCCATACTATTTTTTGGTTACCTAGATTTATTGCAACAAAAAATCACAATAATAGTATTTGGTTACCTCCATATTAGTGTTTGGTTACCTAGAAAAATCGAGAAATCCAACCATGAACGTGAAAACTCCATTGACGCCACCATGAGCGTGAATATGAAGGCATTGGAGGGGGCGTCGAAGGCAAATGCGAAGCCAAAAAAGGTAGTAGAAGAGGCCGTCGACGGCGGCATTGAGGACATTGGTAAGCATGATGTTCATGGTATTTTTGGCACGATCGGAGCTGGCGCAGAGCACGGCGAAGCTAAGCTGCATGAAGAAGACGAGGTAGGAGGAGAAGATGAGGTAAGTGGAATTGATGGCGTAACCAGTATTGTTGAAGCGATTAGAGACGACGGCGAACTGGTCACAGATGAAGGTAGCAGCGGCGGTGGGGTTGGTGTTGTTGGCACCGAAGAACTGCGCCAACCTCCATACTAGTGTTTGGTTACCTAAATTTACTGCAACAAAAAATCACCATAACAGTGTTTGGTTATCTCTATAATAGTGTTTGGTAACCTCCATACTAGTATTTGGCTACTTATAGTTGATTTTCGCCATGACTGACTTACTTACTTGAAAGAGAAACACTGAGAAGAGAGAGAAATTTGAGAGGTCCAGTTTAATTAGATCCCTTTTTATGGATAGTTTGTTTAACTTTTCATTTAACTTTTTATTTCAATTTTTTAAGTAATTTGAATTTTAAATTTTGAAATTTGAAACCAACTACCCATTAAATCACATAACTAAATTAAAGGAATAACAATGCACTAATTTACTGATAATTGGGTGAGAAAAGTATACAAGTACAAAATCAGGCCACGTCGCATTAAACAAAGTGGGAGGAATTCTTAGTCGCTAAGCTATATGTTGTGACTTTGTGGACAAACATCTCAAACGCTCCGTGATGAATACGCAAAGTTATGTTGTGACTTGTAAATAGGCCCACCAATTTCAACCGAATTGACAGGTCCGCTTGACTTTAATATGAAGGCCCACCTTCATATTAGTGTTTGGTTACCTAGAAAAATCGAGAAATCCAACCATGAACGTGAAAACTCCATTGACGCCACCATGAGCGTGAATATGAAGGCATTGGAGGGGGCGCCGAAGGCAAATGCGAAGCCAAAAAAGGTAGTAGAAGAGGCCGCCGACGACGGCGTTGAGGACATTGGTAAGCATGATGTTTATGGTATTTTTGTCACGGTTGGAGCCGACGTAGAGCACAGCGAAGCTTTGCTGCATGAAGAAGATGAGGTAGGAGGAGAAGATGAGGTAAGTGGAATTGATGGCGTAACCGGTATTGTTGAAGCGATTGGAGACGGCGGCGAACTGGTCACAGATGAAGGTGGCAACGGCGGTGGGATTGGTGTTGTTGGCGCCGAAGAACTGCGCCAACCTCCATATTAGTGTTTGGTTACCTAAATTTACTGCAACAAAAAATCGCCATAACAGTATTTTGTTACCTCTATAATAGTGTTTGGTAACCTCCATACTAGTGTTTGGCTACTTATAGTTGATTTTCGCCATAACTGACTGACTTACTTGAAAGAGAAACACTGAGAAGAGAGAGAAATTTAAGAGGTCTAGTTTAATTAGATCCCTTTTTATGGATAGTTTGTTTAACTTTTCATTTCAATTTTTTAAGTAATTTGAATTTTAAATTTTGAAATTTGAAACCAACTACCCATTAAATCACCTAACTAAATTAAATGAATAACAATACACTAATTTAAAAATTAAATATTAAAGATGTACTAATTTTATAAATATTTTATATATGCACTTTTATTATAATATTTTTAAAAAATGTACTAATAAATGTAAATCTCCCTTAATAGTATGTGATATGAATATACTTCGCTATCATCTCTTCCACTAGAATCAGGAGTGTATCCTGCCATCCACTTAGCCTGCCCAGAAATCCATTACCTTTTGGGCTTCGATTCTTTTAGGGCCTGATAAGTTGCAGTTCCTCCACCAGAACTGAACAGTCACCATTACTCAACCCAACAACCGTTCCTCTCTTTGTAGATCGGTTCGACTAGCTTATCAATGGACCTCGCTGCTTCAGCAATATTCTCACTAAGTCGGCCTGTTGTTACCTTTCCTGAGCCCAGTGCCATATCCAAATCCATTTCCACCGTCTTCTCAGACATGTTGTCAGTAGTTGTGTCATATCGGAGCTTTCACAAGGCCCAAGTGGCCTAGCCAATTCCTACCCAATTGTAATTTTTCATACTCATTCACATAGTACCCAACACCATCATCATCATTTGGTCCCGAAGGGAATGCAAGAATTCCCTTTGTTGTTGCTGTTGCAATATTTATGAAAATTAAACGTTATGAGTAATTGTCTAAAAAGAACATGTCCTAGTTTTGACTTCATAATAACGTTTCGAGGGCAGACATAGGTTTTCACTTTTTGGTTTTATGGAATAGAATCTTGAAATATTGACAAGGGGCTCATACCACAAGTAAGAGGGTAAGTTAAATAGTTATTACCCCAGCTTAATGTGAAATATATATGACAATTGATTGTTGGATATTGTTTCAGTAATTAATATTGGATGTATTTTTATTGTGAATTAGCATGTCGTTTATTTTTTTTGCTATAGGCTCAAATTACACGACAGATTAATTTTGATTACTCTTAGCAATCGGTTGTCATAGATAATTTTTCATATATATATATAATTATGTTTTTATTTAAATTATTTTATTTTAAATTTATAATATTATGTTATATATTATTAGTAATAGAAAAGTTACACATTTGATTTTGAATTAAAAATAGTTGTGTAAACTAATATTAAAAAAATATATTAAAGAAATTTAATTTAAAAATAATGAAAAAAATAATTAAATAAACAAGACAGAGAGATACAGATATGGAGTATTACTTTTTAGGGCAAGTCAAGTTTAAATGATAGTTCCATATTGACGAGACAAATATAAAGAATGGTCCTCAAAATTATACCCGTCCTCTTACCCAACCTACTTATGAATAAGAAAAATGTCAAATAATTATTATTTCAATAAATATCAGATAAGTATTAGTGAATTATACGATACAGACTTATCGGTTCATGTCTTAAATTGAATATTACAATTCATCAATATTTGCCTAAATTAATCTGAACAAATTTATCTAGGTAAGATCGATATGGACACCATCTAGTTGACAAATACCTTTTTTCTCTCAATTTTTTAAAGACAAATACTCCCATTTTCAAATTTAGCTCTCATTTTGGGACGATTTTTATTATCTCATAATATGCTTTACCATCTGGAATTTTACCGCACTTGTTTACAAATGAGTAGGCTAAAATTAGTGCTCTAAACAAAGAATCTTACACTAATGTAGCTTGAACTCAGTTAAACGATACTTTAAAATCAGTTTGTAAATAAGCAAATTAAACTTAATTCACCTGTAATTATTTTTAAAAAAGAAAAAAAAAACTTAATTCACCTATTTCTAAAAGGATAAATCTAATCGATCAGCAACCTAGTACATTAAAAAAATTGTAATCTATTTCGAGCTCATAGCAAGATAGGATTGAGTTGAAGCTCATGGGTGATCCTTACATAAATCAAGTTTAAGCTTCAACAAACGACCAATTGCAACTTACTGTTCGATCTTGCCTCCATGACTAAGCTTGATCAACCTATGTGTAGTCTAACTCGAGCCTAAAACATAGCGACAACTTCACTCAACATAACTTGTGAGAAAGACTAGTAGCAATATTAGGGTGCAATGTAAATTCCGTAGGTAACTTCGATGACGATGGCAAGAAATTAACATAAGCATATTGTGGAGTTTCCTATAAATACATATGTATTCAATTCATTTGAAGCAAGTAAGAAATATGTAACTCATAACATCTTCTCTATTTTTCTAGTGTGTGTGAGTTTATTATTTTTCAACAAATTGGTATAAAAGCTAGGTTGCTAGTAATACCCGCTAGAAAATGACAAATGAATCGGTCTAATTTCAAGTTCCTCAATTGAAGAGAGTTGGTGTATTTGCACGAAGGCGATTTTTGGTTCATAAGATCTATTGCATGTTAACACCTTTTAAGCTTGCGGCAGGTCATGTATGGGAAACGGATGAAACGACCAAGATGTGAACCTAGGATTTACCGACGCACCTCGAATTTTGGGTACGGAGCCCTAGACCACTTCAGAACAAAATCATATACATCCTTGGATGCGACCTGGAGATCATCGCTTGACAAGATTTCTTCAATCCCAGCTAAAGGCAAGTTCATAACTTCATCTTGGAACCTGGCTAATTATGTAACAGCTCATTAATAAGTATAATTAGTGTCTTACTAGTACAAAATGTTAATACAACTATCCATGATATAAAAGCAATTGTAACTAAAGCTCATCCGGGCCTTTTAGTTAAAATGCAAAGTTGATCAACTATGAGAACAAAAATATAACTGAAGAACAGCGAAAATCTGTTGAATCTGCAACTAGGCTAAATACTAAAAAATGAAGAAGTTATATTTCATTATAATTTGTAGAGCAGAATAGAACCAAAATCAGTTACATACAGCCAGGAACTGCCTTTGCTGTGTCTGTTAATGGCCGAACTGCATCAGCCATAAGGGCACTAGAAGGAAGCTCCAGATATAACAATGCAGAGTCAGGTGTCATGGGCAAATTCCGCAACAGACGGCTGCAATACCTCATGCAAGAACCTACCTCAAATTTGTCGGCAGCAATCAGATCATCCAGCAAAGCAGGGGCAGTATTAACTGTTAAGGTGTTGCTATACATAAAATTCAATGGAAAGGAAAGAGAAATGAGGTTATGAGATGGCTTTTAAAAAGACTGTCAGCTTAGACAGAGGACTGTAACTACACAATAAGTCGGCAATAAATTATGACCAAGAGTGAGGGCGTACATACTATGATCTCAAACATATATAGTCATCTAGTTTCACGTATCATGGAACCAACTCCAAGAGATCAGTCTAATCCCACTGAGATGACTTTTAGATGACAGAGTTCACTAGACAGATCGCTGAATTCAAATACAATGACTCAGTGATACAATTATGGCATAGACCCAACATACTCATCTAGCACGTGTCTAGTTTCACATTTCAAAATGAGAAAAGAATCCCTCGAGCCAAAAGTATATAAGATATAGTAATAAACTTGAAATGATAAACAATACCAGAGGCATTGATTCGCAGAGTTACGTGACGTTGCACTGACTCTCTCATCCCATTTGAGAATAGCTGCAAAAGTTAAACAGAGACAAATCAGCGTTCACAATTTTACAAGGCAACGAGATTAATTTAGAAGATAAATAAACCAAAAAATTATAATGATATTTACTTTATAGAAAAATGGACTTTTTGCAGGGTAGTATATATACCAAAGGAGCTCCCTTCACCCCAAGTCAGAAAAGATGAAGGCAACCTCGGCTCCCAATTCATGCTCACCTTTAGCCTGCGCCAAACACACATGCTACCATGCGCACCTACAGGTACTCATGAACCGGCAGCCGTGGACCGCCCCTCATTTCCTTTCCGATTGGAGCGATAGAGAGCTCCGGTGGCCACCTTCCACCCCTAATATATACAGGAAGAAGCAACAACAAAAAAAAAAAAAAGTAATTGATATTTCTACGGCCTATTTTGATATTTTCACAAGTGAGTTCTATTTTTGTTAATTAAAAATCTTGCAAAAATATCAATTTCATATAAAAATTGATATTTTTACAAGCTCCACTCAAATAAATATCAATTCTCAAAAAAATGAAACAACTTAATGTGTATGAGCCAGCGAAACCTAAACCCAGATAAAAAAGATTATAAGGTTAAGGTTTATGGGGGAGAACCTTATATAGGCACAATATGTAAGTATACATGTGATCTCAACCGTTGAAATCAAATATACAAAATTAATTACTAAATCAAAATTTGAACAAATGCTGCATGCATATATTAAAGAGTCATATTAGTGATTTTGAGCATCTCTCTTACGTTTTTCTCCTTAAGTTTTTGCATTTATGGATATTATTGGTAGCAATATAATTATACCCCCTTGATTATATATAATCATTAATTAATTATGCAGAATATTGATTTAAAATACATGTAATGTCACATTCTCTTTGGATACTGTCACACCGAACGTACATTAATTTTGACGTTGTACCATATATAATCTGAGAATTCTGTGTCCTGCATTGGTTTTATCAAAATTTATTGTGATATATTTTATTAAAAATAATACATATCTATATATCTTACCTTGACATTATCAAAAGTTACTGTAATTTTATCATTTTCTTGATCAAATAATACAAATCGTGTATTTTAATTTAGTGGTAGCAACCATCTTTCATGAAAAAAATTATTTCAGGAGTATTGGTTGCATAAATATAAATTTAAGCATATAGGTTAATAAAATTTAATTTATATATCACTAAGTGGGGTATTATTTTTATCCACATAGACCAACCCTTTTAGTATTAGTGGATTGATTTAGTGAGATCCTGGTAAGTGGCGGTTAATGGCCTCAAATCCGTTTGATCATTAGGTACGAATTCATAATTAATAAAATTATTAAATTTAAACTAAGAGTTACATTCTCACTCCCACTATCTATTCCTTTGTACCAAACGAGAAATTAATTTCTTTAATAACAATATATTAATCCTCTGATCCAAATCCACGTATATCAATAGCAATAAATTATATTTTTATTTAAAAAAAAAAAAAAATCCTTTGATCCAAATCTAAATATATCAATAACAATAAATTGATCCTTTGATCCAAATCCACGTACATCAGTGACAAAAAAGTGATCCTTTGTTCCAAATCCACATTTATCACTACCGTTGCACCTAAAGATTTTCTACGTAGAAAGCTAACAATCATCCTTTGCCCCATAGCAATGTACTTCACTGGATGATCAAATATAACACATGCTTCTAAAAATTGGGCACAATTTTGCTCTAATTGCCTGACAAATTTCAAATGTCCGACCCCTGTGGTTGATTTGTATTTGATACAAGAAGAAAAATCTCCTAGCAAATGCAACCCAAGAAGAAAGAAATGCTACTTCTCTTTTTTTGTCTGTAGTTCATATGTTTATCGTTCTGAACGAAATTAGTAATTTCAGGCAGGCTCGTATAGACCCAACATGTGTCCATCGACACACCGCATGGCTGCAACCTGCCAAAGCCACCATATAATATGAGAAAAACTCCGCACACTAGCAAAGGAATGTGTAAAGTCGAGTACAGTTTATGTTCTGCACATCTTTTAAAATGTTTTTTGTTTCTTAGTTAAATTTAAAATCACCAATTACCTTTCATTTTAACATTGACGGTCTTTTTAAAAACATTCAGGGATAAATTAGTGGGAAAAGAATCCAGTGGAAGTGTTACACGTCCAAATTCAACAATAGCTCAAATTGTAACACTGTATTAAAAAAATAAAAAATAACTTAGACAGTTATGCAATATGGTAACTGCAGCAATTACCTTTCCATGAATCTCATATTTGATAGGACCATCCAGCTCTGCACCTAAAGCCATTAGCTTTGTTACTGTACTGTTAATGTCTGTGACCGTGAAGGATAAGAGTGATGAATATTCCTTTTGCACAACCTTGTCCCTGTAAGAGTAGGTTTGGCAACTTATTCATTACGCGATATTAAAATACAGCAACAGATCAGAAGAAACTTAGATATAATACGAAGCTTTCAAATACACCCTCGATTAACTTTAAGTAGCATAACTCACAACATTCTACATGCTTCATAAGCCATCACATATAGTTTGATACCAAATTGGGATGTCCCTGAAATCGAGAACACTTTGAAGATCAACTTACCAAATCTCATGATAAATAAAGTTTTTATTTTGACCACTGATTACATCAATGCAAATTCATTAAAAACTTGTGACTTTTACATGGGATCTCTTTCTGGGAACGTGAGTTAGAATTTTATGATCAGTACTATCAGAAACCTAATCTCTGGTTAATTACCAAGGATTATAAATAACGATTACCAATCAAATAAGGGGAAGTAATCTCCATATGATATTTCCATAAAAAATGATCTAGACACCATCAGCAGAAGTGTGCCATGAGCATCTTCAAGGATGCAATGCCAATGCCCCTTTCAAGGACAATCTATGCACGTAAAAAGCACAACCCCCCTCAGCATGTTTACAAGTGTTCCCTACACATTATGAGATCCAAAGGAATTGCATTAAAACATGTAATCAGCAACCAATCTCACCATAGATTAATAAAAGAGCTCATGCCATTATCACAGAGCTATTGAAGTTCCATGACTACCTACATCAAGATTATAGAAACCCTTTTAACTGAGCAATCCCCCTATGTTCAACTACTCTACTCTAAAGCCTAAAGCAACGTAATTTCAAAGGTTATACACAAACGGCTGCATACACTTAGAGGCTCTCAAAGAGAGAGGTCAGTCGCCAACTGAGAGAAAACAGTAATTCCAGTTACGCAGATTAACTAGCTCAAGGCTATTATAAGTATAATTCCAAATGACATTGCATTAAAAGCAAGATGGAAGGAAATGCTTTAAGATACCCAAATAAAATACTAGTACAATCACCCAGGGGCCAGGGGTGGGAGAAATGGTAGAGGTCTTGAGGACAACCTCAATGTTCTAATATTCATCCATCCTAGTTTTTTTTGTTGATTTTATTTTTGGGGGAATATGAAAGTTTGCACAAGGCAGAATCAGACTTAATCTTAGTCAATAATGTTTTTCTAATAATAACTTTGAGGCTTTAAATTCAAAAAAAGAAGAAGTAGCACTCTTTTATGATAATCATTTTGGTTTATATCAATATATTATGCTTGTGCCTAGTGGGAAGATTCTCAGCCACTCTATCTATCTATATTATAAAGCTTACATGGGAGGTTTGATGATTTTGTGTCACTTTTTTTTCCCTCTTTTGCCTCTATAACTTTAGTTATATTACTATTTTGTCTTTTTCATTTTTTTATCTTTCTACTTAGTCCTCCAAATTTTATAAATTTTTATTTTTACCCCCACATAATTTATACACGAAACCGTGTGCTATCTATGCCAGTAACTATAATGCCTAATGTGAACTATTTTCAATTGAGATTAATCCTTTTATACACGTAAATGACCAACCAAGTCCGAAGCTAAAGTGACCATCTTTTCAAGTAAAATTCCATGATTAGTAACTCATTGCAAAACAAACTAGCAGACTCATATCATTATGTACACAGAACGAGTAAAGATCAAACTGAAATGGCTCTCATTTAACTAGCATAATGTGCTAAATAAAGATCACAACTAAAATGGCAATCTCTAACTTAACTAGGGTAAAAAAAAAAACGAATTCAAATCATATAGAAAGGAGTAAAGGAAAACTTAAAACACGTTTCAATTGGGTATTATTGCTTTTCATTTACAAAACTCAAACCAAAGTGACAATCTTTTTCAACTAACCATGATTACTAAATCAAATTGCCAAAAAATACACAGAAAGCAAAAAAGATCAAAAGAAACAATCTTTCACTAAACAAGCGGAAAATTTGAATTTTGGTCAATACAGAAATGACAACTAAAACAGATATCAATTGGGTATTATTGCTTTTATTCACAATAATAAAGAATCTAAAACAAGAGATGGAGAAAAAGGAATTGCAGAGCCAAGGATGAGAGATAAAATATAGAGAGAAGAAAAGACCTTGGGGAGTGCAAGAGGGCTAGTTTGAGTGGGCCGGATTGGAGCTCGGCCCAACGGAGAGTGCAGACATTTATGCTGAAATCTAAACCTTCAGAGTAGAACTTGGCGGCTTTGGGCACGTCCTTGTGCAATTGGAGTATCCACCTGAATGAACTTGCCCCCGTCATCTTCTTTCCTCTTCTTCCTCCGTAATTCTTTCTTCTAATCTCTCTCTAAAACGGACGACAGAGACCGATGTCTTCATTGGATTATGTGTACGACGTCGTCTTTAGTGCGGACCAACATAAGCCCATTGGGTGGGTTGTTAAGGCCCAACGGAAGGTGGTGTTATGTTGTAAACTACTTGTGTCCAAGATTTCTTTAATGAAATATATAGGACTATTTTTAGAGGATTGATATTTTTTTTAAATTGATTTTTTCAATAAGTCTTACTCACATGAACATCAATTCCTTCTCACATCTACTATAAAAATATATATATTATGAAATTGGAACACTAGCCTATTTGGTTAAATATTTAGCAATAAACTCCACGTCAAATGCATATTATAAGAGATTTCCGCTTAACTAGTGTAATTTGGTGCCAAAAAAAATTAAATCAGGATCAATACAACACAGTGTTTGTATTTATATCGTCACCGGTCTTAATTTTTTTCTCAATTTTTATTTATTTTATGTTCTAAAATTGATACACTTTGTTCAAATTTATTACGTATTCTTTTTTTAATGAAAAAATTGATGATTCGGTGAATATTGGAAGTATTTAGATATCAATAATTGAAACCCAAGTCCACATAAAAGGAAGAAATCATCTCTTGTCCAAAAGCTGCTAAACTCTGCAAAACAAACCCCAACTCAATAAATTTTGTGTAGACTGGGACTTGGATGACCCCTAAGCCCGCCCAACCCACCCTAGTTGCGCCCTAGTTATCAACTTTCTGAAAGGAATGTTAAAAAATGAGCATTATAGGGGGACTACAATTCTAATTGATTTCTGAACTTGGTGTTAACAGTACATTAAGCTTTACATATTTTCCAAAATACAAAAGAAGTGGAATATAATTCCTTGCTAGCAACTACTCATGAACTGCAACAACAGATTAAGGAATTATGAGATACTTTCTTGGTTTCCCCTATTCACAAACCAAAAACTCTTCTTCAGCGATAAACTCATGCAGGCAAAATCTCCAAGTTAAAATTGACTACAAAGGACCTTTCGATGTTTTCATGCGAGATTGCTGACTCTCCAGTTTTGCTTCGAGTAGCCTTGCCTTCAAGGAGTGATCTTTTATACCCTGAGTTCCTTTTCTAATTGATTCAGATATATCTGGTTCTGGGGCTGCAATTCTTGGCATCCTCTGCTGTTTTATGCTGGGATCACTCGTAGACACCGACTGATCTAAAGAATTTTCTGTATGATGCTGCTCATTATGAAGCTTCCCACCTTTCCTCAACAAAGAATGGCTTCTAGTTAAAGAATGGAGCATTTGACCGGAGTTAAATTCATAGGATCCCGCTTGTTTCTTCCCTCTTTGCTGCTTACCTTCTTGTGTAACTTCAGTTGTTTCTGACTTCTGGTAATTGTACCCTTCGTCTGGATTATCCTCTCTTTCTTTACGTGGTTCCCCATTCAGTCTCTGAGGGATGAACTGCTTTTGTAAGCTAAACCGATCACTGCCCTTGAAAAGTACTTCTCTCGACTGGTTTTTCTTTTTAATAGGAGTCGACTTCAGTATTTCTTGACCATTGTCATCAAGCTGTTTGGAGCAACCATTCCTTTGCTTTCCACTTGAGTCTCTTTTTAATTCAAAAGAGCCAAAACCACTACCTGTAGAGTCTTCATAATCCCCATTCCGAGGAGCACTTGCAGCATCATTCAAGTGAAAGGACTCCAAAGAATGCCTACGTACGCTACTTTCCTTGGGCGTCTTTGAGGCTAACTCAACATTTTTCCCGGATTGAACAGGTTGTTTAGCTTGAAGAAAGGCCTCTATTTCAAAGCTCAATTTCTCCACAATTGTGTTTTTTTCTGCACGAGCACACCTAGCCTCTGCTAGCTTCATCTGCATCCGCTCATCTAGCCATTCTTCAGATATGTGAAGAATCAACCGTTCAGGGCTTTCCCTTGTTGTCCAATCCTTGTCAGGATTGTGTTTTAGGGAATGCACCTCCTGTTCATAATCTCTAATACCTTCAGCAAACTCATCACACAAGTTTTCTAATAAAATCCGTGCTTTTCTCTCTCTTTCAAGTTCTTTCAGAGGATTCGAGAAGGAGGATTTCACTTCTGAAAGTTCTCGAGCTAGTTTTCGATGAAGGCTTTCAGAATGTTTTCTTAACTTCCTCTCACTTTCCAGCTCATCCCTCAGAGATTGAATTGCATCTTTGATTCGATCTTGCTCCTTATTTTTTCTAACAGATTTATCCTCTGAGTCATCCATTTCCCGTCTATCCCTTTTCTTCTCTTGTAGCAACTCTTTGATTTGTGCCCGGGAGTAATCCAGTTCCCCTTTCAGTGCTTTCACCAATGATGAGTTGGACGCATGCTGTTCTTCAAGAATCCAAATTCGATTAAGTACTTTAAGTAACTCCGCAGATGTCTTCATACTGTAACTTGCCTCTCCCTTTCTTTTATAGTCCAAAGGACTAGCTGGAGGGACAGCAGGGTAGTAAGGTGCAACCTGTGAGAAGCAAACAAGAATTCTCAACTGTATTCTGATTTTTTGATATAATAATCATTAAGATTAAAGTACGAGAATCCTAAGTTGAGTAGTTAGAACTCATTAAAAGGAATTCTTACACAGTTATTTATACTCGTAAATCACTTTAGACAAACTATTGTTGCACTGTTATTGAACTACTAAAAACTATTCACAGAGAATATCAAATAAAAACATCAAATTCACTTTTTCTTTTTTTTGTTGCTGTGATCACTATAATTCTTTTCACTTAAAGAAATCGTCAAATTATATGGGTATCATCTTACTGTAGGAATTGCTCATTCTCAGGAGATATGCAAGTTGTTAGTAGTTATAGCTCACTTAAAGAAAGATTATTTGAAATTTCAGTAACTACATCACAATTTACCATTGGCTAAGGAGACAGATTTAGAATGCTAAATATTTGGATTAATCTATTACTCATTTTATATGCTACATCATGTCAATAGTACAACTATCTATAACTCAAACTTATAATTTTTAGAGTGCAATTCTATGATCAACATAGAATCACAATTTAAGGTGTTTGATTATTAAATTGATGGATATGAATATTTTGCCTGCAAAGGGCCATTGATTTTAGCTTTTAGAACAGGCCAACTTTTTCTATTTAATAATTTGTGAAACAAAATATTGTAAATATGTATTGAAGATTATACATAAGAAATCATACATACACACGCATATGTGCACGTGCGCGCACACACACTACAACTTAGATTTTGCAGGGAGAGGAGAGAGGGTGGTAGGGCTTAATACCTCCAGGGAGCTACTACAACTTGCCGGCGATACAAGCTGCCGGGCATGACCATTTCTTCCAACTGATCGATGGTGTTGAGTTAGTGAAGTGGCAATATGTCTTCTCAAACTACTATCACTTGCTGGCTGGAAGAAGAAACAGGGTAGAGATCAGCAATTAAGTAGAAAATGTATACCCTTGGCTCTTTGATTTCAGACTTCCAGTAGTTTGTCAAAAGAACTAATACATTATTTAATATCATGAACAAGATTTGGACACCCTTCCCAACTGTATGAGATGCTGACCAGCTCAAGGAAGAGGGCGTAGCCTCATAATCCTTTCTTAAGCATTTAAATTTGTAATCCATCCAAAATTAAAATGCTAAGTTCACATGAAAATTGCAATTTGGTTACTTTATAGCCACTTTTTGTTTGCAAAAGGAAATTTAAACTAGTTCAAAACTAATGGCCTAACGAATCACATGAAAGCAAGATCATGAAACAGGTAATTTGAAAAAATGATTATCCAATGAAATCATCATCTCCAAACCTTCGACGTAAAAGCCTACAAGGAGAGAGGAAATACAATGCAACAGGTAATAGAAAGCACTGTAACTAATTCGGTTAAAAACATTACGTAACAACCTATAGGAGCACAAAAGTATAAAATTCCCAATGAAAAAAAAGGATGAATAGTTGAATAGTAAAATTTTGTTCAGATAAAGTCCTCAAAGGCGTGATGGTGACCTCTCAGCAAACCAGGATTCATACCATCACCAAGTTCTTAAGAACGAGCAGCAGGAATGACATGAATAAATAGCTCATTGTCGAACTCATCTATACCCTTTTAGCATAATGCAATTGAGGCTCCTCTTAGTTTTGCTATAATATCTTAAAGCCTATAATGCAATAACATGGTAAAATGAGATCATTGGATCTCAAGAAGTGGTTATCTAGCTTTTCTAGACTAACTCTCTAGATAAGATACTTTTGAAGAAAACCATTTACAAAACCAATACAAATCACAAAACTACAAAACCCAACAACACAAGACAACAATCAACACCAATAACGGTAAACAAGATAGACCCACTAGCATAACACAATCTACACATATACAAATTCTTACTAGTTAAAACCATCAACCAAAAACCAAGAAACATTGAATAGATAAATACCCACTAGGGCAAAGAAAGAGCATAAACCATAAATCATCAAACAAGAATAATCACTAGAACTTTTTCCCCGCATTTCAAGTCTCCCCATATATGTTAAAAAATAAATAATAATAATTAAAAAAATCTTTCTATAGATAAACAAAGGCTATATTAAATATCCAAGAAAAAGTATAAAATGTACCTGATATATGGGGCTATCAGGAGGCTCAGCTAATTGAGTGGGAAGCTCAACAATCTTCGCATCTTCATGACGGTGGTTGTGGTGGTGGCGCCGCCTTGAACCTCCGTTGCTCATTTTAGTAACCTTAAGGTGGGATTGAACTCCCCTCAGATTGGCACCAAGCTTTCTAGCAGAAAGAGTAGTGATAATGGGAAAGTTGGGATCTTGGACAAGAGAGCCATCAGGCTGAGCTAACCCAATTCTCCATGTTGTTGTTGGAGTAGAATTTCCCCCTCTTTTCCCTACCAAAATCCCTCCTTTCAACTTTATCCCCATGAATTCCTCCTTTTTCCCCTTTCTCTCTCTACCTTTTTCGTCTCTCTCCATTTTTTCAATTTCAAACTTTAGTGCTTGTCTTTCTCACATTTCTCCCTCCAAATTTGACATTGTTAGCACTTCAATCAAAACCCATCTCTTAATTTATCTATCTAAAATTATTCTCTTCAAGATTTCTAGTATTCTCGTTCTCTGTTGGAAGCTATAGCTTGAACAGAATAAACAGAGAAGTAGTATTGTAGTGGGCTATAGATTCTGTAGTATATTTTGGGAAGATTAATTATATGGCCCTTTTAATCATGGACTCTACAGGAGGGCGTGACACATCCACCAGTAAAGGCCACAAGCTACATTCAAACAATGGATAAAGGCATAAAGCTCTGCCTCACCTCATAAATAATGAATTTTATAGAATTATTTTTGATAAGTTCATATTAATATGGAGTGTTATATTAATTTTTATTTAATTTATTGGAATTATAAGTTTATTAAAAGGAAATGGAGTTTATCAGTCTTTGGAAATAAATAATTGATAATTTTATATTATGTTTATAATTATAATAAGACAAATAGATAAAAAAAAAAAAATTAAAACCCTAATATTATTACCCGAAAGAAAAAAACCAGCTGAAGTTGGCATTTGTTTGGTCTGATAGTTTTGTTTCATACAACTTAAAAGCTTGCAACCCGTACGAGGGAAAAGCTAGCTTTCTTATATGTTTTTTTACCTGGTGTGAAATATTTTTCTTTTTTTTCTCTTTCTTTTCTTAACGATTAGGACTTATTTCAATTTAGGCTCGTTATTTTTTGTAATTATCTAATAATTTTATAATCAATCAAATTAATTCAATTGTATGATCCTCTTTTAGATTATTTTATATATATGTGTATGTGTGCGCGCGTTAATTGATATAGGATCAATATACATGAATAAATAACAAAGTGAATTCTTGATCAATCTAATTTGATTCGTATTTTTAGATCAGTTCAAGTAAAAAGTTTGAGCTCACAAAATAAATATTAATAATCAATCAAACTAATTCTATTTAATATCTTCTCTAAAATTGTTATATATAGTTATTGATTGATATGAACTTTATTTTCGTAATTAATACTATAGTTTTATTTGTTTTATGCAATGTAGCTTTGTGTGTGTTTTTTTTCTTTCTTTAAAGAATGAGTTGGGTGCTTGTGTAACCCCCTCAAGAGTTGAAGCCAAAAAATGTATTGCATAGTCCAACAAAGTGTGTCAGAAACAGAAGCAAAGTGGTGTGGTCCATGGGCTTTCCATGTTACCCTAGAAGAGTATGATCAACATCATTTTTGTCTCCTTGACCCGTTTTGCTTCTTTCCCTTTTTGTTTAATTGCAATATTTAGTTCTCCTAAATTAGCTTTTTTTTTCCTCTAAGTATATAAATAAAAAAGATAATGATGAGTTTAGTCATTTGGGCCTTAAATTATCTTTCTTAATGTACTAATTTTGTTTATTAGAAAAGAAAGAATAATGTTAGGAGTATAAAATTATTTACAAAAACTCGGACCACAAGTGAACATTTTATTTCTCTCCTCCTTTAGGTGTACAAAAGCTGAAAGGTTATTAAAAAGAATTATCTAACAATGTGTTCGAGACACACTCTATTATGCTAACGATTGTTTAATAGGTTAAATGTGACTCTTAATTTAATTTTACCTCTTTTGAAGGCCTGAATCTATTACAATAATTTATTCTAACTTAGAGAAAAAAGGAATAATTTACTGTTTTCAATCTTCTCGTACCGTTACTTTCTGCAATTGTGTTTGTTGAACTTTTTTTTATAATAATTTGTTGTTAACAAAAATTGAATTGATGTGACTCTTAATTTGGGGGGGGGGGGGGGGGGGGGGGGCAAGGAATTATACTTTTATCACATGGGCTGTGAGTTTGTGAGGCAAATTTCTGGGTAACTTTGGGAAGGCCTTATTTGTAGATGGACCACTTGATGAGTTGTTTTTGTTGCTGTCTTGCATGATTGACTTGTGGTCCAAGTGAAGAGATAGAACATTCCTTGTCAGGCAATTAAGGAGGAGTATTTAAGAGTGTAATGCCTGCAGACTGTATTACTCACTGGCTCATCTTACTTACTTAACTTTCTGTATACGGCCTACAGACGGCCTATTTGGATCCAGCCTGTTAAAAATCTGGAAGAAATAAAGTAGGATAAAATAACTGGATATCACCATAACACCCTTTTAACAAGTATACAAATAATGGATTAGTTAATTTGGGATCATCTTGGCCAATATATCTATTTTTATCACTTGTCAATCATCTAGACATGTGTTGAGCGATCATATTAAAATATGGAAGGTGTATTAAAATGAAGGCGAGAGCCGATTGTTAATGACTTTTTCTGTTTTAAATTATAAAATTTTTATTAATTTTTGAAAGTTAATTTAAAATATTTTTAAACTAAAAATTAATATGATTCATTAATAATTATGAAATTATAAATTTTATAATGAGTAGTATTTTTTAAATTGTTTATATTGTAGATTAAAATTAATGAAAATCACGTTAATTTTGAATTTAAAATCGTCTTAAGTTGACTTTATGAGCTTATATTTTTTGAACGGATGTAGTATTAAGGAGTTATTGTATAAGATGTAAAATAGTTTGCATGATTTTTTTGTGACATTTTTTTTCTTCCTTTTCCAATGTTAAGAACTTTATTGTATTAATTAAAGTACAGCAGGCAAACTTGATTGTGACAAAGTGTATATATTTACATTTGTAGGTTCATTTATGAAGGACCAAATTTGATGGAAATGGATCTCTTTAATTGATTTTGTATGATATGTCTATGTTGATGTAAATTAATTTTGAAGGCAAGAAGCAGATGTGTTATCAATGAAACATTAATTCCCCCACTGAATTGTCACAATCTTTCCATCTAAGCATATGATAGTACATTGCCTTGCCTTTTTGTCTTGCAATAAGCAGTGTTTTATGATTTTATCTACACTTTCATGGACCCAACCACTGCTATTATTTGGATCTATTCATGGTTTGGCCCAAGGCAATTGCATCATTGGATAGAAGTTAAATAATCCATTAACAACTCCTTTCGGTCTAAACTCTATTTGTTGAGTTAGATATTAATGGGGCTCTATCCAAACCTAAAATATGGTCAGGGCTTAAAATTTAAGCCCATGAAAGACCCAACTTGGATTACCAATAGAGTGACTTGGTGGGATCACTAGCCCACTTGAAAGAAATTCTAGTCCTACTGTTTGTTTTTTTTTCACAAAATTCTATTGGGGAGGACTATTTCCACTAATTATTTTGCTAATTTTGCAAGTCCCCCTCTCATCTTGAGTGTTGTTAGATCCTACCCACATGTGAGGGGACCTAATAGAGCTAGCAAAATAGTCACTGTTGATCTAGTAGATGTAACCAAATAGTCCTCAAATCAGTTTCCTTGAAAGGCATAGCTTTCAGAACATTAGGTTAGTATCTAAATTAATTATTTGTTTTGAGGGACAATTTTTTAGTATTATGTAGCTCAAGCACTATTGGGGCATTCTGTATACATGTATTGTAGGGTTTTGACAATGAAAGAAAATCGATGACGTACTTCTAAACTCTTTATTATTAAGTTATTATGTGTGCGTGATTTGTGGGATATTGCGTGCACCTGATAGTTGACACATGTAAATATTATAATTTTTCTTTAATCTCTCATTTTGGGATGTACTCATTCACACAATCATACATGTAATTTAATCTAATTTTCTTAATTTTTCACCACCTCAATCCAAAATACAAGAAAAATTTACTATGCTCCCTGTACATTGGATTGAAGCAAAACTAGCCTCGAATGTTGGCTAGTCCAGCGTCTCGAATCCAAATATAATTCATTGATCTTATGCTAAATTAATTAGCATTTGTGGTTAAATGAATCAAGAAAACTTTCACCATCATCTTGCAACAGTTGGAAAAACAGAGCTACTAAAATAATTTCTGTGACAAGAAAATACACATCACTAACCAATATCAACCCCAGTTACAAAAGTTGATGCCTCAAACAAGATAAGTTCTAAATCAAGCCAAAAACCTAACTCAAAGCCGATAAATGGGAACAAATTGAAGGCAAATCCAAGTTGTAAGCAAGAGATGACCAGTTCGCTGCTTTTTTTAAGTGAAGACTGAAGAACAGTCTGACCCTAAAAAAGTGCAAATGCCACTCGATCGATATGTTACAGATTCTATCCCCATACAAAATGGACTTTCCCTATGAATAAACTTCTCAGCTTATCATAGTTCTGGTCCAAGCTTAATGAAATACCACAATCATGTTTAGTTCTACACTTTCTCCATTTGATGAGAAAATGACCAAAAGGGTAGAATGAGGATGTATATATGAAGTCACCAGCTTGGAAGCCCATCTCAAAATATTTGACTTTGGGGTTGTGAAGGAAAAAGTCCTCGTCTAAGTTAAATGAGATAGTTTATATTAATTAGGTTAATGAATCATGAAAGCTAACTAATGCAAAACTAAGGGTCAATAGATGTATATATCAATCATTAATTAATATATTAAGATTTTTTTGTTAATGCTTTACAGATGATACATTTTATCTTTAATAGTAAATGTGTACTAAAATTTTGTAAAAAAACTTAACTTTTGAGGAATTGATACAGTTTTTAGGAATGCCAAAATTTATGACCAAGAAGGTAAGAAAAAAATATGGACTAGCAAGTCACCAAACTTGAATTATTAAGTTGACTCAAGACCAGCAAAAATGACTCGATATTTACGTTATTATATTTTGGTATTAGTTGATATATATATATATTATTGACGTTTTTTGACTTTGGCTTAGTAACTCGAATGTGCGCGACTATATTTGACCTAAATAACAATCAACATAATTACGCACTACCGTCGATGTGTGATGCACTATAATTTCCATTCCATCCAACATATAGATAACTTGATAATATATATACTCATAACATGCACTAGCTGAATTAATTTCCAATTTATAAAACGAGTCTATATTATGATCGAGATAAACACAGCATGAAGCAAGTGACAACATTCTTATTAATTCTATATCATTCGGTACGTGACAGATGATCGATATTAGTCCATGATACAAATAGGTATATTCTTAGTTACAGAGTGTAGTGATGATAGTACAAGTTAAGAATCAAACCAATTTTTTTATTTACCAATTACCATTAAAGATAGTAAGGAGCTGCGGCTTTTGGAAAATAAATTACTTAAAAGACTACTGTCCTTGTGTATATTTATTATTGCACACAATTTAATAAGAGAATTAGTATTTTAAAAATAAAATCTTATATAAATATCAGACTCATTTATTATTCATATTAGAAAATTATTGTAAAATAATTAATTTTATTTATAAAAATATCAATTCATTTTAAATAATATTTTATGCAAATAACTAAAATAATATTTCATATAAATAATTTTAAAAAATAATAATAATTCAATTTATATTGATAGATAATATAATGATACTTTTATAACATTCGATAGCAATGCATCACGTAAATATTTATGGACAAATTAATGGATTTTAATTATTAGGAGTAATACTGAAAAGTTTCTAGTCTTTACAAGAAAAATTCAGCATAGCGTTTGTAGTCCAACGGTTAGGATAATTGCCT
Source organism: Hedera helix (assembly GCA_947179155.2). NCBI lineage: Eukaryota > Viridiplantae > Streptophyta > Magnoliopsida > Apiales > Araliaceae > Hedera > Hedera helix. The sequence goes on along the minus strand of OX359284.1, from coordinate 42,326,162 downwards.
TCCAAGCAATAGACCCGGGTTCGACTCCCGGCAAACGCATTTTTTTTATCAATTTGATTTTATGGAAAAGGTAAAATAAAAGGTTTTTTATCAATTCGATTTTATGGAAAAGGTAAAATAAAAGGGATGGAAATAGGAGGATATCTAGTCTACCTCTATTTCTTTCTGCTTCTGAAACTGACAATAACACTTGATGGTTAATTGTTTTGAGAACAAAAAGGAAAATAAAACTTGCTGAAAAAACATAGTAATCCTTTCGGCTCTCCAGCTACTTTTCGAGACCATAGCAATTTATTGGAGCAATAAAAGATTTAAACTTGCATGCCTCATACAATTCAATTCCTGTTCATATAGAGTGAAACATTTGCACAATCTTGAGAAATGTATGAAGATTATATATGTAATAATGCCACAAAACGTGCTTTCATAGTTTGTAATACAACGAGCTCGATTGAAAAAGAGAGTTAAAAGTACAATCATTCTGGGTGAATTCATCGTTTCATACTAAACCATAATGTCAGCAAGTTAAGTACAAAGATAAGTACTGTCGAAACAATAATAACACAACTTATAACTTATGTCTCAAGGTGCTTTGCTCTTGCAAAAGTCTTCGAGTTACCCAGGCTGAGTATCCCTTAGGGTTCCCCAGTATTTGGCAGAAACCAGAGCTGATTCACAAATGCGAGTGCACCACTGGTTCAATGAAGATTTTGCACGCTTCTCTGGAAAATTAACATAATGTCTTCAACCACTCAAATCTTAGGGGCAATTAATTTCAAGATATTCTACCAAGGGGGGACTCTGAGGCATGATCGTCCACCAACCAGAGGCCATATTCTTGGAATCGCTTTATTTTCTTCTCAAAACCAACAATATAATTATTGTGAATGATGACCTGCTTTCCCTTGGTTTCTTCAACCCAAGTCGGGTTCTTGAAGTATAATCCACCAGTTGGGAATGCTGCTTGAGGCAACAGATACAGATCCACCTGAAACAGTTCTATAGATGTCAGAGCTTCAGTGCTTCTCTGGTTGATGGGCAGCAAAGAAGGCCCAAAATTATACGGTTTCGACACATAAACGCAGTGGAATTTCAAATAAAAATTCGAAACCCTAAAACAGGATCCATGCGAAAACATATTAATCAGAGGTTTAGATTTGTTTTACCGATTAATCGTGCTTGAATGGAGTCGATGGAGACGATTTTGAATTCTGGAACGCTTTGAATCTTCAACGCAATCCAATGACTGGGTCTCTACGGTATCCACACGAACGCTCCGCGAATCGTCACACGATCTGCAGCAAAAAGGAAGCCGCAGTACTAGCCACCAAGATCATGATTTTATTTATGAAGAGTATGACACATTCCATGCCTCGAGTTTAATCTAGGATATCAAGATTAAATTACATTGAAACATTGGTCACAAAAAGGTTGCATCGAATCATCCATCTTATTATTATTTGGGTAGCAGTGATATATTACTAGATGCCGCTTACTGTTTATAATTTTATACGAATTTAAATTAATAAGATAATTTGTGTGTATATATATATATATATATGTATATTAATTAAGTAAGACTTAATTAAGATATATATATATATATATATATATATATATATATATATATATATATATATATAAATTCGGATTTTATTATTCTATTTATTTAAGGTTTTGGTTAATTCCTATTAACTGCTATATACACGTGATATATCAGTAGTTTTTAGCACGTAATGAAAAACTAAAAACCCTAGCCGCTTTCAGAAAGAGGCTAGAGAGAAAAATAGTTCATAAATCATGATCTTGGTGGCTAGTACCGCGGCTTCATTTTTGCTACAGATCGTGTGATGATTCACGGAGCGTTCGTGTAGATACCGTAAAGATGCAGTCGTTGGATTGCGTTGAAGATTCGAAGCGTTTCAGAATTCTCAATCGTCTCCATCGACACCATTCAAGCACGATTAATCGGTAAAACAAATCTAAACCTCTGATTAATATGTTTTCGCATGGATCCTGTTTTAGGGTTTCGAATTTTTATTTGAAATTCTGCTGCGTTTATGTGTCGAAACCCTACAATATATGCATTAGGAGCAACAATAGCATTTAAAATTTTATGTAACTGACCTTGGAGAACAATGTGTGGAGGTTTAAGGATAAAAGTGTAAACTCAGCAATAATTCCTACTCAATCAAACAAGACAATGAAAACAAGCAACATATTAAGAGCACAAAATAAACACACCTGCCCTGCAGTTTTGTTCAAGGCCCAGTTAAAAGCTGGTTGGTCATTGGCCTTCCTTGCTTTGGACCATGGCTGAGCCTGAAGTTCTTCAATCCACATTTTCATAACCAGTTTTGCTCCCCTAGTTAGTCGCATATAAATCATGCAGCTGCAAATGTAGGTCCGCCCCTTTTTTCCCGGAGCTGGCAAAGCATGAGAGTGGTTCAAAGGTTTCACCTGTTCACAAAGGAGACAAATTGTGAGCAATGCTTAATAGTCACCAAATGCAAATAAACACAACAATTCATAAGCTTAGTCACCACTTGTAAGCATGTGTGATTGGTATCAAATCAACTTAATCTGAGGACTGCAGTTAGTTTCTGTAATACTTTTATCAGGATTTTAAGTTGCCAAGCCTTGTGATGCCGAAGAGCTGCATAGAAGTGCATCACTAGAAGCCTATAATATTATGTATCTATATTCTTATGCCATCTCAGTGATCCTCCCATATGGAATGCTTTGTTTCCAAGGATTATCTTGGATTATATATTCATGACTATTATGCACCAAAAACTTGAGCTGTATCCTATAGTGCAGAAGCTAGTAACCAAGTTCAGTAAAGAATTAAAAGTTCATTACAAGAAAGGGGTTTCCTTCATTCATTTTGCTGCCTAGTTCATTTTTTATTTACTTTTTTAATGTATAATTTTTTTTATTTCAAATAATTTGTACCTATGTATCTTCTATTACTATTCTATTTTAAAGAAAAGAAAAAAAAATGGACAAGTTATTAGCTCTGTGCACTAAAACTGAAAAGCAAACTTGTCAAACTTACTGCAGTCATGTCATCCATGAAGTACACATCATGCTTCCCTTGCAAATAAGGAAAAGGATCTGCTAACCAAACCATATCAACATCATTGTACATAACATTATATCCAAGCTCCAAGATTTGTAGTAGATGGTGTGGCCTCCGGGATGTAAAATTGAAGAACCCCTGTAAAATGAAACTAATCAGGTTTATTAAGAAAGACCAGCACATCCTTCAGACAATATACACAATATTGACATATAGTAGGTATACTAAATCTATAAAATGGAAATGCAAATAGAAGGTGAGAAAAACCCCTCTCCACTCAAAAGATTAACGAAAAGCACAAATACAAACCAGGAAGAGAGAGAGACGGAGACAAAGCAGAACTGCAAAGCCCGGTTTGATAAAGCAAAAGTAAAATGTGTCTATGCTACTTTAACGGTACATATTCATAGTGAAATTCAACTGTCATGCCTCAAAATTGATGAATGAATATTTGGCAACACAATCACCAGAAATAACAAAGCAAAATACGTAGTACAGAAACAACGACTGCTTCGTTATACCAGGCTTGGGAGCCTAAATTCCGTAATGAATGAGTAGAGCTAAGCCATATAGTCGGTTGCTCTCTTGCTTCTAAAATAAAATAACAAGATAGGTTCATTTATCCAACTAGCCAATCTCGAGTATTTTTAGGAATCTAATTGGTTAAAAGACAAGAGCTTGAGCCAAGCTTTACATTTTTTCTTTTTAATCAAGCTAGACACTCAGAAAGCTTTAAAATATTAATCAAGATCTTCGATCATTAATATTCATCTACAAGCTAATCTTGAAAATCTGGGCTTGAATAGCTTGCTTGATTTCATAATTTTCAGCACCTACAAATTAGAATCAGATAAAATTCAGGTTCAAGTTTTAAGAAATGTGTCCCCAATCAAAAGTCTAGGAAGGATTACATGCAGACAAACTCGCCAGGGAAGGATTACATGCAGACAAACTCGCCAGGGAATTTATATGACAAGTACAGCTCGTAAGCCGACTCAAGCTCAACTCGCTAAAGCACAATTAGATTCGAGTTATGAGCTAACTGACCCAAGTTTGAACACGACTTTGTTCTCTATTATCAAATGAGGCAAACTCGAATTTGCTTGTCTAAGTTTGATTGAGATCATATCAATTGAATGCAACTTACATACTATATAAAAATATAAATTATTGCAAATTCTCCATAGAAACTAGAACTCTACTAAAGTACTAAACAAGCTGAGCACGGAATGTAGTAGTTGTGAGCTAAGGCAATTGGGCCTGAACACAAGTTACAGTAAAAACCTTAATAAAGCTAAAAACCCACTACTCAGACACTAATCAATTATTAAAAAACCTAATACTAAACTAATTTTAAGTTGATTAATTTGAAACATAAACAAAATAAAGCAAGCCCGCAAGTCAGAATCAACAATTATACCCGACAACCGTACTTACGAGCACTTCAAGATGATTCATTAGAAACTTGAACAAATTAAAGCCAACCCAGAAATGAAATTCAACAATTATACCTGAGACCCAAACTTATGAGCAGTTTAACCATCTGGGGCGGGCGGAACCAGCACAGCATGGCTAGGCCATCTCTCATTAACCTTATAAAGCGTGGCATAATCCTCAGCAATCACAAGAACTTTTTCATAATGCTTCTGCCTCGCAATACTAATCAACCGGTTATTCAAAAAGGGCAAGTAAGGCCGACTCATGGCACAAACAATCACAGTCCCATTCTTAGCCACATTCGCTACTGCCTCAGATAATGTGTAGTCCCGCCATTTGGATACTGAGACTCTTGAACAGGTGAAGAACAAAGTTGAGGGAACGTTAATATACGGAAAGACGATTCCCAGGATCACGAGCAGGAAGAGAAGAATTAAGAGATTGTTTCGGTTGAAAATTGAGCTGGGTTTTTGGTTATTTGTGGGAGATCGAGGGGATAATGGATATGGGTTTGTGAGAATGTTATTTAGTGGCCTTTGATGCAGAAATGAAGACATTTGAATCAATCAAGAAAAATCAAATATAAACATATATATAGACATGAATATATACAGAGATGGGAAATTTGGGAATGGAATTGAATTCAGAGTAGATGAAAATTATGGGGCTTTGAATCAGATGTAAATTGGAGAGTGAAGAATTCTATTGTGCTGATCTGAAATCTGGAATACTCGGCTGGAGCGCCACTCTGTGTAATTTCGGCTGCTTTGTTGGTGGTCCGGAATACCGGCGTGGAGTGTAAGCTGTAAAGAATATGGAAACAGGCCAGGCTACGAAGGGATTAGTTTAATGGACCGAAAGAATATTAATTTTAGATAGATTGTAGCCTTTGTTTTTATTACTTTAATAAGAATTTTTTAATTTGAAATAGAGAAATAATATTTTCATATATTCTCTCTATTTTAAATTATAAAATTATTTAAAAAAAATAAATTTTAAAAATTTATAAATTTAAAATTAACACAAATTCAGTTAATTTATATGAATATCATAAATTATCTAAAAAGTACTACTAGCCGTAAGACTTATTATTTTTAAAATTTAAATAAATTATGTCAATGTTAAATTTTAAAAAATCATAAATTTATTTTAAGAAAATTAATATTAGTCTCATAATTTAAAACTGAAGAAATATTTTTCACTTAAATACAAATAAAGATAATGTGAAAATAACATGTGGAACACATAGTAATAATAGGTTTAGTTTAGCAATAAAAAATATACAAGGACATGTCAGTTGGAAGACATAAATATTGAATTGAGGGGTATAAATTTACAATACAACATTCCAAGGTAATTCAATACACATAATGAAAATAAGTTTTTCTTTAGTTCTCCTCCCAACACTCCATCAGTTTTCTCTTGAACTAAATTTTAATACAATTAGGTTAATAAAAAGAGGATTTTCTTTCCCCTTTACATGAAAATAAACAGGGGGGAAAAATACATGTAATGTACAGTATATGGACCAAAAGAACTAAACCACAATATAAGTTAGAGATATTTTTGACAATTACGCTGCCAAGTAGTAGAATATATATATATATACATGAACATTAATAAACTTCTTCATTACAGAACTGAGAAGAGAACTTGAATAGTCTGACAAAGAAGTTTATACATGGTCTGCTCATATTACTCGGCCGAAAATCCTAAAAACTTCAATATCAGACTACTTTAAACTTTCATATTGTAACAATCAAGCTGCTCAACAAAAGAATTGGAGTTAAAAATTATAGGAGGTGACAATTAATAATGAAATTCCTACTGCTGATCCTGTTGTTGACTTCTTTAACTTCTTGGCATGCATGAGAATTCACGGGACAGCACTGGCTTTTAGTTTCCGCATCTTCTGTTTAACAAAGAAAGCTGATAGCATGCTCTTGCTACGAGCAGGAGCAGGTGTGTGAACAATCTCACGTCTAGTAGGGTCATTGAATGATCGGAATGGTGTCATAGGTTTAGAGTTGTTGTCCAGCGGATTCTGCAAAAGAAATTGTCTAGTTGTAAAAAAAATTATAAATAAAAAGAAATTTGATAATCTTATCCATTTAAGACAGCAGTGGGGTATTGGAGGATAAGGAATTGTTTCTAAATAAATGCCAAACATATTTATTCAAATACCGAAAGGATCTCAACTATAAAACTTCCAGACCAGAAAATGTATAGCCTTAATTAGTCGAACCACTTGTCTAGAAATTTTATTCAAGTTATAAAGACAGGTATACCAACTGGAGTTGGACAGTTTATCCAGAAGTTAATTATGTCCACTTAATAAGCTGCATACGGAAAAAGACACACACAAAGATGTACATCAATTCCAACTACAAATGATTCTTCAAATAGTGCAAGAAATGTACGACACAAATCAAAATCTAGGATCCAAAGATGTCTATAGATTAAATTCCGAGTACATATTACGTTAAATATATTATTTTTTAGTCTACTTGCATTGCTAAATCTACGATCAACGTCACCTAACTCTTATTCTCACATTTTAGACCTCGGTACAATGCAATGCAGACTCCAGAGATATTGTTAGCTTTACTATGTTTTTTAGCAAAAGAGATCTTTTGAAGCATATACTCTCCGTACATTATTTACCTTCTCCATTAAAAGACTACTGTACATTTTCTCTTTAAGTTGTAGTCTTGTAGACAACAATAATATTCAATTGCCACTTAACCTAGTAGTAGACCAGTAATATTCGGAATTTCATTGAACAGGGGCATCATTGGCCGTGATCTCTACACAAGTTAACTGATAGGATATCTTTGTGTATGCAGATGGTAACATAATGGCACTCAGAAGAATGAAGGGAATGTCTAAGACTTGTTGATTTTGAACATTACCCGCTGTATGAAACCCAACGTATGCATAGCTGCAGTTGAAGCAGACCCTACATTTGGTAACTGAAGATGAGCTGCTGAAGATTTTTTCCAGCTTCCCCCTTCAGCATCTACACATACAAAATTAGAAGAATAAATTCCTAACATCAATGGAACATGCACCATCTGCCTACAGCAAAGTTCTAGTAGATACTATGCACATACCTAACAAATTGAATGCCCCTGATGTTCTCCCAGAAGTTTTTGAATCTTCAGTACTGCAGACAAATAAGCAAACATCAAAAGTTCAAAATGTTGGAAGTCCATTGACCAAAATTAGAATTTATCTTGTCAAAATAAAACCATATGCTAAAATTCATGGACTAACTTCATAGATGATCGTGGGCTGCCTTTCAAGGTAGACTTGGTTTCTGACGCTAAATGCCAAGACAGAGTGTTTGCTGGTGGAGCACCTAAAAAATGAGTTGAGAAAATAAGTGATGGCATATGCATTTATCCTAACCTGAAAACCTTTAGACCAACACACATAAAAACAGGAGACGAGCTTTGATGTCCAGGAAAAGCAGCTACCTGAAGGAAAGCGAGGTTTTGACTTAAGATGGCTTTGCCTAGCATCAGTCTGTAGTTGTGGGCTAAAATGCACCTTTTTGTTGACAGTATCTAGCATCGGAGTAAGCCAGGAAATAAAAAAACAGGGACCAAAGCAAGAAGGAATGAAAAGGTTATGGATCTCATCACTCTGATCAGAATTTTCAGATAAGGCATAGTCATTCTTACTGGGCAAAATGTAATGCTTGTGATGCCTTGGGATGATCGCTAGTAACTGCTGCTGCCTAAGACCTTCTTTATCCGTATAGGTTTGGCATGTTAGAAGTTGCTTCCATCAGAAAGATAATAGTTTCAGCATCTACACATATGATATTCTACCTAATAAATAAATCTTAATAATCACTACAACAACAATACCTGATCTAAACACGAAACCTTTAGCTCCACTGTTGAGACATCTAACTTTTGCTGGTCAAGAAGATCAGTCAGTTTGTAAGCCACAGTGCCCAGGTGGTCAACTGTATTGACAAGGGCTCGTACAGCGTAATCTTTTAGGTTGTCCAGTACCCTGATACATACTCAAGATTATATTTCCAGAAAATCTGAACAGAATTCTCGAGATCCAGGCCCAATTTAAATCACATGGAGGCAAGTTGCTAAATAATTTAAAATTTTAACTCCAGACGTGGAAAAATCATCTCATGTTTTCAGACAAGCAAATGGTGAAGAGACCCAGAGTGTCCTCAAGTGATACTGTTATCTATTTGTTGCTGCCCCTAAATATTGAACTAATGGTTTGAAAGTAAATTGTACATACACAACAATAATATCAGGCATTCCAATTTTAAGTTATTTAGTAATTTAGTGGGAAAACCATTTAAGAGCCATTAGCAAAGTAGTTGTCATCATTAAATTGATAAGTAAAGATACGATAGAGTGTCTAGAAACAGAATATAAGCACAAATAAAATATGAGACAAAATTTGCAATCTTGGACTCACATTTAGGACCATCTCAATTGAATATTTTCTTTCCAAATAATACTCCTAAACATATTCATTTAAAAACACAAAACCCAGATGGTCGAATTTTACCATTCTAATTATAGCCATATCAAACCTTTTAATTACACATGACCCAAGTGCCGTAACATCCAAAGAAAATTTGCATAAGAAATGCATGTTAAATACCGAGAATACAAATGTCTTACTATATTTTTTGCTTTCTATGTATATATAACTACACTTGAATTGAACTGTAAGGATAATATTAAGTCACTAGTGGCTTAATAATTAATTCTCAGTTCAACTCAACAACAGCTTTTATTCTAAACTACTTGATAAAGGTTGTACATAAAAGAAGAAAGGCAAGAAGAAAACTAAAAAGAAAAAACAACTTAAATAAGAAAAAAAAGTTTAAATAGAAGTATAGATAAAAAAAATGGAGATCTTTTGCTCGGAAAAGCCCTAGTTTGAAGATGTCAAGTTTATAATCAGTAGCCATAGTCTTACATCTGTTTCTGTTCACTGTGTAGATAAGACTTCTCACAATATTCCGCAGCAGAATAAAGTTGAGGCCTTAAGTTTTTGAGTTCCTGATAAATACATCACATAAATATCAAAAGGAATATCAGCGAAACTATTTCCATCAAACAACTTTAAGCATTAACTGTTTATGAGCAAGTATTGCACTAAATACAATTATAGATATTCATATAACTAATCAGATTAAAGGGCTTTCAGTAATGTGGAAATGGTAACAAACACTGACATTTCTACCCGTGGAGAAAATATAAAAAAGTGGATGAAAGATTTATGTGTGTGCACCTTGATCACGCTTTTGCAGAAAAGTGCTAGCAAAAAGAATCATAAAATTGTAAAATTCATCAACACTAGAAAAATGGAACTACATACCTTACCCATATGAGTAGCTGAATAAGCAAGGGAATGAGTTACTAGAGTGGGATTAAAAAATTTGAAAATATCTGGGTTTCAACTCCCCCCAAGTTTAGAGAGAATGCACGTGGCTTGCAGGATGGTATGGTGCGCACTAAAACTTACAAACACCCTACAAAATCGTTAATCCTAACAGAGTTCGTTACTCTATAAATGTAAGTATGTAACAGAGTTGGTAATGGTAATGCATTATATTTTCAATAGCTGCTCAACTCAACTAGACTATACTCCATTAAAAAGTACAGCAATTAGTAGGTCAATTTCACCTTTCATTTTATAACATTTTGGCTTTTTTTGGGTCAATAATGTACTCAAAAACTTGTCTCAACTGACAATTATCAACTAAATGAGGCAAGTTAAGAGCTCGTGGGTAAAGTTGACTAGTTGAGTTCAGACAGCTTGAATCAGAGCTGAACTCAAACTTGAGTAGAATTTCGAAAAGCCAGAACTCAAGCATGACTCTATGACAGACAAATTAAAATTTATCTTCCATCAAATGACAGTAATAAAAACCAGAGATCATAAGAAACAATAACTTAAATGCATTTAAACCCAATTATCCAAACAGCTAATAAATGAACCAACTTCAATTTAGAAACTAAAACAAAATCTGTTAACAAAGTTCAAGTCAATCCCACAAATATGATTTTCCTTTTCTAAAATGAAACAAATCAATCACACTTAACTTTATTTGAATATCTTTAGCATGTAAATTTTTTTAAGTCATCTCCAAACTATAATTTCCCTCATCGCCCATTTTTCTCAAAAACCAATCAGAATAACATATTCACAAAAATTCAACCATAAATCAAGCAAAAACATATATATATTCATGTTAATAACAAACAAGCAGATCTGAGGGCGAAATTGATAGAGAAAAATCTAACCTGCAAGGCTTTAACGAAGCTCTTACTTTGCTCCATCGACACCTCATCATATGTCATTGGCGGATTTGCGGACCGTGGTTGCTCCATTTCCATATATACACAAAAGAAAAATCAAATACAAGCAGTTATAAACTGAGAAAAATCAATCTCACTGAATTTTCTCAGAAAACCTAAGATCATAACTGTTTTATCTAATTAAAATTGATGATGGCGTGTTATTAGAATATATATATATATATATATATATTGGGAAATTTATATGGTTGAGGTAGATTTGGAGTTAAGTAAGGTTTTTGGTAAGAAAGTAACGGAAGAGGAGAGAGAAAATGTAGAGAGAGAAAATGGGAGAAGTGTGAACTAGAAGGAATCCCGGGAAGAAGAGCGTGGAATTTAAAAGAGTGAAACTTTATTCGCAAATGAAAATGACGTCGTATTTAATGGACTGGAAGGGTCGTTGAAAATGGACAGAGGAGGAAATCAGTTAGGACCAGAGAATTTAAACCAACCGGATCTATCCGCTTTCAGACCTACCTCCCCCAATATTTTCTATAACCCCAATTTTGACCCGACTTGAATCCGGAAATCTCCTTGGTTTTGGTCCTTAATTTGTAGCACCCTCTCTTTTTTTGCGGTTTAAAAATTAAAATTAAAGTAGAAAACATTGAGGAGAAAATTGACCCAAATCCAAATGTTTTGGATATTTCTGAAACGTAGTGAGGCTCACTAACTACAAGCAAAAGTGTTTCAGTTGCATATGCATGATGTGTAATGGAGTCATCTAATCATGTGGTTAATTGATTAACCTGGTTCGCCCAATAGGATAGGATAGGATGGTAAATTACTTTATGATTGGTGAAGTAGGTTGTGTATTTGGTGTAAAGAGGTTTAGTGTTTGATTACTATGCCAAACAAATCATCTTAATAGATTTCAAACACTTGTTGCCAACTTTCCAAACGATCATGATGGTTAATCATTATGACCTTTTGTTTTATGAATCTAACTTGACACCTGCTATGTAATGGTTAATTTATTACTTCTTTGATTACAGGACAAAAATCTTTATTATTATTTTAAGTAATTTTAAATGAAATATCTATTTATCTTAAATAATTTATTTTGTATAATAATTTATCTATAATATTCTTAGTATTAATTGTCATATTTATATTTTTTTTGCATATTTATGGAGTATCACTAGTCGTGTACAAAAAATTATAGCCCTCTATGTTTATTTTGAAATCCAAGTGAAATAATAAAACTTACCTTCAATTTATGTAACGTCAATTATTTTTAATATTTATTAAAAAATAAATTCGAACATATAATTTTATGTCATAAAGGAAACCTAATCTTTTAAAGAATGCACGAGCCTACTTGCCTCAATAATACACCATTCTACTACTAGTTGTAATGACCATGTGCATCCGTATTATTGTTCTACAAAAATTGCATGTGCCATTGGGACAATTTTCTAGTGTTCAGGCTACATGTACAAATACACATTCCAAAACCCAAATGTGTGACAAGGACATCATAGGAAAACAACATAGCCCCAACTTGTATTTTTACTTATTTATTTATTTATAAAGAATTGATATTTTTATAAATTAATTTAATATAAGTGGATCTTATTTAATTTTATAAAATATCAATTCTCTTTTTATATTCAGATAGAATCTTGACTTTGACTCTTTTACCTCAAAAACAATTTATTTTTAAAAAATAAAAAAATAAGTGGTCTAAAACCATGGATTAAATTTGATAGGATACATGTAAACTTTATTTTAATATATATGTATGTATATACAGGTATTATATATAAGTATATATCATATATATAGGTGAGTCATGCAAGTCCAGTTCGGTATGGATGGATGATACTGAAACTTAAATAATGGGTTATTAATTCCTATTCCATTGAAATTAATATTATATTATATTAGAATTGAATTCAGTGTTAGCACCATGCATAAAACACATATTACTCGTATGTTTGTGGAGTAATTACGACAAGCATGTATTCATGTATATTATAATATCATATTTTAAAATTTAATAAGGAAGTAACGGATTGGAGTTTTAAGATCTCAATTTCATTATCGTAAATATACATTAAGACAGAGGATAAAATTTAAGAAATTATAATATTTATACAATACAGTTTTTATAAATAGATTTATAAATTAAATTTATTTGTATTGCATTCAGCAGTTAGATTTGAGAGAGGACGCGAAGCAAAATTTTGTGCGAGTCTTAATAATTATTTTATTATTATTTTCATATACAAATTTCATATTCTTTTGTTCATTTAAATCTTTATTAAATTATTTTGATCTGATAATACTTTGTGAGATGGCATAATATTGTTTTTTTTTTGTTATACTCCGCCCTTTTCATTCATGGTTTGGGATACCTTGGCTTAGAACATTTCGTTATATTAATGAAATTTTTTATGCGGACATAATAATTGGACATGAGTGTTTTAAAATTTTATATATTTGTATTTTTACTCCCAATTATAAAAACTCTTAATTAATTCATGTCAATATTAATTCCTTTTTCTTTTCTTTTTTGACTTGAATAGTATACATCATTCTCTCTCCATTACACAGATGTTAGAAAACCTATCTTTACAACTATAATCTTTTCAACCTTTGTACATAAAATTGTGTAGAACTTGTGAAATTCTCATTTAATACCTTGTGTTTGTCTTATTTATTTGTGACAATATATTTTTCACGAGCTATAACTATCCATGGGGTAGCACAAATATATTTTAGGGGCACATGAACATGATACCTTCTTGTAGCGATATGTTGAGTTCATAGACGTCTTTATTTATTACTCCGAGATAGTAAACTGACTATTTTAATTATCTATTTTGAGAGACGTATGAATTGACTTTAACACTTGTTTTGATCTATATACGGATTAGTGATTCATGTAATGCCGAAAACACTATCCAGTTTGTTTTGTTCGTAATTATATGCCTTGGTGTTAACAATTATTTATTTGTATTTGAGCTCATTATGGTAATCCAACTCTTTGACTTCTATTCAACCTTATTGATTTCTTTATTGCGTACATAACTTTATTTGTTTCATTTAATTATGTTGTGTATTTCAACTCCTTTCGTTTGTCTTTGTTTTCCTATTAACTTATACTGTATTTTTCTTCTAACAGATAATTAGAGTTGAACTAACTCCTTGTGGAGAGAGACCGTCATTCATTTTAGTTATGATAATATTAAGTTAATATTTAAAATTATTTCTTTTGACATATAAATTTTAATTGAATTTATTTAGTTGTGTCTTGGGCCTGTTTTGACATTTACTCGTAGGATTGGCTTATCTTTATATTATGACCATAACGAGTTTTTATTTTTTGAAAAGAAATTCTTATAAATTGAATAATTATGGTTTTAGACTACTCATTTATTAGTATTTATAGTGCTCCTTATACTCTCCCCGTCCCAAGATAAAAATTTTAATTGACTTTTTGCGCATATTAATAAAGAGAATAAAATAACAAAATTATTCATATTTAAATTCTCATTTAATTGTATTAGTGATCTGCACATGACTAATGATAATTCATAAATATGTATAGAGAATAAAAATATGACAATAAATACTAAGAATATTATAGGCAAATTATTGTAAAAGATAAATTATTTAAGATAAATAGATATTTAACTTAAAACTACCTAAAATAATAATAAAAACTTTTATCCTGAGACGGAGAGAGTAATATTTATAAGTTAGGCTGTGTTTTGTGATACCGTCCAAAATAAAGAAAAAGGAAGGTCAAAAAATTGAAACTAACAGAAACAACCAAAACATTTATATATTGACACAAAAGCATTGATCCTGGATCAAAATATAGAAGCTAGACACAAACACTTAGAGTGTGTGAAATAGGGACAAGACTTACAAATTCAAATGCTTTCGAATAGTTTGATGCTACTGTACCTGCATAACAAAACAGAACAATTCTGCTGACCTGCTTTTAAAAAACGTAATTACTAGTCATATATAGAACAACCATAGACATCTATTTTAGGAGCTAATGAACGCAAACCATGTCAAATGAGAAGGGGTCTGAAAATAATAACTGAAAACCTTTATGACAATGAATTGTGCATCCTATTCCTGGCAATTGAACTAGAGACGTAAGTACAAAAATTTATTGTTCAAACAATGCAGTAGATTGGCTTCCATACGAAAAGTACTAGTGGTAGATGCAAGGGATGTTATTCATGCATTCTTCGTAATTACAACAGTCAGAACAAACCTCAAGTTTATCTCTTCAAAGTTTATAGCTCCCTTAGCTCAAACTATACAGCAATATACAATCATTCAGTCTATGCTCAAGTACAGAACCTAGTGTTAAGACTATGGTAACAAGACGAGCAATCCTCGAGTCCACTCTAGAAATATTTCCCCAGCCAGAACTACATTATATATCATTAAGGCTTGTACTAAGCAACATTTTGTTTATCATAAACTAGATAGAAATGTAGGAGCTATGAACTATGTTCTCAGTGAGGATTGCCCCTTGGGTTTCCCAGAACCAGTGAAAATGGAAGCCAGATAATGCTGGACCCCAGTATATTTAACTGATAATGGCATGATGTTTTGGATGGATGATGATGAAATCTCAAAATAAGTTGGCTTTGGTGTAGAGGGGCAGCTAATAGATTGGATTAATTCATCCACTGCCAAGACATGAAACTTTGAGGGTGCATTTAGAGCTATGTTGTGAACTTGGTGCTGAAAGATCTTGCCATCCTTGTCAAGTTTGTACTCAGAAATGCCATCAAATCGACCACGGCTCTCCCATAGAACCCGTGGGATGCCATGGACAATCCAACGGATCATTATCGTGTTCTCCACAGGTTGCCACACACTTACAATGTCAACCCACAAGGCCTTAAAGAAAATCCTCCCATGAAATCGTAATGCCCAGAATATGGATTTATAGTTCTCAATACCGACAAACGTGTTGAGAGGGTCTTTAAAGACAATATCATCCCTATAACAAGCACAATAAACAGATATATTATTGACAATTCAATAGCATCTAATGAGGAGGGAATTTGAGGTTTCTTGGTCTTCTATGATTTAGGTTATGTAACCATAATTATAAGTGGAATAATGGCGAAAAACATACAATTGACAGGCAATATATATAATTGTCTAATAGGTGTATTTTTTTTCTTCTTCCCCCTTTCTCAGTGGCTGGATACAGATTTTATTTTATTTCAGGTAACAGCTTCTACAGATCATTCTATAACTCCTCCAAAACACCAGATAAATTTCTAGAACTAAGCATTTTCCAAGAAGGAAGTTGAAGAACTATCCAAAATCCCAAGGTAAAAATATACAATACATATAAATTAAAGAAATGGGTGGAGAGCTGCTCTTTATTCCTTGAGTTCAGACCTCAAGTTGCAGGTTATCATCCAACTTTTCAAGGGTACACAATAAATGGAAACAACTATAGGAGGTGCTGCACCAGCTATGCAATGTCCAATTTGCTAACATCTATTGATCTTGTTTCTTTTGGAGGATTCCCTTATTCAATCTCTATTTAAAATAGTCGGCTTGAGGGTACCAAAACTAAAGTCACAGGTTGTAAAGCTTCATAAAAAGCAGTAAATGGTCTTCACCAAAAACAACAAGAATGTACTCAATCGATTCAGGACGCTGAAAAAGCACACAAAACTTTAAGAAAAGTTTAACAAACTGCTTCTATGCATTATTTGAGTCTCTTTGAAAGATGAACAACTTTATTTTATTTATAATCACATATCCTTCTAAATAAGCCAAGATCACACATTGCTTGAATATCTGAAATAAGAAGAACTCTGTTCTCCTTTACTGGATAAATTAGTTGAGGACCGGTTGCTCATTCATAGAACTTATCATTTTTTTTTTCAATTTCATAGGGTCATAACGTTAAAAAAATGGTATGATGTAGACAACATAGCTTCTTTGTCTTTCCTTGTCTAACTTTGACAGATGAAAGGGAGTTGAACCTTAGTAATTACTTTGTAGTGTGTCCTCAACTTATCAACCGGCTCAAATATGCTGCTAACTGAAGTTGTGATGAAGCTGATCTACAAGTAGAAATCACAATTACATACTATACACGGTGGTGCAGAACGAAAAATGCATACTTTAACATAATATATTCAAATAAGACTTAACAAAAGAAACTTTTGGACTAAAGGATTGAGACTTCACACTGCTACTTACTCATTTAAGAAGTAACAGACAAAGAGCTGCTTCTTTCCCATTATATTACTTATCTTTTAAAAGGAAATGAGGATAGAATTCTATTTGATAAGTTGCATAGTGCGCTAACACGTGTAAGGATTCTCAGTGCGCACAGCCGCACACACACACGTGTGTGTATAAAAAGGATGTTGAAATATCCTAAATAACACAATCACCTGATTCTTCATTGTCCTATGGCTTGAAGCCTTGAAGTCTTTGACTATATTCGCTTGGGGAATTTGAAGAAGCTTGGGTCTGTCTTAAATCATTGGCGTCTTTAGTCTTTACTTCTTATCAGATTTTAGGGGTTCAATAGAGATACTGATTGGTCTAGTCCATGCAGAGGAGGTTCTCAAAAAAATTTGAGTTAGATGGACGAACAAGAATACTCAATCTCTTAAATTGGGACACTACTCAGCTCTCACAAAATTTTGTGGTAGGAGGATGAACAAGAACACTTGATCTCTTAAATTGGGACACACAGCATTTTTTGTGGGATACACAAGTCTTCTTTCTTTTCTTTTTTCATTTTTTTTTTTTTTTTTTTTTGCATTACTACAGCCTCTGCGCCTCTGCCTTGAGTGCTTTTCTAGAGGGGTGACTGTCTAAAATAATAAGGATCATGAAGCATTCATCCATTAGTTTTCTTGTTTGTTTTGTCTTCATCTTGCTCTCCCCTCTTGACTTCTTTCTTGTGAAAAATATTAAGAACATTAAGCTAACACGGCCAGTGTCATTTTTATCAGTACAAAGTAGATAAGCAATCGTAAAATGCATAGAACAACTAGGCGGCTCATGAGGAGGTAAACAACAACGTCACAATCAATAATCTAAAGAAGTATTGATTTAATGTCTCCTCTGGTCCTATCCTATCAAATAAAAACAACACCCCAAGTTCACATTTTTTTACAATTCAGTAATTTTCAGCAACCAAAGAGAAACTAAAACAGTACAGAATCAAAAATCAAACCTGTAAATGCCAAAACTGAGCTCCCTATAGAAGAGCTCTGAAAACTCCTCCCTCAAAGTCCGAATTGCATCGCCAGTATTCACATAGTAATTCTGCTTCTCTTTCTCCTCTTTGCTCTCCTTCACCGGAGCTGAAAACTGTCCATAAAACCTCACATCATTCCCCAAATTAGAAACCCTACACTTCACATCCTTTATCTTCGAGCAAATCTTAACCCTAGCCTTGCTTCCCTCCTTCCATAATCTTACCTTTTGAACATTTCCAGTGTTATAAACAAGCTTAGGCGGAGTTTCCCGGCGGCAACAGGAAATTGATGAAATTTTCGGTGGATTAACCAATGAATACATCAAAATTCCAGATTCCGACGGATATTTTCCTGTTATGAATCGGTAAATGCCATTTTGTGAAAGGAAGGAGAGAGAAAATGCGAATATCCGATAAGGAGTTGTTTGTTTCCTGAGAATTATTTTCTTTTGGTTTTTTCCGGGAAAAAGATGGATGAAGTGAAAAAGGATTAGTTTTGGATTCGTTTGGATAATTGAAATTATCGATTCTGTACGCGAGGGAAATATACGTGGCACATAAATATCATGGAGCCCATATATTCAGGGGACAAAGATTGGGCTTGAGCCCAACTACTATTAAAATGTATGTGAGCCCACAAAAATCTTATAGGCCGCCAGTTTCTTTTGATACTCAAGCTACCTCAAGTTCTAATTAAATTTATTTATTTTACAAAACAGATGAAACTTTTGAAAGTAAAATATTTGAATTAATCATTGTAATTTTCTATGTTTTTATTTGAGAATTATAAATATTGTTTCACCTATAAATACACCTACCCTCCTCAAGTTTAACTCATCTAATAATTTATAGAGCTTCAGAATTTCACTAAACCTAGCATTTTTTAAATTTGATAAATACAACTCAAATCCTTGTCCAATTGGGCTCAGGTAGCTGTCGAGTAACTCCATTGTAATTTTGCTTCCTATTTCGGATAATTAGCAATAAATTTTTCAGTCCGAAAATCTGTTTGTTGTAGTTTGATAAGAAAATTTTGAGTCATGAGTGCAGGAGCTTTTACATGTAAGACTTATTGCTAATACAATTTGGGATACTGGTTTTGGTCAATCGGCTAAAGAAAACTTTTACTCAAGGAGACGTAATAAACTAATCAAAACTTACCGTTGATATTAAATCAATATATTTTAAATGATTCATATTAATTTTAAATTTAAAAATATTTCAAACCTGTTATTCTTAGAATAATTTTTATCCGTTGAGCGACAACTCTTCCACTCCATACCATCTCTCGGATCACTAAGTTCGACTTTCATCCCTACCCTATTCAAAGTTTAACTCATCTATGGCTTAAGAATTACATTAAACTTGGCATTTTTCAAATTTAATAATACAACTCGAATCCTTGTCCAATTGGAGGTAGGTAGCTGGCGAGTAACTCCATTATGAAACTTATAGCTGATATTAAATTGAGTTTGGAAATCAAACTTATTTTTGTGCCTTGAGCACTAGAGCATTTGAGTCAATTCCTGTGTTCCACTCGAATAGACCGACCGTAAACGCCTTTTACTGTAAATAAGTGACCTACGGGGTCCCCAGTAGCCCAACTTGCTCTCACTTCAACATATGATAGTCGCCAGTTACGAACTTACGATTTACTGTTTTTCAAACACTTTCACATTGTCTTCGTTTTTGGATAGTTGAGTTCCCAATTTTTCTTAAATATTTGTATAAAAATTAAAAAAAGTTGCAATTTTGGTTGCCAAAAAGACATATTTATAAACTACTCAATATATTTGTATTTATTTACGTACTGAATCATTGTATCTAGTCTCAACATAAATCCACAATATTTTGTTGCAAGATACGACAGAATAACTATAGTTATTGAGACACGAGCAAACTTTGACGAATTTTCAATCTATAACCTCGAAAATTTCTTAATTCTTCAACAAAATCCAAGCCAGAATTAAGAGAAATATAAGAAGCAGAGACGCTCGGAGCCATCTACTTAATAATTCACTAAACATGAAATTAATCTGCAAGAATTAAACAAAAGAATAAAAGCTCTTCCTTTTCCATTACTGCTCTAAAAACCCCAAATGGAATAAAGAGTTTTGTATACTTAAAGATAGCAATACTATTACTAATTATATTCAAATCCAGCACAATTGTTTACTTTGTCCCATAAATGATCCTATTGAGCATAATGACGGAGATCCAGGTTAGCCAGTAAGACAATGATATCAAAAACCAACCAAAAAGCCGCTGAAAAATTCAGTTCTCTTCTTATTGCTCAAACCAATAAAACAAATTGAATTACTTATGGAACTTTTGTTGTGAGCCTCAGGAAATCCTTAGCCATGAGTGTTAACGGCTTCCCAGAGCAAACCCCGGGCCTGCAGGGCTGCAGTCCTGAGTGTCTTGAGCGTCGCTACATTGGCCTCATAGAAGGACAGGCTCCTGTAAGGCAAATTGTGCTTCTTGCAAAGGTCTTTCACGACAGGAGAAATGCTCCTCAAATGGCACCGCGGCAACCTGGGGAACAAATGGTGCTCGAGCTGGAACTGCAGCCCACCATAGAACCAATCCATCCATGGGTAGCATGAAATGTCGATTGTCCCTCCAGATTGTTTCTCAAACCAGTTATTCGCCGTAGGAGGTCCCACATAAACATCTGCCGCGAAATGGTTCAAGGTGAACTGGACATGTTGAATTGCACAGACACAGAAGCTTACCATAACGAACAGCACCCTCTCGGTCCAATTGGGTAAGCATGAAACAAGCAGAGGAAACCAAGTCCAGAAAATAAGGGTGCCTAATATGTTTAAAGCTCTATCTGGTATCCTCCTCTTTGAGCACAACAATAACAATGTCTGCAAATAAAGATTGAACCTTGCAACACACATTACCGGATAGTATGAAATATGCTGATAGCTCACAAAGAATTTAGCCACACGGTCAAACGTCAGCTTCCTTTCATAAAATTTGGATGTCAATGATTTGAAGAGACTGTCTGAGACTGCTAACATGGGTAAGTGTTGAAGGTCGGGATCGTAGTCAAGGCTATTGCAAGCAATGTGGTGAGCATTATGAGTCCATTTCCACCAAGCAATGCTGATCCCAGTAATACAGTTTCCGATAAGGATCCCTGCAAATTTGTTCCATCCACGAGTCGCCATTGCTTGATAATGCCCAGCATCATGACCCATATAAGCCACTTGAATCCATGAAAATCCCAACAATGCACCGGATAACATATGGACCCAGAAACTGTCGGACTTCGATACACCATAAACACACGCAGAGAGCAACAAAGTAACAAAACAAATCGAGTAGGTGACAACATGCCCTTTCTTTTCAAACATCCCAGCTTTTGCAAACTCAGAAACAAGTCTTCTGTAATCCTTAGACACCTCTGAAACCTTGTAATCTTTGAGGTGATACCCAGTAAATAATTTGTCTAGATATTTCCAAGCAGTACCCGGATGGAAAGCAATGAATGCATCAGTCACGTCCTGGCCAGCCAGATTCATGAGTGGGATATCTCCACCCGGGTGTTCCTTAGCCCAGTGGGTGACATCATAAACCTTGCCCTGGATGGAAATCCACAAATCTTCACGCTTGTTATGATTTGCCAACTCTTCACTTGTAATGTACTTATCTGTAACCATTGAGCCCAACGCTGGAAAGAAAAGAAATCACAGGTGTCAACATACAAAACAATTTTAATTCAAAAAAGCTAAATCATATGAATAAACAAACCACTTACACATATGAACAAGATACAAAACGAGATTTATCGGGGAGTTTTCATGAACAAAAACAATCTCAATGAAGGTAATTTTGATATAATCTCTCTGCCACTGAATATGTTTCTTCTCCGTGTTCAAATACAATTTTTTTTCCTTTATTGTTAATAACTTAATATTTCTAAATAAATCTGATCTGATAACCTCTGAGATGTTCCTTCTCTATGTCAAGATATAACCTTTTTCTTCTGGTTAGTATCTGCCTAATAAGGAGGTAGTTTAAGAAAGTTAGGACTCTTGGTACGCGATGAGTACTAGAGTAAGAGAGGAGTACTAGAGTTAGATGAGATTGAATATATTTATGTTATTCTCAAGGCACTGCTGTTAAGGAAGAGCAGCTTATGACTCATGACTTCATTGACACGTGGGTCCTTTAGAAGATGGAGAAAGAGTCAGCTAAGTTGTGGTATCTACGGCTAATCTTTCTTTATTATCTGTGCTACAAAGGAGTATATTTTTTCATAAAAGAATATACCATTTATTTTAAATTACAAAATTATTATTAATTTTCTAAAAATTAATTTGAGATATTTTTAAATTTAAAATTGACATAATTTATTTAATTTTTTAAAATAATAAATCTTAAAATTAATAATATTTTTTTAATAGTTTATAATATTAATAATAATATTATTCATGTCAATTTTAAATTTAAAAATATTTAAAATTAACTTTTCAAGAATGATCTTATAATTTAGATCGGAGAATATACTTAACATATATTCTTTTTTATATATAAAAAAACAAATTCTTCTTGAATAAATAAATAAATAAATATCTAAAGTTACTTCTTATCTTAAAATTACTATAAATTTATTTTCCTTGCGGAAGAATAATACAATAGTACAGAGGATTTGTATTATATAAATTTCTTTTCCTTAGGGAAGAATAATACAATAGGTACAGAGGATATTTATGTTATTATTATAAATTTATAATATATAATTTTGTAAAATTTTTCTTTTTATATCATATGCAAGGAAGATAGAAAGGTCAAGGCAGAGAATAATTCTTTAGTCCTTTTTGTCATCACAGAACCATGAAACACGTCTCTTCAAACTTTCTTCTGGGTTTACTATTTGATGAGCAAAATATCAACACCTACCATTAGCCAAAAAGAGAAAGAAAAGCAACTATATCCAAGAATTATGCTGTCAATATACAGTAGTAAATAAAACTAGAAAACAAGTAATGAAAATGACCCTCATTTTATTTTGGATGCATTGCTATTGTTTTAATCTAATAGTCCCCCTTGTTGAAAAACATGAAATTGAATGGTTCATGGAACCAAATAGGATTCGGGTCAGATCAAAAAATACCTTAATTAAGCCAAGACTTCTGTTCAGGCTAATTATCAAGAGCCGAAAACATCCTAATCTCTACAATCCGGTACCAAAGTAGAATTTTTATTTTTTGATAAGTAACATAAAAACCCTCCAAAGATCATATTCATAAATTTAAAGGAAAGAGACAAAAACCCATGTCTTCTGAAGAGATTTTTTTTTTTTTTGACGAAATAGGAGACAAATATTACTAAATTTGAGAGCATAAGATAATTAAATTAATTGAGAAAAAAATAAATTAATTTGTTAAAGAACGATGAAAAAAATAATAAAGAGAATAAAAAGTAAAGCTTACTCTTGAGAGATAGAGTTAGACTTCTTTTATGAAAATGACTTACAAATCTCAATTCCGTAAATCATGTTCTTATGATAACAAACGTCTTTCGTTGACTAAAAATTATTTTAAAATTTACCATTTTTATCTTCTTTTTTTTGACATGCCAAACATTAAAAAATCAGAAAAATATTTTCCGGACAATATTTTACTTAAACAACGAAGCCAGCTGTAAAATATTTTCATCCGTTTTTAACAAATAAAAAGATTACTGTAAGCCTGTAAATATTTAAAAAAAAAATTATTTTGAAGAAAAACAGAGAAAATAAAGATTCACATGGCCATCTGACTTCTTTCAGATCTCAAATCAAGAACATAATGAAGATGAAATTCAAACATTAAATCATAGCAAAAAATAAAACTCAGACGGACATAATCACAATTAATCTCCTTTATTCTTCCAAAAAAATCAACAATGTGCTTACATCCAACATAATTAATGCATAAAAATCACCAAAATGCGCAATACCCGATATCAAAAACTTGTAAGAAATCAATCATTCTTCACCACAATGACACAAAATCCCCGAAAAAAAACATCACCCGTCAAACCCAGAAAGCCTGAAATCAAAAATGATGAAATTGAATGAATGCCCACTAACCTTCGACAGGAGGCAGAGGAGGAGAGATCGCCATTGAATTAAAAGAGTATTAGAATCAATCTCTCTTCAGCCGCATCCACCAAATCGTTAGGCTTCAAAAAGATCAGCTACCACAAATTCAGATACACAAAATGCAACAGATCTGAAGGTTGAAGGTATACTAAATGGTTTATCAGTGGACGGCCAGAGGAGAGAGAAACTGTAGAGAGATTAGAGCACTGAAAAAAGCTGGAAAAAATTATCAGAATTTGGAAATCCACAGAAAATGCCACCTTTTGTTTCTATAAATACAGTAGTATCTTTGATTATAAAACCCTTCAAATAAATGAAGAGAGTTATGTATAGAAATTTGTATCTATATTTTAGCAAGCGCGTGTTAGTAACAGACCGGACCGAGAACGATTCGCATTGGGCATTTGGACTTGGACCCTCTTTCGAACTCGGGCAGCAATGTGTGTGTAGGGCCTACTTTTTTTTTTTTTTTTGTTAAGTAAAAAATTATTAAATTATCTTTGATTATAATAGACTAATATTGTGTAGGATGATTTTTATAAAAATAAATAAATAAATTATTTTATTTTAAAATATATTATTTAACTAACAAGTATAATTAATTATTGATGAAAAATTAAATAAATTTAAATTTTTATAATAATAGTTCATCTATTTATAAATGATAATATTTATCTTTATATTAATGATTTAATTAATCATATATTCATTTATTTATGTAATAGTAAAATATTATTCAAACTCAACTAGTTAAATGTATATAATTTAATAATAAAAAACAGTTATAAATATTTTGCGTTCTTTTTTTTTAATATGCGTCGTATTATAATAAATAAATATTATTGTATTTATAATTTCTTCTAAAAAGAAAAAAATAGAGAAAATAAGAGGAGAGATATATTACCAAATTAAAGCACATAAAGATGAATAAGAGATATATATAGAGAAAATAATTGAATTGTTTGAGAAAAAAATGAATTAATTTGTTAAAGAGTGATAAAAAAATAAAGAGAATAAAAAATATTGAAATATAGAGTAGGACATCTTTTCCGATAAATGACTTGCAAATCTTAAATTCTTAAGTCATTTTTTAAAAATAAAAGAAGAGTTCACGCTGATTGAAAATTATTTTACGATTGATTATATTTTTTTTGATATGCCAAATATTGAAAATTTTAAAAAATATTTTTCGTGAAACGTTTTACTTGAAACAAACAAAGCCTAAATT
This sequence comes from Hedera helix, assembly GCA_947179155.2. NCBI lineage: Eukaryota > Viridiplantae > Streptophyta > Magnoliopsida > Apiales > Araliaceae > Hedera > Hedera helix. Next base: position 42,300,740 of record OX359284.1, on the reverse strand, counting down.
AGTTTGCATTTTAATTTGTATTAATTTTGAATTCAAGATTTCAAAAGTTAATTAAAAAACTTAAAATAAATTTCTAATTCAAGAAGGGATAATCTCTTTCTAGAATTATGATGATTTTTTGTTCCTTTTTTCGTTTGACTTGGTTTCGAAATTTAATCTTCTACACACCCTATATTACGCGCTCCCAATATTACGCGCTATTAGTGGATGGCCGGGTGGGTATGTAGCACACAATGCAGTTTCCGGGGTGCAACTTGGCGTCAATTACTGGCTTTGTATGTAAACTAAAGTCTAAAGGAGACTTGGGCTATTGTAGTAGTAGTGTTATTTTTTAGTCTTCTTCTACTTGTAGCTGAAGGGGACAGATTTACCCTACTGGTTTTCAAACAAAACATCAACTTTATTTTATCAAATAATCAAGACAACAAGTTGGACTTTATTTTTTTCAGTAATTAAAGGTTTGGATTTTGTTTAGGGTTAACCCCAAGATGTCCCTTAAAATTTCATTTTTAACCTTAAAATCTCAATTTTCTTAATAGTGTTCCTTCAAGTTTAATTTTTTAACAAAATTATTCCCTTTAAACGTATTATTGAAATTAAAGATCAAAACTCACATGTCATATAACAATTTGAAACAATATATACGTTATATTTCGACATTTGAACCATTTCAAACATATAAATATAACAATATATACGTTATATCAAATATAAATAATATAATTATTAATAATTTTAGACATGTATGTGAAGGATTCTGACTTATAATTTCACCGATATGTTAAAAGAGAATATTTTTGTAAAAAATTTAAAATTTGAGGAACACAATTGAAAAAATTAACATTTTAAGATTAAAAAATGAATTTTTGAGAGACATTTGAAGTTAACCTTTTTGTTAAGAATTTTCTTGTTAATAATGGCATTATGTGATCAGGTATAAGTTGGTCAATGCCGTGGTTTAGATTTTTCATCATTATTAAATGGATTTAGTTGTACATAATATATGATGAGTGAAGTTATTAACATTTATCAAGAAAATTACACATATACAATGAAAGCTCAAAGTTACAACATAATTATAATTACAACATGTTTCATGAGTTGCTCTAACATGATAATGATATTATAATTCATGAGTTCTCTACAGCTAAATAATTTATTTTCAAATAAATTTTATATATATTGTACTCCACTGTGATAAAATAAAATAAAATATAAGAAAATGACAGCTAATTGGGTGTCCCCAACGAGTCCTTAACAGCTATTGGCTGTTGTTGTCCCCATATGTCTTTTAACAGGAGTATATATTATTGGGTGTCCACATGAGTCTTAGACGTCGAAACGGTGCCCATAGTTTGAATAAGAATAAGGGTATAATATTTAAATATTATATTTATTTTAATTATTAAAAAATAAAATATAATATTAAAATTTGTGTTATATTTTATTTTTTAATAATTAAAGTAAATTTAATATTTAAATTTGTATTTAAATATTATATATGTAGAGTTGTTCATATTAGTTAAAAAGTAATACCCTCTCCGTCTTGTTATTGATTTTTTGAAAATTAATTTGAGACATCTTCAATCATATAAAATTGAGATGATTTATTAAAAATTAATAAAATTTACAATGATTAAAACATTTTAGATAGTTTATAATATTTATCGTTATATTGATTAAAATTAAATTATGTCGATTTTGAGTTTAAAAATATCTTAAATTGATTTTTAAAAAGTCAACAATGATCATATAATTTATAACAAAAAAAATACTAGTAATAATATTTATAACTTACAAATTTAAATAAAATTATATTAATTTTGATTTTAAATATTAAAATATATTTTTTATTTTGAAACCAAACTAGTATTAATATTAAGAATAATAGTGCCATTGGTCAACAAGCGTTAACCAATAATAAAGACTGCCACCGTACGCGCCTTGTTTGGCCCACCATTGTTGTGTGTGGGGTGTTTCTGTGGTGGAGAATATACATAAAATCTAAACCGGCTTCAACGTGTAAACCTACGGATATACTTTTGACATTTGCCTTATTCATAAAAAAACAACCAAACAAGGCCCATCATGCCAGATCATGCTATATAGTTTAGTAATATCAGTTTTACTGGTATCAATTTTTAACTAAAAGTTAAAAGGAGGTAATGTTATTGTTTAGCTTAGGTGTGCTTAATTAGAATCTATAATAAGCTTAAGCATTTACTAACTTATGGATGGGATTGGTGAACAATGAGGTTATGAGAATGAGAAACTTGTCAATAAGCTATAACCTATTAGTTGTTGGGAAGAACTTAGACCCCGTTAGGACTTCGGTCTACTCATAAATATACATATATAGAGAGAGAAATTTATTTTAGTGTTAACATTAAATAACTTTTTTTTATATTTATTTAGAAAAATTACATAGTTTATTTTTTCAAGCTTTCTCTTTTCTTTTAAAAAAATTATTTACATCTTCTACACACATTTTAAGATTAGAATAACTCTAGTCACAACTCCAAAACTGTAGGGGCGGACCTAGTTCCTTGGTTCAGTGAGCTCAGTCTTTAAAAAAAATCATAAAAAAATAAAAATATAGTAAAATAAATTATAAAATTAAATAATACTCAAATATAGTTTACAAAAATAATTTTTGAGACTTCATTGCTTGAATTTATAGCAATGATACTATGATAGTCTCATTTTCGATAGTTAAAAAATATCATACTTAATAACGAGAAAGAGTGAAGTGACAATGTAAATAGAAGTTTGAGATATTTAATAACTTTTTAATTTAAAATTTTATATTTTAACTAAACATCCTATTAAAAAAATAATCCTGAAAATTAAGTGGGAACAATTGACCCCCTCCTGCCCCTGAGGTGGATCCGCCCATGGGCCGGAAGGCAAGCTACTACTCTTTCTGAGGACTAGCTTCCTTAACCGGGCCAAACACTTTAACCACCATTTCCTTATTTATAAACTGAATGCCCAAGATGCCTATAAGTGTATATATGTTCATTCAAAAAGCCAACTCCATTTGTAATTTTATCAATTATTTGTCTATTTAAAAAAAAGTTAATTCACTCGATCATCTTATTCACCAATAAAAAATATTGCATAAAAAATATCTATATAATCACGATTACACAACCAATCATATATACACGGTTAACAAATCATGTCTATGTAGTTAAGAAGATACGGTGCACAAGTATTGAATTGATTCATTTTGGAACATATAAAAAAATAGAAGAGTAACTCTTTTTCCTTCAGTAAAGTGGTGTAATTTCTCAAACTTTAGACAAAAATGCTTGCTAAGATTGAATACAACGGTCTTTTTAATCGATCTAATGAATTATAATAGTATATCGTATTAATAACTATCGGGATTATGACATGTTATTAATGAAGTATAAAGTATATGTTTAAAAGAACAAATTATTTACACAGTAGCTCTAAAATTGCCTGATAATGACATGTTATTGCCACGTTACTTGTTTATTTACAAACAGTAATACGAGCTAGCAAGTAGCAAGCTTTCATAAAATGCTGTAAATCCACTGATTGGGACTCATAATATGACTTACAGTGCAAATATGTGAGTACTGATACAAGGCAAAAGAATTTGCGTAGAAGATGTAAGTAGATTTTTTTAGAGAATAAAGAAAGCTGGAAAAAAAAACTTATCAAAACTATGTAGTTTTACTAAATGGGTATATAGAAGGTTATCTATTATTAGCACTATAATAGATTTTCCATTATCAATTATTTTTCGATAGGGGACTTCAACTCATATGTGATAGATATAGGACTCTAACTTCTCACATCCTGACTCACCATCAAGAGCTGTCTTTAGGAACCCACTGTTTATCAAGAATTCAAGAAATTATTTTTTCAAACCATCATAGCGTGTCTTTCAAAGAGATTTACTAGTCCAAAATCAATCTTTCGTATAATTAATTGTTGGTGGAGAATTGAAAAGCCTACGGATCTTGTGCGCGTTTATAAGTCACTAACACATATGTTTGAAACTCAACTTGACCTAAAAATTTAATCCATTAAATCTTGGATCCAGCCATTTATATTCATCATTCATGTGACATCCTAACAATAATTAAAAATAAATTCTCAAGTTCGATTTTCATTAATTGTATGAGTTTCATTTATCATGAAGGAAAAAAAAAATCTTTGATGATATGTGAGACCTTCTCATATTGTAGTTGATCTTGATTATGAAATTTATTTATAATTATACTAATATTTCTCCAAAACTTTTTTTATAAAAGAAAAAATAAAAACTTATTTTACCTTATTACATCATTGTCTTGTTCTACCCTCAACTTTAACTTATCTCAACCAATATTCCTAATAATTTTCAATTTCAACACCAACTTTTACAGAAAATTTCAGACATCTCAAACGAACTCCAAGTAGGATTTAATCAGTAATTTCAGCAATAAAACAAAATGGAATAATTAGAAAGACGAGTCAGAATGAACAGCCGTTTGAATTATGCTTTCCACTTGAAAACAGTCCATTTGTGCTCAGCAAGTACCATGAGAAATTCAATTCATTCTCGTGTTTCTCCTTGTTAACACTTTTAAGATATTTGATATTCCCAATGATTCATTAAGAAAAAATATTACATTTGTCAAAAATAAATTATTCAAAAAAAAATTGTTGTGATTTTTAAAGTAATGAACATAATTATATTACCATTATTGAGATATTTCATATGAATTATGCATCGAGTAAATTCAAAAGTATAAATAGGTTAATAAGTATGATAGAGTCTTAACCTAATTGGTTAACTTTTTAAGTAAAGAAATAATCTAACGTACTTACTGGGTCAATCTATATTGGTGTATATTACATTGATGTGATGAATTGATGTGGGAGAGAGTTCGATGGGCTTAAGTATTAAGTTGGTACTCTATGGCGGAACACATTCGTACGCTCGCGTGTTACTTTCTCCGTGCGATAGAGTAAATAGACTTGAGTCGGGTGGAGCACAAAGGAGATCACTCACACGTTTGTTATTCTCTAAGATGGCTTTGAAAAGCTGCTCAGAGAGATCTTGAAGGACTCGAAGAAAGTTGTACTCAATGGGTGAAGATTGTTGGGATATTTCATATGAATCTCATGTCAAGTAAATTTAATAATATAGATGGATTAATAAGTATGATGTAGTTTTAACTTAATAAGTTAATTTTTTTTTTTTAATGGGATATTCTAGCATATTTACTAGATTATGCACTCCTTATTTTTGAAGAAAAATAAATAAATTCTAAAAGACATGAAGTTTATTGGAACATTATAAGATTTCTTTTCAAAGTATAAATAATTAACTTATATCAATTAAAATATTTTGTATTTTCTTCTTCTTTTTTATTCCCTGCATTTTACAAGTAACAAATAAATGTTTAGCTCATTGCATAGCCACTTGTGCATACTGCATCCAAATAAAGCTTATGAGAAGTACGAGCAGCAGCTGGAATGGGGCCATAACGCCCATAACATTTATTTCCATCCAAGTGTCATGAAAAGACTGGATCCAGCAAGTTGCATAGTGCCTTTATTGACATGAGACTTAAATCCACCCAACTAAAAATATTTTTTCAAGTGAAGCAATCATTTTTGGACAGAGGGACAATAATAAAAACATTACTATGCCAATTAGCTCTGCTGCTATGACCTGTATGGAATTTTACAGTCTTTCACCACAGGATGAGCTAGTGGAATAATTCAACATTTGCCCAAGAATACATGAGAACAGTTCCATGTCTTTGCTAGAAATATGCAGAATCACTTCCTTAACAATCAAAAAACCAGTACATGAGCAATAGGACTAATGAGGGTAGGAATAAATGGAAATTTCACCAGCATCAGAACCTACCACTAGCAATAGGACTAATGAGGGTAGGAATGCTAGTGAAATTGCCAACTTAGATGCCATGGTTAGTTGATGAACACTTATAATCAACAAGCTATGATGTTTTTTTTTTGTGCCAATTAATGTTAGAGCATTTCCTTTATATATAGGAGCAGTTTGTTCATGTTTTGATAGTGACAAAATATTATTCTCTTGTCAAACAGGTGCATTGCTTAGAGGTCAGTTAGTTTAATCTAATAGTGTTAGTTAGCATACAGTTAATTTGTGCTAATTACATCACCCTATTTCTTGCGACTTGCGTCACTCAATTAATTAACTAATTGAGTGAGTGATTTATGCTAATTACATCACACAATTTCTTGTGCCTTACATCACTCAATTAATCAATCAATTAACCATTTTCTTTAGCCTTACTCCACACCTTAATTTGTAGCATGTGTTGGAAGTATTCACCTATAAATAGAGACCAAACTTTTCATTCTACTAACACCTCAAGCATTCTCTCTTTTCTCTATACACTTAATTTCTCTATACATTGGTTTCATCTCTTTCTCTGATCAAGAGAGTATAAGGTTGTACATTCCACTACAGTTCCAGTGCTCGATTGTGGTGGGAAAAGATCGTTGAATCTTATATGTTACTTTGACTTAGACTCTCGAGCGCAGACAGTTCTACTCTAGGAAGGCTGAAGTATTTTCTTAAGAACAATGTCTACACACATCTCAATCTATTGATTATATCACTTCTCTCTTGTTTCAAATTATTGTTGTTCCGTTCTATTTTATTGCTTTTACTATTGTAAGTGAATTGAATTAAATTTAACAACAGACACAACAAAAGAACAGAAGAAGTATACTTTTACAGGGGACATCAAGAAGGGGACCTAGTTTATGTCAATTTCTCTTAGTTTTGATGCTAGTTATGAACTTTATCATGTCCATTTCTACTCTAGACCAGCTAGGGACCCGTCTCTCCTTTTGCTATTTTTGGTACAATACTTTTTTGTAAATTTGCTATGGAAATATTCAGTGAAAGTAACAAGACCCCCCTACCCCTCAATTTTTCTAAAACTTATGATTATTCAAATTTATAACCACTAGTAGCTCATCTGGTTGTGAAAGCCATCAGTTCCTTTATCTGAAAACTGATCCTTTTTATTGGTTGGATTCTGTACATTCCTTCTCCATTTGCATATATAAGCCCTCAGATATATTATAATAGTTCATAACTTACTAAATTGTTTTAATAAATCATACGACAATGGTAATAGTTTGTTAATCCCTCAAAAATCAAAATCTTATCATTTCAATAAAAGTTGTAAAATTTTATTTAACCACATAATCCATTTCAAACAACAATATCGCTAATCAAACGAAATTTAGGTATAATTAATTTTCATTAAACCAACTTTTGGAACATCATGTCACTTTTTAGTCAATTAATGAAAGAAGAACTTTTATTTTGGGACGCACTAAAAAGACTCTCATTCTTGGACGAATTAATGTAGTATAATAAGAGTAGTAAGGGTGGCAATATTTATATAAACTGACAATGACCAAATCAATGAATTCATGGGCATTCATTATATTGTTTCAATTCTAAGATATTGCACATGTGAGTCCCATTCCTCTAGTCCTTAATATATAAACCATTTTCTTTTTAACACATATGCTTCTCAAAGCCCACATTTGCTAACCAACCATGGAAACTACTTCCCAATCTTTAGCCACGGAGAGTTTTTCATGCAGTTGGCTGGTAAATAAAACTCCTCCTTTTGATGAACACCTCAGATCATCTTTTAGAGACAAATTTCATTTTTGACACTTCAGTTTCAAAATCTTTGTCTTTTACCCTAATCCATGATGATGAAATTTTCTCAAATGGTCACATTTTGCAAATATATGTAGACCAATTAAACATAAAGGAAAATTTAAGCTCCTTGTTGGGATCTGGGATGATGATTCACACTTAAATATCTAAAAACTTATGTTAGTGGAGAGATAATGACAAACTCATTTATGAGATTTTGGGACAGCGGGGCACCGCCAAAAATATATTCACAAATAAATTAAGCATTAAATGGATGTGAGGCGGTCATTGAATATATATATATATATATATATATATATATATATATATATATATATACGAGAAGCCAGAGAAAAGAAAAGGACGAGACACATTAAAAAGCAAGGAGGGATTTTATTATGACAAACAATCTATTATCTTGATAGACGCCGACACACATCAAAATATACAGAGTTATATTGATATACAACGTTAGGCAACAAGCATCATCAATATGCATCGGTAAATATCGAAGGATAGTGATATACACCATGTGTATTGAGAAATATTGTTGTTCTTCGTTACAAGTCAATATATATCGACATGTATTGATATACGACAATATACATCGAGATGGTGACCATACTCTGACTCGGAGGGAGCTCGGTATGTATCTCACTAAACGTTTCATTTGTATTCTCCATATTACAGTATATTTTTGAGATTTCATAGTTTTTTTCTAATTGAGTTTTCACGTAAAAATATTTATGTTGTTATTTTCTATATTTACTTGATCAAATATCAATCATTCCAGTATGATTAAGACACTCTATTGATAACATGTTTTGGATTGGTTGTCCCAGTAATTTCGGCACACGTTCAAAATTTGGTGTTAACACACCTCACCTTCTTCAGTTCTTGCAATTCCCATTTCTTTACTTCCTTCGAGAAATTCTGCTTATCAAGAAAATAGGATGACTTGTTGTCAATTTTTCAAGAATTGGAGAAAATCATCAAAAAGTATGATAAGAAAGTGTTTTGGTGTTTTTAGGCCTTTTTGTCAGAAAATTGGGTGCCCAAGGAAAAGTATTAGAGTTGATGATATTGATAGGAAAGTGTTGGAAGTTCAGAGACGGGAATTCAGTTCAAGCTTCGCCGCGAAAAATACACTCAAAGATTGATTATAGGAGATTAAGAAAGGTTAAGAGTTGGAGCAATTTGCCTCGAGAATTTGTGCCAAAAAGTCCATCGAATTCTACCGATGTTTATTGTCATATTGAGAGCTCAATTTATGAGGCAGTTCTACACTGCAAAAGATCAATTGGTATGATGGTAAACTTGTCAATATTTTTTATGTTTTTATTTTTTTGTGCTTCCGATCATGAGATATTCCCTCTTTTACAATTAGTTTCACTACAACCCCGCCATTTTCAGGCGCGATTTCTATGTTATGTAATGTTTGCGTCTAAGGACATATTGGTGGTTGAAGTAGATTCTTCGTGAATCTTTATTTTGTTCTAATACGTCTCCTGAAATGATTGTAAATTTTTATGGTGTTCTAAACTATGGTTCTTTTTCTTCATTTTCAGAAAATTGAGGGGATTCTTTCAGACAGAAAGGTAAAGGGTCAACGGAGAAAGGAATAAAGAGCTTACAGCCTTCTAGAAAAGCATGGCAATAGATGATGATTATTAATAGAAAAAATTGTTGGTTTGTTTGGACTTTTTAAGATGTCAGAGTTGAGATTTTGCCCATCTTTTCAATTTGAGCTTGTAGCCTTTTCACTCCCTACATTAAAATATCACACAATTCCTCATCAATATAAACCAAATTAAAATTCATAAACCACCAAATTCATCAAATATATCTCAAAAAATGTATGAAAAATAGATCTAGATATAATAAACCAAATCGGAGAGGGAAAAATAAACTCCGATTAGGCGATCTAAATTTTCCGGTGCATTGATATTCGAAGGCAAACTTGGCCGAAAGCGCATCAAATTTTCGCACTTCCTCCATAGGTCCTCCGTTCTTAATTCACAAAAACCAAAACATATATTATATAAATTATCAACTATTTGCTCAGTGAATACGAACCACAAATTCATCTTGCGAGTATTTTTCATTGAAAATCTCACAATCATGTTATTTTCTCCATAGGCTCTCTTCATCGCACTTGCCATATGAATATATTAAAAAGAAATGGAATAGTGTTACCGATAATAATTGATGAAAAAACGGCGAGCGGAGAGAGAGAAAACTAAACCCTGCAACTGACTTGAATGAAATGCCGCAGCCGTAATAATTATTTGGTAAGCAAGGTCGTTTTTATAAGCTCATGTTTAGTTAGGATTGTTGGGCTTGGGCTATTATACAATTTGGGCTGGATTATTTGGAATTATCTAATTAAATACATGGCCCAGAATACTTACTTACCAAATGAAGTTTTGGAAAAAATGACTATTTTTTAGACCATGAAGTAATCTAATTTTTGCAATTGAACTTTATGTTCACTTTAATATAATAAGTGTTGAAATGCAATGACACAAATTCAATGATTGGTTCAATTTCATAAAGAATGTCGACAACCAATTCTATCGTGATTATAGAGATGAATATAGCACTATAACTAACAATACGTCAGTGCATATTCCGAAAAAAAATGGGTGTTACAACGTCAAAAGTTGCTAAAAGAGCATCAAACTTTTGGTCCAATGATTGATTATCTTCACTCCTTGATATCGAATGGAGTGAGGGCTCAAATTCCACAAACAACATTAGGGAATGCATTATATGCTATATTATAGGAGATTGAGATGGATTTGGGTGGTTAATAGGCGTCAATTATGACTCGACCTACCACGAGAAAAAAAAAGTTTAAAGACCAATGAGGAGATGAACTTACTGAATATGTTTTTAGGCCCAAGGTAAAAACTTATAATTGTATACCCGACCCAAGTTAATCTGGTCTAAGTTCTAAAAATTCATTCTCATGTAACATCTTGCATTGCCATTAAAGAATTAGTAGTTTAACGACCCAATCCAAACTAATATCGCCCAAAACTGACTTATTACTATTGTACCATAATCCATAAAACTATGATTGAAATGCAAAAATAACCCTCCAGTTTGTAGCTCTTTTGTAAAACTGAGCCTTCAACTTTTATTTCTACAAAACTCTCCCTCCCAACAAAATTCGCCCTTTTATATATTTATTTTGTTAAAATCCTCGTATACTCGTATTATTTCATCACTTAAAAATCTTACATTTAAGGTGTATCTAGATAAATTGTTTTAAAATTTAGTTTGAGTTATAACTCTATAAAATTGAAAATTATTGAATTCAATATTAAAACAAAAACAATATTATTGTTTAGTTGGCATATTGAATTCATATTATATTTATGTTAAAATTTAAAAACTAATATTTGGATAATTATTATTTTCGTATTATTTTCAATATTAAAAAATCAACATAATTAAATATATTCATATAAAATAAAGCACAACTAATATCCATTATAACAAAATACACAAAAAAATGAATTATAAAATAAATAATTATTGTCAAGTTCTTTCTTAAATTTATCCTTTTTACATGTTCTACTAAAACCTGCACAAGAAAAATAAATAAAACATTTGAACCTATTGATTAATTTTACATGTTTTCGTATTGTTTTCAATGTCAATCCATATAAAATAAAACACAACTAGTATTCATCATAAAAAAATTCATTCATATAAAGTAACTCACAATTAATAATCATTTTAAGGCAACATATTCTTTTACACACACTATTAAAATCGTCTTTGCTAAGACATAATTGTTCTCTACAAATTCAACTATTTTCATAATATAGTTGTCTTAAATAAAACTCTCTCACACTTCTTAAATATTGAAATGACTCTTTCCACCACGCACCGACTATTGTTGAAACAACCATATAGTACCCCACCACTTGTTCTTCATTTTCATTTGAAATCATTTTGTGAGACCATCCATATTTTCAAATGAATTGACATGCAAATTTTAGTTTACAACAGTTAAGTAAAGATGATATAACCAAAAAACACAAATGACAAGGCATTCATCCGACTGGAGCATCTGAAATCCTGTATGCACAAATATTCTACATACATTATGAATAAGATTTATCAAACTGGTGTCTAGAATGTTGTGATTGTAAATTAGACCAAGGAAAATGTGAAAACTAGTAGCTTCACAAGTAGCTTCTTCTAACTGAATTGTATAACACAAAAGCGAAAATATGAATAATACTATCCGTTACTTTCTAGCTATTAGTGTAGAAAAGGGAAGAAAAAAATCGGGGTTGGGGTGCATGTTAAATCGAGATTTAAAAAAATTAACAAGATTAGACCAAAACAAACCTTGTCTACAGAAGTATTCTACCTGCAAACCATGTTTGTTGTCCCAATGTCACCTCTAGTGGAGAACTTCACACCTTCCTTTTTGTGAGATATGCCAATACTAAGCTCACAATCATCTAGCTTACTTTCACAGATACAGTATCCCCCATAAAAAGGCCATAGATTACAAAGTCAGCTGGTTAGCATAATTAGCGACTAAATATCAGTATTTTTTTATCGCAATTTCACAAATTACCTTAATTGGCAGATGACAAAGAATTGGCTACAGAGAATTTTTTCTTCCCAATCTGCCATTTCATTTACAGAGGTCTATATGTACATATTTTAATAAGAATATGATTCCCACCAGCATTAGCTGGTAGAAAGATAAATCATACACAGGTTGGAGATCCATCTTGCTCCAAAATGTATCTAAATATCAAAAACTGCTTCTCCTGCAATTAGGACGAGAGAAAATGTCGGATCATAATATTATACAGGTATAGATGAGTAACAAAACGAGAGTCTAAGCCTTTATAACAAAACAACAGCTCAAGATCATGCCATAATAAATACTGGATTCATTTTTCTTTTACTACCACTAGCAAAATTCAATTATGCAGTGGCCTCACTGCTCAATAGGTCACGACGGAAAACAAATATGCAAAATATTGGAAAAATTAAAGGTGCGAGAAAAGGAAAAAATGCACCAAAAAACTACCTGTGAAAAAATCTACTTTAGTTTGTGCCTCTCTAGATGAGAAATGAAACCACCAACTGAAAAAATCTACTTTAGCACTCGCTAAAGTAAGCCATTTGCCAATTCCCAATATGAGAAATCAAGTATGAGGTATGAGTGTAAACTTATGCTTTGTTTGAAAGAAATTTGTGGTAGGTCCACTAACAGAAACTTTGTGATTATAAGTACCAGATAACTCTTGAGAATCCTTGTATTGCTTGTATTTGAAGCACAGAAACTTTGTCATTATTGAAATGTTTTTTTCGGGTTTGAGTTTTTTTAACCCAAAAAATGGATCTCTGGGAATTTGCATTCCTCTTAATAAGTTTCTTGAATCTTTTCCAGAACAAAACCAACCTCATTCATCCAAATCACCTTCTTTATCTTCTCCTAATCTTAGCTTGTTTTTAAATGAGCCCTCGATCTTAAATATATCTAAACAAGCGTCTAAATCTCATTCCAAGATCCCATTACTCCCAAATTCTCAGACTGATCAATGGTTCAAAATCCAACAAAATCTAACAAATTATATATTAAGGGGAGATTACGCGCATTTGAATTTTTTTGCTGATGTTGCAGGGTAATTTTATCGATCTGCTGCAAATTACAATGATGGAGCACAAACAGCGGTTTCAAACATAATATTGGCAACAACTGTCACATAGAGTCCATTTAACTCGAAGGATTCTAAAATATTCGATTTATGCAATTTTTCCATCACATTACCAACGAGATTTGCCAATACAAGTTACATAAAAGACTGTTGATTAAAAAACTAGTATATCATTATATGAAATGAGTATGAAGTTACTCGAATGAGGTTAGTGAAATTTATTGGGTGACCCCGGCGGTTACCTGAAATTGTCGTTTCTCAAGCATCTTTCTGATTTCACAAAGACTGTCAATGCCGCTTGTGTCGATGGTTTTGTGGCTCAGGGTAATAAATTTAGGGGACAGAAACCAATTTTTGAAAGGAATTAAGTTTGGTTCTTCAATCTGTGAAATGGGGCATCCGGGAAGAAAATCTCAGAGACTCTGTGTTTGAATCTGCGTTTGAATATCACAGATTCGGGAAGAACTCACAGCACAAGAAAGCTCTTCACGAAGCCGATCCATACAAGGAATATCCGAACCACGAGCAGGGCCGGCCCTGAGGGGTGCAGAAGGGGCGACCGCACAGGGCCTCTAAATTCAGAGGGCTCACGATTTTTATTTTTTTTACTAAATACGAATTTTTGTGTGTGTATATGTATACTTTAAAAAGAGCATGTTGTTATTTTAATTAATGATGAATTTTGATATAAATTGTACTTTATATATTGGTGCTGATAAAAAAAAAATATATGCGAGAGAGGGTCCCTATTTTTTTCTCGCACAGGCTTCCAAACTCTCAGGACCGGCCCTGACCACGAGACTCCATTTTTATTGATTCAACATCTCCCATTTTCTTATCAATATTCCCATTCTTTTCCGATTCTTTTTTCTCTTTCTCACAGTATATCATCATTTCCACCCAATAAATAGTTAAAGAAAAAAGAAGCAACCATTGAAAATTTTATCTAGTGAACTGGGAAAAAAATTCTACCTTGTTTAGAACTTTCATCATCACTATCTAGATTAAGAACAGCCACAGGACCAGGACTCCTCTGACCCCTGCGTTTTCTGAAACACCCCAATTCTTAACTACCCACCAAGATTAAAAATTAAAGAAAAAGAAATCGAATTTACCTTCTTGAGTTTGTAGGAGGAGTCTTAAAGGGTAAATTGGTGCGTCTTTTATGCTTGATTTGGCGATCTGGAGTGTCCTCAACAACTAGATTGGCGATTAGAAGGACTTCTTCATCCCAACCGGCCATTTCAGCCACCGATCTGAACCTTAGGCTGAACATACTCTCCTCCCCTTTTTCCATTTCCGGTAGAAACTAAGCGATCGGTACTGGTTGCATACAGAGAGAGGAGATGATCGGTACTAATTTAAGTTTCGGAATTAGGTTTTAATTGCAGGGGAAAGAGAGGGAGAGCATAGCCGTGTTTGTGTGTGTTTTTCGCGTGTTTAATGTGAGCCCGACGGTTGAAGTTCAGACAGAATTAGATTTGAAAGGCACTGTTTATATATTTACACGAAATTTAATATACAGAGTTACCTAGTATATTATTTTATTATATATTAAATTCAGCATAAATATATAAATAAATATTATTATACATTATTTTTAGTGCTTAGAATGTATCTGAGACACATTCTAAAAAAAATCTTTTATTTTATGATATTGAGATATTTAGTATTAAAATTTAATATTAATTATATATATATATATATATATATATATATATATATATATATATTTGTTATTTAAATAATTAAATTGAAATTGAAGATGTCAATTTTAATTTTAAGTCAACGATTCGATATTTTCAAATAGACTCTTAGAATACTTCTTTTATTTCATATTAATTATAAAAAAAAAATCTTATAATATCAACATATATGTTTATAATATTAGATCATATAATTCATACATTTTAGTATCTGTCTCTATTATGTCAATTAATTATTTATTTTATTTTGAATTCATCGCATTTGATACATTTTATTGTAGCGTTAGTAATGAGAAAAATTGATTGACACGTATTTATATAATTCATATAATCTATTATTTAGCGTAATATTTATCAAAATATTTAATAATTATGACACATGTTAAAAATTAAAAATAAGATTGACATTTTAATATAGGTTTTGTGTACGAGATATTTATTAAAATAAAATAATAATTAATTGATATATAATAAATGTAGAGAATAAGATATTTGCATTAAGTAATTTAAGATTTTAAATTCGATGGGATTGTGAATCTTTTTATCAATTAAAAATCGTTTGAGTGAAATAAAAGAATTATTTTAAAGTTAAAATTTTTAAGTGATTAATTAGATGAAATGATTTGACTATGTGAGAATTTTTAACCAAAAAAAAAAAAAAGAATTTTGTGCAATTAAAAAGAAAAAAGAGTTTTATAAAAATAAAAGTTACGGAGTAAGTTTTACAAAAATGGTACGAAAAGGCTACTTTTGCATTTTTGTCATTAAACTTTCGCTTATTTAAGGAATTAAAAACGTAAATATAAGTCTTAATTTTATTTCCAGATCTACCAAACAAAAACTAAAATAAAAATACTGAATTGATCTTCCTTCAAGTTGGTACGTGAATCGATATACTCCCTTCAGTCCCTCACCAAAATTAAGTCAATTCTGATCAATTTCACCTGCAAATTTCTTTTGTGAAGTATATAATTTTTTATTTTTTGTGGATTTGAATCCAACTATGTGGAGTACAACTCTTGCGAATTTGAAAGAGAACCTCAATAAAATCGCGCAAGATGTTCATGATGAAGACGATGATGAAGACCAATCGATCTATGATTTACGTGTTCGAGATGATTCTCCAATCTCTAATCGGAGATTTTCTCACAGTTTTGATCGTTCCATTTCGATTTCGAATTCTCCTCTCTCGAATGGTATCGACTCAGCTCGCAATTCTGAAGTATACTCTCATACCTCTCTCTGTCTCTCCATTTATATATACGTTGTTTTATATATATACATTGTTGTTACTTTGATTTATGTTCTGAATTTTTGATAGAAGCGGTTCTATGAGCAAATTTCTGTCAATTTGGTTTCTGAACTTTTGCTATTAGCTGAAAATTGTGCAAATCTATCCCTTTGATACATCTGGAATCGTATTGTATGCACTAGGCGCGTAGGTATTGTTTGTCAATTGCTGTTTATGATTTCAATAACTGTGTTCATGAGCTCAATTAGTATACACGCACACACACACATATGCTATGCGTATGCATTGCTATTGCTTTGATTTATTTTTGCATTTTAGATATAAGGTTGTTCCATGTGCTAAACTTGCTTCTCTTTTTTTAGTTGTGTTGAGTTCATCAAAGTTGTGAAAATTTGATACTCCGTTTATACATTTACTTCAGTTGATTCCTAAGAGTTGTGGGCAGCAATGAGCAAAATTATAGAGATTTTTGAAGAATTCGGACACTAAACTTCAATGGCTGCTATTTATCAGAAAATTAAACACTAATAAATTAAATCTAAACCAAATAATAAACTCTAAACTCAGCTATACAACTTCACTTGATAACCAAAAGAAGATAAAGTAAAGTTACTGCAGTATGAAAGAATGGATACAACTTATTTACTCATATCTTATTATGCCACATCAATCAATATGTTAGGGAAGTTAGTCTTGTTCCTTCAATGGAAACATTATTCAATACAATATATTTTATGGGGGTGTTATTTGTTTTTTTTGGGGGGGAGGGGGGAGGTGGGGGGGGGGGGGGGGGGGGGGTTTGAGGGGAAAGTTATCATGTTTTTTCTTTTCTTTTCCCCCACCATCATTTTATTTTATTATGTATACTCTTTCATTGGGTAATGATATTAAAAAGTTGAGTAAAATGCAATTTACCACCTGTGGTTTACACGATTTTACACCTTGCCACTTGTGGTACAAAAGTCGCCAATTAACCACTTGCGGTGTTAAAAAAGTTGTATGTTATCTAAATTTCATCCAACTTAACGGAGAGTGAGATCCACTCGTCCAAAAGCGAGTGAAGGAGGTATATTACAATTAAATTACATGTGGAAAGTACTAAAATACCCTTAAATCTTCATCAAATTTAATAAAGCATGCCCTTCATTAATAACACATACATACACATTTAACTCAAAATTAATGATACTCGTGTACTGTATATATGCATATGTATATATAGAAAGAAAAGGTAACAGAGACGAAGGTTGTTGCCCCCCAGTTTTTTATTTAATTTTTTTTTTGTTGTTGATTTCTTGATTGAAGATAAGGTTCGCCCGAGATAAAGGTGAATCATCACCATTAATTTCAGTAGATGATTACGAATGGAGAAACATTTACTTGAATTTCAGTTCATATTAGGGAGAAAAAACTTCAAATTATTTGCTTCCACGGCTGCTCTATTTTGAAATTTACTTAAATCAGTATAGTCTTACCAATCTCTCTCTAGTTGGGATTTGGGAATGTCACAATTTTTCTCTCCCTTTGTTCATGATTGAAGGCCTCTTGAAGGTTTTATTGGTTCTGAGTCTTCTGACCATAATTTTCATTCTATGAGGTTCATTTACAGTTTGTTGCTTTTTCTTCTTCGTGAATAAAGTCAGCTAGACATTTTTATTATGATTGACAGTTTATTTTTATTGACTATCTTTTCAGTTTTTCAGATTTTATGTCAGTCAGCCTGTAACATGAGAACAAAATTATTATTAGAAGTTATAAAAGTAAAATAAAGGTATATTACTATTAAAAATAAAATTACAGGTAAATTTTACTTAATAAACAAACATATCTATATAAGATATAAAAATCAGATGACTATTGTATTCATCCGAATAAAATTAAAGGTGTATTATCAAAGTAATTCATATAAAAATGATTTCTTTAATTATTGTATTTAGTTTGAATAAAAAGGACAAAGTGAGAGAATCAGATCTACATAGGTTTGTATATTGTTAAGTAAAAGTTTGGCATTTTGTATTTCCAAACCCGGATTTTAATTGGAGATTGTGTGGAAAAACATGTCAATTGCAATGCTCTATTAACAGTGTTAGGCAACATTAGGCCTCAGGTGAGATTGTTCAACTTTTTTTTATACAAGTGGTTGAGTGGCAACTTTTTTACTACAGGTGGCCAAGTGTAAAAGCATATAGACCACAAGTGTTAAATTGCATTTTACTCTAAAAAGTTTCATCTCATACAATTCAGTTGCTGTTAGTGCGGTTCTCTTGAAATTTTGAAAATGCTGGTTTACTTTTTCAATCTTTACTGGTAAACAAGTTCTCAGTTTTAAGATATTAAATTGTGTATGGTGTTGCAGATAGAACACTACAAAGCTGAAATCAAGAAGCTTCAGGAATCTGAGGCTGAAATTAAGGCATTATCAGTCAATTATGCAGCTTTATTGAAGGAAAAAGAGGTACTTGTTTGGTTCTTCAGTTGTTTACTTACATGTAACTTACATTTCCTTAATATATATTTATTTGAAGTCTCTTGCTTATGTCAATGGTTGCTATTCAGGTATTCATAATAATCTTTAAAAGTTCATGATACACCTATTTACTTACATTTAATTTACATTTCCTTAATATGTATTTATATGAACTCTCTTGCTTATGTCAATGGTTGCTATTCATATATTACCTTTTCAAAGTTCATGACGATTAATGTATAGCTTTTGAGACATGAGTTTCTAAATCTAAAAGTTGAATTATGATTATAACATACTAAGATAATTGATCAACTTCAATATAATAACTGAGATATTATTCAAATTGTTCGTATTTGGCTTGAACTTCTGATACAATAATGATGCTCATGTGCATGACATTTTTGGCAATCATCTTACTTTTCAAAATATTTCATATAGTTCGTAATTCAACAAGGTGGGGTATTGTGCAGAATTTTCTTAAACATGTTTAGATTAGTTGGAAATCAACTGCCAAGCTGATTTGCCTCTTGGTTGGACCCAATGTTACCTGAAATGTGGTATACGGTACGAATACGGGTACGCGACATTGGGATATCTTTATATAAGTTCTTATAGTTAGGAATTCTTTTATAATCTAAATGTAATAAACCTAAGTTTTATAGAAGATTTTAGTTGAATCAACAAGTTAATTGTTTTATAAATATTCTATTACGATTGTAATGTTTAAGCATCAAATACCAAGTTATAAAATTGATATTTGTGCAATTATAGTGAAACAACAAAGAATTTTTTCGATATGCTAGATTTAGAGTATTGGTACGTAATAGTACCCTATTTGGGTACGCAAATACCAATACGTTTTTTGCTAGGTCTATGAGAGTATCTGGTAACCCTGGTTGGACCAATTAGAGCAGAAATCTTGACAGCGTGCAATAGTTTTATTTTTTAATCAAGGCTTCGTTTGAGACTGGGTGAGCAAAATAGTTATTCTATTGATTTTTATGGAGTTGATCTTGGGTAGCAAAATAGTCATTTTGTTGGTTTTTATGAAATTCTTGCTTAAGGTAATTCTTTGAGCCATAATTCATAGATGCCTCTATCTAATGGCTGATCATAGTTTCCATTCATTCGAATCAAAACGGTCATAGTTTCTTGTATTTAATTGGGAACTCCTTGTCCCTATTTGTTCTTTCTCTTCTATCCTAAGAAGTCGGGATACGGGTGCATCATACTAGGATATGAAGATTTGCCAAATCTTAAAAGATGGACGACACATATTTTACTAGTAAATATGTTCGTGTGTGTATATATAACCTTCAACAAAATAGATGCTACACGAAAAAAACTACAAACATCCAACAAATAATATAATTTTCATAATTCTCAAGAATCGGAGTATTTAGTGCTGAGATACGCTAGTTCATTGGAAAAATGAAGAATCCTTGCTTCTATCTAATAAAACATTCTTTTTTCGTCATGTTCTTTGCAGTCGTCCTATATTAGTGTTTCTTGCATCACTGTTGGCATGATCAAGGCTTTGCTTTGACATTAAATAGACTGAGACTCACATAGCAAGTATTTGGTGCTCTCTTGAAAGAGAGAAATTGATTTAAATAGTTCTCTTCTTTTGCTTCCTTTTATTGAGAAGGGGTTTGTTCTCTTGGTATGAGTTTAGGCCAGGTGATAGCCAACAGTGTAGCATAAATAATTCTCCCAATCCAGCATCCCACGGTTCAAGGATGGCTAGTAACTATGGGTTGCACTATGGAGAGAATTTCTCGCCTTCCTTCTGTCACGGATATATGTCATGTAGTGGGGAAGTACATGGGCCAAGTTTGTTTTTGGTGGTTGTCCTTGTCTCAGAGAAGAAAAACCCTTGCTATCCACTTCTCTATATAAGTAGCTTACAATAGTACTTTTCAAAAGTAAATAAAATTAGATGTAAAATTTCTGGTGAACATGGCAGTGCCACTCTTTTGAAGATTTAATGTTTGTAAGGTTCCTGTCAAATTTGTCATCAAATTCTTTTAGAACCGGTTTACCACTTTAGCTGTTTGTGGGACCTAAGAATTCATACTAAGCTGTGACTGCAGGTCAATTTTTTTGCTCTTGACATGAGGTCTTGGTGGTTTTAGGTCGAATTTGAATATAAAAAATGCTATTTACTTATTATTTTACGTGTACATTAGTGTTGGCTCCATTGTTCTGTTGCTAATTCATGTTTTTCCTCCCCTCTGTCTTGCTTAAATCCGAAAGACAAGCTTGTATGTGATAGAGACCAATCTCGAGCAACTCCGCTCAATTGATATGCTTGTAGATTTATTTTTTAATTTTTTAATTTCGCTTAATTTCTTCAAAACATTTGCATTTTTTTTCTTGTCTTCTGGTTAAACAAGTATCCTTATTTTGTTTTACATGGCGTTGACAATTCTGTATTCTTTTTTCATTTCACAGGATTACATATCTCGGTTAAATGAAGAAAATGGTTCATTAAAACAAAATATGGTAAGTCCAGATGTACTCATTGTACCTTCAAATTCAAAGATACTTTATGCAATATTTGACTTACTTTAAGAATGCAGTAGCGATGAGTTTGGTTCAAGAATTTGGTATAAATCTAGGATTTCAAATTCTGTTGGAAAATTTATTTCGATAAGAAAGAGTAAAATTTGAATGGTTTTAGTCAAAAGGCTCCCTCATTTTGAACTAAATGCATCTCCAGAACTGTTTAAATATTTGTTGTGTGATTTACGTGCTCTGGGCTTTGTTTATATCAAAAAAAATTCTGGATAGTTGTAGACTCATAGTTACAATTTTGAGGCGGAGAAAGTGTTGGTTTAGATGGCCCTATGTGCTAAATCAGCTTATGCAGCATATTTCTTAGCTAAGATGAGAACACTTGCTATTGCTGCAAAGTGTGGTTCATCTTGTCTTTCCTGGCTACAAGACCTTGCTTTAGGATAAGAGGAATGTTGTAGAATGAACCACTTTGAAACTCTGAAAATTTTGTTAGGAGTTGGTGGTTGACCTGGTCGGAGTCTTGGGGCTAGGTCTCTCTTTTCTCCCTTTACATCTATTTTTGGAATTTAGTAGAATATTCGTTAAATCTATCAATTTAAAATCTTGTTTAGGATTGTAATAATTTTGATTGTGGTATGGGGGACAGATGTGGCAAAGTGTTGGCTCAGATGGTGTTATGTGCTGAATCATCCTATGCAGTATATTGCTTATCTAAGACAAAGCATCTTCTTTTGCTGCAATATGTGGTTCATCTTCTCTTTACTGGCTATAAGTTGGTTTTAAATTGTAATGGTTAATATCCTTGTCGAATGAGGGGGCCTTAAAAATTCGTAGGTGAGATAACTATAACATTAGAGACCTGTTCTATCTACCAGACAACATGGTGACCGAACTGAACTGTTTTTACTTTCTAATTATGCTGACATGGTTCGAGAATTCTTTTTCTTCCAAAGAACTAGAAAACTCCTGATCCACTTTTCCTATATAGCCCTTCCAGGTCAAAATTGCATAAACAGTCTGATTATTCAGATCCATCAAACTTGTGAACGCATCTTATTGTGATTCTGATACTTTAAGAATATTTGACTAGATTGATCTTTTAACATGACTAATACCTTTATGCTAATATCATTGCTAGTAAGTTGAAAGTAACAAAGATTATCTTCCTTCTGTTTTTTCTTTCTTGATAATTGAGCTTCTAAGGATTAGAAGTTGATGTGGATGTTGCAAATAGATTTTTCACTTATTTATTTTATAATTGGCTATTGACTGATACTATCTTTGTATTCTTAGGCTAATGATCAGTCCCCAAACCGCCAGCATAAGGCTATGATAAGAACCCGTTCAATTGGAAGCCCAGCACATAATGGCCCTGCCTCTAAACAGGATGGGTTTAGCAATGGAATTTCACATTCCAAGCCCGCTGGTGTCAACCAAAGTAAGATGGAATCAAGACATTCTAGTATTCAAGGTAATGAAAAGGTAATGGTCACTTTGTGTTTGTTTTGCTTTGAGAAATACATATCTATCTACGATGTTGGTTCACTGACTTGATAGTAATATGCATTGCCACTTTGTAGGGATCTTTAACTTGTAGGCTATTAGTATGATTGTGTGCTTAAATATCTTTTCACTATTTGGATATAAGAAAAGTATTGGAATGTATTTGCACATTCTAATTCATATATATATATATATATATATATATATATATATATATATATATATATAAATGAAACTTGTGTTCTCGAGCTGAACTTGAGATGTTTACTCTTAGCTCATTTATTATGAGTCCTTTAAGCTTAGGTCTGCTCACTTACTTAAAGAACTCGTGCTGGGTTCCAGTTGAACAGAATAACCAAGCTGTGTCTGTACAGTTTGTTTCAATTCCAACCCAACATTAAATCTTTCAAAGTTCTTCTTATAATTGAATACTAGATTGGTAACCCATGCAAGGCACGGACTTTTTATAAAATTTGTATTTTTCAAATTATATTTTATATGGAAATCAATATAAATAAATGAATTATGTCATTTTTTAATCCTTGTTTTAATGTATAGTATGCATTTTTGTATTGACCAATAAATTCCATAATGTTAATTTAGAGTTGTTATTAATTATTTTTTTTCATATATTGAATCATTTGAACGAGTTGTCTTTTTTATATCCATTAGTTTTCAAATTATGACATGCATGCATGCATGTGTGTGTGTGTGTGTGTGTGTGTGTGTGTATATATACATACAATTATTGTATATATTTCATGGGATATGAAGAGTTTATACATTGTATATAAAAAAAAAGTTTTGACTCGGTATTGAATCATGACCAACCAAAGTACATATACACACACACACACACACACAATTAGTGTATATATTTCATGGGATATGAAGAGTTTATATATTGTATAAAAAACAAATTTGAGAGTCTTGGCATTGACCCATGATCAACCAAAATGACTCTGTAAAATTGTAAAATTATTGGATAAGATCTTTGGATGTCTTATTATATATAGTTATTGATTGTAATTATGCACTATGAACGACATTGATAACCGATATATACCTTTCTAGGAACTCTCTTTACTTGAAGAAAGAAACAGATCTCTGGCTGCTAAGCAATCAACTCAAGAGTTGCAAATAAAACAATTGGGCATGGAACTTGATAAAGAACGTGGCAAATTAGCAGATACAAGTAGAAAGTTACAAGGTATGCTTGCTACCTGTTGATGGTTGGTCCAAGTTCTAATATATATCTGTATCTTCAATGTTGGCCTAATGCTGTAATCCATTCTTAGATGAACAGAAGATGAATGTATCTTTTCAGGAGAAGCTGAATTCTTTAAAAGTGGACAAGGATAAAGTGAGTTTTCACTTGGCTCCTGCCTACTTCAATTTTTTGTTGTCTATCGATTTTGACACTGTATACAAGTAAATGTTGTTGTAGTACACTTTCCAGTATATTTTTGGAGAATTCCTTGAAATATTTTTTGTTGATGGTGGAACGCGCAGTCACTAACCAAGCATGCATTGAATAAACCACTAGGTGCATGCAATACTCTACCAACTACGCACCCTTGGTAATCCCATCGTAAACGACGTGTGGGCTCCAAGGAGATTACTGACTCTGCAAAGGCAATATAAATGCAATTTGTCTCGGTTCCTGATATTCTGGATCATGATCTAGCCTAAATATGTTAAGATTCCATCTTTTTTTTATCCTGCCAATTCCTTTTTTGGTTAGGGTTGTAATACGAGGGAAGGGAATTCCTTGAAGTGATTCAGGCATCCAGCATATCCATTCTGTAGTCTACTAAGATCTCATAATATTAAACATACATACATCACAAGTAATAAATAAAAATGTATTTATAAGTTGAAACATAAGCAAAATGTACGTAAATTGAATATAATAAATGCTTAAATAGTTCTTTTAGGGTTACTTTTACCTTGTCTAAGCAAATTATCAATGTTAAAAGTTTGTGTCTGAGTATGTAAAAGCCTAAAAAATATTATTGTTATTCTCCTGCTATAATAATTATGAGCAAAGTTAATTCTTATAATGCACAAGTCAAGATTAGCATGAATAGTTCTCTCTCTATCCCCTCAATCCCCTTCTCTCCCTGATGTTTCCTTGAGTTGATCGAGTAATTATTCTTTTAATTCATTGACTAAGTGATGATATACTGCGGTAAAACTGTAAAATGAATTGGAGAGAAAAATGGACAAATGTGCCCCCTTATGTCAAGGCCTCTCCCTCTCTCTCTATAGTCTCTATATATATACACAAATCATTCACACACATTCTTTAAGCATTAGCGTCAAGCTGATTGTTTTTAATTAACATGCTTTCATTCTGTAAAATATCAATCTTTGCGGTATTTATTATTGATTGTATATTTTTGCAAAGTAAAAACTACGACATTATAAAAATGCCTAAAATCTACCATATAAATGTGGTGATTTTCTTCTACCCGGATGATTGTTTTGTTTGTAGTATATCTGTGTATTTCCTATTAGTATCTTTTGCTGTTTTCATCATGAAAATCTTTTGAAGTCCCATATTTTGCTACCTTGCTTAGGAGCAGTAATATCTTAAATGCTATTTCATTAACCAAGGCGAATCGGATCTAGCTATTGATTGAGAGATGTTAATGGTCAGCACATTCCAGATCTTTAACACTCCTTACTGGCATCTGTAGCATCCTTCTAGGATTTTGGGATGCATGTTGGGATGCATGTTTCTGTTAAGTGTAATTTTTTTTGGCATTTTTATCTCTTGATGCGACCTTGATAATACTCTTCATTAACAGCACTGATAATGCACAGGATCTTAGAATTCTACAACTTCGTAAGACCAGTTAAGAATCGGAAACCTGTTGAAATATGTTAATACCATCATATCATGTTTAGTTGCTTATTTAACTTGCATATGTTTCGTTGAATATCCCCGTTGTGGCGTTTAAAGCATATAATCTTGGATTTAATATTTTATTCTTTTGCAGACATATGTCGAGATGAACAACATTCGCGATAACTTGAACCAGAAATTATCAGAAATACGCCGATTGCAAATGGAGTTGGGTAGAAGGGAAAATGCAGAAGCAGATGACTTGGTAGAGAATCTAAAAAGAGCAATTGCAACATTAGAAAAGGAGAACAGTAATCTTAAGGTTGATATTATTGTATTTCAGCCATATTTTCTCTGACTAGACGCATGTCACGTCTGAACAGCTAAAATCCTTCACTGCTTTCTTTTGATTTTGTATTCATAGAACCAATATTACTTTCTATTTAGATCTTAAACCTGCTTTAACATTGCCTCATTTGTTTTAGATGGAGAAAGAGGAACTCAATGCTGCCTTGAAAGCTTCAGCCCAAAAGGTTTTACGTGATGGTTCAGAGACTTCAGATAATCTTTCAAACAGTGTGAATGAGGTGGGCCTGAAAATATCTCTTTTTTACCCTTTTTTTCCTCTTTTTAGCGTGTCCCTTACAGAATTCTGATATTTTCCGCTCCATTTCCTTGAATTTCTGTAATGCCTTGGACTTTGTTGAGACATTTGATATTTGCATTGGCACTGGATGCACTTCTGTGGTATCCCATTATGTAACAAATATTCTTCTGTTGAAGATACAGTCCTCTGGAGCATTTCCTGGAAAAGAAGAGATGGAATCATCCTTGCGGAAACTGGAAAAAGATTTAAAGGAGGCCTGCCGAGAGAAGGAAAAAATATTACAACAACTTAATCGTCTTAAGCAGCATTTACTAGAGAAGGTTGTTTATCCATAGTTTCTATTCTAGAGGTGGAAATGACCCATCTTTAATTGACTTAATAAGGCATGTATTTTCAAATTTTTTGTATGTACGATCCTGTCCTGATGTTACTGAAAGTGCACTGTTTGTGGTTGGTTACTGTAGGTTTAATTTCTGACTGGTTGGTGCTGTCTGCTGATGTGTGGACAGTTTATATTGTAATATATAGTTTAGAGTGTTGCGCTGCTCAGTTATACTTTAGCTGAACATCGCAGGTCCATGCTATTTACATGCGTACTTATCTTGATTAGATGAGATGTTTAGATGCATTTTATTCTGATATGAACAATAGTCCTATCAATTACTTCTTTTGGGGTCAAATAGATTTAGGCCGATGTTTATAAAGGCCTTCCCATGTCATAAATGCATGGAGACTTACTATCATTTACTTTGGAGGCTTTTCCCTTTCATTTATGTGTTGAGGCTTTTGTTAACTGTGGATTCACTTTCTTGTCATAATTACCAGAGATGAATGTTAGTTTTACCATGCTCATCATTAGTGTCACTTTCGACTACATATCTAGGTTCTGGAGTATTGTGGAAGTACTATGCATCATTAGTAAAATTAAAATTTCATACTTTCTGCAGTCAAAACTGAAGATGGTTTCTCTTGCTGCAATATTGTCTAGGAATCTGAAGAATCAGAAAAGATGGATGAGGACAGCAAGATCATTGAAGAACTACGAGTACATAATGAATACCAAAGAGCTCAAATATTACGATTGGAGAAGGCTCTAAAGCAGGCCATTGCTAGTCAAGAGGAAATTAAGATAATTAACAATGAAGAACTTCAGAAGTCAAAGGAAATCATTGAAGACCTAAATAAAAAACTGTCAAGCTGTTTGAGCACAATAGATGCTAAAAATGTAGAACTTTTAAACCTTCAAACTGCTCTTGGCCAGTACTATGCCGAAATTGAAGCAAAGGTAAAATTATCTGTATTTGTATGCTTTATTAAAAGATGTAGGTTAGCAATACATTTTTAATATCATGATTTTTATGCTTCTTTGTATATTGTTTAGGAACATTTGGAAGGAGATGTGACTTTGGCAAGAGAAGAATCAGCTAGACTTTCAGAGCTTCTTAAGGTGTAACTCTACCTAATTTGATGTTGCCCTGTATGCTGAATTCCTGCATTTTTTTAGTTTTGATATATATACTTGTCCTCTAGATTCACCAAGTGTCCTAGCATTGATACTATTTCTGCTTCTTTCTTTTACCAATAATTATTTTTTCTTATTATTGCATATAATGACTGTATTGCCCTGATAATTCACCAAATGAAAAGATATCTATTGGTCAAAAAAAAAAAATTAAAATTTTTTTAATCCATTAAGTTGTGATAAATGGATTTGAAAATAGTTACATGCTCCCGTTGCGGAGTGCTCATCAAAGTGAAGTTATTGCTAAATCAAGCCAACAGTTTAATTAAATGTAAAACACCGTTACTGGTTTGTCAGTGCTAAAAGAAACACTGTAATGGGATAGTTGTGAAATTATTTTGTTTCTGTGGTTCTGGGTTTTAAGGTCTCCATGTTTTGACCAGGATGCATATCAACAAGCAGAAATATCGAAGAGGGATAAGGAAGAAACTTTGGCGAAGCTTTCAGAGGCAGAAAGGAGGATAGCAGAAGGTAAAAGCAGAGTAAATAAGGTCGAAGAAGACAATGCAAAGCTACGCCGTGCTCTGGAGCAGAGCATGACTAGGCTTAATAGAATGTCAATGGACTCTGATTATTTTGTGGACAGGTTAGCTTTTATGAATTTCATTTTTTCCAATTGTTATAATTGGGTTTCTAGTCACCTTCACTGAGTAGTTGAAGGTAGATCCACCTTACATTTTCTTTTTACCTTTTGTGTTTGATGTATTATTGAAAATCCATATATAGTTCCATCATAGCATGTCATAGCTGGATGCTACTCTAGTATGAGTTGAAAATCTTAGGCTGCAAATATGAATTACTGTTGTAAGACGATTATAACCTGGATCTAAGGCCACTGTACTTGCTCCTGTAAGTACATGTTGTACCCTTCACCACTTTTGCCTCCTTTCCATGATAAAATTATACTGTGAATAAATTATGCCTTGTCCACTATGTGATGTTCATTATTAACTGTTGAATACATAGCCATTTTGATATAGTAATCTATGTGAGTTGTTAGTGTTACTTTCCTTCGAGTTATATTGAAACTACAGAATCTTAATAAAAAATGTTGACTATATTGACAGGCGCATTGTGATCAAATTATTAGTGACCTACTTCCTGAGAAACCACAGCAAAGAGGTATGATGTTTTCATGAACTTAAAGCATTTGTTTTTCAAATATCTTGATGGTAGGTTTTCTACGCTGTACTTAGGTCCCCTGGTGTAAAGATAGTCTCACTCGTTTTTTTGTCTCAATAATGCATATGCCCAAAGAATTCTTTGTTGTGGTGCCTGGGATTTGCCAATATGTTCCAGTTAATTGTCTTTTATCTCATCCTGTCAAGTAATTTTTTCATTAAGAGGAAAAGAAGATATTACAGGAGAACAAATAAAATAGCAACATATTCCTACTTTTGTATCCTCCACTTGGTTTTAGTAGCTAGCGTATTTAAACATTCCCCCTCATACATTGATTATTGTGTGTATGTACCAGGTACTCGGTCTTATGGTTCGAATGCTTGGATTCTCTGATGAAGACAAGCAGAAGTTAGGTGTTGCTCAGCAAGGAGCAGGAAAAGGTGTTGTTCGGGGGGTGTTAGGGCTACCAGGCCGACTTGTAGGTGGCATTTTGGGTGGAAGTTCGGCTGAAGGGTCTGCAAGCACTGCGTCAGAAAACCAGGTAAGTACTACAACTTTAAGTATATATGTTTCCGTTTGTCCTTAACTTTTCGGTCCTTTAAGCAAAATAGTCCATTCTGTTTTAGTTTTGGATTAGTGTCTCAACACCCTCTCTGCAAAATTCAATAATATGTTGCTTATATGATATCTGCTTGAACTTCATAGAAAATTTAAGAGATTCCTTGCTGGATAGAATCAATAATAGAACCCCCTTTCCCTCATACTACATTATCAAATCCCCATTGAGTGGAGGGTAAGAATCAGCAGTACATGATGGGATGTGGGCTTCTGCACGTAAAAAATTGGTCTGGCGTAAAAAATTGGTCTAACTGTGTATTATGCCAAGTCATTCACCACAATTTAGGCTCCTTCGGCTTCTTGTTTGTGGCTTGCGGTTTTAGCTAGTTCTTCTTACGCGTCTATGGATACATGTACTTCTCATTTTTCTTGGTTTGAGATAGGGTGGTCATTTTTCTTAATTTATGGGCTTCTGCCATGTGTGCCTTTTGGGGCATTTTCGTGACTGTCTTCGTAGAGATTACAGAGATGCACTTTCTTGAGCGTTTCTTTTATTTTTAACTTGTGTTAGGGTGGGGGAACCCCTTGACCTCTCTATGCTTATAAACTCTCTCTTCTTTTACTAAAATTTCTTATCATCTCCAAA
Source organism: Hedera helix (assembly GCA_947179155.2). Classification (NCBI taxonomy): domain Eukaryota; kingdom Viridiplantae; phylum Streptophyta; class Magnoliopsida; order Apiales; family Araliaceae; genus Hedera; species Hedera helix. The sequence goes on along the minus strand of OX359284.1, from coordinate 42,270,582 downwards.
AAAAACACATGCTTTTAAAAATGTATACGAATACATAAATCTCATCATATCATGTCCAAAAACATGTATTCAAACTGTGGTACTATCTTTATTTGCCACTTCGCTATTTTAAGTATGGAACAAATGTGCGAGTAGCCAAGTACACAACCCTTTCTTCAAGAAAAGGAGGGTTATATCTTTTAGTGTCGCAGGATAATTTTCTGGTTTTGTCTACAACCATATAGCTTTTCTTCTACATCCTGGACTTAAAATATAAAAGCCTACAAAAATTTGTGCATGCACTTAGGTCCTCTACCAATAGGCTATGCCGAGCAGTTTGATAGATCAACCTACCTAAGAGACGCATTGATTTCCCCCATTCTTGCATTCAGCATCTGCAACTGCTAGAAACTCCCTTGTAAATTATAGAAAGTTGTATGAACCTGATCATTAACATGCACAGACAAGATCCACCAATAAAGCCCACCGGAGAGGGTCATAAGGTCAGCGATAAACAGTTCAATGTAGGCCCCCTACCTGCATGTAATTGTTCTCCATTCTATAGCCAAATTCAATAATCATGCACGTTTAAGCTCCAGCAACTAGAGTTGTGGACTGGATTTTATGCCTCTTTTGATTTTTCGTGTTTCTAATTCATCTTTGATTATCACTCACAGTCCTTTGCGGATCTCTGGGTTGATTTCCTTCTCAAAGAAACTGAAGAAAGAGAAAGAAGGGAATCTGCAGAAGCTATGAATGAATCTAAACAAGATCAAAATGGAGCTAGTCCAAATGCCACAGGAGCTGCTTCACCAATGTCCAGTAGAACGAATGTTTCTCCTGCAGTTGCCTCAAGTTTCTCAAGATTAAGTTCTCCTTTGAACCAGAACCGGAGCCCCCTCTCGGCCCATGGAAACCTTATACAGCCTGAACATTCTGATTCTGAATTTTCAACTGTTCCTCTGACTTCATCAGAAAGCAATTCTCGAATTTCAAGAATGCTCCCCAGATACTAGAACTCTTGCATTCTGTAAATTATTCAAGGCATAGATTTTTTATAAATCACTTCTCATGTAGCAATTTGTTTTATTTATTCCTTTATCCAGTTAATCAAATGGAAGGGAGTGTATTATTTTGATCTCATTCTTCATCATTTATATCCCATATGTACTTATGAATTTCAGGTCAGAAAAGGCCGTGTATTATTTTGGATAGCCATCGTGTACCCATTAATTCCAATTGTGAAAAGGCTATGAGAATTTGGGAAGTAGTTTCTCAAAATGTCTATTTACGCTCAGATTTTATAGATGAAATTTATTCGTAGTGGTCTTGTGCATTATAAGAACAAGAATCGTATGCAACTAAAGCATCCAATTTGAGTTATAGGAGAACATTTAGAAAATACAAAATATAGATAACATAGAATAGAGACTTCAATACTGAGTGATTGTCCTTGTTGCCGTGACAATTTGATAAGGTCTGTGGTCGTCGGATGAGGGCAATTTTTAGGTTAGGCATACGTTCTATTTAGCATATTTTATGAAATCATTGCGGTTTGTACTCTGTACAAACCACTGAAGCCAAGGTCCTGATGGAAAATTTCAATTGCTCTGGCCAGTTTGTGAGTTTTATTTTGGGGGAAAGGGAAGGTAAACGTTGGCACTCTCCTTTGAACTTTTAAGAAAGCAATTAGGAAAAAAAAGATGGAAAGTCTGATCCCTTGGGCATGTAGAACAAATTCTCTGAGCGAGCCCTCTTTCGGCAGAAGAGAATCAGACCGTTAGACTAACATATATTTGTAATACAATGAAGTTAAGGCTAATAGTGTTATCCGCACTCAAAACAAAGGAAACTCGCCTAACAAAAACATCAGCCTATTTAGAGATTAAGAACCATACAAAATCTCTCAACATCCCCATAACCATAACAAAACCGTTAGATCGCATTTAACTGCTGTAATGTAATATATTAGATCCATGCCATTAAAGTAGAACTTCATCCAAATTCAAAAGCTGAAAATAAAAACAGGACTGAAGTACAGAAAAAGCAAAACACTACAAAACCCATGGCCACCTAGATCTCAACAATAATTAGTCATCTACTCTTTCTTCTTGTCTTTCAGTGGTCCTCTTGGAATTTTACTCAGAACCTTGGCATCAAATACAGCATACTGCTTCTTGATCTCAATTATCGCTTTCTCAGCAAATGGATCAACCTTGTCTTCATACTTCTCATAAAGAACAGGAACTGTGTGCAGCAGCACAAAAGCTGTTTCACAACATATGACAAAAATCATTAAAACGTAATAATGCATGTGATGAAGACTATAAATGGAATTTATTTTCCTTACTTATATAGAACAATGTCAAGAAATTGCACCAACTCCCCATAACTGACAGAACCCACAAGCCAGCAATTATCTGAGACAATCAAAAAAACCAACAGATTAAAAGACTATAGCCTAATACCTAATAAGCGACCACAATGTAAGAGGTAAGATGTGTACTCATGTCCCCCAAAAAACTAAAAACGCAATAAGTACTATAAAACATTGCACTACAGCAACATTTATTTAATTTTACATGATCAACAAATAGGCGGAGATTAGGGTTTATTTATTTTGGCTTGGTCCAGCTAAGTTAGTACATTTATCTTAACAGAAAACAGAGAAGTTTTTCTTTTTTTGGTAGTTTTACACTTTTCTTGTCAGGGAGATGTATAAAAACTAAAAACACAAACATACAGCCAAGAACTTCTTCAGATCTCTTCCAGATGCAATTTCTCGCAACACAGCAAGTGCTCGGTTGATTTCAATCCTTAATGCAGAGGCAATCTGAAGAAATGGACCTTCTGGAATGTGAACTTCTGGGATACGTGGAGAAGACCTGTTGTTAAAATAGTCAGTCAATGCACGCAACAAGAAGTCGAATAAAGCATCAAAATGTAACAATCCGGGAAGCTCACTTGTTGATAAAGGTTGACGCATTGGACCATAAGAACAAGATTGCTAGTGTTAGAATTGAAACATGGCATGCTAAAGTGATCAGATGGTACCCAAGCAGTTCAAAAAGAACCCATATTACAGTTGCTCCACCGAGTACTGAAGCAGATATCTTCTTGTTCCTCCACAAGAATACATCAGCAGCTGCACCAAAAGATTGCATCAAAACGGTTCTGAACATACAGAAAAGTAGATGCATACAGCCACACAGTTCATAGCATGTTATACCTTAATACCTTTGTGATATCTAAATTCAAAATTGAACTCAACGGAATAGCTCCCTGTCCAACCTGACTTCCACACGTTAAGAGGATAACTAGACAGGATACAATGTTGTGTAAAGTTCAAATTTACCTTCTTCTTTTTAACCAAGGGTAAATTGGTAACGATTGTATAAGTTAAATATTAAGGTGATAAGCCATTGGGACATCGAACAAATGAGAGAGTATAACTAATTTCGAGACAAAGGTAGTCGTATACAGAAGTTAACTTATGCTATAATTTTTTTTCTTTTTTTTTATAGTGATAATGTATAATGGAAAAACAACCAGTTCTTTCAACAACTCTTATGCTACATTTGGATCGAGAGAAAGGAATGGAGGAAGGAATAAAATGAAAATAGTGTATTTGATGATTATTTTAGAGGATAAACCATTTCAGTGGAATGAAAATTCATTATATCCCCTTGGTTTTTAATCTATGTGTGAGATGGTGAAATAAAATTTATTCCAATGAAACGGATATATGTGATAATTTTACCATTACATTCCACCACCCACCACTACTAATAATCAAACATATACTTGAAATACCTTGAAACTATTCTATTTCCTCGTACATTCTATTCCTTCAATCCAAACGCAACATTACGTTTTATCGAAGCAAAGCATTAACAAAATGAGCAGAGTTAAAAGTTTCTACAAATTAGCTAAAGAAATATCCTCCAAATCCTATTGAGTGATATATAATTAATAAGCTCAATACAAATTGCAAACATAGCCTATCATCCAAAGTCCTTGATTCATCCCAATCATGACCTCCATCACACTATAAAAAAATAAAAATACAAAATAAAAAAGCAGATCCCTACCAAAAAATAGTAAACATATATGTTGTGCTTATTATACCACTTCCAACTCCTCAGTAAAGTATTAGGTAAACCTTATAAGCCAAGCCGTTTTGTATATATATAACAGCTTGCCCTCCACTATAGGAAAAAATTATGTTCCCTTTAAACTTCTAGAGAAGGGCAAATGCTAAAAGCAGATACATTTATCATCTCCTTAATAATGTAAGAACAACAGTTTTCTAGTTGTACATTCAGAGAGACATAGTGTCCTTGTCATTAAAAATATAAACATAAGCATGCACTTGAATGTGATTAAACTCAACGATCTAAAGAAAGGATTTTTAACACCCTAATCTACTCGATCACAGTCCTAATTCACAAGTGAAGTTAAATTAAACAAAAAAATTAAAAAATCTCTCCAGTTCAAAATGAAAGTCCCACTTAACTTTCTATATCTCAAGGCACAAATATTTTCAACATACTTTTACCAATCACAATTTTAGCCTTAAAATTTAATTGTAGAACAACTATTTTAACACAAAATTTTCATATAGAGTGATTACGTTTGCCACCACCAAATACATTGTGAACCGGTTTCTCTCTACCGAACAACCGATAGATCTTCGACTTCGTCGAGAGCGCCGGTGGAGAAGAAGAAGAAGACACCGGCGATTTCTTCTCCGGTTTCTTCTCGGTGTCGGAGTCCGAAGACGACGACGAATCATCGCCGTGAATCTTCTCCGCTATTTTCTCCATCAAGGACTCGCTTTTCGGCTCCGGATTCTCGCCGTGCTCAGCCATTAAACCGCTATAAAAACCTGAAGAGAGACAAAGAGGAATGTGTAGTAGTGACGTGCCAAAAAATGGTGACTTGGTGTTCCTTCATTATATACATGTACACTTCTGAGATATATCCGAGGCTGAGGTTCGGGTGGTGTCCGAACCTATTGGTTTGTAGGCGTTACCCACTTGATAAAGCAATTACGGACGCGTGCAAAGGATATGGGCTCTGTGGGATAATTCTTTTGGGCTGTCCAGAGATATGTTGGACTCTACTGTAAAAATGTGAGCATTGACATCCTTTTATGCATGGTTTTCAGATCGGATCGGTCATTAAATCGAAAAAAATAGCGGATAGATGAGTCACTGGTCTAACCAATGGTCAAACCGTTATTGAACCGGTCGTTAATATGTAATAAATAATTAAATATATTAATTGTTATTATATATAATATTTAGTAAATATATAAAATTAATCAATTTATCTACACAAATATATATATATATATATATATATATATATATTTGTACAATATTTACTTTATACAATTAAAATAAATACTAAATCTATATAAAAATTATTAAATCATGATCATAATTCAAAACTCAAGACTCAAGAGTGATAAAATCAAACATAAATGAATATAAATATCTCGAGGATACATTCAATCAAATTCGATAAAAAAAAAACTAAATCTATTTATACAATTCAAATAAATACTAAATTTATATAAAAAGAAATATATTAAATCATGATCATAATTCAAAACTCAATCAATAATACATTCAATCAAATTCAAAGGCTAAAATTATAAATTAAAAAAATATAAAAAAAAGAGTAAGGAACCGATAAAACCGGGTCACTGGGTCAATCGGTCTAACCTTTGGATCATCGAATTTTAACCAAAATTGATTTTTTTGCTTGAACCGGACTGAAAGACTGATCGGTTCTGATTTTTACTAGCCGGACTGACGGTCCGGTACGGGTTTAATAACCATACTTTTATGTTAAAAGAGTTTTACTTATAAATAAAAAGTAAAATATAAACACAACCAACTATGAATTATAAAATAGAAATGATATATCTCTTGATAAATTTACACATACGTCGTAATTATAAATTAATAAAAAAAAATTGTAATACATAGCAAGATTCTTATAAAATTTGACAATCGTTAGAAAGTAGTAATTCCTTGGTATAAATAAACTCATGCTCAGAGCTTAAATTCTCCATATTAAGCATTAACAGCTTAGGAGAAGGAGAAAATATTTATCTAACTGAAGTGAGGGTGAATTTAGTAATAAATGTTTTACAAGGTATAGGTTGTAAACTCATTTTTCTGCGAAGACAATGTTGTATTTAGAGTCAATCCTACATAAATTATTATATGAAATTATCTGTATACATAGTTGATGAGATATATATTACATGCAAGTGATTTATTTATCTAATGTATACCTAAAATTGTGAGCTCGAGAGACATAGTGGGATAGACTTTAATGAGTTTGGATGCTTGGTGGATTGAGTATTCTTTGGGTAATCGGTGGATTCTTTTCGAAGAAACTAATAATGGATTAAACAAGAGATATTAAGATATAAGGTTTGTCATATAGAAAAAACTTGATGGACTTGGTAAAGATTCTTAGTGGATCAAATAAAAGATATCGAAGAAAGAGATTTGTCAATTACTGTAATGGACTAATGCTCAAAATAGTATACGGTTAAAATTAAGGGGAAGTGATGGGTTAACTCTAAAAAAAATATGATTAAAATTTAAGAAGAAACTTAGTATCAATGTGGATAGACCTAATAGGTTAACTTTTTGAGTAAAGATGTAGGTTGTGTTTATTTGGAACTGAATGGAACTAAATGGCTTAATCGTTCAGTCATTTAGTGTGTTTATTTTGAATAAAAATGATCTGAATTATCGAATCGGTCAGTATTTTGAACTGAATGATTAAGGTGGTGTTTGATTGCATCTTAACACATCTTAACTGTCCACCTCTTAATACATCTTAACGACCCATATTTTTGTATTAAGATGTCCTCTGAATAGTTAAGATACAAATATAAGTTTGAACTATTCAGAGGACATCTTAATACAAAGATGTGGACTGTTAAGATGTATTAAGAGGTGACTTGTTAAGATGCATTAAAATGCAATCAAACACGTCCTAAGTCTAATTTTTTTGGCTGAATGAAAAAGTTACAGCTGAATGAAATAAAATATATATATTAACTATTATATTAAGTAATATTAAATAAATTTACAATAACTTTGAATTTTTCCAAAAAAATAAAATAGTAAAAATCTGTTATTCAGATATTTTATATATGTCAATTATCAATCAACTTTTTTTATTCAGTATTCAGAATTCTACTTTATTCAGCTCATTCAAATTACTTAAACATTTAGAACTGTTTCATTCAATTTTAAACAAACACACCCGTAATTTCAAATAAATATATATAAGTCGGATATTCTCAACAATAAGATGCAAACACTAGTCACATTTTATTTTTATTTTTAAATGCACATTTGTACTCCCTCATCATTCTTGTAGCAAAAGTACAACTACCAACAATGAAATCTTTGCCAATTTTAATGTCGCCTTACTTTGCAGATGGCATCGTTAGCCAGCCTAGTGAAACTGCGAAAGTTCTTGCACTGATACCGACTCCACCAGACATTTCAATAATCAGGAAGCCTCCACAACAACTCATTTATCGGGAACAGCTTGGAATATAGTTGGCGAGCTCTCAATAAGCAACTACCATCTTCTAGGCAGCTTGGAATATAGTTGACGAGCTCTCAATAAGCACCTACCATCTTCTAGGCAGCGGATCACAGCCATGAACCTCTTCATCTTTTGAGCAAGTCTCCAATCATCTTGGCAGATTTCTCCAACCCCATAATCCATGTACTCTCCAAGCTCTTCCTTCATGACAAAACAAGCATGGTCAAGTGAAGGTCCTATTAGCTCCCATGGAGTTCTCTTTCCATTCGATTTGATCATCATGTACTTATAAATCTCTTCTATCAAGAAGTATTCAGCAGGATCATCGGGATGCAATAGTGGTCCTGAAAAAAGATGCACTTATACAAGTACACATTTTGCAGTCAGAGTCCCTTCAGGGGAAGGATTCCTGAAACATCTCAAACAGACCAAAAGCAGTGCCTCAAGCCATGCAATGACTCCTCTTGAAGTTTCTTGTATCATTCAAGCTTTTGGCTGGAAAAAAAGTGAGGTACATTGAACTTCCAAGGCACTGAGACTTTAATATTCAATGACTGTAATTGAAGCATACCAAATATAAGTGGAAAATTTCCAGTACCCTGTTCAGTTTACCAACAATAAAGAACAAAAAACAGAGATGTACATTTCCAGCTGTAGTACTTCTACAAGTAATTCTATCCAAATGCAAGTTTCATAACTCAAACAAATTGACAAACAGAGATAAACTTAGAAGAATTAAAGATTGTAGAATAACTCAAACTCCGTTCAAATGAATAATCTTTAAGCTCATTATTACAATAACAAAATTGCAATAACTGTATACAATAGTGATAGCAGTAATCCCATATAAAACATATGTTCCCCATAAAAACCTAGATCAATTCAAACTAATAATTCCAAAAAACAATTCAAATCTTCAATCACAACCAATTGAACATCAATGAAAATTCCTGCATTCTTTCATTAACATTGCATTGTTTCTTCAATTGCAAATTCCAACCCCAAAATCACTGCCCATAACCTAACAGAGAATTAACTAGTAAAAAAAAAGGAACTTTCTCATTCCTAGCCATTCCTAACAACCCAATATTTTGGGAAAAACAAAAATTGCAAAACCAAACTACTCAGAATAGTTCTTTTTTCTGCCCACTTATCACTGCAGTACTAAATAATTATTTTGTTAATAGTCACCTCCTCCGATTCCGGCCATCAGAATACTGCGAAAGCGGCACCACCTCCGACAGCGGAGTCGACAATGGGGTAGGCAGCGGCGAGTTCCGACAAACAGGGCACGAAGCATTCAACTTCAACCATGCATCAATACAAGTCAAATGAAAGTAATGCCGGCAATCCGGCAACATCCGTAGCATCTCCGCATCCTTATACTCGCACAAACAAATCGCACACACCGAATCATTTCCCACCCCTTTCGAAAACGGAAACTTAGGGTAAGAATTTATCACGACCTGATCGAGCCCCACCGCGATGTTTTCCGAATCATCATCGTCTTCCGCGACGAAGATTACGCGGGGTACGATTATGCCGTTTTCGGAGGCGGAGGCGGCAGCGGAGCTATTGTTAGGGTTTCGGCGGCGGCGGCGCATTAGGCGGCAGCAGATGTAGGAAGCAAAGAAGAGAACGGATACCATGACAAGGATGCCAGAGGCTATGGCGATGGCATAGCGAAGGCCGAGGTTAGATATGTGATTTCGTGGTGGGGGTGGTTGTGCGCCGCCGTATACGGTGGCAGCATTAGCAGTAGGGGTGGTGCTACGGCTACCGGTGAAAGAGGGGAGGGACATTGAGAAGGAAAAAAGGTGGCGAGGAAGTCCATTTGATTTGTTTTTGGAAGGGAGGGTGAGTAACTTTGGTGCTGCATTTAATGGTAGGGTTTGAATATGGAAGAGGTCATTTAATGGCCAAAATTTTGGGGGAGAAATGAAGAATTGGATTGGATGTTGATGACTTAGTGGGTAAGTGGGTCGGGTTATTTTGGATTTGAATTGATTTGTTTCTAAATAAGTTTTATGTCCAAATATAGAGATAAGAATGTGATTTGTTTCCATAAAAAAAAGAATGTGATAATTTTGGATAAGTTTAGGACACAAAATTCAAGCAAAAAATTAAATAGATGTTATGTTTGAATATTATACATTTATATATATTTGATAAAAAAAAATTAATTTTTTATCAACTGTCTTTCGTTTTAAAATTAAGACAAAGTAAATTTTATTTAACAATGAAACTCACCTAATAAAATTAAAATTTAATATGCTTTCATCATTTACAAAAAAAGAATTGATATTTATATAAATAAAAGTGATAGTTTTACACCGTCCCTTTTTCATGAATAATAAATAAATTATACACTTATATTAATTTATTTTTATGAAAATATCAATTTTTACTAGTGAAAATAATAATTCCCCCTACAAAAATAGTATATATTATGTATTGTTAACTTGCTAATATATTACTCTACCGTCTTTAAAAGAATGACTTAAATGACAAAAATAATTTGTTCTAAAAAACATGTCTAAAGTATATAACTAGATAAAAATTTACATTGATTACTTATCATTTAACCATTTTACATTTTAATCAAACATTAAATCAATCACATCACAAATAATTGATTTAAATTAATTAACTCTCTCTCCAAAAATTCAATAGTCAACTAAAGCAATTTAGCACATACAAACCAATATAAAGACAAAGTAAAAAGTATATTTAAACTCTCTTCTCTTATTTAATTATCTTAATTGGTGTTGAATTTGTCCTTAAACTATTATTTTGGAGATGAAAATAGAACAAATTATTTGCGTAATTGCCATTTGTAAAATTTATTTTACAAAATTAATATGCAAAATCTCAATCAATTATAAATTACATTAAACTCGAAATACTCGGAACTTCATTGTAATCGAAAATAATATTTATCTTTTCATATCACAAGCCATATAACATGTAACATTTAATAAATTTATAATTGTATATATTTTGTTGGATTCTTTACAATCCAACCCTTTATGTTTTCTACTATTTATCTAAATTTTTATATTTTCATAATAAAAAATAAATAAATTATTTTTTTGTTTAACCTCATCGAGAGAGGCTAAACACCTAACAACAAATACCTTAAGTGCATGTTTAGTTATTCAATGGTTGTAAGTCAAAATACATTTGAAAGTCTTATTTGTCTAGTGTAATAAATTAAATTTAAATGTAATTTATTTTACAAATAAGCATAAATTTTGATGCGAGTTAAAGTAGAGATTAAGTAAAAACGAAGTTAAAGTGGAGATGCGGGGTATCGATCCCCGTACCTCTCGCATGCTAAGCGAGCGCTCTACCATCTGAGCTACATCCCCATTTGGCTTCAAAACATGATATACAAAATAACTATACAGACAGAACTTTGCCCTAGGAATGAATATTACTATTCTCAAAAAGTTTTATGTTTCCACAAAAAGTGTTTCATTCACATCATGCTGTCATGTAAAATAAATATACTGCATCCATGCATATACAACCATGAAGAAGATTCAATCAACACAAATTAAATCTTTTCCCATAAAGAACTTATTCACTTAATAAAGAAATTCCCCATTATTTATGTAGTCACAAAGAACTGGCTTATAGTTGAGGATATATAGAGTTCTCCAAAGAAAGTTACATGCCATACTTCATAGCATATTCCCCACTAGTGAAAATAACTTGTAGGCGACCAAACTTTTGGGGCATTATCATTTAGTCCACAAGTCAGAGACCTTAGGGAGCTTGATCTCGCCTTTGCTGGAGATTGGAATGTTTATATTTCCGAAAACAGGCAGATCAACAATAAGAATAATCCCCAAATCATAGTCCATAGTCTGCACCAATGTATCTCACCAAGCTCACCAGCACATTGTGTGTCACCTTCACTCCCACATCCAGCATCGTCGTGTCGTTTCCCTTCAGTGACCCTGGGTCTGGAATGGTTCCGGAGGCAATCTCCCTAAAGACCAGCATACCAACACAAATTAGTTTTGACATTATGCAGGTATCTCTGTCCCAAATTAGATGTCCTCCTTTGACTTTTAAGGAAAGTTATAAACAAGAAGGAAGTTTATTACCTCTCAAATTAGAGGCCATCAACAAATTTTCTAAAATATGATTTCTACACCTCCTTTCTAATTTTATACTTACAATAAGATTTGTCCCTAGTCTTAAACTTGAGATGTGTTGTAAATACTTGTATAACTTTAGGAGCACTATGTTTGATGTAATATAAAAGTAGAAAGTAGGACCGAAAAGTAGCCATAAAGTATTAGAAAAGTTGTATGTTTTCAAAACAAAAAAAATATTAAAGACTGGAAAGAACAACTAATTCCATGAATGGAGGCATCAATTTAACACTAAAACTTTGAAGGAAATGGATTGAGGCTACAATTATTAGAGCGTGCACAACGTCAACAAAGCGAAAATGTAAATTACTCAAGCACCATTGTGTGGTAAAAATCTTAGAGCCCATTATACTCTCATCATTATTTATTTATAAGAAAAACTAAATATGTGATCTGAAGGGACAGCCTTAAAGCCCATTTCACACTCATTATTAGCTAGTAGTAATACATGATCTAAAACTCAATTTGTTTCAAGGTGTTTTACCAAGAACAATTTCATAAAAATGAAATTTCACATTCTTACTCTGGACTGTTGCCGCATACCAGATGATGCCTTGCGTTAAAATAACTCCAAACTATTTATTTTCCTTGAAACAAAGAAGAATCTGAGCCTAAGTTCAATTCAGTTTAATAAGCTAAAGGTGCTTGAAGATCATTAAAGAAAGGGGGGAAAACAAAAAGAAAGATGTCACCCATATATTCATCTAACCCCATATAACTGAATACTCCAACTAACAACAAGTTTCCGCAATGACTTTATTTGAAAGATTGATTCAATCTTATTATTTTTATATTGGTTTTCTACTAGATGCTTAGAAAAAATGTCGCCATTACAAATTATATATGGCTCACAATAACCAATTTAATTTCACCTTAGCTCATAATCAATCTATCTGTATCATGTCAGTTGTTAGCTAATGTCTGATATATTTACAAATCTGTTGAGTGAATAAAAATTCTCAGACTTATAATTATATATGTTGAATGTTGGCTACGAGTTAACTATGGCTATCATAGACCCCTCTATATATTTACCTTACTTATCAAAGTAACTAATTAAAGGCAATAATTAAACAGGCGCCAATCATAAAATTAAACATATAAAATTTCCATATCTACGTATAGATTAAAAGAAAAGAGGAATGGATGCAAATTATTAATTTACCTGTTGGCACTTTTAAGGGTGTAAGAGATCTCACAAATGGGAATAGAGGTACTGTACGGATTGGTGACGAAAACCTTAGCATTGTAAGTAATACACTGACGGCTCACGTCTTTCAGATCCACGTCCATCACCGTCGCCTCCGGTTTTTTCATCTCCGCCACCTTCTCCGTCACGTAATTCTTCGCCTTATCGATCAAACCCGCCATTTTAATTTCCTTTTACAGATCAAACGCCCTTTCTTATAAGAGAGAGAATTTCCTGAATGCTTTGTGAAAAATAAATCGATGTATATTGGGTTTATATATATATATATATAGGGAATGGTCGTGGACACTATTTTTCATGTCTCTTACGCCTTTTATTTGAAAAAAAAAGAAGACATAGAATCACTTTGCTGAAATACTAGAATACTGTCATAAAGGAAAATAATAAATATGCTTTATTTTTTACAATTTGTGTTAATTTTTATGACTGACGATCTACCGTACAAAATTTACTCCGTCTAGCTCCATAATATAACACAAAGGAAAAGTATAAATGCATAACATTTTTGTGCACAACATGTTGTGCACTTTCATCTACACAATTTAATAGTGGGATCTGACACGAAAATTCTTGTCAGGCCCCACCATTGAATGGTGTAGATGAGTGTTGTGCACATGTTATGCAAAAAATGTTGTGTACCTAAAGTTGTCCACAAATACACAAATGGTAAGAATCAGACTGCAATTATCTATTTTAAGTAAAAAATATTGAAAGATATTTTTTTTAAGTTTTTTCGTTTCATAATAAAATTTTTATTTTATCATAAAAATATATTTTTAGTGATGGTATAAATCAACGGAATATCATTAACTTCACTGCTGTAAATTTGGAGAATTAATATTTTTATAAAAAAAATAAATATTTTTGTTAAACTCTATTCACATAAATATTGAGTGAACTCACTTTTATGTGAATGAATAACATTTTAGGTAAATATAAATTTCTCTTATAAAAATATAAATTTTATAAGTTTATTATCATATATATAGTATGTTACTAAACTAAAAAAATTATTATTTTTAGAATACATGTGACGTAAACAAATTATTAATTGTATTCATAAATTTCAGGAATGAGACTTTTTCTAGAGTGTATTATATTTGAAGGGAGGAGAGAAAATACAAAGGAGGGAAAACTAAGTGAGAGATACGGACAGATACACTTGCTACACCTGACAGAATGGCCGCAAATAACACCGGCTCCGACGTCGCCGCTCCGATCTAAGTTCCGTCAAACAAAAGTACTTCTGAACCTACACCTAAGAGTATGGAGGTTGATAACACCGGCTCTGGCGCCGGCGCTCCGATCGACGTGCCGTCAGACAAAAGTAATTGTTTACCGGAGCGTATGGACGCTGAGAACACCGGCGCTGGCGCCGTCGCTCCGATCGACACGCCCTCGAAGCTTGTTGAGGCTGTGATTAATCTACTGTCGTTGTATAATTGCTTTGGCCGATTAAACGAGCCGGCCGTTTTAGGCGATCTTTGCTTCACCTTAGCCAGGTTTTCTACAAATTTATATCTAAAATTGATCGAAATGTGTATCTAGAATTTGTTATTGAACTTCTCCCTATATATAATTATCAAATGGTGGCATTTAGACACGTGAAAAACAAGTAAAATATGCTACGTCTTTCCCAGTAAAAGATTACTTTCATCCTAATTAATTTGTGAAATCTTAAAATTTAAATTTTGATGTAAATTTATTTAATTTCTGAAATAAACTTATTTAAAATCAAACAAATTCACCTCAATTTTGAATTTTAAAATTTTTCAAATAGAATAGATTTAAAGTGAACTTTACGGTAAGTTCACTTTTAGACCAATAAATTGCTGACACGCAAATAGAGAGAACACCCTCTTAGCCTGCGTGTCAACATACCATTAAGTTCACTTCATAATAACCGGATCTAGATTTAAATGACACTCCTTTCGATGTTGGAGACTTAGAAGGAGTATTAAATACTACTCCCTCCATTTTTAAAAAGAGTTCTATTTACAAAATTTAGCAATATATTTTAGTTCCATGTTTATCCCTAAATTTATTTATATAGATGGCTTCTTGTAGTGTGGTGATGGAATTGTGGGTTGCTCAATTTATTTACCTTGAATCACTTTTTGGTATTTTTAAAGTGATCCATTTGTCTATATTAAATTTTAAAATATTTCTGCTTGTTATATATACATTTCCCTCCCCCTCTCATTTTCATAATATTTTCTATTTGTAAATACAGAGGTATTGATCATGCAATCGCAAACAATGAAGTTCCATTAAGATCTCGTGAGTTACCTCAATTACTACAACAGGCAAGTTGCAGTGTTTGTAATTAACTTGGACTTTACAATTGTTAGTTGTTGGAATTGTGCTGTCATAAATTTGAATTTCATGCACATTATGCTTCAAGCTTTGAATACATTCTTATAATCTATATAATAAATCGTTAAAGTGGCTTATGCAGTCTTAAGTTACTATTTGTATCTATTTAAGTTGTATTTTATGAACAGAAATCATGTCTATAAGCGACCTAACTCGACTAATTACTTTTCTTTTTAATATAAAATTTCACTTAACCACCTAATGTTTACACATTTTTGCAGATCACCACTTAAGTTTCAAACGGTGTCAAAACACCTGAAGTCTTGAGGTTAAATGCAACATACCTTTCTGTCTTAACTCCATTAAATTATATAAGCAAAGACTGTTTTGCTCTTTTATATATACAAATTATCATCTTTATGTTTTCTTTCTTTGTCATTCCTTCTTCCTAACTAGTTTCCTTCCTAAACATTGACCCTTAATCCTAGCTGCCAAACAAAAAGAAGTTCAACTTGCAAATTTGCCTCTGATGACAAAAAATAACACCAATATTACCAAAAAGATTGAATCTTTGATCAAGTTTTCTACCTGGAACTCAACAAAGCCAAAATATTCCAAGATTTTTCTTCTCAGAATTCTTAATAAATTGAATATAAAAACTTTAGAACTCTACTTTCTGAGTCTCTCTATCTTTAGTTGCTAAAGGATAAACATATAGACATAATAGAGGAGAAGACTCTCAAAATTATTCCAAGTGACATTTTATCTTTAAAGTAAACTCTCATCTTTACTACAATATACATCCATATATGTATATATATGTATATAACTATATATATGTATGTATATTTTTATGTGTGTGTATCAAACCATGATTTCTTAATGGAAGATGAAGAGATCCACATAGCAGGACCCGTGTGGGACTTCTAGGATGAAGAAGATCACAAATTAAGCTAATCACGACCATGGATTACTGCATTCAATGTTTATTCAATTACCTTCCTCAGCAAACCAACACTTCTTTTCTGGTTTTAATTGATACTGATTGCAAAAGGCGACTCTAATAATGAACTACAAATCCAAAATCCTGATCCTCGATTCCATTAATTAATCAAAAACCAAATTTGATAATATCCACCCAAATTAAATCCTAATTATCTCATATTGGAGGACATGGATGGTCTTTGATGTTCGTGGAATTCATGGTTAGATTCAAAAGTTGAAGCTGATTTCTTTATATGGCCCCTTTATCAATCTTGTGCCTGTCGGTCCTTTATAAATAAGAACCCACTACTGATTTGGCTAAATCTCTTTATGGTATGTAATGTAAATTGTTGTATTTGGTATATTTGGGTCTGAAAGTAGTATGAATGGTATCTATGTATAACTATAGGTATATGTATGTCTGTGTATATATTTTGGGAAGAAGGGGAAACAAAGGCCATGTTTGGTCGGAAAAGTGAAGAATATGAAAGGCATTTTGGATATTTTCTTTCTACATTTGACAATTTTGGATTTATTTTTCTACATTTGACAACGTAATTTTTTCTTCACACGTTGTAAGAGAGTGTATTACACGCACAATTATCTTGGATGGAAAGGCTAACAAAATTCCTTTAGCCTCAGGATTTTAGGTGTTTATGTGATTACTTTTGAAACTCGGGTGGTTATGTGCAAAAACGTGTAAATCTTAGGTGGTTAAGTGAAATTTATCCTCGATAATATAACTAAAGTGATATAACAGCGAAGCCAAGTTTATCAAAATTGTGAAAATTTTGTCGTTAGCCAAGTGAAAATCTTCAAGAATTTATTAATGTAATGTGATGTTATAACTGTTTGATTCAAAAGGCATGGCTCTATGTTTTATGCATTGATATATGTGAACCATTTTTGTTACTGACAAATATATTAACTGCCTTTATTTAGTCTCTTCCAAAACAAGTGACACATGAAGATAGTTGAAATAGTTTTTGATGCTTTGTAATCCAATTGAAACCAGTGTATTGTCATAGAACTTATCATGGGAATGCAGCTCTAAATGGAAGTTGAATGCATATTTTAAATGAAAAGTTTATATAGCATGTCTATAAGACTTGCCATGCAGAATGCGAGCAATTACAGCTATTCTGAATTTTGTAAATTATTGTCTCTTGATACTAATATTATCTCCTTATTTTGTTTTTATGTGCTATGTAGGTAAATAGATGGAAGCATGACTTCTCTATCCTAGCATCTTTTATGACGCTCATGATGTCTGTCAAGGTACATATAACATTTTTATTCTTTGATATTGAAACAACTAAGAGAACTTCACAGAAATTTTAAACCTTTTTCCGGTCTAATTCCTTTAATTTTTTAAATGAATGCATCACATCTGCTTCAACCCATAGATTCTGTATAAGCTGAGTAAGAAAATCTAGAAAATCCAAAATAGTTCCATCAAGAGTAATTTGTTTCTGTTTTCTTAATTTTGTCATTTTTTGGTTTAATTAATGCATTTTAATTCATAATCTTGAAATAAATATCATTCAGCTTTACAAATTTTTTCAAGTCGAAATCTTTGGTTGTTCTAACTTTCCTTCTAAGTCCTGCTGCAACAATCTATTTGGCAGAGTGCTTGTAAGATTGGATGGTTTCAAAATAAAGAAACTGATGATCTTCTTTCATTGGCCAATGAGGTAAGTGTAAATATTTTTGCTCCACTTTAGTATATAGTTGTTCACTTTATCAAAGTGTGGATTTTATGTTCTTTATTTTGTGATCTCCCTCACCCTAGCTTCTGGGCATTCTTAGGTAAAGAGATTATACTGGACGGAAGAGAGGCTACATGAACTATGCGATGCTGTTCCCTGTATTTCAAAAATCTTGTCCAGGTATGAATTTCCTGCTTTGGTGAACAATTATTTTGAACCTATTTGAATTGTCTATTGTTGGATCACATTATATAAATGACAGGTTTTTAGCAATCCTTATCTACCATGTTATATTGCTAAAGAATCAATTCAGAAGAAACATGCAATAATTTAAAAAAAAAATCAGAAATTTGACCATTACTCTCTGTTCTACATGCAGGTTTTATCCAAAAGTTAAGATGGAAAACATACTCGCTTCTGTTGAGGTCAAGGTAAGTTTATATATAATTTAATTATGTTTATTTATATTTAGCACAATTAGTCTTAAATTTTTTAATGTTTTACTTCTTTTTGTAGCCTGGATATGGGATTTTTGCAGTTGATTTCCACATCTTGCGGGATATGGTGGCTCCTGATCGTGAGAAGATAGTAAGGGCCACTCACAATCATTTTCACCATCTCATACTAATATTTCATATTTATTTCATAGGGATAACAATATGAGTCATGATCACCTTTTATTTGGGTATTTCTTTTTATGCTTTCTGATAATAACATCCAAATTAATTACTATTTACTCACTTAATTGGAGTGGTCTCCGCATCCTTTTGAAGCACACTTGATTCACATGTTCCTGGTCATCAGTTTGGCAGTGTTACATATTTTCTTATCATCCTAACTGGTTAGGTGTGGGTCTTGTTTTGTTATTTTTGACCTCTTCTTTCTCAGCTTTTGTTATGTCTTGTTTAGCTTGAAACTATGTTGAAGTTTCACCTTCAAGCAATCATTTTCCATACAAAAAGACTCATTTGATTGCTTCAAATTGTAGCTAAATTATTTAGCATTAACAATTTCATCTGTTGCTTGATGGACACCCTATTGTGCCTGATCAGAGTGGTATGTGCTAGGGGATAATAGGAATACTTAATAGCCAACTCTCAATAGGATTCCTTATGGTATCAAATTTTAGTTCTACGTTTGTTTCTTTTATCTTGTTCCATGGTATTAATCATGTTATACGTGTATTATTCATAAACTTTGAAGTACACAAATAGTAGAATCTTTTCTTAGATGTTTCTCTCCCTCAATACTTCACTACATGCAGGGGCTAATTGTAGCTCGGACAGACAATATGGATACATCCTCTTGTATTATCACTCCACAAAAAGTGAAGTATGTGTCTTATATCTGTCCATTTCCAGTTTTTATTTTTTATTTTTAATAGTCTGATTGCTAATTCTTTTATTTTCTGCAGCTTTCTGCTAAATGGAAAAAGTGTTCCAGGAAGGACTAACACTGCCATGGTTTGTTTAGTTTGCATTAAAGCGTCTGTTGAAAGGATCTCTGTGTTCGCATGTTTTCTTTATGATGCTTTGACTTATTGTAAAATCCATTTGGCATGTCCTTCTGTTTGCATCTGTGTCAGGAAAGTAAACCTCAGCTTCCAACAAATCTGACTGCAATTGCCAAGTATGGAGTTAATCTTCTACAAGCTGTTGGGAATTTTGATGGTATAAGATAGATGAATATATAATTTCTCCTGGCTAAAGCCTTCAAGCTTATATTTTCTTTTCTTTCGTTTGTTTTATTTTAAATTTATTGATCTAGAAATTTGTACAGGCCATTATATTATTGTCATAGCCATTATGAGTGCAATATTGTCTTCTGACACTTTAAAGTTACAAGATTATATTCAGCCTAATGTTGCTTCAGGTGATTCGGGTAAGCCAAGTGCTATTTTGAGGTTGAACAAGCTCATTGAATTTGCGCTGTTTAGAAGTTATGAGCATTTCTTGTGCACTAGAAATTCTTAGATAAAACTTCTGATATGAAACTAATACTATTTGTTTCTTATACTGCATGTACTAGATCTTGAGATTATTGAGATGCCATCAAAAATTTCAGTAAACTGCCCATTAAGGTATATGCTACTAAACTTGGCTAAAACATCTCTACTTGTTTTTTTATATTGTTGACTTTTCTCTACTGACGTTGATCTGATAAAAATAGTTTGGGTTCTCTTTGTTTCTATTTTTAGATAGCATCATAGTGGAGTAATTAGCAAATTGACAAGTTTTAATCATTTTCCTTTTGATTTTTGTGAAAGCTGTGCTCAATTTTCTATTTTTATTGAACAGCCGAAGTCGTATGAGAACTCCTGTGAAAGGGCATCGCTGCAAGCATTTTCAGGTTACTATTTTGTTTTTATTATGTGCTCTCTACTAGTAAAAAAGATTTTTTTTTAAAATAAAAAATATATATTTTTTGAGAACATGTAGTGGTTTGTTTTGGGATGAGCAAAAGCAACCAAGTGCTACACAGGTCAAATTGAAGTCTGTACACTAAAATTGGCGGGTTGATTGAATCCTCTGGACCGTACGTCTCTATTGCACTCCCTCAAAGAATCTTCATAATATATTGACATTCGATTCAATTGAAGGTGCAAAACCCAGATTTTGCAGCATGTTCGTATTGAATTGTCTTAATGAGGGGAGTTGGAATCTCTGGGTCTAGAGAATCTGTCATATGACTAGACTAGATATACAAATCTAAATCTTATGTGCAGACTAAATAATACCCTCTCCATTTTAAAATTAGAGATATTTCTAAAATGATGACTTTTAAGAAAAACTTTACTTATTTAAACATTTTTAAAATGACGACTTTTAATGAAAACTTAACTTATACAAACATATCCCTCACATCCTTGACATTAGATAGAAATGTAGTATTGATGGCATGATATATTCATATTACCTTGTATATAAAGTGATGGAATGTTAGGAACTTAATATCAGTTCATGATCTAAAATTAGAAATATATTTCTAATTTGGAAAGGACAAAAATGGAAAATGTATCTTCAATTTTGGAACTGAGGGAGTATTAAAGGGGGTTGTGGAATTGCCAAATGATATGTACAATGAATAGATATGCCCCGACCACAGCCACCTGCCTGACACTTCGTGCTTTATGGCTTTTAAAATATCTCGTTGGTCTACCCGTACAGATCATAAGAGTGAACCACTTGACTTCTATTATTCAAACTTTGGATTCTTTGCATGTAGTGCTTCGATTATGAAAACTTCTTGGAAATAAACTCGAGGATACCTTTCTGGCGGTGTCCTCTTTGTAAGAATCCAGTTTGCTGTCCAGACATACGGATCGATCAGAATGTTGTCAAGGCAAGTTCTATTACTTCTTCATCCAACCAACCATATTCCCGCATAAACTAATAATCTGTTTTTTGTTCAGATCTTGAGAGATGCGGAAGAAAGTATTGTTGATGTGATTATATCAGCGGATGGATCTTGGAAGGCTGTCTCAGACAACAAAGATTCTTCTTCTCAAAAACAGAGCAGTTTCCGGGATGATACTAAAAGGTTTTCTGCTGCTGAAAAACTTGAACTACCTGAAGTCAACAATTGGCACCGAAGTGCTGCTTCTGCCTTGAGTGGCTTGGCAGCTAGCTGTACTAGTCTGAGTGCCCAGGGAAACAATGTGTCTGTTGCTCCTCCCTTGACTTCTATGCAATCACCTGTTCTGCCTGATACTGCATCTCTGGCTTGTCAGAAAGGACACATGGATGATCATAGGAGAGCACAAGCAACACCGTCCATGCAGAACCATTTGCCTAGACCTAACTATTTGAATACACAGCAGTCTTCATACAGTAGTTCAAGAAATGAGTTTGAGAGGTTTACATCAATAAATAGACAGGCTGACAGAAGTCCACGTCAACCCTGGTTGTTTCAGAATGCATTCAACCTTATTGGTGCTTCTGCTGCTACATCTCAAATTACTCATTCTATGGCAGCCAACATAGGTGGTCATGGTTCATTTCAAGAAGGCACAGAGAGAATGAACCAGGCTTCTTGGTCAAATATAAATGCATCAGTCACGACCACCATTTCATCATCATCAATGCAAAACAATTCAGTGAGACAGGTATACTTAATTTTCTTTTTCAAATACTTCCTCCTTCCATTTCAGAAGCAAATATTTAAAGGTGCATATGACATTAACATAGTCAAGGATCATGATCAAAACTTGTTTATATAGAATTAGAAAGTAGACTCATATTTTGGGATGTTTTAAAGAGGAAAGTTGAACTCTTAACTATGAGCGGTGGTATAGTATGTTTATGCTTGTCCTTATATTTGAACCTCTGTTTTTGTATGTGCGGTATGTTCTGTCAGAGCTGCTGCACAGTTTGGAGGTAAATCAAAGGGGCTGAGAATGCATGGGACTAGTCCTAACATTTTGGACTAGACATAAGTTAATGTAATCAACTTTGGACCTTCTAACTCACGGGCTAGCTTAGTTTTTCCTCGGTACCAAGCATCATATAAGCTCTAAATTTAATTTCGCCGGTCATTTTTGACCATAAATTTTCAGGAAGGTTGAAGACACGTTTGCCTGCACATCATGCGTTGCGTCAACCCCAATCCCGCGTACTTGGTACTTTTTTTTAATTGCATAGGTTGATATTCTTTTCTTAGAGCTCTTCCAATGTATCTATCACAAGCTGCTAAGAATTATGAGGTCATGAGATATATGTCAGCTGGAATTACGGGGTCCAAAAAGCCGCAGTTATCAATATTGTTTTGTTTTTCTTTCAGTAGATCACAGTTGTACAGCTGCGGTTGGTTATTTTTGCTGACCCTTTACTGAGCTTTGACAAAAAGCTTCTTTGAGTTGAACACATTCATCTGCCCCAATCATATGTAGGGGGGTTGGGGTGTTAAAAGGACACTATTGAAAACTATGATAAACAATGTTTAGCAATAACTAGAAGCCATTCCGTCTGGAAGTTACCTTTGAATCTGCTCATCATTCAGAGAGATCCTCTACTCTTATTAGTCTTGACTAAATCACTACAAAACCTTCAATACCTTACGAGTTTCTATTAATACTGTGTTTGTCATTGCACAATTAGTTACTAATGAAACTTCATTTTTTGGGCAATTCTTCTGACAGGATTTTGGCCTGCCTGCACATTATAGCAACTTGCCTAGGCCATCCTCTGTGTATCCAAATGGACTCCCGTCACTCCACCATACTCCTCAGAATTTGAATACAGCTCCACCTTTCAACAATTCCAGTATCAATGCCCATGGATCTATTTGTGTCCGACCAGTGCAATTTCAAAGAGATGGTGGCGCTCAAGCTTCAATTACTGCCCAACAAGCTCCCCAAACTCCTAATACAGAACTATCAATCTTTGTTCAACACCCAGCTTCTAAAACAAACTCGGCGCATTCTTTTGCCATGGTTAATGACAAACTGAGAACAGCTGGTGTGCAGAGACAGAACATGCATGGGGAAATGCCACATCAGATCCCTCGTGAAGGTAGGTTGTTGGCACAAGCATCTGATGATTGGAGGCCCTCTGGGAGAATGAGAGGAAGCCTCCAGGGTCGGGCTTATTCTGAGGCATTAAACCACTTTATATTTCAACCAACTCAGCCTGCTCGAGCTTCTGAACGGCCTCTCAGATTCATGCCAACTGCTCCTGGTGCTCCACAAATGCCTGGATCAATTAATAGCGCCAACGCCCAAAATTTTGGACCGACACAAGCTCAGCCAAGTCAAGGAGATTCAGCTAATCTTCCAGGAAGCTCGGACACTTACCTGAACAATTTCAGGAGATGAATTGACAGATGGGTTATTGTCAGGTTCATTAGGACATCTGTTTTATTTTTGGTTACGTTCTCCTCGGGTAATTTTGGGGCATGCAAGGCTTGTTATATAAGCTCAAACCACATGCATTTTTTTTTTTGTTGTGGGATGTGTTGATGCCACAAGCATTTTTGTTGTTATACATGTTAAATCCTGTACTTTTGATATTTATAGGATTGTACTTTTGGGCCATGTTTGTTTAACAAAAGTATGATTGAGATTGGATTATTTGTCTTAATTTAACATTATTTCAGACTATTTAATCCTTTGACGATGGACTATTAGTCACATAAAGTTATTTAATAGTTTAAAATGAGAGTATATAATCTCTCATAAATAGTTTTAAAAAAGACAAAAATTAGTCTATAGAATTATTTAAAGGACTATTAGGCCACATTATGTGATAAAATAATATTAAATCAAGACAGATAATTCAATCTCAAATATATTTTTTTACGAGCAAAGTCTTGACATACAAGAGGAAGTGTAATCCTGGATGTATTGGTGACTGATTGTTATGGTTACTATTTGATTAAGCTGAACTACTTTTGAGTTTCAAAAGGGTATGATTGTATTATTAGGATAACTTGATAGCTCGCGTGGTGACCAAGGATTTCTTATTTATTTCTGAATCCATTGAAACCTGCATGTGGTTGCAAGTTCGAGTTTGATTGGTTAATGGGTCAATTTTTTTTAAAAATATTATTGATAAAAAAATATTATCAAAAATATTATTTTATTGGCTAAAGAAAAAGACTTGCACTTTATAAAATATGAGTCGAAAACAATATATATAAATGATTAGCAAATTCAAATATTACAAGAGTTTGGCAAGGGTGGGTAAATGATAATGAAGTTGATTAATTTGTGCTTAGATACTGGCGAGAAACTGGATTTGGTTGAGCAGAGGAGAGAGAGTTTGCATGAGCTTCTCACAAGGATGGTTGTGAATTCCTTCATAGGTTGTCACCACGATGCTGGTATCCTTTGACAGCCTCTGCACTTGTTTCTTCACGTTGCATGTATGATGTGTGCACCGATAATAGCTCCTTTAATTTGCGCATGTTAATTAGGAGCAAATAAATTATTTTTTATTAACTAAATGAAAGAAAAGATGACCATATGGCGATAAATTCATGGAAGTGTAATTTAACTAGCTAGAAAATTTATTAATAATATTTTAAAAGAAAATTTGATCTTTTTTTACAAGATTTTACTTATTTGCATCCGTAATATATATATATATATATATATATATATATATCACAAAAGTATTCTCTTATTATTTGTTAATAATACTTAGTACGTACAAAATGACACAGTGAAAAGACTATTTTATGAAATATAAGGAGTATGAAAAGGCAACAAATTGAGTATCACCAAATGATTCTATTGAAACTACTTGCTTGCTCTACCTCAGGTATTAAATTTGTGTAATATTTCCATGACTTAAAGCCTAAAAGTGGTAATTAAAACCTTTATCATTATTTTTCATTTTATTATTATTATTATTATAAATTATTATTATATTCTTATTATTGTTATGGCTTATTAAATATAAATTATTACTCTTAACTATTGACGTTTTTCACTACGGTGATCATATTTTTAATTTTTGCAACTAGGTAATGTTCAATTAGACATGCTACGACATAAATTAATGACGTGAACTGCTCACTTATGTGTAACTTTAAAAAATTATGTTAAATAACTTTTTCACATTTATTAAAGGGAAAAAACATTATAAAATTCATGAAATTTTACCCTTTGATGTTTAATAAATATCAAAAAATTATTTGAAATAATATTTTTTATTTTACACATAAGTATTGATTGCCTTAAAAAGCGAGTCACGTCATCAATTTATGACGTGACATGTCCAACTAAAGCATAGGTGGAAAAATTAAAAATTTGATTAACTAATTGCAAAAATGGAAAGGTTGACCAACAAAGTGGAAAAAAGGTGGATAGTTGAAGATATTAATTTATATTTAAGACTATTGATATCAACAAGGTACTGTTAGCTAAATTATGTTTTGTTACTTGAGCTTTATTTATAGGAGAGGCAGGCAATTTTTATAATTTTTGCAACAAAATAATTGTTATGGAAATAGTTTGAAAAGCAGCAATTATTCATCAGAAACACAAAAATCTAAGATAAGTATATACAAGAACTCAGATAGCATGCCATGCAATGCGGGCAACATAATTAAACTACTGACCATTTTTATGGCTCACCTGGGATAAATGCTATTTTTCACAGATTTCTGTCCA
Organism: Hedera helix; assembly: GCA_947179155.2. Lineage (NCBI taxonomy): Eukaryota > Viridiplantae > Streptophyta > Magnoliopsida > Apiales > Araliaceae > Hedera > Hedera helix. Next base: position 42,244,515 of record OX359284.1, on the reverse strand, counting down.
TATTTTCTCCATCGATATCCGTCATCCAGTATATCCTCAGAGCTCTTCGTCTGAAACTCAACCCGAGGACGTATCGCCTTTCTACTCCTCCTAACTCTTCTCTTATCCTTATTAACATCATCTTGATCTTGACCTTCAGCTATAGTATTTCTATTTTGAGATAATAATGTTGTCGCAATAGAATTAGTATTTTCCAATGATGGTAGTGTTGTAGGAGTAGATAAGAGGAGATTAGCCCAGTCAATGTCCAAAAGGACTTGAGGAGTCTGTGGTGTAAAGAGGTATGGCTGGTTGGTGGTTGGTGGTGGAGGCGGTGGCTGTAGTGATGGTGCCGGTTGATATGGTGGTGGTGGGGTATCTTGTCTTTTCATGATGTGGCTCAACTGAGAATGAAATATAGTAACATCAGAATATTTGAGGATTGTATATATGTGTGTGTATTTTATATATATAGATCAAAACAAAAGAAGAAAGGTGGGGAAGGTAAAAAGAGGGTGAACGGACCTACATTGGCTACATATATTCAGAGAGAAAGAGAGAGAGAATTGGAGAGGTCAAGAGTCTTTTATCTATGTTATGTTAAACTACTAAAAAAGCCAACTAAATCTCAACTACTTTTTGTTCAACTGCCCTAGGTGAAAAATGGCAGAAAGTTTTAAGGTAACGTATGTGCCCCAACATTTATGTATGTATGTAAGTATGTAAGTATGTTTGTATGTATGTATGTATACGTATATATGTATCGTTGTTTCCAAAGCATGCATGCAGGGTTAGCCCAAGTCTTGTAATTATAAGTGCATTTCAAAAGTATGAGTTCAAACTGTGAAGAAATATTGATTTCCATTAGGACTATATATATCCAAATATTGGATATTGCACATATTTAATAGTTGGAAAATGATATATATTACGAATGTTAACATTAATTTTTGAATTATCAATTACATAAAAAATAATTAGATGTAACCCCTTCAAAGAGATGTACGTATAATAAAGCTCTCTTATAATTTTATCTAATCTCATATATTGATATGTTTCGCAATTATAATTCAACACAAATTTGTCGTAATATATAACAAGACTCTTAATAGTTTATTCGGTGCATATCTAGAAATAACATCGAATTTTAGAAACTCTACTACACTTGAACATAATAACCAAAACATTTAAAAAAGAAACACTTGTTCAAAGCTCCAAAATAGTTGCATGATAGTAGACGAGATACTGATTACCAACCAACTCATTAGCCAAATTAAAGGTTGAAACGCAAAAAGAGAAATGGTTGATAAATTTTTGTGACCGTGCTGTGCCGATCATTAAGAGTATCAATTTTCGTACATTGAAGTATGGGCAGCGCCAGGGCGGATGCCCAATGGTTCGGAGTGCATTGGGTCACACGACCTACTATTTTTTGAAACCGTCTCTACAGGATTGAGAATTAAATTAAGTTTCATTATCCTTGATAATAATAATAATAATAATACTATAATCCTTTAATATATAATGTGGAAACTGAAAAATGTTCGGGGTTAAAATTATTCACATCTTTATACAATTCAGAGTTTTAGAGCATGCCACTTGTTAAGAGATATGGTATCATCAAAACTGGGTCCAATAACCAAACCCAAATGTTATGTTGACATAACTCAAATAGAAGGTTTACAAGGACTTTACCTCAACTTAAACTCAATTAAGTCATCAGGTAATAATAGAAAACGATATATATATATATATGTAAATAAATGTGATAAAGTTAAATTGCGATTAACATAAAAATTTATACGATAAAATATAATAAATTAGCACAATTTCATTTTTAATTTCTACTTATTTTATATATTCACATAAATCACAATTATAATTGTACTGAAAATGTTCACAATAAGCTCTTACGTAACTTAAGTAAGTACTTACAAACTAATGCCTTCTCTAAAATACAGTCCTTCCATAGTCCATACAGTGAATTATACATGTAAATATATACAAAAATATGCATCCGCATGCAAATTTTGTTTGGGCTATATTGATTGGTAAGTTGTATGCAGGTTGTGGAGATTGCAAAGACATTACAGGAAGCTGGGTATTTTTCTATTGTTCTTGAATGTGTGCCTGCACCTCATGTGGCTGCTGCAGCAACATCTGCTCTTCAAATACCCACCATTGGAATTGGGGTTGGGCCATTTTGCTGTGGGCAGGGTAGTTGATTCTCTAGTCATCTACATCCCTCGTAAGTCTGTAAAATACGCATGGATTACAGCTGTAAGGCTGTAACAAACTTCCTTCTAAACTAGTATGATGGAAGTGTGACTACAACGTGTGAGCCATCTAATATATTCTCATGGTGGCTCATGCAATACATCTATTTACTCCATATCTTATGTTGCAGCGATTCAACACCTTCTTATGTCATAGACTGTGGATACTGAAGATTAAGATCCTCCTCTGCTTCCATATATACTTCAGAAACTATGAAGATAATATTTTCTATTATGAACTTCAAATTACATATCATGGATAATTGGCATTGGTATTAATGAAATTTAGTTGTTGATGCTGGTGCTGGTTTACCATGATCTACTAGGCATGATGCAACACCCACACCATGCAAAGGTTAATTCAACTTCTGTTGGCTCTTTTTTTGAAAAAGGAAAATTTATTTTTAAGTTTTATATTATACTAAAAGTGGGATCATTCCAATTATTGTAGGTTACTGCGAAGTTCTGTAAGCAATATGGGCAGATCGGAGATGCCAGCTCTTTCAGGGTACGAGGAAGAGGTAACAAAGGGTACATTCCCTGGTCCTGCTCACAGTCCATACAAATTTAGCAGTGCTGATGTTGATGGTTTCTTGAGCGAGTTACAAATTTTATAGCGTTTGCAAATAGAGGGTAATATATGCATTATAAAAGATTCACTTGTATTAAAAAAAATAATTAGCCCAACTTTGTCAGTCCATTATTGAATGAAAACTATGACCAAAAAGTTGCCAAATTTTTGGCAGATTTCTTACTGGATTTTTGAAGGAAAAAAAATTGTGCTTATTTTCTCTTTCTATATATAATATGTGTGTGAAGTATGATGACTTAAATTAAGTGATTTTAAGAAAGAAACAATTATTCTCAAATGCAAAATGGTATCTGTTAAAAATATTAGCCCAAGGTTGTGAGTAACTTTGGAAAAGATTGAGAGTAATTTTGGGGGGTGATCATATGGAAACAAGATGATTGTAAAAAGATTCGATTATAGTGAAATTAACTTCATCATAAATTGGATAATAGATCAATACAATGTTGACACGTAGGCCGAGAGTGTTCTTTTTCTGCCTATTAACACTGTATTAATTTATTATTCAATTTATCAAAAAATTAACTTCATAACCGAATTCATCTAAGAGAATTTGGTGGAGATGATAATCTTGAATATCAAGGTGATTGTAGTTTTTACCGCTTTCATTTATTTTTCTCCTGTAGTTTTTTTACCCTTTGTGTGTCAAAAATTTATCGTATCATTCGTACTCGTTCTCCGCCCGTCTCCAAGTAGTAGCATTTGTCCAAATGGACCAAATCAAATTTGTAAACGGCTGATATTCAACACAAGAAAAGATGAAAACAACACTTGCCGCATCAAAACAATTAAATCTTCTTCCTCCATTCAAACCCACAACCAATCCCTCTTTTCTCCGCCACCTCTCCGCCGTACCCAACCACCAATCACCACCACAGCCCACTCCATCAGACGACCCATCTGTCATAACCCAAGTAGTATCTGTCTTCCAAAACCCCAACAATGACCTTACCACCAGCAATTCACAGCTCCACCAACTCCTCCCCTCTCTCTCTCCTTCCTCCCTCCTCAAAATCGCCCGTCAATTGGGCACCACAGCTGTCGCCCTCAAATTCTTCCATTTTCTCCGCACCAGCTCACCTACTCCAACAAACCCTCTTTTTCTCTCTTCCACGTTTCAAGCTATCTTCGAGCTCGCAACTCATGAACGACCACCCAATTCGCTACTTACCGAGAAGAAAGAAAAGGTAAAGCCCAATTCACTCGACAAGCTATCTGAGCTTTTTTCCATGTCTAAAGAATTTAACATTCCTCTTACTATCAATTCCGCTATCCTTCTTGTTCGATCCTTTGGCCGAGCCGGAATGCTTGAAAAAGCCCTTCTTGCGTATAATTATCTCGACCCAGAGTTGAGAAATACTCATGTACTCAATGTAGTAGTAGATGTTCTATTGAATTCGGGGCGTGTTGATGATGCTCTGAAGCTACTCGACGAAATGCTTGAACCGGGCACAAATGTTCCACCCAATGAGAATACTTCGGATATTGTTTTTGGGGCGTTGTCGAGGAGGAATGGGAGAGGGATAAATATGAGTGAGGAGGAGATTGTTGAATTGGTTTTGAAATTTGGCAAACATGGTGTTTTTCCTGGTGAAAGGTGTCTTAGCCAATTGATTATGAAGTTTTGTAGGAAGGGGAATACTAATGGCGCTTGGGAGATATTGCGTGAGGCAATGAAGTTGGGTGGTATAGCAAATGTTGGCTCTTGTAATGCCCTTTTGAGAGGGTTGCATATAAAGGGAGATTTTAAGAGGATGAATACACTTTTGCAGAATATGAAGGATAAGAACATGCAGCCTAATGTTGTGACATTTGGGATTCTCATCTATCATTTGTGTAAGTTCCATAGGATAGATGAAGCATTGGATGTGTTTAAGAAGATGAGTGAAGGAAGCAATGGGATTTTAGTTAAACCTGATGTTATCCTCTATAATACTTTGATTGATGGGTTATGTAAAGTCGGTAGGCAAGAAGAAGGCATGGATTTAATGGAACAGATGAGATTGCAGCATGAATGTGTGCCTGACACAATTACGTTCAACTGTTTGATTGATGGGTTCTGCAAATCTGGTGAAATTGAGAGGTCCAATGAGCTTTTTGATCGAATGAACAAGGAGGGGGTACTACCAAATGTGATTACCATTAATACTTTGGTGGATGGTTTGTGCAAGCATGGGAGAGTCAATACTGCAGTAGAGTTTTTCAATGAAATGCAAGGGAAAGGTCTGAAAGGGAATGTGGTTACTTACGCCACTTTGATTAATGCTTTTTGCAATGCAAACAATATTGGCAAGGCAATGAATTTGTTTGATGACATGTTAGAGAATGGTTGCTCTCCAGATGCGATAGTGTACTACACTTTGATATCTGGTCTGACAAAAGCAGGAAGGTTGGATGATGCTAGCTTTGTTGTATCAAAGATGAAGCAAGCTGGGTTTCAATTAGATATTGTGTGCTACAATATTTTGATTGGTGGGTTCTGCCGGAGAAAGAGATTGGATAAAGCTTACGAGCTCCTTAAGGACATGGAGCAGGCTGAAGTTAAGCCTGATGGTGTTACGTACAACACTTTAATTTCCTTCTTCAGTAAGAATGGGGATTTTGAGACAGCTCATAAAGTGATGAAGAAAATGGTTACTGACGGTCTTGTGCCAACTGTTGTTACTTATGGAGCACTAATTCATGCATATTGCTTGGCGGGCAATTCTGATGAAGCGTTAAATTTGTTTAATGACATGGGTTCTGCTTCTAAGATTCCACCTAACACTGTAATTTACAATATCCTGATCGACTCTCTGTGCAAGAATAACAAAGTAGAAGACGCTCTCACTCTGATGGATGATATGAAAGCTAAAGGGGTGAGACCCAATACTACCACCTTCAATGCCATGTTCAAAGGCCTTCATGACAAGAATTGGTTAAATAAAGCACTCATACTTATGGATCAAATGACTGAACAGGCTTGTAATCCTGATTATATCACGATGGAAATTCTGACTGATTGGCTCCCTACCGTTGGTAAAACAGGAAAATTACAAAGTTTTCTGCTAGGATACAAGATTTCCGCTTCATTGGCATAAGGTCCCTGCAGGAGAACCAAGGTCAGGTGAAATGGGGAATTAGTTCAATTATCGGAAGATAGAATTCCCTGTTCCGGTTGAGATCTCCATTGGCCTTTGAAAACAATTGTCATGCTCATGCACGACTGTTGTCTCTATAGGCACGTTCTATGGGTCACATTGCAAAAATCATGTGGTCTGGTTATACACTTATACAACCATGGGTTCTACCCTTTCATACATGGGGACTACAACTTAGAAGTCTGACAGTTATTTTGAGTTGATCTTATAAACGATGTGCTAATTTTATTTTGAGTTGATTTTATAAACGATGTTCTTAGATAATGCTGGTTGAGGTTCAAAATTACCTATTTTAGCCATGTGATTTCTTTCATTCTTGAGCATTGTATGTTTATTGTGTACTTTCATCTTTTGCTAAGAATAATAACATGAAATTCTGTCTTTGTCCTGTTGTCCTGAAGCATAATGTAAATATTCCCCTTGATGTTAGAGTTTGCCAATATTTTTAATTTTAGTAATTTATACTAGCATCTGTTCTTCTTTTCTTCTACTTATGTTGAGTGTGACCTTTAATATCTCGCAACTTGTGGCATGCTTTGACACTTGAATCATGTACTCTCTCCATTTCTTTTTAGAGAGTGATTTATTTATTATTTATTTGTTATTTATAAATTTCAAGAAAACATTAATGCCTTGGGTTACTATAATATTTCTATGTTAAATATTAATTTGTTTATCTTTTATCTTTTTCATGAATTTTGAAAGGTAATATTTAAGATTTTTTACTGTTATAATCAATCAAATAAAATATTAATTATATTTCTTAAATCTTTTTGTTTTTGTTTTTCTAAATCGTCAGTTAAAAAGAAAAGGAGGGAGTATGACACGAGTGATATTCTTGTATTGCATGACAACGTACAAAAAAAGTCTTTCAGTCTTGTCTATACTATTATGCTCTGAATATAACTTATATTAGTTCATTAACTTTTGTAAGTTGTTCTTTAATCTAATCTAATCCCCAAGAATTAACAACGTAAGCAGGTACACGATTCGTTGATTATTTTATATCAATTCCCAGTTGTAATTTCGTTATATATATATAACGGATCTAAAATATACTTCTTAAGTAATATACTTTTTATTAAAAATTCGTCGTTTTGAAAATTATTTAAAAAAATAAAATAATATTAAAAGACAGTAATTTCACTTGCTTTTCTTTTATTTATAAAAATGTCATTTTTGATTTTACTTATTTTTTAAAAGAATCTCTAAAATAAAATAATTTAATAAAAATATATTATTTAAAAAATATGTTTTATATCTATACTATATAAATTATATGATAAAATTGAGTTTTGAACTCTATATACATCCCATGCCAGAGGAGGCTGAGGTCATGGTTTCAAGTAAAATATAAGGATCCAACTACTACGATGCGGGGAGGGGGGGTGGTTTGGGATTTTGAATTAACAATTCCCTCAAGGGACAAGGACTACTATTAACATTTATGACTTTTTTTATAGCGGCCTAGGTGGTACATAAAATCTGGAACTAGTGACCTCTCATTTTCTCATTTATACTTGCTTATGTACTTAAAAGAGATAATGAATAGAATCATCAAATTGTGTTGGGTTTTGGAGCCACTAGTTTTGGATTGTTCCTAATAAATGAGAAAATGAGACCATTTCCATTACTACTTTGGGAGGATCAAAACACCCTACCATCTTAAGATAAGTCCTATTTCTGGAGCTTAGGCAGACATTGGAGATGGGAATCCATAGCTGTCCTGCATGTCCCCTATATTTCATTTTGGAGATAGGGAGGTAGACACACTACATTTTTATCTTCATTTTACTAAAGTGAGTTTTAAAAAATATAAAGAATTGATATTATAAATAAATAAATAAAAATCGCGAGACTCCGCTAACATAAAAGTGGATCTCACTTATTATTCATGTGGATAAAGTCTGACGAAAATATTAAATTTTCTTATAAAAATATCAATTCACAAAATATAAAGTGCATTTATCAAATTTATATTATATTTCAAGAATCTTGAAAACTGACAAGTTAATCATATATGTAGTACCAAATTAACATAATTAATGACAACCAGCGAGAGAAGAGAAACCTATAGTTGTACAAAAGTTCTAGAGAGTTTGATCATAATTCATAATCACTTTATTTTTTGGCTGAAAAGATTTGATTGTAATGGCATTGGCTAACTAGTGAGGGGATCAATTTATCATCATTAAATTAAAATTGCACATGGACGGATATTATTAGAGTATAAAGAATAAACACTTAATATGGGCTTATTAATGTACGAGTTTACAAAAGTGTTTTTGGTACATTATTTCCACGTAGTGATTTATATAACAAATAATTGTTATAAATATTATTCTAATAAATTCATCTTCAACCGACTAACATGAGATCCAATACTCAGAAATATGTCTGCTACTATTAAGAGTAGCAGTATGAGATTTTATTTTTTTAACCTACCACTACTCTTAATAGAGGTATAGAAGAATGTCATAAATATCTCCACTTTAGTTAATTTAAATATTTTTAATATATTTATTTGTAATGTAATTTATATTAATTAAATCAAATTGAATTATAATATGGAGTTTAAATTTTAAATAATCAGATTGTCACAATAATTGACAATGTTAAATTTTATTACTTAAGAAATTATTTATACAAACAAATACATTAAATATAATTGACAATGTTAAATTTAATTACTTAAGATATTATTCATACAAATAAATACATTGAATATAATTGATAATTTAAAATTTTATTACTTAAGAATTATTTATAAAAATAAATATATTAAATATAATTGTCATTGCTAAATTTTATTACTTAAAAAATTATTTATATAAATAAATATATTGAAACTATTTAAATTTAACGAAAATGAAAGTATTTAAGAAATTACTAAGAATAGCAGTAGGTAAAAATTTGTTCTCCTGCCGCTATTAAGAGTATCAACAAACATATTTTTTAAGAGTTAAATCTTACATTAGACAGTTGAAGATGAATTTATTAAAATAGTGTGCACAACAACCGTTTATTACAAATTAATATCCACACACACACACACAAATATATATATATATATAAAAGTAACCTAAGTAGGCAATATTAAGAGATGAGTAAAATGCCTAAGAGCATGATTCTAAATGATTAAATTATACATTTATTATTTTTATAAACTCTCTCTTATATAAATATAAAATTTATTTATTATTTATGTTAAAAAGATATTATAAAATTATCATTTTTATTTATAAAAATATCAATTCTCTTAAATTATCTCAGACTTGGGGTAACAGAACATATATTTAAAAAATAAAAAAATATGGGCAACTAAACCTTAAGAAAATAAAGAATTATAATCATAACCAATATGAATAATCACTAAACCAATTTTCCATTATTATACAAAACGCATGATTTAAAAAGAAACGAGGAATAAACTCTTTTTTCCTCTACAAGACTCACTTTACTGGAGCATTATAATTTATACCCTACAATGTACAATAACATTGTTTTCGGAATATTCCTTTCATTTGGTGACAAAAAGATACTCTAATGAAAAAAAGTGAGAGAGAAGAAAAGCATCCTCCATGCCCGTGTCACTTTCCGGCCAATCAAACACCGCCGGCTGCGGTGGTTGTAGCATTGTTATTAGCCGACCGCGTAAATGGGAAATGATCGGATAATCCATCTCCGGCAATCGGGCTGGTAATTTCCTCCAAACCCATGAAGAAATCATCACTCAGAGCCATATCGGACGCCCCAAATTCATCATCTTCTTCTTCCACCTCTATCTTTTCCGTCCCCGGAGAGAGACTAGCCGCCGGCGAGATCGGAGTTGAGCAAGTGGGTTTGTTCGTTTCGGAGTCGGTGACAGTTTCGGAGGTGGCCGGCTTCTGGCGGGTGCTGCCGGCGAGTGAATTCCGGTGGGTCGGAATTGGGTGGTTGTGCTCAGCTGTGTAGGTGACAATGAACATATTCGGGTCGGATCTGTTTCTCTCCACTTGCCTTCGGGCCAAGCAACCCTTTGATGTGCTACATCTGTAGTAGCCCCTGTTGATCCACAAAATAAAACAAATTTAGCTCATTTTTGAGAGAAAAAAAAAACACTACAACTTAATTAATGTATCACTTTACAGCTACTTAATTTGTTACCTTAACTTGAAGAGCTAAATTTATTATATTTATGCTTCCCAAAAAATAAGGAAAGCACTTTTAAAATTCCAAAATTTATGCAATTTTACTTTTCCGAAAAAGCATAATTGAATTAAATAAAAATAAAAACCCACCTAGGGTAAGGAGAGCCCTTAATGGGTTTTTGCCCATATTTTCTCCAAGACCACATGTCAGAAGATAAGCCTTCAGCTGGTACTTGACAAACCCTTTTCATTTGATTCTTCCTGTAATTAAATAAATAAATATCCTATCAAAACTGAGCAAATTAAATTAACCATTTGGGTAATGACCCAAATTTTGTACTTTTTTTTAACAAAATTCAAATTTACCTTCTTTTGGACCTTGGATTTTGAGGGTTATGTCCTGCTGCAGCAGCAGCAGCAGCAGCAGCAGCACCGGCAAAAGTAGTACTTCTAGACCCAATAAGAATTTGTTTTTGTTTCTCTTGTTGTGATAAATCTTGTAGAACGGAGAGTGGTGAAATGGGTTTGGTAATTTGGGAAGAAATGGGCTGTATTTTGGGGCAAAAAGGTTTAAACAAATCATGCAACCCCTCATTATTATTGTTACTTCTTGGTTCATGTAGATCTGGAAAATATAAAAATTGCTCATTTTCTTGCTCTGTTTGGAATCTGGAGAGAGAGAAAACATCAGTTGAGCATCTTGAGGTGGCGACTCCGGTGGTGAAACAGGAAGAGGAGGTGGCGGAGTTTGTGTTGTTGGTTGTAGTAGTGGCGGCGGAGGAGGAGGAGCAGCCTCTGACCACCGCGTATAGATCCCAGTCATCTTCCATGTTCTTGTTGGGCTGGAGGAGAGAAAAAGTAGTGAAAGGAAGGCGCTGACTTTTGGAGGAGAGAGAAAGGGATATTGAGGGGTAAGAGGGACTGGAGAACAATTATTATTTATAGAGAGAGAAAATGAAAGATTTTCCTCTCACAAAAATTCTAGAGAGAGAATGAAAGAGGGGAGGATTTTTTTAAAAGAAAAAAATAATTTTTTAATTTTTTTTAGGATTGAGATTGTCAAATACAAAAAAAATAAAATTATCAAGATAAAAATATATTATTTTTATAATTATTATAACAATATTTAATATTTTATGTGATATTTATTACTCTAATAAATTATTTGTACAAGATAATATCAATTGTTTCCTTTCTTTAATTTATTTTTCACACTAATTTTGTCGTATTAGGACTCTCTTAATTCTATTTATCCTTTATTTTTTTTATATGCATTATCTGACACAAATATTATATTTAGTAATATAATAAAATTTCTCACAAATTATTAATCGAACAATAAATTTATTATAAATAAATATTTCATTATGATTATTACTAAAAATAAGGTTAAATGTGTATTAAAATAAATTGAAAGATAAATATAAAAAAAATTAATTTAATTTTGTTACTAATAATAATAGTATTGAAAAAAAAGAAAGAAAAAAGTATAATAGAAGATATTTTAAGTATATAAAAAAAATGAATAACCTTTTTTACCTAGAGAGACAAAATGGGCTTCTAATTTCTAAATTTTGTCCTTTTCTTTCGCTTTGATTAATTTTAGTCACAAAGTGACATGGGACCATTTATCCTTCCTTTTGTGGGTTGACTTGTGACATTGTCAAAGGCAAGTGAATCAGCTGAAGAAAAAGTCCACACGCTCTTCTATCTCTACATTTTCTCTCTCTCTCTCTCTCTCTCTATCTGCTCTGTTTGTTTGTCTCATCGTGACTCGTGAGAGAAATTACATACCACTTGCCGACAAATAAGTGAAGGCAAGTTTTTTACGGGTGTGCCCCTTACTCTTTCACGTTGGTGATATGCGTGAATCATACTCAATCTTCTCGCGCGTGTCCGCTCCTCCTCCATTTTTGACAAGATAATTTGATATATATATATATATATATATATATATATATGTATATATATAATCAATTGTGGAGAGTATTATTACAGTAATTAAATATATAGATAAATTGACTGTAAAAGTCTTTATCATTAAAACCTTTAGCGACAACGTGCTTTTAGCAACAGGTTATTGTAGATGCCTTACCTCTATATATATTTATATATATATATTTAGTTCATAGTAATATACTCTTTCTTTTTTATTATATAAGTTATTTAAGATATAATCACATATATTAAATTTTTTTATTAATATTAATATTAGGTAATTAATATTAATTTGAAATTTTATTATTATCTATGCGCTAATTAATTATCCATCTTCTTTCTCTCTTAATTACTCTATTTTTAAGGATAAAGTAAGAAATAATTAAAAAAAAAATAATATATATATATATATATATATATATATATATATATATATATATATATATATATATATAAAATGTCTTATATTTTAATTTATTTTTTTATAATAGAAAAAAAAAGGTATCTGTTAGACTAAAAAATGAGTTAATTTTTAAATGAGGAAAGTTGGATGATAATTTGGTTCAACTGGTATTATTAAACATCTTGGCTTAACAAATATTTAATTGAGTAGAAATAATACGGTTACTGAGCTAAGTTTTGTCGTTTTCTTTGAAAGAAGGTAATGTCATTTGTAGACCTACAATTAATATTTATCAATCTCATTACGATGTGTAATGATTTACAATTTGAATTAAAAAAAATAATTAATTTTGACATGTCAGTATATCCTCATCATTGTTACCATAAAATAAATTACTAAATTTAGTCAATCGAGTGACTGGTCCAAGAGCGAGTTAAAAAAATTATTAAATGCTTTTAAAGTATTTATTATATAATATTTTATATTATTATGTATTATTATTTTAATATTTAAAATAAATTATTTTATTTTAAATATTAAAATAATAACATATAAATAATATATTTAAATATTAAAATGACAGTATATAAATAATAGTACAAGACAACTAACGTTTAGGGCGTGTGAATATCAGTGATGGTGGCATTAACAATTTCTGAATTTTATAGGAACCAGGCAACTTTTATTTTAATGTATTCTATTACTATTAATTTGTTTCCTGGAAAAAAGAGGACATTAAATATGAACGCGTGCACTATGTGAGTTTAATGCTAACCGGATCATATGACACTGTCCCAATTACTTCATATTTATTACTGCTATCATATTAGAAACATGCAACTACTTCATCATTTTTTTTCCATCATAATTATTAGAATTTTGCTACCATCCATATAATGATATATATAATAATCATTTATAAAATAATAAATTTTATAAACTTCACTATTTTATAAAAAAATATTATATAAATTATTGTATGAACTATTTTATAATATGAAGAGTATAATATGGATTATAGAGGATTTCTTTGTTTTTCATCTAAATCCGTCTTTTTTTAACACAAAACTTTTCGTTCATTTTTTTTAATTATTAAAAAATGTAATAACAACATAATTAGATAGAAAATTTAAGTCTATCGTTCAATTCTTTTCTTTTCTATTTAGTAACAACATAAAATTGAACAAAAAACTTAAATTTATTATCCATTTATTTTTTTTCCTGTCTATTTTAAAACTTTATAACACGGTGTAAAATTTAAAAATTATGAACTTTGACTTCATTTTCTCATAAATCAATGTAGTCAATCTCTAACTAATAACAACCCTTAATTAATTAACCAAACTTCTTGTCGTTCATCTTAAGACATTGAATTCAAAACAAGAAAAAACAAATTTCACATGATAATATGAATTATTTTACATGTTTGTCAATTGATACATGCCATCACTTATTTGGGAATAAATTTAACTAGCAAAGTAAAAGTTAACAATAAATGTCAAAAACCCAAAACAATGATCAAAATTAATAATTGGCCTTTAGACATTGACAATGGGTTAGTTTTATATAGAAAAGAATGAGACAAGGATTAAAATTAAAATTAAAATGAAACTCAAATAGTTTGAGATTCTTGTTAATGGGTGGCATGAGGAATGTTTTGGAAGGGAGTGAAGTCATTTTCAAGATGTGCAGGCCCCATTTGGGCCATACCAAATACTTGAATTTTTTTATCCGACCCGATATGCTGCCCCTTATCACAGGACTGGACCCTCTTTTTCGAAAAATTATGTTATATTCCTGAAACACGTGGATTATACTGTAGTCATATTCTAGGAGTATGGAATAACACCTCACATGTACAGAAATTTTTTGTGATAAATAGTTTAAAAAAATAAGAAATTTATTTATAAATTTTTTAAAAAAATAATAATTATATAGAAATAATAAATTAAATAAGAAAAAAAAGTCAGTCCTTCAAGTTCCGATCTGGGATATTCCGTGAGTTATTAAAAAAAATTCATAAAGGGAAATAAAATTTTAATCAATTATTTTTATATAAAAAAGATATTTCTAATAGAATACTACAATAATATATACTTGTGAACAACTAAAGATAATTTTGATATTTAGTTAATTTACATGATCCTATGAAAAGAAGTTGTTTCCCAATCGTTTAAGCTCCTAAGTCGAACTTTGATAGAAATATTAAAATTAAATAATAATAAAAAAAGCGTAATTTAAATTAAAAAAAATATCTGACCGCACTTAAAAAGAAAATAGAACTCTCATCTTGAAAAAGAGAACATAAATGCTCCTAGGTAACGTCATAACTCACGCATGATACTTTATAATTAAGTATTAATTAATATGGGGATTAACATATTATAAATTTTGACCTTGGATATCCATCTATCTATACCATAGAAGTTGAATTATTTTTGGACTATTTGAACTCTCAATTCTCAATACATCTCAACTTTTTTTATATATCTCAATTTTCGAATATTTTTATTCTTATTTTTTCGCTTTTACTTCTATTATTCATTCTTAATTTCTCTTCTCACTTATTTTTTTGAATTTATTTTTAAATTACATGCACGTCGTGTGTAATATGGACTAGTTTATTCATTAATTCATAAAATATACATGTAAAAAGGAAATTATTGTGATTTTCGACGTTTGAGGTGTAAACAAAATTGGCAACACGTCGAGAATGAATGGGTTTATGGCCAGGCACTAGTGTGCAGTGCAGGCGACATACCACTACTAGTGTCGTCTTGATGATGACGATGATAAGGATAATGCATAGACTATGAAAACATGCACACAATCACTAATATCATGGGACCCATCAGCCACCATCTTCTTCTCTTTAGCACATCGTATAATAAATACGAATTTTAATGTCATATTTTAATTTTTAATAATTAAAATAAATATAGTATTTAAATGTTATACATTTATATTTTTTTTATATAAAAATAATTTTATTTGTAAAATTTATAAATATAGAAAATATATTTCTATTTAATGTTACTCTTCAAAATAGTAACTTATTAGTTTAATAATAATAACATAATAATGAAACAATGATGGCAAGTTTAATAATATTATGTAATTTTATTATATTTTCAATAAAAAAAGAGAATTCTTTATGCGGAACAAAAAAATCGACAAATGAATTTATTTATTTTATAAAACAGAGTATTTGTATCGTATGTGTATGTGTGTACATGGTGGGAATTAATCTTGGTTGGCTGAGATACCTACCACTGATGGCCCCTCCCTCCTTTAACTATATTTGACTAAATTTTGAATGGCCTACTTCACTTTCAGTTCGTTCCTCGTTAATTTAGTCAAACATTTCATCCAACATCTCTCTCTTTCTTTGTCTCCCCTTGAACAAGTTGGTCTCTATGTATATCCATTAAATTATATCACACATCAATGGAAAGGTTGTAGTCTTGTTCATCCCAACTCCAATGAGAGTGTACATTGTGTTCGACTGAGACAGAGAGGATGGGGTGATTGGAGTTCTTTTTCAGGCGTGGAGGGGAATACAATATTTTGGTTATATATATATATATATATGAGTGATTCATAGCCCCACTAATAAAAATAGAAATATCTTTGTAACAAATTTAAATTGTTTAATTTGGGAGACGTGCACAAACTAAATTGCAGGCGAATGTGCTTTTTACCGTTAGATCAAAAATTGTAAGAACTTAATCTGTTATAAGGACAATCTTATTTTACAATTGTGGCTATAAATCACCCCTATATTTATACGTACTTCTAATTTTTGTAATTAATCCAAGCCTTTAAATATTATGACAGACGGTGTAAAATATAATTGCTGAAATAGTACTTCTAACAATCTGTTGCTATATATATATCTCATGAACTCATAGAAGAAAATCTCACGTTAAGCTTTTACTTGTTCACTTCAGCATTTCGATGGAGTGAACTCTGTTATTTTCTTTCAACAAAATAGCCACAAATAAGATTAAACCATTGAGGGTACTATATCACTTGGTAACACTTCATAATGATCAACCTAAACTTTTGGTGTAGAAGTAGCCACAAATTATAGTTAGGTGCTGACACTGACCTCACTATAGTGATATTCAGTCCGCACCAAAGCCATATTCCATGCCATTTATATACAAGTTCTCAAATTCACCCGAAAAGAGTCCCATTTCTAAAATTAACTACGAAGTGACTAAGCCAAGTTTTCATTTAATATCAATATATATATATATATATATATATATATATATATATATATATATATATAAGTATCAATACCTAAATCAATTACATTCATTAAAAGAATCATTTCTACATAGATACACTCACCTGCCACAGTTTTTTTTTCTTCATATCTATGATCACAACTAATAAATGAAATTCTAGAACATAATTCATAGGCCTAGATGGTATATCTTATCCTCACAAAGAATCACACTCGGAAAGAACAAATGTTCGAAGAAGAAAATGAAGAGCAAGGCATTGACATATATAATCCAAGAATTATGAATCATTTTCTTCATTTGAAACAAACCATCTCTACATTAGTTAGAGCTCGGCCACAAGGAGCTGAGTCTGGAAGCAAGTTTTGCACTTTTATAGTCTTCTCGAAGCTGAATAAACCTGAAAGTTCAGCCAATTCCAAAAACTTTACTACAAAATTGGTGATCTGGCTAGGAAACTCCATCTAAAGACGCCTACATATCTTCAGAGAGCATGGTCAATAAAACATAACACTTAACCTCTGTTCCGAAAAATAAGATCATCTTTTACTTTTTAAGAGTATATCACAAGAGTTTTCATGGAAGATATTTTAAAAAATATCTAAGGAAGATATTATCTACTACAGAGCTATATATTAATTTTTCCATAGAGACTGCCACAGATGTAACCTAGTATGTGTTTTTAATAAATAAAGAGCTTCACCAGTTTCATAATTACCTTTGTGAATCTTTCCTTATACTTGGAGTGCCTTCAAACAGAGTAGACAAGCTCTCAGGAGCAACAATAAAGACGTTGGCCATGCTGGAGATATAAATATGTTATGAGTAAACTACGAAAAGGCATGCAAAATAAAATCCCTGGTATAAAAAAAAAAAAAACACAACTTACATGCCCAATAATTCAAATTTCTCATCAACAGAAGGAGCATTGAAACTGCGCACAAACTCCCCATATTCAGTTATGTCACGCTTAAGCCGCAGTCCTCCACTACAATACAAAAGCCATAGACAAGTGAAGCAGCAGTAAAGAATTGTTATTTGCATAAGATTTAGATTTATGAAATTTCCTTAAAATTCAACTTGTACTGTTAAGATAAACTTGGTATGAAGGAAATTTGTACTGATAAAAAGAAAGTGATATCAGCACCATCAATCCATGATTTTGCTTCTCTCTTTTGATAAGTCGCAACATCAGTCGCTGCTTTTTATCATCAAAATTGTTTTTACAGTTAAACATGAAATTTAACGTATTGCCTTGTAAAACTTAAACAAAAATATACCCTTTTCATTTTTGTTGGGTATCAGAAGAAATGTCTGACAAATAATACAACTAAACAAAAATATATCCTTTATACTTTCATATCTGTTCACAATGCAATTTAAAAATGATAGCAGTGGTTAGGACGATCCTAGAGCATATATGCCGGATCTTAATAAGAAAATCATTGACATTTCTAAAATATCTGCAGGTTCAGACGTCCAGTAAATTCAGAATCCTGGTGATCTCCTGAAGCTTTCATATATTGATTTACTTGCTATTAATATTAACAGAAAATTAAGACACCAAAAAGCGTAGTAGAAGAATCGATTGCATCCAAAATCCTCCATGGCTTGAGAAGAACAAGAGTGCAAAGAGGAAATGACTGAGTGAAGTAAATGTCAGAGGTGCAGTAGCAGAATATATATTTTTTGTAATTTTTTGGGGCAAGTATATATGTTTTGGTTTCTCTAAGGGAAATGAAGTGGCCCAAACAGATGGTATCAACTAAACATTTGATTTAATGAACCCCACTGGCATTATGGGAATTCTCATAATCAAGTGAGCTACGTCTGGATAAAGAGAATCTGATAGAACTGATAAACATTACGATTGACCATTAACCACTAGGATTGCAAGAATCTGTACGTATGAAAAATATCAATATTTGACAAACAATTTGGTATTTTTATCTCTTTGAAAAATGTTTCAATTTTCTTAATTTATTCCTTTAAATTTTTTGATCTGCAAAGTGTCCAGAATCTGCTTAAACTTATCACTCTACGAGAGAGACTCAGATAGAAATGAATTATTACCAGAGAAATAAGCCATGACATGCTCATTATGCAGACAAAGGAATACCATCTGACAGTGTGTTACTTTAAAATTTAATTGAATAGGATTTTTACATTAGAGCAAGGTGTTACCTCGGATTAAAAGTGAATTTCTGCCAATGATTAAGCAGCCCTTTATGCAAGCGGTTTCCCTGAATCAACAAACTGACTGTGTTATCACTCCAAACTTTGGATGAAAAGAATAAAGGTAACAATAAAAGTTGCGGAAAACTTAACACATGGATTGCTGAATGTAATCGCAACAAGTTGCAATAAAAGAATTCAGTAAATGTAGGGTAAGCAGGATCTCAATTCACTTGTGGCTGACGTTGTCGCATATTAAGGAATGAGATTGTACATTCAATATCTCATTTACAGCTTAGAGTTTCATCTGTTTTTGCAATAATTTTGCATAAACCGAATGTTCGTCAAATTATCTTCCAGATAAGCATGCACATCAAACATGTTAACAAAATGTAAACTGCATGCAGGAACTCATTTGCACAGGTGTGATGATAATAATTAGCAAAAGTCAATAAAGGGTAGGGTCATTAGCAGTAGAAGAGTAATGTTTCAAGAAAAAATCAGTGAGCTTGGGGACTAATTGAACATCCCAGAGGATATACTGAAAAAAGCATACAGTTAAATAATATGTTATGAGGGATTAATTTTCTCACAGGCATCGTTAAATAAAGATAGTCAGTTGAAATAACCAAATTATATAAGGCTCATAAGATAGGAGATTAAAATTGTCATACCAATTCAGTAAGGAAAGCTTGTTTGTTAAGACCCTCTAATGCGGTGAATGCTGCCTCAAGCACACGGGAAAGGTATGCGACAACTCTGGCCAAGGGATATGTAAATTCACAAGAAACAACAATAATATATGGAATTTAAAAAAGAAAAAAAAAACTACATCAGTTATCTAGGGAAGTAAAGAAAGCGTCAAGGAAAATAATAAAGCATTTTAAATGCCATCAGACCAAGAGTTTATTTTTCCAGAGAAGCAACATGGACAGACTTATAGAACTGCAGTTTTCAGTAACACTTTCACTAATTGGTGATATATTTCAAATACAAGTCACAAATTGGTGATGTTAAATCGACCTTGTGCAGGCATTTGTTGGACGATGATCAGGCACAAGACCATCATCAGGTGAATGATAATCGGTTGCTTTTTGTTCAGCTGAGAGCAAGCGCTCCACCTGCATAAGCAATGGATAATATTATCTTTATTAGAATGAAGACCTAGAATCTTTAATAAATAATTAACCATTACAACTAGAACAATTCAAACGTAGAACACAAGCTACTGTAATTGGAATTATCCAACATGCCGTATAAGTTATAACTGAAACAGCAGAGCAGCTTCTTGAAAACTGTGTCCCTCTCTAGTACACAAAGAACTAAAATTTTAAATGTAAAACCTTATATCACAGACCTCTGCCAGGACTGTCTCAATGCATTGCTGAAGTCCTTTGTACGCAGCACCCTCTGCACTGGACATAGCCGTCGCCATTTCCTCACAAGCAGCAGCATGTGCACCATCAACAGGTAGTAGAAGCCGAGATATAGTGTTTGCAAAATACTGATCAAAGACGACGCAATGCATATTAAATTAAGGTTCAAATATGTATCCGGAAATATCTGCATAAGCTTTAATAGAGCACTAGATGCAACTGGACATACTTGCTGAACGATAGCCACACTGCTCCCACAACGTTGTACAGCCATCATGAAAGATCTGAAACTGCTTTGCCCAGCAGCAGCAGCAGCTTCTGCCTACACATCACAATTCATCTCTCATAAGCCAACTTATGGGTGACGTACACTACTGGAGAAGTTTAATAAATAAATTTTTGACATACAGACTTAAATGCACAAGAAAAAGCATCAAGTATTTACAGCAGAAGCAGCTGCAGCAGCCACTCTTCGACCAACAATTGTCCCAAGCCCAAACCTTTCCCTCAAAGCTGCAGCTTCAGTTAGGCTGTCTCTAGCTCGTTCAAGCCCCTCTGTTGTATATTGACTGACCTGCAGGAGAAAGGAGGGGACATAAGAGAATGAATTTTGAAAATTGAATGACCAAGACATATATCATGTAATTCCCAATAAGCAGCACAAACTCAGAATCCGGAACAAGGATCAATCCACTTACTTGGTCTAGAAGGCAAGTGAACACAGGTTTTACATTGGCTGCAAGGGTAGTGGGCTGTGAAGACAAGTTAAGAATCAATAAATAAAAATCCCGAAAAGTGTCTATAACTATAGAAACCAATGCAACGAATCATAAAATGTCTCATAATTGAAAACAGAAATAATTATTGAAAGCAGATGGAACAAATAATAAAAAATGCCCCATAATTGAAAACAGAAATAACACAAGTAATATACACCAATATAAACCCAAACCAAAAAGAAATGAATTTTTAAAAAAGTGATACGGTAGTAATAACAGAAAGCATGGTGGAAATGCCAAACCAGCTATTACTTGATTTATCCTTCCATTCTTCTCCTCCCATCATTCGGTGCTTTTGACCTACGTCCTTACCAGTAGTACTACCAGAAAGTATGGTGGAGTTGTCAAACTGGCTATTACTTGATATATGCTTGCAATCTTCTCCTCCCATTATTTGGCGCTTTAGACCAACATATGACTTACCTCCATATCCGGTATCTGCTGCCATGTACAGAGATGAATCATTTAGATTGGCCTTCCATACTTTCACCTCCTGCCAGGATACTCTGTTCTAATCCTAAGATGCACTCTAATGAAAAAAAAAAATATTAATACTCTTTTACACTTGTATATTCTATTTCATGAGGAAAGGCAATCCTCATTATCTCTTCTCCTTTCATATTTCAAACTATACTACCATCTTCTTAAGTTGGACCTATAATGTACTGATAACAACTCAATCGTTCAGCTAGAGTTAGATAACGACCTCCATGATCGCAATATTTTACTTCCAGCCATAAGCACATCTTTGACAAGAAAAGGTCACCATCACACTTGGTAAAGACATCCAGCACTATAACTCCTCAGTATATACGAAGAGCACCAAAGTCTTTAGGTATCTAGTCTAGACTTCTCAATACAGTTGAAAGGAAATAAACATCCTTCTTTCAGTTGGGCTCATAATTACTTCATGCTAAAACCTTTGAGTTACATATATTAAATATGACAAAGAGATGCAACAGTTTGGAGCAAAAATATATAACTAACCATCCTGTGAATTGCAATTATATTGCTTCATTGTTCAAATTGTTGCAAACAGCTGATCAGCTGTTAACTTCTAAATTGATTAGCACCACGACTTATAACGTTACTGCTGATAGCATACAGGATATGCATAAAAGGATGTAAGAAATTTGGAT
This sequence comes from Hedera helix, assembly GCA_947179155.2. Lineage (NCBI taxonomy): Eukaryota > Viridiplantae > Streptophyta > Magnoliopsida > Apiales > Araliaceae > Hedera > Hedera helix. The sequence goes on along the minus strand of OX359284.1, from coordinate 42,222,338 downwards.
CCTGGAAAATGATTATTAAAAATGTAAATAATAAACTAAATCAACCAGCCTGTTGAATTGAAAATCTGGAAAGAACTTAACCATGCAATTTGAAATCCACGTATGTAAGAAAAAACAATAGGCTTATCATGTTCATTCTCAGTAATAAATAAATATCAAACAAACTTTACCTGAGATGAAAACAAAGTGCATCTAGAAATTGCTTCTTCATTCCAACGCACAAACTCTGTCACCACAGTAACAGCTATTTGCTGGTGAGAAGATGCAATTGAAGCTCCTTTAGAACGTCCTATTGTTCCAGAGGACACGGAATATAGCTGGCTCTCAGCACGCAATTCCTCCATCTGCACAGAATAAATCCTGTTAAAAGTAGGCTTAATAAGTGCAAACTCAGAATATATATATATATATATATATATATATATATATATATATATATATATATATATATATATATAGAGAGAGAGAGAGAGAGAGAGAGAGAGAGGCTCATAAACCTTAGCTTTGTATAATTGTATCAGAGACGCTTGCTCATACTCGATATAAATATCTTTGTGAGGAAGAAACAAAGACTCTGTCAAGCCTATATTACAACAAAGTGCTGGCTTAAGAACATCCAAGTAAAATTATATCATTGAAGGATTTAGCAAATTCAAGTAGCAACGCTGCCTTGCATACGTTAATTGTCCATGCAATGACAACATAATCTAAAGTCAAAATTGGGGTATTCAGCCAACCAAGTGGAGGAATTTATAAAGTAATTTGTACCTTCAACATCCAATTCACCACATCCAACACCACGTAGATCTCTAGCAAGTTCCCGAGTCTTCTCATATGCCACTGCTAACATTCTGAGATGCTGAAACATCAGGAGGAAATGTGGTCAAAATCTATGTAACATCAACTGGCATCAATGTCATAAGAACAAATGTAAAGCAAGCAAGAGAACTCACTAATAGAAGTCCACCTTCTTCCACAGGAGGTGGACTAACAAGAGATGGTTTATCCAAAAGTTTCTCAAGAAGGTTTGGAACTCGGTCCTCCAAGACTCGCTGCACCACAGCCGTTGCAAGATGGTCAGAATTGTAAAATTACCAGTAGAGTGCTGCTGCTTTATGAACTTCATAAATGCACTGCAAAAAATATGGAGGACAAAACAAAAAAAACTCCCAGAAATACCTGAACCAAAATTGACATAACATCATTTGGGGAAGGAAATACAGCCGTTATGGTGGCTGCTTCCTTTCGTACAGTATCTGCAAGACAATTATAGCAAGTATATCAAATTCGCTGAAGAGCCAAATCTTAATTGAATACGAGCACTCTTCCCAAACCTGTGATTTCTTTGTAAAGTGAAGAGAGTCCCCGTGAAACATTGCTAGGACTAGGTTGGGAATCCTGATCACCAAGAATTAATGAAGCATCTGCATTCATGACCTCCAAGTCAAACATTGGACGTAGTCCAACGTAATGTTGCATTGCACTGGTACCCCTGTTAAACTGCATGAAGGAACTTGATGGTTAGATGAGAAAGCACATAACTTCTTTTACAGATGGTCAAGCAGGTTAATCTAAACTGGATCAGCATGAATTCAGATGACCAGTTTAGAGCGTGCATCACTATTCATTCCTATACGAAGTAAAAGCATACTGAGATTATGGTCCCCAGTATCATCCAGCATGATCAAATAATGTAGACCCTCTTAACATAAAAAAACTCTTCAACCTGATAAGCTTCACCTTTGAAAGGTCATCATCCTGTTAATGCATCACTTCAAAATCTCTTACAAACACTCGGTTTCTATTTATTAGTATAGTGCTTATTTTAAGATTTTGAAATGTCAACAGCATTGATTCTTGGACAACATGATATCCTTGACAACTCCTCTGATCGACTCAAAGATTTTGAAGGTAGGAAGGAAGTCAAAGAAGTCCCAGTTAAATTTCATGAGCCCTTATGAGCCAAGGAGAACGAATTGAGGTGGAAAGCGAAGAAAACCAAGAAGGAATGGGATGTGAAGTTTAAGGAGCCCTCGTTGGAGGCTTTATACATACCAACTCTGGAAAGCACAGAAGAAGGAGTTGAGCTGAAAAGCAGTAGAGAGAAGCTCTAAGTTAAGATTCATCCCAACTCTGTTAGGGCTTGGAATGGAGTTAAACTAGGTATTAAAGGTGGAGGAAGAAGCGGGATCTGAGGGTTTGGCAGTTTTGTTAGTTGATTTTTTTTAGTTCTTTGGAAGTTTGACTCAAATGTCTTTTGGGGATAAGATCTGCTTAACTTGTCAAAAATGAAGATTTTTACTTTTTATAAGAGCAAGATTATAGTATAACTAAATAAAAAGAAGAATCGTTACAATACCAATATCGGAACTTCTCATTAGGCCTTTCAACTCTCAAACTGATAGTAATTTATTTATTTCTTCTTGTTCATTAAAAAGGTCGTGTTTTTGCTTGAGCACAAACTGGTAGGGTTTTTGCTAGAATGCAACTTGGAAAGGCATTTCAAAAAGTGATGATTTGAGGGGTAGGACTAAGAATCTTGTTTAGCACTGCCATATATGTAAGGAGGCAGTATGCAACAAATGAAGATAATTAATTAGTACTGTCACCAGTATTACAGCAAATAAGGTAATTTCAACTGGAAATGTCACATTGTACCCACCAGAATTAAACAATGAACTAATGGATGCAACAAATGTTGGAGCAAAGGCTAGTGAAATGGCATTAGTCAATCCAATGGAACAAAATAGCACAATCAATGACTCCGCAGAAAATGAGGACAATGATGATTTAAAAGAGCAGGATGCCTTAATAGAAGTGGAAAGAGAGGAAACAGAATTGCAGGACATCATCTCATTGAAACAGAAGGGAAATTAAAGAACCAACTTGGTTAGCAAGCTATGCTAAGGGCAGGAAAGGAAGGACTAAATATAGGAAATAGTTAAGTTAGTTAAATCAGTTAAGCCTATCATCTAAGGGTCTGTGACAAATGATAAATGATTGAGTAGTAGGGTCAAGATTGATTGCACAGGATTCTGTGTCTTGCTAGCTGGTTAAATATCTGTCATTGCAACAGCATTTGGTATGAATGAATATTGATAATTTTCCCCATCTCTATCTTCTTTCTTCTCTCCCCCAAATTTCCTTCTTCTAGTTTTCTCCCCCACGGTCTTTTACCCCAGCAACTCAGTTTTCTCCAGGAAACAAAAATGCCCTGGTTCCATATACTCCACCTAATAATACTCAAAAAACTAATACTCCTATACCCCAACCATCACCCTATTACAAACTGCCAATAAAAAGACTAAACAACTGCTGAAAGACAACTCAAAATTGGCATGGGTCAATGCTATAACTGTGATGAGGCCTCGACTAAAGGGCATAAATGTAATGGACAAATGTCCTTACTACTCTTAGAAGGGATACTATCTGATGGGTGTGAGGGTATAGACCCTATAGACCGCATACATGATGAATTGGACATCCAAAATGAAGTTTAAGACCCTGATTCAACCACTGGCAATTTGTATGCACTTTTTGGGAACCCCAACATCAGGTGCCTTAGATTACATGATAATATTGACGGGAAATCACTACAAATTTTGGTGGATGGGGGTAGTAGTCCACTTTATCCAAGCCAGGGTAGCAAGATTTTTGGGTTTGGATGTTACACCATCACCACATTTTTCTGTTATAGTTTGAAAATGAGGAAAATTTAACCTGCATAGGCCAGTGTAAGAAAGTACTGTAGAAATCTAAGGGAACAAGTCTGTCACTTACTTCTATGTTATTGATTTACATGGGAGTGGTGCTGTACTTGGTGTTTCATGGCAAGGAAGCCTTGGGGAAATAAGAATCAATTACCAACAGTCATACATGAAATTCTCAGAAGAGGGAAAAGAAGTATGTCTACAAGGTCTGAAAAATGATGGTAACATTGAGAGTTGAGACTATCACTGCTGCATCTCTACACCAATTGATCAAGAGAAAAGAAATAGCACAATGCTACATGATGAAACTTATTTATCATCCACATGATACCATCCCTATAGGCTCTCTGCACACCATACAATCCAAACCAGATCATGACATTCCAGAAATTCAAACATTGCTCACAAACTTTGGTGATGTATTCTTTGAACCTAGACATTTACCTCCCCACAGACCCTTTGACCACAAAATCCCACTAGAACCCAATTCCAAACCTGTTAATGTGAGGCCCTATAGATTTCCCCTATAGATTTCCTCATTTTCAAAAAAATGAGATTGAGCATCAGGTTAAGGAAATGCTACAAGCTGGAATTATAAAACCATCAACAAGCCCTTACAGTTCACCTGTTCTTCTAGTAAAGAAAAAAGATGGCAAATGGAGATTATATGTTGACTATAGTCCTAAATGCACTTACCTTGAAGGACAGATTTCCCATTCCTACCGTGGATGAACTACTTGATGAGTTACAAGGGGATAGGTACTATTCTAAAATTGACCTTAGGGCAGGTTACCACCAAATCAGGATGACACATTCTGGGCACTTTGAATTTCTTGTAATGCCCTTTGGCCTCACAAATGCTCCCTCTACATTCCAAGCAACCATGAATTCTATATTTCAGCCTTCTCTAAGATAGTTTATGATCATTTTTTTTGACGACTTTCTAGTTTACAACAAGAATTTACAAGAGCACATACAACATTTAACCCAAGTCTTGCAATGCCTCAGAGATAATGTACTCTTTGCCAAGCTGTCTAAATGTAAGTTTGCTACAACTTCTATTAATTACTTGGGCCACATAATATCCAGCAAAGGGGTTCAACCAGATAACAATAAAATTGAAGCTACGGTAGCATGGCCTAAACCAGATAACTTGAAGCAACTTTGAGGTTTTCTTGGGCTAACTGGGTATTACAGAAAATTTGTTAGAGGTTATGCTTCAATAGCAGCTCCTCTCACTGACTTGTTAAAAACTGATGCATTCAAATGGACAGAAAGGGCTGATGAGGCTTTCCAACAGTTGAAATTGGCCATGACTAAAACTCCAGTATTGGCTCTACCCGACTTCAACAAAGAATTCAGCGTTGAAACTGATGCATCAACGTATGCTATTGGGGCTGTCCTAATTCAATACAAGCATCCCATAGCTTATTTCAATAAAAAATTGTGTCCTAGAATGCAGAGGTACTCTACTTAACTTACCTAAGAGAACTATATGCTATTACAGCTGCTATTGCAAAATGGAGGCACTACCTACTAGGGGCTAAATTCTATATCTACACAGATCAACAAAGTCTAAGGAATCTGATACAACAAATAGTGCAGACACCAGAACAGCACTATTATCTCACAAAGCTCCTTGGCTACAACTACGAGATAATACATAAACCAGGTAAAGCCAATTCTGCAGCTGATCCTTTATCTAGGAGATATGACCATTCTTCTGGTGCAGTATTCTCTTGTCTACCTCCAAGCCAAAATGTTTGTTTCTTGAGGACATCTTCAAAGAGCAAGCACTAGCTCCTGAGTTACAAGACAAATCCCTTATTAACTCCAACTCAGCTAGGAGACTCAAGGATGGAATTTACTTGTACCTCGGGAAAATCTACATTCCTTGCAATTCGTTGTTAAAAGATGCTCCTTTCAAAGAATTTCACAGTTCACCTGAGGGAGGGCATGAAGGTATTCATAAGACCTATATGAGGATTAGTGCTACTTTTATTGAAAAAATATGACGGCTGAAGTTGCTGAATTTGCCACGAACTGTAGTACCTGTCAACAGGTTAAAGCATTGAATGTAAATCCCTATGGTTTGTTGCGGCCTTTGGAGATCCCCTAACAAATCTGGGAGGATGTAAGTATGGACTTCATCACCCATCTTCCTCCCTCTCACAGTTATACCTGCATCTTTGTAGTTGTTGATAGGCTATCAAAAGATGCTCACTTTGGGACTCTTCCCACTCACTATACAGCCTCTAAAGTTGCTAATCTATTTTGGGAAATTGTTGGGAAACTTCACGGGATACCTAAATCTATAGTGTGATATTCTTATCAAAGTTTTGGAAAGAACTATTCCAATTGTAGGGTACAACACTTAAAATGTCCTCCTCATTACACCATCAGACTGATGGACAATCTGAGGTGGTAAACAAGTGTTTAGAGCAGTACTTATGGCAGAGGAACCACAACATTGGTACAAATTTCTGGGGTTGGCTGAATGGTTCTATAACTCCTCATTTCATTCAACTACACAAAAGACCCCTTTTGAAGCTGTGTATGGAAGCTCCAACATTGGCAAACTACATACCTGGTACTGCACAAGTTGAAGCTGTGGGCATAACTCTACAAGATAGGGATGAAAAACTACAACTTCTAAAGAGGACTTCGGAATCAGCCCAGTTCAAAATGAGAAATCAGGCTGACAAAAAAAGAACTGATTTCTCTTTTTCCATAGGAGATTTAGTTCTGGAGAAGCTTCAACCATACAGGCAGCATAGTGTTTCTTATAGACCATCACACAAGCTCAGCAAGAGATACTTTGGGCCATTTCCTACCATTGACCAAATTGGCAAGATTGCCTATAAACTTCAACTACCACAATCTTCTAAAATACACCCAGTTTTCCACATATCTCTCTTAAACAAATTCTCTGGTGAACTCCCTTCCTAGTTCCTATTCCTCCACTTTGCCAAAGGATACCTACAACAATCAACCTCTGGTTAAACCTTTAGCAATACTGGATACCTGGCAGAAAAGAGTTGATAACCATTGGGTAAATCAGTTTCTGGTGCATTAGGAAGGTCATTCCATCAAAAGAAGCTACTTGGGTGGATCAGCATCAGTTTTCTAATGATTATCCTGCATTACACCTTGAGGACAAGGTGTTGGTTGAAGGGGTGAGTATTGCAACAAAGGAATTAGTACTGTCACCAGTATTGCAGCAAATGAGGCAATTTCAAGTGGAAATGTTACATTGTGCCCACCAGAATTAAACACTGAACAATGGATGCAACAAATGTTGGAGCAAAGACTAGCGAAATGGCATTAATCAATCCTATGGAACAAAATAGCACAATCAATGACTATGCAGAAAATGAGGACAATGATGATTTAAAAGAGCAGGATGCCTTGGACATTATCACATTGAATGGGCTCAAACGTTCTAGATGGGAAATTAAAGAATCAACTTGGCTAGCAAGCTATGCTATAGGGGCAGGAAAGACTAAATATAGGAAATAGTTAAGTTAGTTAAATCAGTTAAGCCTATCACTAAGGGTCTGTAATGAATGATAAATGATTGAGTTGTAGGGTCAAGATTGCATAGGATTACGTGTCTTGCTAGCTGGTTAAATATCTGTCATTGTAACAACATTTGGTATGAATGAATATTGATAATTTTCCCTCTCTCTATCTTCTTTCTTCTCTCCCCCAAATTTCCTTCTTAAGTCTAGCTGATAGACTCTAAATTTCAGATTCACAGTAAAGAGCTAACTAAGTGTTTCTTTGCTGCAGGATAGCTAGAGGTGGTGCCTCTTTATTATGTCAGTCAGCTTCACACAAGTTAAACCGTGTTCATAGAAAGCCATGTTAAAGAATTATAAGTACAGAGGAAGGGGTAGAAGGTGTAACAGGTGGCTGCACTGTAATTGATGTGGTGCATATAGAGGGTGGACTAAGCATGATATCATCTGGAGTTTCCTATCCACAGTGAGTCTTATTCTTTCTCTTTAAATTTCTGGGGTGGTCATTCTTTCTGGTGAATTTATTTTTTCTCTAGATAGATATAAAATGCTTACTTTGCATGTCCAGCTCATACACCTTTTATTAGGACCCACATTAAAGTTACTGATCATAATGGGAAATCATTATTGTTGATTTAAAGTGGATGATGTGGTAACACAATATGAAAAATATAATATGGATTATTGGCAGTTTTAGTATATTTGTATTACATATTTTGGTTCACATGATTCTATCTAGCACAATTTGTTTGATAGTAGTATACCAATAATTATAGAAAATCTTGTTTATCAAACAAACAATAAAGCTCACACATTACCTGTGACAAGATCTTAGCACACTCTGCCATGGTAGACAATTCTCTTCTCTGTGATGCTGCGTCAAATCGAGCTAATAATCTGTTTTCCAGTTCTATACAAGCATGAACAAAAGCACATTATTGGTATGCAACAATAAAGTAAAAATTATTCATGAACATACGAGGACATAAGTGATTCAATTACCCAACCACACATGTTTCGAAATGTGATGTTTACAAAACTTCTTCAAATTAGGAAAATCCAATTGACTGATATAAAATTTTAGTGCATCACAGCACACAGCAAATATACATTGAAAACTAAATAAAACCATTACCATTGCAGTATTCTTGAAGGTTAGCAACCGCAACTTCCAATCCTCTGCTAGCAGTTGCGTTGCCCTCAACTGATGATACAGTCACACCTTGTCTTCTTCCAATATCTTCCTCAGCGAATGAACCTAAAATCAATAATAGTAACCAAATGTTGTCATGCAAGCTCCATAAGAATTTCAGAACATTGATGTAAGCTTTCAGTTTCTTCTTTTTTTAAATAACATCAATTTTGCAAGGTAAAAGTCTATGCACACAGCACAATAGTAGTCAACTTGAGCACGAAAAGATGATCAGACAAGACACTGTTTCTGTATATAATACTACTGATAAATGAAATGTAATGTAGTGAAAAATAGCTGCAAATGCTGTAATTAAGCAGGTAATCCTAATAAGTTCCAATAACCTTCTCCTCTCAATAAAATTTTCTTAGCACTTGATTGAAGGATTTTCTGGTAAAAATCTTTGCTGAAAACTTCACTAGAAGCAGATCACTGGGTCATCACAATCTTGTGGAGGTTTCAGAGAAAGCCTCTCAAAAGTATTGAACATTTGTAGAAAATTTGCTTCCCCTGAATTTGAATTCTTCATATAATAATATTTACTTACAGCCCAAAAGATAACCATTCAACATAGGTTTAAGATCATCAATGGAAAAAGAAACAGAAAATCGAGCAGAATATTGTAACAAGGGAAAAAATGTAAACTGTTCCCGCACTTCCACGCACTTAAACCAACCTTTTAAAAAAGAAGAAGAGCAAATACAATGATCTAGTACGATGGCCCCAAAAATGCAAATATAAATGCTATTCACAAAAGAGCGTAGTTCATGAATATATAATTGTTTTTATAAGAAACGTGAACTCTTACGTAATTTTTGAGCAATTGAAGCAGCCTCAGCAACACGACTATCATCAGAAAATAGCGGAGAAAGCTCCATTAAGTCGCCCGGGCTACTGTTAAACTCCATCAAATACTGCATCATCAAATCATCCATACAGTGTCAAAACGACAAGCAAGGAATAATCACTCTGGACATTGAATAAAACTACCTTTATGAGCTCCATTGTTTGGCTAGCAGTATCTCGCTGAGTATCTGCACTCTGACAAACAAGAATAAGATCATTTAAAACGTAAAATCCACATATAACAGATAGACTAAATAAAAAGTTTACACCAAAAGTGTCTCCAATGCATTGTTCAACTAAGCACTTGATAAATTTCTTTTTAACTGTTAGTGATGATGCGTGAAGGCATTAATCTTTGACCCCAGTTCTCCCTTTCATTTCAGTCAGCACTTTACCATTGAGCTAGAAGGGAGTGCTTTAATTTCCTTTGTTTGTTGACCGAATCTACATCAGCTTTGTCAATAACTGGTGGATAAAATTTACCTGCAGATGATCTCCGATTTTGGCGGCAGTTTGTCCAACACTAGAAATACGTGAATCCAGTCTTGCAAAGCTCTCAAATAAGCCATCTACTCCTTTTTCCAGCTGAAGAAATATGGACAAAAAATTAACTAAAATGGCATTGTCCTAATATTCAAATTCATCAAACAACAAAATTTTGCACAATTAAAATGAGATACAAGCAAGCCATTTAAGGACTAGACAAGGGAAAACAAGTCAAACCAGTTTCAACTTGACATTTCAAAAATGCAATCATTAGATCTCCAAACAAACTTCCCGCATTATGGAAAATTCAATTTTGTAAAAACTTATTTTTGGTAACCAACATCTGTATGATATATATATATATATATATATATATATATATATATATATATATAAACCTCGCGCCATTTAGAAATAATTCCAACTTTTTTTCAAATAGACTGTGATCTTATCTAGTAAATCTTAATAATAAAAGTATAGGACCAAGAGAAGAAATTAACATGCAAAATGTAACATAATAAGGCAGAAAGCTAACAGACCTCCATGAGTGTCTTCCGATGCTTAGAGTCTTGGGAGGCAACTTCTTTCTTGAGATCGGAAAGTCTTCCATCAATCTTTGACAACATATTACATTAGTTTTCAAGAGAGGATGTCCAAACAAATCAAAACACACAAAATACTATCACATTCATAACTGCATACCTCTGTCCGCAGATCAACTAACTGCGTGCAAGAATTTTTAAACAAAGACAAAAGAGCATCAACATTCGGAAATGAAGGGCTTGATACCCCTTGTGCCCATTTTCCAGCTTCAGAAGAAACTTTTAAATTTCCATTTGGCAAAGAATCATTCCCGCCAATGTTACTATGCCTTTCTAATAAATCTGATTCTTCTTCTTGAAAAGACGGAAGCAGCTCATTCACCAAGTTTCCAAATAACGCATCAAATGAAAAGCCCCCCTAAATAATATAAATAAGACAATGTATCAATAATAGTTAGCAAGATGTGGTAATTTGACCGTATTAAACATGTGCACCAAAAAAATTTGGAGTTTGAGATTGCACCTTAAAGTCATCTATATCTAAAACAAGTGGCTGGGGATCCATAGAAGAAGACTTAGAAATTTTATCGGCCTTGACTCCACCTCTACTCTCTTTCATCTAAAACCCAAATAAGAAAATGTTAACCTCAGAAACTAATGCATTAGAGTTGGCCAATCAGCTTTGTTAATTAGATATGAGAATATACTACTCGAATATGTTAGCAAGAATGAATGTACTGTCAGTTCCTAAAATGGCCTCAGGTAGTTTAGTTTTCAATACAAGGTTAGAGCAAGCTTTGCTATCAAGGCCCAAGTAAATAGTTTTCAAACTCTTTAACTTGAAAGAGCAATGCATAATAAAGCTAACATTCATAGTTTTTTCCATCTCATGTTCTTAGTTTTATCATAAAGTATATGTTAGAGATAAAATAGATGTATTAAATATTGTTGTTGTGTTATTACAAAAAGTACTAAAGTCTTATATATAGGCTACTAGTTGAGTAGTGGCAAAGTATGTGTGGGCACCAAGTATATTTTGTGACCAATTTCTAATAATAATATACTATAACAGAATCATGATTCTAGAATAATCTTCTAACACCCCTTTCAAGTTAGAAGTCTTATATCACGACTTACAATTTGTTACATAATATAATCCTAAAAGTAAAAGACTCAAACCAATCATAGGACGAAATTATTTTATCTTCAACACTCCCCCTCAAATTGAAACCCTCTTCAATTTGCACGGAAATTTTATTTTATTTTATTATATATAAAATATATATATATATATATATATATATATATATATATATATTTTATTTTTTAACGTCCAAATTTAGATTTCTCACTCTCAATACATAACTCCACACATCAACTTTCCCAAGATATCATGTGCCGACAATAACGGAAAACACTCGGTCTCCTACAACAAATATAAAGGACCCTCTATCCTTCAAAAACAACAATAACGAATTCCTCGCATTCCTCAACGACGGAGGACTATCTAGCCTCCTAACAAATCAAAGGACACACTCCTTCCTAAAATCTCGGCTCCATGCAATCCTTACTTTCTAATCAACCATCCATTTACACATTCAACCAAAGAAATAACTATCAAGGACAAACCATTTTTGTTTCACCATAAAAACAAACAACGACCATGGATTTTTATTTTATTTTCTCTATAAAAAAAAAAAGAACTGCAAGAAGAAAAGATATCCGCTGCCATGACGGGTAAAGAATGCTAATGATGTCATGCAATAATTTTAGAATGCAAAAAAACACATTAGCAAACCAATTATGGAGAAATGCTAATAGAAATTGAAAATGGACTGAAGATCAAAAACAAAACTAAATTTGGGATTAATGCAGCTAAAGGAAAAATATATCCTGCAAACGGCTATACATATGCCGTCAACGACAACGAAAGTATATCGATCTAATCTATAGCTCTAATATCATGTGTCCATGTTAGAGATAAAATAGATGTATTGAATATGGACAAGTCTACACACACAACAACCAAACACTACATCCATCTGCATTATTAAAAAGTAGGGCATAACACGGATTTCAATGTCATACTCTACTTTTTAATGGTGTCGATGGATGGATGTAGTATTTGATATAGTATTTAGTTGTTCTGTGTTTATACTTATTCATTGAATATTGTTGTTGTGTTATTACAAAGAGTACTAAAGCTTTATATATAAGTTACTATTTGAGTAGTGGCGAAGTATGTGTGGGAACCAAGTATACTTTTTAACCATGTTCTAATAATAATAGAATCTAATAGAATCATGACTCTAGAATAATCTTCTAACAGTATACAACTTGTCCCACGTCGAATGCCTTGAGAAAGTATGTTAAGCATATAAAATGACTTAGGTCAACTATTCTCATTGTCAATTGATTTTGAGTTAGAGAGTTTGATATCTTTATATGTTAGATGTGGACCCATTTTTTAAATTTAACAATAATAAAGTTGAAAGTAGCTTAGTTAAAGTAAACAGTCCAATTACACATCTGAATAGAAAGAAAGGTATCAATATTCAGAATATAGATACTACGATTTTCCCAGAAATGTTTGTTATTATTGAAAGCTGGCAAAATGTATCCCTGTTGTACTCATGAAAAAAATAACACTAATAAAAGCTCTTGGATAAAGATTGTGCACATGAAGGAATGCGATGTCTTCAAATTAAAATTTTAAATTTTACTGCTCATTAGTTGTGGTTTCAAAAGAAAAATATTTAATGAGTTTCAGTAAGAATTAAGGGTGTCTTGACAAACAACAAAACGAGAAATGTGCACTACTCATATTCAAAACACACAAGGTTATACCTTGAAATTTTGTTACTTAATTTACAAAAGACAAGTGCGAAATCGCTGAACTCGTAAATATGAAGTAGTTGAGTAAAACTAGTTTTATAAAAGACCTAAGCTCACATTTTTCATTTCCTTCTTTTCTCCCTTTAATTTCTGGGGCATAACTTATACAACCATTCACCAAGTGACCGAAATGCTTTCAGAAAAATGTAAATAAAAAAATTATTTTTCTTTTTCCAGTAGACAAAAAACTCCTGTCTATACATTCTATTCAACCAACTAATGTGATAATAATTCTAAATTGGTGTGCCATATATCCCTATTTTTGTTCAGCTTAACTCTCTAAAATCTTTAAATAATACTAAAAATTAACCATTTGAATCCGTTTCTAACAAGACTTCTATAATACCAAATGAATTACAGATGAAATATACATATATAAATGACAACGAATAATTGAACATAATGTAAAACAAACAAAATTAGGGGAACAAATATGAATATAAATCATGAAAAGCTGAATCCGATTTATATGTCTATATTTACTGAATGACGGAATCAAAAGTTTAAAAATACCTTTTTGAGTGATCAAATGAGCAAGAGAAAGAGATGCAGCAGATAACTTTTTCACTTGTTATTTCTTCTTCCTCGTCTTCTTGTACTCTTCGCGTCCGATAGATCGACCTAGGTAAGAGAGAGAGTCTAGAGAGAGAAAAGAGACTGTTCTGCGAAGACTGCAATGATAATTATGTGACTGGAATGACCATTTTGTCCTTCCTTTGCTATAGGAGTTAATGAGAAATGTAGGGGCTTTTAGGTTGATAAATTTCTTTGGAGGATGGCCACGCCCAGGTAAGTTGTACATTTACGTAGTCCCTCCATTACATTAGAGAAAATTTTGTAGATTGGTTTTATTTTTTTAAAAAATAAAATTATTTTTACCATCGACTAAAAATAACTAATTATATCTATTTCATATCAAACATTTGTCATAATATTATTTAGATAAATACATTTTTTTATCATCCATAACAAAAATGAATGCCCAATTTTTTTTATAAAAAAATTACTATTCGCTTGCGGATGGATTAAATTTTTTAAATCTAAACCATTATTTCTCTTAGTCCCATTAATATTATAACAATCATTTATTATGAATTGCTCCTCATATTTATATTATATATCTATATATTCTGCTCTATATTATAAATAGAGAGATTTAGAAAGCAAATATTTTGTGTAGAAGTTATGTAATAATTTATTCTTGATATGTTATTTAGCGTCTAAAATAAAGTCATTGGCGATGATAATGTCGTCGTTTATATGGTCATTAGCGACGACTACAGGTTCGTCGGCAAAAATCCCGCCGCCATTGACCAATTTCCTTGTAGTGTAACCTGCAACTTGAGCTTTAACAATTCATTTTGTTGCTTTGTTTTTATTTCTTAGCTTTTTTGATCCTACACCTTACAAGCGAATGAGGATATTTTGTATTATTCACTATTAAAAAACTAAAAAAAGAAAACACTACCGCTATTTCACATTAAATAACTTCTTCAAAATCTTTGCATGAGGCTGTCCACTGCTTTTATAGTGTTCCCAAAACAAACATATCATATAATTCTGAAAACATGGAATTTATTTTTCCTAATACAAGCCTTTTATGAATATATAGATTTGCACTTGATAATCACACTAGTATATTCATATTGACACACTAGAAAAGTCCACAAATGTAACATATATATATATATAGGACTGCATTTACAGCAACCGATTGCTGGGAATATTGTTGTAGCAATTAATACAGCGCAAATTGACTTTTAAAGTTACTGTCGCTAGAAGCTCTAGCAGCAGGGTTAAAAACTTTTTACGAAACTGTCGCAAGAATCTCTGGCGGCAGCTTTGAAAATTTTTTTGGCCCTGCGGCTAGAGTCTCTAACGGCAGACACTTTTTCAAGCTAATTTGTGATTGCTAAAACAGTACTTTTAGCAATCAGTTGTTGTGGATGTCTTACCTATATATATATATATATATATATATATATATATATATATATAGTAAGCATCTATAACTTTCTCCTAATTACTTGTAGCAACTGCTCACATGCTTATATATTAGGGTTTTCTACCTTTCAGTGCAAAACATGTATTTTGCACATACCACAGGCATATTGATATAAGCATTTATCTAGTGTAGGTAGAACATAAGTTATTCTCAAAAGCTTAAACTGTCTAACTACAGGAGCAGTTATATAATCATCTTTTTTCCCATTTAATTTAGTTTTGATTGGTAATATTTTGTACAGCTGAGTTTATGCAAGGAGCAGGTGAAGAAAGAAGCGGTACTGAAAGATGATGCTTTGAGACATAAAACAGTTATCCAACAATTGCTTCTTTTAAAGTCCAAGGTAATTAGTCTTTTACAAACTCAGTAAATATATGGAACAAATACTCAATCAACTTAGTAATTAAAATTCTCTCATTGTGGGTTGTGTAACATGAACTTACATATATATTCTAGTGGTTTACTTAAGCTGATTAAGAGGTTTCTCATTTAGCTATATCAATTGTGTGACAGGAACTTGATAGATCTGCTCTAGAGTGTATGAGACTGCAGGAGAGAAGTATGTCCTTAGCCAAAGAACTTGCAACACTCAAGTTGTAAGTGGAGCATTACGATTTACGAGGCATAAGTAAACCGCTTAATTGTTTAGTTATCCATTTAATTGTTCTTCTCAATATGTTAATGTGGCTTGTGATTAGGGTGTCTGATTTTTGCTTGGACGAGGAAGAGGTTAATTCTAAAGTTGGCTTCGTTAGGCAAGGAGGCCAACAACAAAGAAACAATAGATATTCTAAAGAAGTCATTAGTCATCCGCAACAAGTGAGTTAACTCTTCTTTGGTTTTTAACATTTCTTTAGGCTTTCTTGATACTATTTTTTTAATTAAATTGTTATTATTAACATTTGAACATGTAGGGTTCATCACCATGTGTGATGTTAACTAAACACAAATGTTTGATTTTTCTATGACCACTATATTTGTTACAGCTAATTATTACTTGACCCATATCTTTTCATTTTTCATTTATCCCCTACTCTTCCACAACTATCTAACATTCCCTTCATTCAACAAAAAGAGTTCCATTTACAAGTTTTTTTATTTTTTATTTTTTATTTACAAATTTTAAGAATATGTCTTTGTTCCATGTTTACCACTAAATTTGTTGAGTGTTAAGTTTAGGAGTGATATCTTATGATGATAAAGTTGAGGATTTATGTCATTTAATACTAACATAAAAACAAATGGGATCTTTTTTTTAGAACAAATATTTTGGCAAATGAAATATTTGTTGTGAAACATTGAAATTATTTAAGGAAAGAGTCAAAAAAGAGAGACCAAAGTTTGTATCATTGAATTATATATATACCATTCTTTAAATATAGACCGGCATGCATGTTTACCATACAAAGTGTGACGACCCTAAATCCGGGTTCACACAACCCAAATTTGAATCGTCAAAATACACAACAACTAGTACAATACAACGTACCACAATATAGTATTTAAATAATACACAACTAAGTCTTCATTATTATTGACACACTATTTTATAACATATGAAGACTATTACAATTATTACTCGAACATTCACTCTATTCTGTGGCTAGACCCGGCTACTCTCTCATCTCCTGTTGAAGATTAATGGAACAAAAAAGAAAGGGTGATCTCAAATAACTCAATAAAGAATAACATAATTAAGATAATGATGAATAAATTATCATTAGTCTTCAACAGTTGAGTTCTTGATAGTATATAATAAGCAATAAGTTTTAAATCAACAACTGCAGTTAAATTCTTGAATAAAGTTTAGATCAACAACTGTAGAGTAATAACAACCATTAGAAAAATCATATAGACTATGATGTCCACTCTTTTCTCTTTTTCAGAAAAACATCATCAACTTTTATCATCTAAAATACCTTTGGTCATGATCATGCCAAACAACAGTTCTTTTTTGCTTCAAGTCAAAGAGAACATTCACCACGTGCCCTAAAGACACACAATCATTATATCGCATTTATCCTATCATCTGTGCTCCTAGCCACATATATTCATAATGATTAGAACAAATAGTAGTGATATAAATGATGAACAGAAGAAAGATAATAAAATGATAAACAATAGATATCAAAAGTTTATAATTTTACTTTGTGCAGATTCAAATAATGTCCAAATTATTAACATGATGTGGACTCAAATTCAAGAATGATATTCAAGATCCATAGTTCAAAAATAACGGTTAAAGTTCAATAGAAATGTTTAAGTAAATAGTAAGGTTCAATTAAGTTGATATTAAATAAAACACAAATTATTAATCGATCATTTCAGAAATTTTATTGAACAATACTTATCATATTAAGTTTAAGAATATAAAAAAAAAAATGATATCATTTACCTTAACATGTGAAAAGAGACTGCTTTAAATGTAGTGGATCAACCTATATATTTATAATATAATTAGTAATTATCACATATAAATTTCATAGTGTATGATAACTCGTATGTTATGAACTATGAAAAGTATTTATATAATATAATTTTTTTGTAGTGTAATAAAATATAACAACTTCAAAAATAATTTTTGAAATAATATTTCAAAATAAATCTTCCAAATGAAAATTTTCAAAATAAATATTCTCAAAAATAGTATTCTAAAGGAAGATTTATGAATACCGTATGAAATAGGTATTTGTGCAATTACTACTCTTTAAATAGAATATTTACTTGAGAAATTCTGCACTCATTTTGGTTTACTAACACTCAAGATAACCTTACTATTCTTAGAGAAATACTCACAAAATACTTGCAGAAAATTTTTATGTTTTAGGTGTGATTTTTCTATTTAGCTGAGCAACCTATTTATAAGAAAAGTGAATTTACTATACACGGTAGGTAAGCAACTTATATGCTGCACGACAGCTTAAAAATTCAGCATTGGCAGCAGTAGTCTTGCTGCTTTTCAAATTTCCTTCCAACAATTCTATTTTTATTTCTCATGTGGCCCCCACAGATGGCCCACATGTTTCTTTACTATTCATATATAATAATAAAAATAATCACTAATAATATAATAATTAAGGTAATGTTATAACAGTGATAATAATAATTCAACAATAAGGTAAGAAACACGTTACTGATAATTATTAATTTAATAATATATTTTTCGTGTATTTGCTATTGTGACAATTATTTGGTTCAATAATACAGTACAATAGCAATTATTGGTTCAATGATATAAAATATAGTGTAATGACAATTATTGAATTAATAATGTAAAATAGTGTGTATCAATAATTATTGATGAATACTCTGCAATAACCATTTTAACAGATCAATAATATGAACACTGTGCAATACCGTTTGTTATAGTAAAATATCATAAAATACCGTATGCTACTATTCTTTTATCACCGGGTATTTTAACAGCTAAAAAAATGACAGGATCATTGACCATTTTTATTTTAAAAGGTTAATGTTGTCGTTTTCTATATCCGATAATATTTCGTTGTGGGGTCCACCAATGATTTATTATTTCGACGCCGTCGTACGAATATTTTTCGACAAAATAAAATTGCACAAAATATTTTTGACTTTAACTTTTATCAATTTAACCACTTATTATTTTAAAAAACAAATATATATATATATATATATATATATATATATATATATATATATATATATATATATATATATATATATATGAAGAAAATTAATTTTGTATTTATGTATAAACGGATGCTTGGAAATTACTATTTTGAATTTCATTCCATTCACTTATAGTAATCATATAGATTGGAACAGAGCGAAAGGACTAATCTTTGCATTATATGTCTTATATTGTTCACAAACAGAGGTCTCCTATATATATACATATATGATAACCACCTAAGCTAGAATCAAGGAATCAAATATTCTGAAGAAATAATTATAAAAATTCAAAAACAATATCCTAACTAATTGCTAATTATAAGTTGGTGCTAATATCCCCTCACAAGCCAAAGGGTATCGTTAAAGATACTTTGAGCTTGGTCCGGTTATGCAAAAAGTGGCTGGTTGGTAAGGGTTTGATGAGAGCATCGACAACATTATCTTGAGAGAAAACAAACTGAATAGAGATATGTTTGTTGGCAACCATTTCACAAACAAAATGATAATCTATCTCAATGTGTTTTGTACGGGCATGAAAGGCAGGATTAGAAGCAAGGTAAGAAGCCCCTAGATTATCACACCATAACACATGCATGTGATGAAAAGGTAGTCGCAATTCCTTGAGCAGTGAACAAAACTATTTTAAGTCTGCAGCTGCATCGGCAATGGCTTTATACTCATACTCTGTAGAAGAGCATGCAACTGTGCGTTGCTTTCGTGAAACTCAGGAAATTAAGTTGTTGCCTAAGAAGATTACGTTGCCTACGATGGATTTTCGATCATCTATGTTGCCATCCCAGTCCGCATCTATAAAGGCATGTAGAGCGTGAGAGGCTTTGGCCGAGAAAAATAACTCATAGGATAGAGTTCCTTGTAAGTATTACAGAATCCGTTTTACAGCAGCCTCATGTATGACCACGGGCTTATATATAAACTGGTAGACTTTATTTACAGCAAAGGAGATGTCTGGCCCAGTGAGGCTTAGCTATTGAAGTGAGCCGACAATTTGCCAATATAGAGTGGGATTGTCAAACAAGATGCCGGAAGATGTGGACAATTTTTTTGATGGAGAAATAGAAGTGGACTGGTGTTTGCAATTTGGCATAAATGCACGTTTCAGAATATTTTGGGTATATTTTTTTTGAAAAAGTAGAAGACCAGCCTAAGTTCGTTCAACCTCGACCCCCAAAAAATAATGTAAGGGCCCTAAGTCTTTAAAAGAGAACTCAGCACCAAGAGTAATAATCATATTAGAAAGAGATTGTTCTGAATTACCTATAATTAAAATATCGTCAACATATACAAGAACAAATTGTGGCCTTGGAGGCATGGATCAATTTGTATACGCCATAGGAGGTAGTTGGAAGAAGTTAATTTCAGTGTGATCTAGTGGCGAGCTTGAGAAATAATAACAGATGACGAAGGCGGGTTGAAGATTGTAGTAGAGGAGTTGGAAGCAGAATCTATGGTAGACATGGTAATTATAATGGAATGTCTGAATAGAGGAAAAGAAGAAAATTAGAGATTGCTAGCCATATGGCTCTAGTACCAAATTGGAACAGAGAGAAAGGACTAATCTTTGTGTTATATGTCTTGTATTGTTTACAAATAGAGGTGTCCTATATATATATATATGATAACCACCTAAGTTAGAATCAAGGAATCAAATATTCTGAAGACATAATTACATAAATTCAAAAACAATATCCTAACTATTTGCTAATTATTAGTTGGTGTTAATAATATACAAGTATTCAATGCGTTTTTGTGGGCAAACAAACTCATTGTAAAGAGAGATAATAATGATGAATGATTTTTGGAATTGGCTGAAAGTGGTGTCCAAAATGTTGAACATATTTATGGCTTAACAGACCTGATGATTGTCTCTTCCTCTTGAACTTTACCTCATCATGAATTGTGACATAGGCAGACAACAAGAGCCAAAATAACACAAGTATATAGTTTAAGTGTCTCAATTGAGAAATCATGGGCTATAATAATGAAAAAGGTTTGTTTACGTGGAGTTTGATGAATTTTCCTCCAAACAGTATTAAGTTGCTTTAAAATCTTAGCTTACTCTTGACATTACGATAGATTTCAGCTTTTTTGTCAAGGAGTTTTAATAGTTGAAGATATATTAAGACATACATTTTCACTTATTTTATTAGTTGTTTTTCGCTTGCATGATGACCGTATTTTAGTAAAGATATACTATAAGAACTCAATGAGGCCTGTTTATCTCAAACACATATCGATTTCAAGAAGAATGAAAAGAAGAAAAGATGAATACTCAACTTTTTCAATGTTAATTTGTTATTGTGTCAAAGTCTCCATGGAAGCTCAACTCAATTATCAAACTATAACCAAAAGAATGGGGACTGAGAAGAGAGAGATTAGAGTATAGGACTGATTGAGAAAAGCAAGAGTGAAGTCTTAGAAAATAGAAGAACTTGGGGAAGAAGATAAAGGAAACTCAAATGAGTTCTCTCAATTCATTTCATATCAAAAAGCGAGATTACAATATCACACTAGATCAACATACATAGAGAATATAAAAGAAATAAAAAGACTCAAGCACCCCTAACCGACTCACATGGCATGTGTCGCTTTGATTCTAAAACTAATTACTAAACCTATCCTAAATTACCCTTCAAGCTATTCTCTACCTTAACAGCTAACTACTAATACCTCATGTGACGCCCCCAAATCTGGGCCCACACAGCCCAAACTTGAGTCGTCAAAAGACTACAACAAAATTATTACAACAAAGCACAACGTACAACAATACAGTGTATAATAATACACAACTAAGTCTTCACTATTATTGCCACACTATTTTACAAAACGTGAAGACTATGATAACTATTCCTCGGACCCTCACTCCATTCCCCGGCTAGACCCTGTTATGTTTTCATCTCCTGTTGAAAAACAATGGAACAAAAGAAAGGGTGAGCTCAAATAGCCCAGTAAAGAATATCATGACTAAGATAATGACGAATAAATTATCATTAGTCTTCAACAGTTGAGTTCTTGATAGAATACAATAGACTACAAGGTTTATATCAAAAACTGCAGTTAAATTCTTAAACAACGTTCAGATCAATAATAGCAGCGGAATGAGTAATCTATTAGAAGAATAATGCAGACTATAATGTCCACTCGGTTCTCTTTTTAGGAAAAACATCATCAACTTTTATTATCTGAAATATCATTAGTCAAGATAATACAAATTCACAGTTCCTGATCATAATCATGCAGATCAACAGTTCATCTTTGCACTACGGGCCAAAGACATTCAATATAACACCAACGGTCATGATTATACCAGATTCAGCCTTTGGTCATAATCATACCAAACAACAGTTCATCTTTGCACTACGGGCCAAAGAGAACATTCACCACGTGCCATAAAAGACACCGAACAGATGTATCGCCTTTAACCTATTATATCGCCTTTAACCTATCATCTGTTCAACAAATATATCACATCTGTGCCCCCGGCCACAGATATTCACAACAGCTTGATTTTTGGATGATTAGAATGATATAAATGATGAACAGAAGAAATAGGATAACAATAAGTATCGAAAGTTTACTTTGTACAGATTCAAATAATGTCCAAATTGTCAACATGATGTGGAGTGAAATTTAAAAATGATATTCAAGATCCACAGTTCAGAATAACGGTTACAATTCAATAGAAAGGTTCACGTAAATAGGAAGGTTCAGTTGAAATAATGAAGTTCAACTATTA
The DNA here is from genome assembly GCA_947179155.2 of Hedera helix. Classification (NCBI taxonomy): domain Eukaryota; kingdom Viridiplantae; phylum Streptophyta; class Magnoliopsida; order Apiales; family Araliaceae; genus Hedera; species Hedera helix. The sequence continues at coordinate 42,199,736 of OX359284.1, read as the reverse complement.
TGGAACATATAATATTTTCAGGAATTATAGAAGCAATAGTTCCATAATAAATTTCGATTTAGGAGTATGAAAGAAAATAATATCCCTTACCGTAGCAGGTTTGATTAACAAAAGGTGAAGGAAATTAATACAAAGGGTTATTCACCAACAGGCGGCAATCCGCTCCGTAAGGTTATTCCCACAATTTAATAGAATTTGAGTACAAAGAGTTATTCACCAAACAGGCGGCAATCCGCTCCGTAAGGTTATTCTAAGAGATTAATAATGAATGAATACGAAAGGTTATTCACCAACAGGCGGCAATCCGCTCCGTAAGGTTATTCCCACAATTTAATACATGGAAATAAAAGGCACGTCTTATGAGTAAGGAAGAAACAATATTATTATCGAGAATCAAATAGTGATAATCCCTTACCATAGTATGTTTGAATAATGGAAGATGAAAAAGATGGTATCCCTTACCTCAACACGTGACTGGATATTGATTTAAATGAGGTTGATTAACTTGAACAGTACACGTATACTTATAGATCTTCACAAATACTCAAGATGAGTTAAGCACACTTAGAGAGAACTTTCACAAGAAGTATTTAGAGAGAGAAAGAAAGAACAAGTAAGGAAGTTTATGAAAAATCCTTAAGTTAAGGCTTCTATTTATAGCCAAAAATCTTATCATTCATTTAATCTAAACCATTCATTTAAAGATCATCTTTTAATCTACACCATCCATTTTGTGACGCCCCCAAATCTGAGCCCACACAGCCCAAACTTGAGTCGTCAAAAGACTACAACAAAATTATTACAATGAAATACAACGTACAACAATACAGTGGATAATACAACACAACTAAGTCTTCATTATTATTGCCACACTATTTTATAACACGTGAAGACTATGATAGCTATCCCCGCACTCTCACTCCATTCCCCGGCTAGACCCCGTTACGTTCTCATCTCCTGTTGAAAAACAATGGAACGAAAAGAAAGGGTGAGCTCAAATAGCCCAGTAAGAAATATCATGACTAAGATAATGACGAATAAATTATCATTAGCCTTCAACAGTTGAGTTCTTGATAGAATACAATAGACTACAAGGTTTATATCAAAAACTGTAGTTAAATTCTTAAACAACGTTCAGATCAATAATAGCAGCGGAATGAGCAATCTATTAGAAGAATAATGCAGACTATAATGTCCACTCGCTTCTCTTTTTTTTTGTAAAAATATCATCAACTTTTATCATCTGAAATACCATTAGTCATGATAATAAAAATTCACAGTTCCTGGTCATAATCATGCAGATCAACAGTTCATCTTTGCACTACGGGCCAAAGACATTCAATATAACACCAACGGTCATGATTATACCAGATTCAGCCTTTGGTCATAATCATACCAACCAACAGTTCATCTTTGCACTACGGGCCAAAGAGAACATTAACCACGTGCCATAAAAGACACCGAACAGATGTATCGCCTTTAACCTAATATATCGCCTTTAACCTATCATCTGTTCAACAATTATATCACATCTGTGCCCCCGGCCACAGATATTCACAACAGCTTGATTCTTGATGATTAATACAAATAACAGTGATACAAATGATGAACAGAAGAACAGGATAAACAATAAGTATCGGAAGTTTACTTTGTGCAGATTCAAATAATGTCCAAATTGCCAACATGATGTGGAGTGAAATTTAAAAATGATATTCAAGATCCACAGTTCAGAATAACGATTATAGTTCAATAGAAATGTTCAGAAAATAGGAAGGTTCAGTTGAACTAATGAAATTCAACTATTATGGGACATATAATATTTTCAGGAATTATAGAAGCAATAGTTCCATAATAAGTTTCGATTTAGGTGTATGGAAAAAAAAAAATATCCCTTACCGTAGCAGGTTTGATTAACAAAAGGTGAAGGGAATTAATATCCCTTACCATAGTAAGTTTGAATAATGGAAGATGAAAAAGATGGTATCCCTTATGAGTATAAAGGAAAATGATATCACTTACGAATATGGAATAAAAGTGTCATGTGATAATTCGTGTAGATAAATTATTTCCACACGAGACAAATAAAAAAAAAAGGTTATTCACCAACAGGCGATAATCCGCACCGTAAGGTTATTCCCATCAATTTGAATACGAATAGTTATTCACCAAACATGCGTATTCCGCACCGTAAGGTTATTCCCATCAATTTGAATACGAATAGTTATTCACCAAACAGGCGTATTCCGCACCGTAAGGTTATTCCCACAATTTAATAGAATTTGAACACGAAGTTTATTCACCAAACAGGCGATAATCCGCACCGTAAGGTTATTCTCAAAGATTAATAAGGAATGAATACAAAAGGTTATTCACCAACAGGCGGTAAACCGCGCCGTAAGGTTATTCCCACAATTTAATACATGGAAATAAATGGCACAAGAAAGAAACGATATTATTTTCGAGAATCAAAGAATGATAATCCCTTCAAGTAAGAAAGAAAATAATATCCATTTATGATGATGAAAAGAGTGATACCCCTTACCGTAATAAATTTAAGAGTGTGAAAAGAATGATATTTCTTACTACAGTAAATTTAATAGTTTGAAATGAATGGTATTCCTTACCGTAGTAAGTTTAAGAGTATGAAAAGATTGATATTCCTTACCTTAATACGTGACTGGATATTGATTTAAATGAGGTTGATCAACTTGAAAATTTTCTGCACTCCTTTTGGCTTTCAAACTCTCAAAATAGCCTTACTATTCTCAGAGAAAACTCATAAAATTCTTATAGAAAAATTTTATGTTTTAGGTGTGATTTTTCTATTCAGCTGAACAAGCTATTTATAGGAGAAAATAAGTTACTATGCGTGGTAGGTGAACAGAAAAAAATTCAGCAGAGGCTGCTGCGCAGCCTCCACCAACTCTTCAGCAAATTCTCACATTTCTCACATTTCATGTGGGCCCCACAATGGGTCCCACATGTTTCTTACTATTCACGTACTATTCACGTCACTATTCACGTCACTATTCACGTTACTATTTCAAATAGTAAATTTAATTATTTTATTTTATTTATTTATTTATTTATTCTTCCTGTGAGTCTAACATATAAAATAATGTTACCATAATAATATAAGAAACACGTTACATATTTTTATTAATTTAATAATATAAATTACAGTATATTTGCTACTGTGACAATTATTAGATTCAATAATTTTAAACTACAGTGCACCAACAATTATTGACTCGATGATATGAAATACAGTGTAATGACAATTATTGAATCAATAATGCAAAATACTGTGTAGCAACAATAATTGAATTGATAATATAAAATATTATGCAGTGACAATTATTGATGAAATGATGCGTAACAGTTACGGTGTCAATAATATGAGACACTGTGCAATACTGTGTGCTACTGTAGAATACCGTGTGCCACAATAAAATACCATAAATTACCGTATGCTACTACTCTTTTATCACCGGTATTTTAACAGTTAACACCGTTGACTATTTTTATTTAAAAAGGTTACTTCTGTCGTTTTCTATATCCGACAATTATTCCGTTGTGGGCTCCACCAATAATTAGTTATTTCGGCGCCGTCGTACGGCCCGAATATTCTCCGACAAAACGAATATTCCCCGACAAAAAGAATATTGTCCGACAAAATAAAATTTACACATAACATCCTTAACTTTCAATTTTGTCAATTTAACCATTTACTGTTTTAGGAAAAATATATATGAAGAAAAATTAAATTTTGTATTTCATAAATTCGGGGTCTTACAACCTCCCCTCCTTATGAAATTTCGTCCCCGAAATTGACGTACCTGGCATTTCGAAGAGGTATGGATACCTAGACTTCATCTCAGATTCTAGCTCCCAGGTCATTTCCTCAATATCTTGGTTCCTCCATAAAACCTTAACTTGAGGTATAACCTTTGAGCGTAAGATCTGCTCCTTCTTATCTAGGATCTTAACAGGTACCTCCTCATACGTTAAATCTTCTGCTATAACGTCTGGTTCTAACTCAATGACGTGGTTTGGGTCCTTCACATATTTACGTAACATAGATATGTGAAAAACGTTATGGATGCGAGACATACTTGGTGGTAGGGCTAGTCTGTAGGCTACGGATCCTACTCGATCGAGGATTTCAAATGGGCCAATAAATCGAGGGTTGAGCTTTCCTCTCTTTCCGAATCTCGTAACCCCTTTCCATGGAGAAACACGTAAGAATACATGATCTCCGACGTTGAATCTCTCATCTCTCCGATGAAGATCGGCATAACTCTTTTGTCGTTCTTGTGCTGTCTGTATTCGTTGTCGGATCATTTGGATCTTTTCGGTCGTCAAGCGTACCAACTCGGGTCCCAACAGTTTTGCTTCTCCTACCTCATTCCAACATACTGGAGAGCGACACTTGCGTCCATATAAAGCCTCGAATGGAGCCATACCTATACTTGCTTGGTAACTGTTGTTGTAGGAAAATTCCACCAATGGCAAGTACTTATCCCAACTTCCTTTGAAATCTAGTACGCAAAGTCTCAAAAGATCTTCGAGGGTCTGGATCGTCCTTTCCGATTGTCCGTCCGTTTGAGGATGGTATGCAGAACTAAAACGTAGTTCAGTGCCCATAGCTTTTTGTAGACTGATCCAAAAGCGTGAAGTGAATCTAGGATCTCGATCAGAAACTATGGAAACTGGCATGCCATGCAGTCTTACGATTTCATTTATGTACATACCGGCAAGACGTTCAAGTGAAAAGTTTTCTCGTATAGGCAAGAAATGAGCGGATTTGGTCAATCTATCTACGATGACCCAAATTGCATCTAAGCCTTGAGAAACTTTGGGAAGACCCGTCACGAAATCCATATTGATGTGTTCCCACTTCCATTCGGGAACCTCAAGTGGTTGTAATGGACCCTTAGGTACTTGATGCTCTGCCTTGACACGTTGACAAGTTAGGCACCTTGAGATAAACTCTGCAATCTCCCTTTTCATATTGTTCCACCAAAATGTATGTCGAAGATCTCGATACATCTTGGTACCTCCTGGGTGGATTGCAAACGGCGTGTTGTGTGCCTTCATCATGATTTTATGCTTTAATTCAGGATCGTTAGGAACACAGAGTCGAGAGTTGACTCGAAGTATTCCTTTCTCGTCGATTCTTGCTTCGGGAATGGTACCTTCTTGTACTTTTTTTATCATGTTTATCAGTTCCGGATCGGTAGCTTGAGCAGCTTTAATTTTATCGATTAAAGCTGGTTCTACTCGCACGTGAGCAATCTTCGAGTGGGTCCCTGGTGTCTTTAGCTCTATCTCCATCTTTTGCAAGTCGTACAAAATACGCTTTTGTATTGTCAGCAGTGCACTTGTACTCGCGTAAGATTTTCTGCTCAAAGCGTCAGCTACAACGTTCGCCTTTCCCGGGTGATACTGGATTGTGTGATCATAATCCTTCAACAGCTCAAGCCAACGTCGTTGTCGCATGTTGAGTTCCTTCTGGGTGAAGAAATACTTGAGACTTTTATGATCCGTATAGATATCCACTTTCTCTCCGTACAAGTAGTGTCTCCATATCTTCAACGCGAAAACGACTGCTGCCAACTCTAGATCATGAGTAGGGTAATTTTTCTCATAATCTTTGAGTTGTCGAGAGGCATAGGCTATAACCTTTCCATGTTGCATAAGGACACAACCTAGACCTTTGCCTGAAGCATCACTGTATATGACAAATTCTCCCGATCCTGATGGAATGGTCAGAACAGGAGCTGAAATAAGTCTCCTCTTAAGCTTTTGAAAACTTTTCTCGCATTGCTCGCTCCATATGAATTTTGCGCTTTTCCGAGTAAGCTGAGTTAATGGAGTGGCGATTCGAGAAAATCCTTCTACGAATCTCCGATAATAACCAGCTAGGCCCAGAAAACTTCGGACTTCGGTTACTGTCTTGGGTTGTTCCCAATTTAGTACCGTTTCAATCTTCGCAGGATCGACTGATATTCCTTGACTAGAAATCACATGCCCAAGAAACGTGACCTCCTCAAGCCAGAACTCACATTTCTTCAACTTGGCATATAATTTGTTCTCACGGAGCTTCTGGAGTATCAATCTCAGGTGTTGTTCATGATCCTCACGACTTTTGGAGTATATGAGGATGTCATCAATAAAGACAACCACAAAATGATCCAAATATTCCTTGAATATTCGGTTCATCATGTCCATGAAAGCTGCAGGAGCATTGGTTAGTCCAAAAGGCATGACTAAAAACTCATAATGCCCATAACGAGTTCTGAAAGCAGTCTTTGGAATGTCCTCAGCTTTAACCTTTAACTGATGATATCCAGAACGGAGATCAATCTTTGAGAAATGTTGAGCACCTTGTAATTGATCAAACATGTCATCAATTCGAGGTAACGGATACCTGTTTTTGATGGTGACATGGTTCAATTCTCGGTAGTCAATGCACAATCTCATACTCCCGTCTTTCTTCTTCACAAATAGAACAGGAGCACCCCAAGGTGATGCACTCGGACGAATGAAACCAGTATCCAACAATTCCTGTAGTTGGACTTTTAACTCTTGAAGTTCAATGGGAGCCATTCGGTATGGAGTTTTGGAAATAGGCTTAGTACCGGGTTCAAGATCGATACAGAATTCAATTTCTCGGTTTGGGGGTAAGCCAGGAAGTTCCTCCGGAAAAACGTTAGGAAACTCATTAACAATGGGAATATCATTCAAGTTTGACGTATTTTTGTTCAAATCAGTGACATGAGCTAAAAAGGCTTGACATCCGTTTTTCAATAAACGAATGACTTTATGGCTAGAAATAACAGTTATAGATTTCAATGGTTTAGTTGCTTGAATTTGCATGACAGGTTGATTAGGAATATGAAAACTAATAATCTTATGAAAACAATCAATTTTAGCATGATGGGTAGTCAACCAATCAATTCCTAAAATCACATCAAATTCATGCATCTCCAAAGAAATAAGGTCAACAGGTAATGTGAGGTTGTTGATTTGAACTAGGCAAGATTTATAGACAGTAGATGTAATGGTCATTTCTCCTAATGGGGTTTCAACTGATAAGTCAAAGTCCAAATTTTCAGGAGTTAAGTTTAAACGCTGAGCACATGCAGGTGAGATAAAAGAATGGGTAGAACCAGTATCTAACAAAGCGTAGACTTCACGAGAATTTATGAATAGCTTACCGGTTATCACCTCGTTCGAGTTTCGTGCCATTTGGGATGTCACAACAAAAGCCCTCCCTTGAACTACAGATTTTCCCTTATCCGCGCTAGCTTTTGGTATCATCACTGCAGCTGGACTTGATTTTGTGGCAGGACAAAACCGCGCAAGATGACCCTCTTTCCCACAACTGTAGCACTTTTTGGACTGCAGTGTACAGTTTGGGCTGATGTGACCTTCCTGACCACACCTATAGCATCTCACTGGTGGTCGATCTTCTCCCCTTGAAACTGGGGTCGGTGCTGGTGCTGGTACTGGTGCCCTTCCATAATTATTATGGAATCTCTTTCTTTTGAAATTGTTCCCACTGGATTCTCCTCTTCTGTTATTTGATGTGGAATTACCACTGAAGTGTTGGTTACCTCCTCGATGGTTCTCGTTCCTGTGGTTGTTATCATTTCTCTGATCATTGACTCTTGGCTGTAATTTTTCATCTGTTTGCTCCACCCTTTGAGCCCTATCAACAACATCTGAATACAAACTAAATTTATGAGAGCTAAGTTGTTGACGGATTTCGAATCTTAGACCACGTAAGAACATCCGACTCATCCGTGCTTCGTCATCTACTAGATGAGTCGCAAAACTAGACAGTTCAGCAAACTTAGCTTCATATTGAGAAACTGTCATGTTTCCCTGCTCCAGCTTAATGAATTCCACTTCCTTCATATGGCGGATGCTTTCTGGGAAGTACTTTTCATTAAATAGCTCTTGGAATTCTGTCCAAGACATCTCAAGTGCTGAAGGGTGGATACGTTTTACCGCTTCCCACCAGTGATCCGCCTCACCTCGAAACATAAAGGTAGCAAAGGGCACCTTCTGATCATCAGCGCATTGTAGGACATCAAGTATTTTTGTCGTCTGCTTCAGCCATGCCTCCGCTTTGAGTGGGTCAGGCTTCCCGTGGAATTCAGGTGGTCCCAATTCTTTAAATTGCTTGACAGTGATCATCCTCAAATTACCAGCGTTTCTACCGTTATTGTTAACTGGATTTCCTCTTGCCTGATTCTGCATGAACTGCATGAAATTCCTAAAGAATCCATCATTCATCATGTTATCAGGAATATTATTTCCTGAGTTGGCAGGAGGATTGTTTGTGGCTTCTTGATTTTCGGCTACATTCGCTTCGGGTATTTCGTAGTTAACCTCTTGATTTCCAGATGCCATACTAAACTGTGGTCACAAAATAAATGTTAGTTAAAACAAACTGACTCATCACTTCATGTCCCTATATTCAAATGAACTCATTAGATAATAAAATCTAATTTAGGTAGGACACACTAGTGACTGATTCTATTCGTCTCTCCCCTCCTAGTTCTAACCCCAGATCTCCATTAAAGACCATATCCCTAAGCTCTGATGCCAACTGTGACGCCCCCAAATCTGAGCCCACACAGCCCAAACTTGAGTCGTCAAAAGACTACAACAAAATTATTACAATGAAATACAACGTACAACAATACAGTGGATAATACAACACAACTAAGTCTTCATTATTATTGTCACACTATTTTATAACACGTGAAGACTATGATAGATATCCCCGCACTCTCACTCCATTCCCCGGCTAGACCCCGTTACGTTCTCATCTCCTGTTGAAAAACAATGGAACGAAAAGAAAGGGTGAGCTCAAATAGCCCAGTAAGAAATATCATGACTAAGATAATGACGAATAAATTATCATTAGCCTTCAACAGTTGAGTTCTTGATAGAATACAATAGACTACAAGGTTTATATCAAAAACTATAGTTAAATTCTTAAACAACGTTCAGATCAATAATAGCAGCGGAATGAGCAATCTATTAGAAGAATAATGCAGACTATAATGTCCACTCGCTTCTCTTTTTTTTTGTAAAAATATCATCAACTTTTATCATCTGAAATACCATTAGTCATGATAATAAAAATTCACAGTTCCTGGTCATAATCATGCAGATCAACAGTTCATCTTTGCACTACGGGCCAAAGACATTCAATATAACACCAACGGTCATGATTATACCAGATTCAGCCTTTGGTCATAATCATACCAACCAACAGTTCATCTTTGCACTACGGGCCAAAGAGAACATTAACCACGTGCCATAAAAGACACCGAACAGATGTATCGCCTTTAACCTAGTATATCGCCTTTAACCTATCATCTGTTCAACAATTATATCACATCTGTGCCCCCGGCCACAGATATTCACAACAGCTTGATTCTTGATGATTAATACAAATAACAGTGATACAAATGATGAACAGAAGAACAGGATAAACAATAAGTATCGGAAGTTTACTTTGTGCAGATTCAAATAATGTCCAAATTGCCAACATGATGTGGAGTGAAATTTAAAAATGATATTCAAGATCCACAGTTCAGAATAACGATTATAGTTCAATAGAAATGTTCAGAAAATAGGAAGGTTCAGTTGAACTAATGAAATTCAACTATTATGGAACATATAATATTTTCAGGAATTATAGAAGCAATAGTTCCATAATAAGTTTCGATTTAGGTGTATGGAAAAAAAATAATATCCCTTACCGTAGCAGGTTTGATTAACAAAAGGTGAAGGGAATTAATATCCCTTACCATAGTAAGTTTGAATAATGGAAGATGAAAAAGATGGTATCCCTTATGAGTATAAAGGAAAATGATATCACTTACGAATATGGAATAAAAGTGTCATGTGATAATTCGTGTAGACAAATTATTTCCACACGAGACAAATAAAAAAAAAAGGTTATTCACCAACAGGCGATAATCCGCACCGTAAGGTTATTCCCATCAATTTGAATACGAATAGTTATTCACCAAACAGGCGTATTCCGCACCGTAAGGTTATTCCCATCAATTTGAATACGAATAGTTATTCACCAAACAGGCGTATTCCGCACCGTAAGGTTATTCCCATCAATTTGAATACGAATAGTTATTCACCAAACAGGCGTATTCCGCACCGTAAGGTTATTCCCACAATTTAATAGAATTTGAACACGAAGAGTTATTCACCAAACAGGCGATAATCCGCACCGTAAGGTTATTCTCAAAGATTAATAAGGAATGAATACAAAAGGTTATTCACCAACAGGCGGTAAACCGCGCCGTAAGGTTATTCCCACAATTTAATACATGGAAATAAATGGCACAAGAAAGAAACGATATTATTTTCGAGAATCAAAGAATGATAATCCCTTCAAGTAAGAAAGAAAATAATATCCATTTATGATGATGAAAAGAGTGATACCCCTTACCGTAATAAATTTAAGAGTGTGAAAAGAATGATATTCCTTACTACAGTAAATTTAATAGTTTGAAATGAATGGTATTCCTTACCGTAGTAAGTTTAAGAGTATGAAAAGATTGATATTCCTTACCTTAATACGTGACTGGATATTGATTTAAATGAGGTTGATCAACTTGAAAATTTTCTGCACTCCTTTTGGCTTTCAAACTCTCAAAATAGCCTTACTATTCTCAGAGAAAACTCATAAAATTCTTATAGAAAAATTTTATGTTTTAGGTGTGATTTTTCTATTCAGCTGAACAAGCTATTTATAGGAGAAAATAAGTTACTATGCGTGGTAGGTGAACAGAAAAAAATTCAGCAGAGGCTGCTGCGCAGCCTCCACCAACTCTTCAGCAAATTCTCACATTTCTCACATTTCATGTGGGCCCCACAATGGGTTCCACATGTTTCTTACTATTCACGTACTATTCACGTCACTATTCACGTTACTATTTCAAATAGTAAATTTAATTATTTTATTTTATTTATTTATTTATTTATTCTTCCTGTGAGTCTAACATATAAAATAATGTTACCATAATAATGTAAGAAACACGTTACATATTTTTATTAATTTAATAATATAAATTACAGTATATTTGCTACTGTGACAATTATTAGATTCAATAATTTTAAACTACAGTGCACCAACAATTATTGACTCGATGATATGAAATACAGTCTAATGACAATTATTGAATCAATAATGCAAAATACTGTGTAGCAACAATAATTGAATTGATAATATAAAATATTATGCAGTGACAATTATTGATGAAATGATGCGTAACAGTTACGGTGTCAATAATATGAGACACTGTGCAATACTGTGTGCTACTGTAGAATACCGTGTGCCACAATAAAATACCATAAATTACCGTATGCTACTATTCTTTTATCACCGGTATTTTAACAGTTAACACCGTTGACTATTTTTATTTAAAAAGGTTACTTCTGTCGTTTTCTATATCCGACAATTATTCCGTTGCGGGCTCCACCAATAATTAGTTATTTCGGCGCCGTCGTACGGCCCGAATATTCTCCGACAAAACGAATATTCCCCGACAAAAAGAATATTGTCCGACAAAATAAAATTTACACATAACATCCTTAACTTTCAATTTTGTCAATTTAACCATTTACTGTTTTAGGAAAAATATATATGAAGAAAAATTAAATTTTGTATTTCATAAATTCGGGGTCTTACACATTTCAAATATTATATTATCTTTAATTTACACCATTCATTTCATATCACCTAATAATCACCTAACTTTATATTATAAACAAATCAATTTAATTATTCAACAATAATTCACACTTTAATCTACACCATTCATTTCATATCACCTAATAATCACCTAACTTTATATTATAAACAAATCAATTCAATTATTCAACAATAATTCACACTTTAATCTACACCATTCATTTCATATCACCTAATAATCACCTAACTTTATATTATAAACAAATAACTTTATCAATTCAATTATTATGACTAATTGTTATAAATACAGTATAGTTAGCTCTTAGATATCAAGTCAATAAATTAATGAAATACAACTGTTTAAATAACATCATAATAGAGATAACAATAATGTAAAATAAAGCATACGTTACTGTGTAATGACAATTATTGATTCAATAATGTGAATTACTGTGCATATGTTACTGTGACCATTATTAGGTTCAATAATTTTAAAAACAGTGCAACAACAATTATTGACTCAATGATATAAAATACAGTGTAATGACAATTATTAAATCAATAATGCAAAATACTGTGTAACAACAATTATTGAATTGATAATATAAAATATTATGCAGTGACAATTATCGATGAAATGATGCGTAACAGTTACGGTGTCAATTATCAGACCAAAAATATGAGACACTATGCAATACCGTGTGTTACTGTAGAGTACCGAGTGCTACAGAAAATACCAATAACTATCGTATGCTACTATTCTTTTATCACCGGTATTTTAACAGTTCCGTTGACTATTTTTATTTAAAAAGGTTATTTCTGTCGTTTTCTATATCCGACAAATATTCCGATGTGGGGTCCACCAATAATTTGTTATTTCGGCGCCGTCGGACCAAACGAATATTCCCCGACAAAGCGAATATTGTCCGACAAAATAAAATTTGCACATAACATCCTTAACTTTTAACTTTATCGATTTAACCACTTACTGTTTCAAAAAATATATATATGAAGAAAAATTAAATTTTGTATTTCATAAAATTCGGGGTCTTACAACCTCCCCTCCTTATGAAATTTCGTCCCCGAAATTGACGTACCTGACATATCGAAGAGGTAAGGATACTTAGATTTCATCTCAGATTCTAGCTCCTAGGTCATTTCCTCAGTATCTTGGTTCCTCCATCAAACCTTAACTTGAGGTATAACCTTTGAGCGTAGGATCTGCTCCTTCTTATCCAAGATCTTAACAGGTACCTCCTCGTATGTTAAATCATCTGCTATAACGTCTGGTTCTAACTCAATGACGTGGTTTGGGTCCTTCACATATTTACGTAACATAGATATGTGAAAAACGTTATGGATGCGAGACATACTTGGTGGTAGGGCTAGTCTGTAGGCTACGGTTCCTATTCGATCGAGGATTTCAAATGGGCCAATAAATCGAGGGTTGAGCTTTCCTCTCTTTCCGAATCTCGTAACCCCTTTCCATGGAGAAACACGTAAGAATACATGATCTCCGACGTTGAAACTTTCGTCTCTCCGATGAAGATCAGCATAACTCTTTTGTCGTTCTTGTGCGGTCTGTATTCGTTGTCGGATCATTTGGATCTTTTCGGTCGTCAAGCGTACCAACTCGGGTCCCAACAATTTTGCTTCTCCTACCTCATTTCAACATATTGGAGAGCGACACTTCCTTCCATACAATGCCTCGAATGGAGCCATGCCTATGCTTGCTTGGTAACTGTTGTTGTAAGAAAATTCCACCAACGGCAAGTACTTATCCCAACTTCCTTTGAAGTCTAATACACAAAGTCTCAAAAGATCTTCGAGGGTCTGGATCGTCCTTTCCGATTGTCCGTCCGTTTGAGGATGGTATGCAGAACTAAAACGTAGTTCAGTGCCTATAGCTTTTTGTAGACTGATCCAAAAGCGTGAAGTGAATCTAGGATCTCGATCAGAAACTATGGAAACTGGCATGCCATGCAATCTCACGATCTCATTTATGTACATACCGGCAAGACGTTCAAGTGAAAAGTTTTCTCGTATAGGCAAGAAATGAGCAGATTTGGTCAATCTATCTACGATCACCCAAATTGCATCTAAGCCTTGAGAAACTTTTGGAAGACCCGTCACGAAGTCCATATTGATGTGTTCCCACTTCCATTCGGGAACTTCAAGTGATTGTAATGGACCTTTAGGAACTTGATGTTCTGCCTTGACACGTTGACAAGTTAGGCACCTTGAGATAAACTCCGCAATCTCTCTTTTCATATTGTTCCACCAAAATGTATGTCGAAGATCTCGATACATCTTGGTACCTCCTGGGTGGATTGCAAACGGCGTGTTGTGTGCCTCCATCATGATTTTATGCTTTAATTCAGGATCGTTAGGAACACAGAGTTGAGAGTTGACTCGAAGTATTCCTTTCTCGTCGATTCTTGCTTCGGGAATGGCACCTTCTTGTACTTTCTTTATCATGTTTATCAGTTCCGGATCGGTAGCTTGAGCAACTTTAATTTTATCGATTAAAGTTGGTTCTACTCGCACGTGAGCAATCTTCGAGTGGGTCCCTGGTGTCTTTAGCTCTATCTCCATCTTTTGCAAGTCGTACAAAATACACTTTTGTGTTGTCAGCAGTGCACTTGTACTTGCATAAGATTTTCTGCTCAAAGCGTCAGCTACAACGTTCGCCTTTCCCGGGTGATACTGGATTGTGTGGTCATAATCCTTCAACAGCTCAAGCCAACGTCGTTGTCGCATGTTGAGTTCCTTCTGGGTGAAGAAATACTTGAGACTTTTATGATCCGTATAGATATCCACTTTTTCTCCGTACAAGTAGTGTCTCCAGATCTTTAACGCGAAAACGACTGCTGCCAACTCTAGATCATGAGTAGGATAATTTTTCTCATAATCTTTGAGTTGTCGAGAGGCATAGGCTATAACCTTTCCATGTTGCATAAGGACACAGCCTAGACGTTTGCCAGAAGCATCGCTGTAGATAACAAATTCTCCTGATCCTGATGGTATGGTCAGAACAGGAGCTGAAACAAGTCTCCTCTTGAGTTCTTGAAAACTCTTCTCGCATTCCTCGCTCGATATAAGTTTTGTACTAGAATGAATGATACCGATATCTAGTAATTAAACTTTCAACTCTTGGTGTTCTATGGGAGCCATTTGGTGTGGGACTTTAAAAATGGGCTTAGTGTCGGGTTCAAGATCGATACAGAATTCAATTTCACGGTTTGGGGTAAGCCAGAAAGTTCCTCAGAAAAAAAACGTCAGGAAACTCATTAACAATGGGAATATCATTCAAGTTTGACGTGTTTTTGTTCAAATCAGTGACATGAGCTAAAAAGGCTTGACATCCGTTTTTCAATAAACGAATGGCTTTATGGCTAGAAATAACAGTTATAGATTTCAATGGTTTAGTTGCTTGAATTTGCATGACAGGTTGATTAGGAATATGAAAACTAATAATCTTATGAAAACAATCAATTTTAGCATGATGGGTAGTCAACCAATCAATTCCTAAAATCACATCAAATTCATGCATCTCTAAAGAAATAACGTCAACAGGTAATGTGAGGCTGTTGATTTGAACTTAGGCAAGATTTATAGATAGTAAATGTAATAGGTATTTCTCCCAATGAGGTTTCAACTGATAAGACAAGATTTAAGTTTTCAATAGTCAAATTTAAACGTTGAGTACATATAGGTGAGATAAAGGAGTGGATAGAGCCAGTATCTAATATGACATAGACTTCACGAGAATTTATGAATAGCTTACCGGTTATCACCTCATTCGGTTTCTTGACTGTTATCGTCAAATCGAATCCCGAATACTTCATTCGGATCTTCACGTATTTCAACCATGGGAATACCACTGAATAATTTTCTAGCAAACTGTTTCTCGGGTTCATCAACTTCATCAGTAGTAAGGTACCAATGATTTTCATTAAAATAGTATTTTCGATAGACTGCAGTTTCCACGATAGTGACTAACTTAACCTGAATTCCTCTAAATTGTAACGCCCAAAAGTATAGAAACATCATTTTTAAATAATCTTGAAAATCATAGCTGGAACACCATAAATCCCAAAGACTAATATGAAAAGTCCATATATTCTGATCCTTTGTTATAGAGCATAACCAGGTGATATCACTCTCCCAATTAGTGAGTAAATTAAAGGCAATAATTTTCGCAAGTTCGTTACTTCCTTTAATTGCTTCTAAGAATGGATCTGGAACGACTGTAGCAGAACTTTCACCTTCATCCTTACTGGATAGAACACGCATAATTTTTGCCTTAGGCAAATGATTCAACTCTGAGTTTGTAAGAAGATTATTCGTCGCCTCTTGTTTTGCAGCTACATTTGTTTCGGTAATTTCATAGTTAACCTCCTGATTTCCAGATGCCATAATTAACTGTGGTCACAAAATAAATGTTAGTTCAAATAAACTGACTCATCTCTTCATATTCCTACATTCAAATCGATTCATTAGATAAAAAATAAATCTAATTTAGGTAGGACACACTAGTGATTGATTCTATTCATCTCTCCCCTCCTAGTTCTAACCCCAGATCTCCATTAAAGACCATATCCCTAAGCTCTGATGCCAACTGTGACGCCCCCAAATCTGGGCCCACACAGCCCAAACTTGAGTCGTCAAAAGACTACAACAAAATTATTACAACAAAGCACAACGTACAACAATACAGTGTATAATAATACACAACTAAGTCTTCACTATTATTGCCACACTATTTTACAAAACGTGAAGACTATGATAACTATTCCTCGGACCCTCACTCCATTCCCCGGCTAGACCCTGTTATGTTTTCATCTCCTGTTGAAAAACAATGGAACAAAAGAAAGGGTGAGCTCAAATAGCCCAGTAAAGAATATCATGACTAAGATAATGACGAATAAATTATCATTAGTCTTCAACAGTTGAGTTCTTGATAGAATACAATAAACTACAAGGTTTATATCAAAAACTGCAGTTAAATTCTTAAACAACGTTCAGATCAATAATAGCAGCGGAATGAGTAATCTATTAGAAGAATAATGCAGACTATAATGTCCACTCGGTTCTCTTTTTAGGAAAAACATCATCAACTTTTATTATCTGAAATATCATTAGTCAAGATAATACAAATTCACAGTTCCTGATCATAATCATGCAGATCAACAGTTCATCTTTGCACTACGGGCCAAAGACATTCAATATAACACCAACGGTCATGATTATACCAGATTCAGCCTTTGGTCATAATCATACCAAACAACAGTTCATCTTTGCACTACGGGCCAAAGAGAACATTCACCACGTGCCATAAAAGACACCGAACAGATGTATCGCCTTTAACCTATTATATCGCCTTTAACCTATCATCTGTTCAACAAATATATCACATCTGTGCCCCCGGCCACAGATATTCACAACAGCTTGATTTTTGGATGATTAGAATGATATAAATGATGAACAGAAGAAATAGGATAACAATAAGTATCGGAAGTTTACTTTGTACAGATTCAAATAATGTCCAAATTGTCAACATGATGTGGAGTGAAATTTAAAAATGATATTCAAGATCCACAGTTCAGAATAACGGTTACAATTCAATAGAAAGGTTCACGTAAATAGGAAGGTTCAGTTGAAATAATGAAGTTCAACTATTATGGAACATATAATATTTTCAGGAATTATAGAAGCAATAGTTCCATAATAAATTTCGATTTAGGAGTATGAAAGAAAATAATATCCCTTACCGTAGCAGGTTTGATTAACAAAAGGTGAAGGAAATTAATACAAAGGGTTATTCACCAACAGGCGGCAATCCGCTCCGTAAGGTTATTCCCACAATTTAATAGAATTTGAGTACAAAGAGTTATTCACCAAACAGGCGGCAATCCGCTCCGTAAGGTTATTCTCAGAGATTAATAATGAATGAATACGAAAGGTTATTCACCAACAGGCGGCAATCCGCTCCGTAAGGTTATTCCCACAATTTAATACATGGAAATAAAAGGCACGTCTTATGAGTAAGGAAGAAACAATATTATTATCGAGAATCAAATAGTGATAATCCCTTACCATAGTATGTTTGAATAATGGAAGATGAAAAAGATGGTATCCCTTACCTCAACACGTGACTGGATATTGATTTAAATGAGGTTGATTAACTTGAACAGTACACGTATACTTATAGATCTTCACAAATACTCAAGATGACTTAAGCACACTTAGAGAGAACTTTCACAAGAAGTATTTAGAGAGAGAAAGAAAGAACAAGTAAGGAAGTTTATGAAAAATCCTTAAGTTAAGGCTTCTATTTATAGCCAAAAATCTTATCATTCATTTAATCTAAACCATTCATTTAAAGATCATCTTTTAATCTACACCATCCATTTCAAATATTATATTATCTTTAATCTACACCATTCATTTCATATCACCTAATAATCACCTAACTTTATATTATAAACAAATCAATTTAATTATTCAACAATAATTCACACTTTAATCTACACCATTCATTTCATATCACCTAATAATCACCTAACTTTATATTATAAACAAATCAATTCAATTATTCAACAATAATTCACACTTTAATCTACACCATTCATTTCATATCACCTAATAATCACCTAACTTTATATTATAAACAAATAACTTTATCAATTCAATTATTATGACTAATTGTTATAAATACAGTATAGTTAGCTCTTAGATATCAAGTCAATAAATTAATGAAATACAACTGTTTAAATAACATCATAATAGAGATAACAATAATGTAAAATAAAGCATACGTTACTGTGTAATGACAATTATTGATTCAATAATGTGAATTACTGTGCATATGTTACTGTGACCATTATTAGGTTCAATAATTTTAAAAACAGTGCAACAACAATTATTGACTCAATGATATAAAATACAGTGTAATGACAATTATTAAATCAATAATGCAAAATACTGTGTAACAACAATTATTGAATTGATAATATAAAATATTATGCAGTGACAATTATCGATGAAATGATGCGTAACAGTTACGGTGTCAATTATCAGACCAAAAATATGAGACACTATGCAATACCGTGTGTTACTGTAGAGTACCGAGTGCTACAGAAAATACCAATAACTATCGTATGCTACTATTCTTTTATCACCGGTATTTTAACAGTTCCGTTGACTATTTTTATTTAAAAAGGTTATTTCTGTCGTTTTCTATATCCGACAAATATTCCGATGTGGGGTCCACCAATAATTTGTTATTTCGGCGCCGTCGGACCAAACGAATATTCCCCGACAAAGCGAATATTGTCCGACAAAATAAAATTTGCACATAACATCCTTAACTTTTAACTTTATCGATTTAACCACTTACTGTTTCAAAAAATATATATATGAAGAAAAATTAAATTTTGTATTTCATAAAATTCGGGGTCTTACACCTCAAGTAGTAATATTAATTTTAACTATGTCTTTGACTATATTACTAAACTTGAAATCTTTTATAGAAACTAAGCAATTTTATTTACTGCTATGCCACTGATCTTAACATATTGCAATCAAACTAAAAGTTGATTTAACACTATCTCAATGAAAATGTAAGCTTTCAAGACTCTCCATGTTCCTTTGTTTCCCATCCAACTGTTGCACTACCTTGTGTGGCTGCTGGTAGGGGCGGTTTGGTGCGGTTTGAAGTCGAAATCGCACATAAAATCACTTAGGTGCGGTTTGACAAATTTAAAATCGTACATGAAACCGTTTATGATTAGTACAATGCCGTTTTGAAATATGTGGTGCGGTTTCGGTTCCAAAACCAATTGAACATATACGTATTAAAAAATATTTTTTCTACTACAAAATTATTTCATATAACTCAATGCAGCGCAATGCATTAGTTTTGTTAAGACAATCTCTAGAAAGGTATCTATTTATGGCTAGTCATCTATAAGATACAAATTTTGATCCACACAACTTCAAAAGAGATCCAATAAAGATTACATCAAAAGAAGACTTTGTGAACCCTAGTTGATCTTTCCAAATAGTTGAGCTTATATTGTTCTCTTCTCCATAATTTATGAAAATAAAATATCAAATCATGTTAAGTTTTTTATTTTGTCATTGACAAAACATTTAGATTGTTGGCAAAAATGAAAACCTAAAAAAATTTGTCCTTTTGTGTTTATAACCACCATGATTCATGTTGCTTTATGTAAACTAAAAAATGAAACAGAAGAATATTTTCTGTTTTGATTTTTTGTTCTATACATAAACCAACAAAGCTAGAACTCAAAGAATTGTAACAATTATTAATGTTAAGCTGGGTCTCACAGTAATAATTGGATTGTATTAATATATAAAGACTACATCCACTGCTTTTGAAAAGTACCAAGTAGAAAATAATGTACAAACCACACTTAGAATTTTTTTCAATATAATATGCGAAATAATCATAATTTCAATGTTTCATGTCTTCTCCAATCACCTTGTATTGAAGATGAGATGCTGTCAGAAAAGTAAATTGAGATAAAATGTGATTTGGTCATGTAATTTGTTTTTAAAAAAAAAAAACAAAACGACATCATGTTTGTCATTATTTTTGTGGTACGGTGGATAGCAAAAACCGAAATCAAACCACAAATGCGATTTTTTAACCCTCCTAAAACCACTGTATGCCGAAACCATTGGTGCGGTTTTAATGGTGCGGTTTCAGTGCCAATTTCGGTTTTTTGCTCACCCCTAGCTGCTGGTTGGTTTTTCAGTTCGGCTTATTTGCAATTCTTGTCAACTCATTTAGTGCATTATATCTAGTCATTGCGCAACTTCTATGACGTGCTGCTCTCAGTAAACTTCTATGACCTGCTGCTCTCTGTAAACTTCTATGGCCTGTTGCTTTCAATAAACTCATAGTTATGTTGTTTTCTGCAGGAGTTACAAAGAGTTGATTGCAAAGTGCAATGCTTTAGGAAGAGGAGATGCACGCTCTCCTAGAAAACTTGAGAAGGCTAAAGAGAAGATACAGAAATTGAAAGTAAGTCTAGTGCAAGTCAAATGATTGAAATTTGATATGGTTAATCTGAATGAGAAGATATACTAATGCGCTTTGATTATCAGACAAGGGTCCAACAACTTGAGGCAGCTATTGAAGTAAAAGACAATGAAGCTTTGAGAGCTTTAAAAGGTTGGAAGAAATCTAATTGTGAAATGAATGTACCAAATGGTGTGGATCACAATTCAAGCTCATCATTAATTTCTCAATATATAGATGTTCATTGGAGGATCAAACCAAGGGCACTGCTGCGCGAACACTTTTGAACCAAATCAGAAGTGTGTCGAATGGTTTATTTTCTTCCAGGAAAATGGAAGAGTTCAAAACTTCCAAGGATACATGTACAAGTAAAACCAAGGACTATGTTCTTATAGATGAGGACAAGCCAAATATTTCTGCGTCAGTGCATGACTTCTTCATGAACCTTGACTCAGCACCTCAAACTAATGAGGGTGCAAGTGCGCAACTGTAGAAAAAAGTTGTTTGTCAAGGCAAGGGAATGCTTTTGATGCAAAACACAATGTTCAAGTTCATAGATCGGGTAGTAAAGAGGATGGGGATATAGGCTCAAGGAGTGCTACAAAGGGCGACACAACCAATACTCCAATTGGTGATGTGGATGATGATGTGGTATTACTCTTTGATGATAGTACTCATGATCAGCCCTTGCTTAATATTAAAAAAGATGTGACATCACGACTAACGAAGTCCCAACCAGGTATGGTGTTTGTTCTCCATTTCTTTATGGGCAAGCTGATATATTGTGGTTCATATGTAGATTGAGTAGATGTTTTTCTAAGCTATGTAGAATGTAGGAAACTCTCCTATCCAATGGATTGTTTTCTGTTTTCAGTGATTTAAGGAATAGTAATTTTCTGGCTTGATGGAGAAAAAATAAATTCCAGTTTTTTTACTGTTCTATTTTTAACGCAGCACTTCCAAGACCACCAGAAGATAGTTGTTTCTCTGGTGGATTGTTAGGTCCAGATGGAAACAAATGGCACTTGGGAAAGTGGTGCAGGCGAGGCAAGAATAAAGGGTCATGCACCAGTATCCTTAGCGCCTGTGCAAGGATCAAGTCCAAGCACTGGTAATTTAATTGTAGTGGGAGCTGATGGTAGAGGTGGTAGAATCAAGGTTCTAAGATCTTTAAATCAGTCATCATTGGTGAGTCTTTTTTCTCTGTTCTTCATTATGACAACCTGGTAAATGTTTTTAAGTTGTAGTTTTTGTTGTTGATTCTTGGTCTTCATTGGCTGGTGGATTTTATTTCAGCAGTTCTTTTATTATTATATATTTCACGTTGTAAACTTTGTGGTATTTCAATGGATTATGGATGTATTATAAACACGATACACGAAAAAGTTTGTGTTTTTATGATAGATTTTATTGATTAAGGAGCTGCAAACTCCAGTTTCGCTTATATTTCAGCTGAAAACTGTTCTCAGCATTATGGACTTCATTTTGAGAGCTTATTTAGTTATCCTCTCTCTTTCTGTAAGCAGGAGGACAAGGAATCTTCATCGTTGTCAAAGAAATGCAAGAATGGGGCGAAAACAACTCAAGGATGCATGCAAATAGAACATTTCTTTGCCAGAACAGGGCAATAATGACATGATTTGACGTGAGGTGAGCATTTTTGTACGTCCATAATATATTCATCACTCGAGAAAATGATAAACTTCATTGTTCAATGTATTCTGATTATAATTGCGGATCCAAGAGAGGGATTAACTTTTATCTTTGGAAGGCTATCGGGAGGGGGGGGGGGGGGGGGGGGGGGGGGGGCGGAGCTCCAGTCTACTCTACTGTAGAGACAATGCTGCCTGATCCAAGGGAAATTGTTGTATATGTTTTATTCTTCCCAATATGGGGTAAATCATCGGGTCCATTATTCCTTAGAGGCTTAGAAGCGCTAAATTACACGTGGATTTGGACAGTTTTAATTCTTGGTTTTGTTTTTGTCATTATGTTGAGCTTAAAGTGAGCAATTGCTGAAACATTTAGAAAAGAAAACAAAATATTACCCATTTCCATTTCTTATCGAATTTAAATTTATCATTGACTGTCTTTTACTATAAAATTATACCAATTCGAATTAGTTAATCAAATGTTTGTGTTGTATTCCCCTTCATTTTATAAAAGGATTTTGTTTCTACAAACTACAAGTCATGTTTAGTCAAATTCTAAAATGCCAATCCTAATATGCACAATGTATTCAAGAGTAACCTTTGTTTTCATTTTTTATTTTTTTTGGTTGTTGCTAGAATGTAGTCAGCCTATATTGATTTTTTTTTATTGTTACGACTATAAGTGGTACAAGAGTCGTGCTATATATTGAGTACATATAGTGGGATTAGACGCCACGGTTCCTCTTCTCTCTTCAACCCCTAATATTTTTACAACTTTGTATTTTTATGTCACACACATAATACCAGTTTAAAATACCGGTTGGAAGTTCTACTTCCATCCAAACCCAAAGTTATTTGATTTTTCGACTTATTTTTACACATAATGATTTTTAAATATACTTTAAGACAATTTTTTTAATAATTTACAAAAATTATACGTAAAACTCAAATAGCTAAAATGTCAAAAATCATGAAAAGAGAAAGGTAAAAGTTCAATGAAAACAATTGGAATGCTATTAGCAGTTAAGTTAATCTATTGGCTTAGATTAGATTGATGGTGAAAAAGTGAAAGCAAAAGGTTAAACCATTTCAACAAATTGTGTGTCGTTGAATGAAGAGTTGGTTTGGTGAAAGTATCATGACTACAAGAGGGAAAAGGTTGCACATTTACTTTGAACTCTTTAAGTTTTGTTCATTATTTGTTACATTGCATCTTATATTTAATTAATATAATTATTATTGTTCTTATAAAAATATTATTTTTTAACTTTAATTAAATATACTTTTCAAACAATATTTAGTGGCATAATTATTTGAGTCATTTAAAAGGGAGAAAGTGCTATATACGTTGATTAGGGCATGTTCAAGAATGATTTATTTTAAAACGATTTATAAGTTAAAGTTTAAAATGACTTATAAATCATTTTAAGATATAATTTATATTAAAAAAATATTTCTTGTACTATTTTTATTTATAAGTCAAAAATTAAGTAAAAGCAAGTTATGAAAGTGTTTGACTAAAATAACTTATATAAGTTCAGATGGATTCAAAAGATTATTAAAATAAAGACAAAAAAATCTTTATATTTGATCAAACTTATTTATTTTAAAATACCTTATAAGTTATTTTTTGAGAAAAAATAAATTGTTATTTCTCAGATATTACTTATAAATTAATTTATAAATTATAAAATAAGTCATACGTGGGTCAAACCAACTTACAAATAGCTGCCAACATTTCCTAAGAGCTTTTCAAATTGAATAAAAATTGCACAAAATTAGAAAAAAATATATATTGTTGACAGAAAATTTATTATGACACGTGGTTAGTTAGCTTGTATGACTCGCACTGTCGCGCAGTTGGACAAAAGGAGCAAATGTCGCCCGGATTTAAGGAAGTGGAAACGGACCAGAAAAATTGCCGGTCCAAATAGATATACAGACGGACGGAAGGACGGACGGAATGTTAAGTTGACTGTTGACCAAACAAAGAGTCTTAACACCCACCGTCATAGTTGACTGCTCTATTTGACTTCAAAGCCGGTTCATACTTAATTAGTTAATTCAACCCGTGCTTATCCATATCTAAACTCACATTTTTTACATTTATTACATGGATATGATTCTTACATTTATTTCACATTTATTACATGGATATGATTCATGCATGTTTTATAATTTTATTTTATTTTTTTGAACTTTTTTATAGGGACATAATAATTAAACATGAAATTTTATAATTTCATATTCAATTATTATGTCCGCATAATTTTTTTTCTTTTTTCTAAACCGAGCCTAGATATTTCATTTTATTAAGCCTATCAAAACAATCATATATTTTTCTAATTAGTAATAATAGTCTAAATCCCTTTAAAAATGAATCTAATTACAATTGCACTTCACGTCCTAAATTTTTGATGATTCAATTATTTTTTTTGGACGAAAGAGAGAATATCTTGATCAGGAGAGAAAACGGAAAAATCTCATATGATCCAATATATCTGACAAGTTAGGCAATTACCTTATAAAACTTTTTTTACTAGAACAAGTGTAAAAAATAAATAAATAATATTTAAAATATTAAATATCACTAAAATAATTATAATTTCAATTATATATATACACTAAGGAATAGTTATGACACAAGAAACTATAGAATGTTTTTTGGTTCCCTTTCGATTACTACTTGTATTTTTATAGTTTGGATAAGAAATTTTTTTTTATCTAAAGAACTAAAGATGGCCGTCAAATGGGGACAAACAAATTAATACAACCAAAAAATAGACGCACCTTCGCTCAAAAATCAAGCTACGGATCCGCAAAATATATAAACCAAGTCCACCATCATAAATTCCCCCGCCCCCACCCCCACCCCACCCCACCCGACCCCTGCGGGGACCGATATAGACACCTCTTATTTCATCATTTCAACTTTTTTAACTAATAATTTTATTCTTTACAAGTCCCGTCATCCTATATTAAATTAAATTAAATTAAATTAACTGAACACAAGCGTATAAATTACAATATTTAAATATCAAATTTAGATATTTAACCTAAGTGGGATGAACCCTTTTACAATTGGTCTAACAAAGGATTTATTCAAGATAATGGTGGAAAAGGCAAAGACAGTGTGTTGGCTGCCACTAAATCTCTCTTTTGGGGGCTAAATTCGTTAATGATCAAGCTAGCGGGTACTCGATTCATTCGAGAAGAGTTCAATATTTCAAATATGATGAGCAACTAAAAATATAATAAAGGTGAGACCAATGCCTCTTGTTTCTTTTTTGATTCAACTTGGGCTACTTCTGTTTTTTTAATTTGGATGGTATAAATATTTTGCAAAAATAGGCAGTCAAAAGGGGACTAGTAAATACCACTAGGGAGCACCCCAAAAATATAATGAAACCGTCATCAGGGGACAAGGCAGAAATTGAACCGAATGGTTTCAAACTTGGTTCAACATCGATTTAAAAATTTTAAGCAAGACTCAAGTTCAATATTTAAATGGGTCGAATTCAAATCTATTTTGACATTTATAATAGTCGAATATGACCCGTCTATTATTCGTTCATTTAGAGTATCAAATTTTTCTTACCTCATTGATCTATACTCGATACAAGTTCATTAATCCTTATTCATTTACATTATTAAGTATACTCGATTTATTTAATATAAAATATTTAACAATTAAGTTCTTCGCATACTTTGCGAAGTGGAATGGTTCTTATGTTTTCATACATTACTATCAATTGATTTAAGAGTGATAATATCATCTCATTAATTTTTTTACAAGACTCGAGATCTAGTTTGAAGAGTTCAAATTTTAATCATTCCAAATAGTTGACAAAGTTAATTTTCTCTATATTATCATACTATAAACAATTTAATTTTGATTTATATATGTCTCAAATGCTCGCAAATAGTTCGACTAAAAAATACATTGAGTCGAGTTGAACTTGAGTATAATATAAAGAGTTAAATTCGAATATGTGTAAATATTGCAAAACGTATTCAAATTCGAGTACGAATCTGAATACTTTAAAATGATTTCGAATAGAATTTGAGTAAATTACTATTTGTCTCGATTCAAAATTATTTTCACTCCTACTCGACACCTATTGAATAAACAAACCAACCTTAAAGTCCACAAAGGTTACAAAGCAATCTTGATAATATCTTGTTTTTCCCACACAAAAAAAAAATAACAAATTCAAAAACAAAAATCGAATAGAGACAATTGATGTCTCTCTCTCTCTCTCTCTCTCTCTTAAATTATGGATTTTTGCTAGTTCTTCATAGCACCATTACAAAGGAATCAAGTCCCATCTTTTTTCATTCTTCGATCCACAACCAACCACAATTTTTTTTTCCGGTCCTTCATCAGGCTAATCACCCATATAATTCATTAGATGAAAAATGATTTATATATTCACAATTTAATGATAAAATTAGATTGTGTCAATTGTGAAACTATAAACAATAAAATAAATTAAATTAAAATGTAGTTATTTCTAATTCCCTCTTATTTCATATATCCACACACTTTAGTATTTATTATTAATATAAATTTGTCGGTCATATGTAGTAATATTTTTATTTTTTTTAATTAATAGTCTTTATAGATTTAAAAATCTTTTGTTGTTGTCAAAAACGATAAAAATAAAAATTAACCATAGAGCCTCAAATAACCAACTTCAAGTTACTTATAACAGAAATAATATTTTTTCAGGGTCAAAAAAATAAAAATTACCCATATAATTTCAAATAACCAACTTCGAGCTACTTATATAGGATATCTTTTTTTATTCTTTTAACCTCGTTTATATTATGACCAAATTTAAATGCCTAGTTTCGCATAAACGGGATGAATCCTTTATTAGTGAGGCTCCTATTATAATATTATTGACATATACTCGTTTTTTTTATTTGTCATTTTAATAAGTAATATTTTTTTATATTTGTTATTTATAAATTTTAGTAAAGCATTAATCATTTAATTTTTCATATTATTTTTTTATTAAATATTAATTTTTTTATTTTTTATCTTTTTCAATAAATTTTAAAAAATAATATTAAAATCTTATAACTATTTTAGTCAATAAAATAAAATATTAATTATATTTTAATTTTTTTGTATTTTATGTTGAAACATCAATTAAAAATATACGGAGCACGAGTTACGAGAACTTGACTAATTCACAAGCTAACATATTGTCCGGAGGAAGAGAGAGTGGTGGCACTGGCTCCCCACCCCCAATTACTTAAAATTTCTTACTGGTCAAAGTAAGTTATCAATTTAAGGGTTACTTAATCATCAGCTTAATTTTGTGATTAATTATACATATTTGAATAGAAGAGTTGAGCATTTCAATTCAATCATACTATTCTGTGTGTTGGTAGTCTTGTTAAAATTATATCATTGCCGTGTCCATTCAAATGGACTATATATATAACTAAGTTGAACAAATTATTTTATAAAAATGTCATTCCATATATTTGACAAATCAAATATATTAAATATGTGACTCGAACAGTTTGATTAGTTTAGTGCCTGATTCTGGATCCAAAATACAAGTTTTTGCTAGCTGAAATGATCGAGAAAGTGCATAAAAAAATCGAGAATTGATATTTTTATAAGAAAAATTGATACTTTCGTAAGATTTCACTTACATAAATAATAAACAGTGCTCATTTTTATATGAGTGAGGTCTTACGGAACTATCAATTTTTCGTTGAAATATTAACTCTCAAATTAATACGTTAAAAATTAAAATCGGACTCTTTGGACAAAAAGATTACAAAATTAAGATTGAATGGTATGAAATGCAATACAAATGCAGCAGCTCTCCGCGAAATTAAATTAAAGTGACATGAAGTCCAAATTAAGACCAATTTGAACATGGAAAATGCAAAGCTCTATACCTCCCCCAGACACTAATCCATCTAGCTAGACAAGCTTGAGCTCCAAGTAAATAACAGATGTATGAAGGTTTAAATAGCTAAATATATATATAGTTCTTGCACGAGTCGACATTTCTTTAAACGTCTCGTCTCAATTTAGCTGTCAGTGTCATTTTGTAATTATTTTTCTTTCTTCTAATTCAACAAAGCTGATATGTTGAAAAAAATAAAAATCAACCTGATTACAAAGTTTCCCAGCCGCCCCAAAACAACAAAGAATAAGTATAAATGCATAACATCCAAACACTATATCTACCTTAATTATTAAAAAAATAGGTATGATATTAAAATTCGTGTTATGTTCCGCATTTTAATAATTAAGATGAATGTAATATTTGGATGTTGTGTATATAGACTTGTCCAACAACAAAATAAAGTCAGCCCGGCCACCACAAAACTACAAAAGAGAATGCAAAACAGAGAGGTTAATATAAAGACATCTCTCACGTCAATCTATGGACAAAAAATCAAATATTAGTTTAATGTTATTGTTGAAAAATTATTTTAGACAATAAATAATTTCATAATTAAAATTATTTATTAAAAGCTAGATAATTGTGTGTTCGATACGTTAGATTTAAGAATTTTTTAGAACATAGAATAACTAGTACAATTAGAACAGTTATACAAGTACAATTTTTAGTAATACATAATCGAAAGTTATTTTCACTACAACAATTTCAATAACACAAGATTAAAAATTATTTACAAAGACTACGGCTAAACTAATTCTTACCTTGCAAACCTCCTGTTGATGTGCCCGGTAAGTGTCTAATCCTACTCATAGATAATAACTCTGAAAAAAGTTATTTTATTAATTTATTGATGATGAGTTTTTATCATGTCCTTACTTCTAATCTTGATACGGCCATTTATAACTTTCTTTTTCTTAATAAGTTGTGTAATTTTCATTCTCATGATCTCTCTAACTTCTGATAACTGTCAATAATGGGGATTAAGACTCTTAACCACTTCAATTCTTAGCCGCCTCAGCTTATCTATCATGTATTATTATGTTATTAGTCCTACGATAAGATCCATGATATCCTTAATCAATGTTTAATATCCTTTGCTAATTTAAGGGCATTTCGGTCTTTTCTTCTTAATTAAATTTTATCAATAATCTAGTAAAATATGGGCACTCAACACAATCAAACACCAACACCCCTACCTCATTACTCAAAAAAATATGTTTGTTCTATAGATCGATTGTAATTTAACTTATCAATTCTTGTATTTAAAAGCACGACACTCAATAAATATTTAATTGAGTGAGTTAATTTAATTGGTCAAATTGACTCAAATGAGTTAACGGTTGGTTATGACTCATTAAATTGAGTTTGCAGTGAATAAGCAACAAGTTGTAAAGGTTCGTTTTGTGGAATTTTTACATTTTCACTTTTTGTATCACAAATCTTTGATTTCCTCTAATCACATATTACTTTTTCGTTTCTTCCTTCTGTAAAATTTTAATACGGCTCTTTTTTCTTTATGGACCCTTTTCTCTCAAATTAATTAGTATAAATTATTTAATACTAAATTAAAGAAGTTAAAAATAATATCCTAAAGTTAAGAAACTAATGCAGCATTAATGAATTCATGAGCTTGTAACTTGTTTGAATATAAGATGAAAGGCTCGCTAATTGTTTATGTCATGATCATTATAACAGATAATGACCTTAAAAACAGTATTCATATGTTAAAAAATAAAACTATTATCTATTAAAATAATAGCTTTATAAATTTTAAAAAATATAAAAATAAATAACATAATAAAAAAACTAAAACTATTATCTCAAACTAACTTATATCTCGCACGAACTCTCAAACTTGTACTACTAATATTATCAATTTAGAGAAAAGGGGTATTTATATTAGAATTAATGATAGAATCCAAGGAAGGGTAATTTTATGCTTTGAGATAAGTTGCTATACTATACCTCTAGCAATATTTTTAATGAAATATGTTCTAAAATTAAGTTTCAAACTCTTAAATTTTTTATTACAAAACTATTGGAAATTATGTTCCAGAAGAATTAAAATATGGGCAAACAAAATAATTTATAAATCAGGATATGTGAACATTTGGATTCCAAAAAGTGGGGTTTTTGGGATCAGAAATTGTGACCGGTCCCAATTTTATTTATTTATTTATTATTATTATTATTATTTACTCTTATAATATTTATTCTCATAATTTTTTTATATAAAATTCAGTGATTTAAGTATAATTTAAATGTAAGTAAATAATATATTATTATTATTTATATATAATTAAATTACACATAAATCATTAAATTTCATAAAAAATAATTAAATAAATATTTTAAAAATCAAAAAATAAAATTTGGGATCAATGGTTAAAACCGGTCAATAAGACCGGTCCCTAGAATTACTCTATAGATTTTGGTGGGGTAGATGTCCTAAGTAAGTGCTGAACACATAATTATATTCTATGACACAATCTTCCTTTTTGTGTAGCACTTTTCACCAAGCACGATCTTGAATGGCTCTCCTTTCCTTATTTTATTTTTTATTTATTAAATTATTATTACTTTTTTCAACACTGCAAAGTACAGTCTTAGTAAAGTTGGACACTCAAACTTATATTTAACCTTGCCCCCAAGAAACATATCTTCATGGACTTTTGTAGTCAACAGATTTCGTCAATGATCTAAGCATGTGTATATATGTCTGTCAGACAGCGTGCTTGATGAAATCTATGGGTAAATAAAATTTCCTCATCTCAAAGTTATTTAATGTATAAAATTTAATTTATATTTAAAAGTTGATAAAAAAAAATTAAATTTTAGTATAAATAATTATAACTACGGTAAACTTATTAAATTATTAGTTATTTGTACTATTCCTCCTAATTGGACTATTTCTTCATATTTAATTAAACGGAATCCGAATTATTGCTTCGAACTGCACTATCAAATCCGGTCCAAGGTTTATTTTAATTAAATAATCTCATTTAAATATCAAACTATTGATTATTATCAACACTAACACATTAATAATTTTAATAACATTTAACTAATTAGAATAAATTTTGGATAATTTTATTAACATTAAATAAATTATTGAATAACCTAATTAACATCGAATATAATCACTATTGCAAATGTCAATTAACAAATAAATATCATTCATATGCATCAATGTAAGGTATAATAATTTGTTGTATAACAAAAAATGGAGAATGGATACCTAAATGTGCTTTTTAGTGTGTCAAACTTTTTTCTTCCGAACTATTTGTTTCTCTTATTGTAATCCCTTTTATTAGTATATATAAAAAAGAAACTACTCTTAATTACACTTTTAATCATAATTCTTTATTACACAGTTAAAAGAAATATTAATTTGCACGACAAGAATAATTTTACACTAAATTATTTTGAATAAATTTTTATTTTTATATAATCTTTTTATTTTTTGTTTACTTAAGAGAGAGATAAAGATGAAAATCTTACTTAGAGAAGATGATGATAGCTTAGAGAGCGAATATATTTATTAAATATTATTGAGTAATAAAATGGATTATTTATAAAAATATTTAATAAAGATAATTATGAACTATTTAAAATTATTAGGGACAATTTTGTTCATAAAAATTTAATCCCAAACTCTGAATTATGAAACCCCTACCCCTACCCCTACCCCTACCCCTACCCATACCCAGTCCTTCATATGTGATACTATTTAATTATGAAAAATTAAAGTGATAGCACTTGAGCAATCCTTTGAAGATATGAAAAAACTTTGAAGATAAAAATTAAATGTAAACTCTAATGATTTTAATTTTTCTTATGGTATTAATGCTCATAAAGAGGTCGAAGTCGGTTAATTTATAATGTGAACATGGTGGAAAACGAGCTTCAATTTGAATCAATACATGCATGTTTAACACATTACAATTGAGAAAGAAGAAAAAAAATCCATTAACCTTTGGTCTTCAAAAATAAAGCTGGATTTACTAACAGTTTGCAAAGAATGCAGCTAATTGAATGATATAAAGGAATTTAACACATTGCTTCGATGTGTGGACAAATACTTATATATACACCAAGTTTGAGTCTCACCGACTTTTTCTTATGCATATTAAGGTTAGTTAACAACACTATTTTCATCACAAAGCAAGAGTCTTAGTTATACTTTAATCATTTTAGGTTGAATATATTGACACATTTAAGCATAAATTTTGTCATTAATTCTTCCTCTAGTAACTTTACTATTTAAACTTTCAATATTGATAAAAATTCTCCAAGTCATAGTTTTGTAACTATTTATTTATTTATTATTATTATTATTATTATTATTATTATTATTATTTTGCAATACTTAATTGAGCAACTATTAGATTTAAGATTGAATATTGAAAACAATCTCACAAAAATTTAAAAAGAATGAAAAGTAAACGACAAAAAATATACTTAAGTTCACTAAGTTGTGACTAGCCGTACTCATCTAATATATTTATATATGTGTCTCACATGTTATACAATAATCCATACACCAAATATTATTTTTACAGTAATTGAAAAATCGCAGATGTTATAACATAAACTCAAACTCATAAGACTAAAAACGTTAAATAAAATTAAAATCAGACTACTAATAAATTTTTAAATACAAATACAAAAGACGTGTGTTTTCCAGGGACACTGTCCCTACAGCCTTCCCCCACTCACCTACGAACGCGACACTCGCTTACTGATCAAAGGGAGTAAGAGCATCTCCAGCAAATAGACTATCTACTGGACTATATTTAATCCATGTGACATCAGCAGATGTCCTTTAGTCTTCAATCATTCCAGCAGATGGACTATCTCATGGACTATCCTGCGGACTATAATATAAAAATATTAAAAAAATCAAATTTTATTTATAATAATAAAATAAGATGAATATTAAAAATATATATTGACAGATATAGTATATATTGAAAGATAAAGATAAAAAAAATGTATTAAATTTTATTATTATTATTATTATTTATGTATGTTTTGTTATTATTATTTTTTGTATTAATAAAAAAAAATTAAAAAAATTAAAATTTATGAGAATGCTATATTTTGTAAGGATAACTCCTCTGTTACTATGTTTATATATTATATAGATATTTTACATATTAAATGAAAGTGTGTATTTTAAACTTATTTATGGCCAATAACATCAAAGGAAAATAGAAAAAGCAATTTTATCAGTCTTCTTCTTCTTCTTCCCAATGGCCTGAAATATTTTTTCTTCTCAGTCTTCTTCTTCTTCTTCCCAACGGCCTGAAATATTTTTTCTTATCAGTCTTCTTCTTCGTCTCCTCCTCCTCCTCTTCTTCCTCTGCCATTAAAATATATTAATACTTATAGTCCACCAAAATTTGATTCATAGATATAGTCTTTTGGTTCCGTCGGAAAAAGAGGTAGACTAAATTTAGTCTATCTGCTGAAGCGCGAGGGTTTGTCCTAGACTAAATATAGTCTAAGATGTGAAGATTCCGGCCTACTGGAGATGCTCTAAAAGACCCCGGACTATCGTGTCTAATGATCATTAATCGGACATACAAAAGTATAAGTCAATTATAATAAAAATGTACAAGATGATGAATTAAGTAAAGTTACAAATTACGTAAAAACATAAAATTGGATCTAGATATTGTAGATTCAATTTTATTTTTGCATATACAAATTTTTAACCTTTTGGCAATCTATCAACAAATAAAAGAGCTTCATATGCAAAATTTAGAACTCCCTTTATTTTAAATTATAAGGTTATTATTAACTTTTTAAAAGTCAATTTAAAAAAAAAATTAAAATTTACACGATTCATTTAAATTTTAAAAATAATAAAATTTATAACTACTAGTACTTTTTAGTTAGTTTATAATGTTCATAATTTTATTAAAATCTACTAAATGAATTTATGTCAATTTTAAATTTTAAATTAATTTTTAAAAAATTAATATTAAATTTATAATTTAAAATATAGATAATATTAAAAAATAAATAATAGAACTCTCATTTTCAGATGGAAAAATTTTTATAGGACATTCTCATTTTTTGACTAAAGGAAGAGCTGCTGAGTGCTGACAATTAGGCCATTGTTCATTAATACGCGTTAATTTGGAGGCCGGTTACGATCAGAAGAAACATATGGTCGGTGAGAATGGAACCACAGGATCCCCACTTAACCGCCCCACATGATTTTGCTTCTTTTTTTTTCAATTGATAATTATTTATAGTACTATTGAGTTATATTTTGTTAGAGTTTCATATCAAATAAATAAATAAATAATAAAAAATTAATATATATAAATAGACCTAAGGTCTAATGATTTAAGTTTTTGGGTTAAGTTGGATTCTAAACATGCGTAGATAACAAGTACATGTGATGATGGTGAATTCTCTAATAGTTGATGCTTTCCCCAAAGGATTCTCAATGTAGAATTTTCAATGAGTAATCGAGAATCAGTTATGAGAGTGGTTATCTGAGAATTGGTGATATGTTGTGATTGAAGAGAAAATGTTTAATTCAAGTTGACTCTTGATAAAAAAAAAAAAGGACTCAGAATAGTTAGTTAATAATTCGTGTGCGGTGATTGAAGAAAAGGTATTTGATCAAGTGAGGAGATATTTGTGATGTGATGAACTCACTTGTGAAATGGAGGTTGTTAAGATATTACAAGTGAATTAGAGTCTCGTATTAGACAAATAATGAAAGAGTGAATGATTAATATATGTGAATAGACCTAAAATCTAGTGACTTAATTTTTTGAGTCAAATTAAATTTCAAACATTTGTGATAATAGATCGCATTATGCGCGGCAACACGCGTTCTACCCGTTTCTCCCCAACATAGTCAGCTTTGTTTTCTTGTTGTTTTTCTGCTAATTTATAGTCTCTGAAGAGTAAAGTTGTCAGATTTGCATACTTGAATAAGTAAATATTATATCAATAATGGTGGGTGGGTGGTCACATTTCTCTCCTACTTTCACAAGTAATAAGTATTAAATTAACCCTACTGAAATTTCAAGCTATCCAAAATATGTATGAAATCCTATTGAAATTTCAAGCTATAGGTTCTTTAACAAGTAAACCCCTATATATGTATGTGTATGCTTTGATTTTGATATCAATGAGTTATTAGTTCAACTAATTAACACATTGGTCGGCCATCAATGCAGGGGATGCATATATGGCTGCAACACTTTTTCATCATCTTTTTTCTTCTTTTTTTTAAAGTGACACTAGCTAGAGAAAAAAAATAAAAATTATCAATAGATCTAACATAATAAGTATAATATGCTTGTTTTTTTGGTTTTTAAGCGAATATGTTGATACACTTCAATTGTGTATCAACATTGTAATTAAAGCCGCTTATGTTTCAACAATAATATTGAAATGCATTAATTAAAAAAATTAAGGTCTATCAACACTGTTTTTATATTTATGCATGTATGTATATATATGTATGTATATATAAAAATAATATATAGAGTCAAAAGTAAAAAGCATTCAACAATAAATATCAAAAAAAATTGACAAAAGAATTTAAAGTGTATTTATGGGGGTAAGGGGATTAGACGATAATTTATGCTAACCGTCAATTTGACCAAATAGTTTAACGAATAAACAAATATTGTCTGTCGAATTATATATATATATATATATATATATATATATATAACAAAAAGAACTCAAAGTGTGCTTATTATGGGTGTAAGCCACCAAATGATATTTACATTAACCAAGTTGTTTTTATCAAATATCGTCCGTCAATTGAATTATTTGATAGATGTCGGATACCATGTAACACCCTGTGTGGCTGTGTGTGTGTATATATATATGTCACTAGCAGTCTAGCTAGGGGCAAAAGTAGGTTTTTAAAGAGTCATACATAGTAAAAGGTATAAACTTCAATATATTGATTCTTTAAGTAATATAGATCGATCACACGAATTAATTCTTATGCAATGGTCTAGTGTCAATCTCATTGTAAGTATATTAGGTACTAGTACAAGTCAAAAGTCAACACCACAAATAGTCTCACCTTACCTCTCATTCAACATTTTCATACATATAACTAGCTAGCTAGTCATGGGAATATATATAATTTCTGTTGCTCAATGTCTAGGAAACTTCCCAACAAGTAATTAGATTAATTTTAATCCCCACATTTAATTAATTTCCACAAAAGAAACATATTCTTGCATGCAGCAAGAACAAGGAAA
Organism: Hedera helix; assembly: GCA_947179155.2. Taxonomy (NCBI): domain Eukaryota; kingdom Viridiplantae; phylum Streptophyta; class Magnoliopsida; order Apiales; family Araliaceae; genus Hedera; species Hedera helix. The sequence goes on along the minus strand of OX359284.1, from coordinate 42,163,095 downwards.
TAAGCTAATCAAGACTGGCAAAAGCAGCCCATATGCATGTTCACCTTAAATGAAAAATCAAACTAGCTAACTTTAAATATTCTCTCTTCTTCTTCTTCTTATTTTCTTTTTCCTTATGGCGTGCATGAAATTAAATGTTGATATGTATGAGTAAATTTATTTACACACGCAAGCAATTACGATTGATATCGTGACTGGACCACTAACACACATACACTTAGATTTTCATTCTTTGTAAAAAGTATTTTTGAATATTAGACTTCTCTCTCTCTCTCTCTCTCTCTCTCTGTTTCTCTCTCCTCCTTCCTATAAATACGCATATGTCTTTCTGCATAAGCTTCACACTTCATTCTTAGAACAATATCTACATTTTCCAATTTTCATACACACGAGCTAGTACATAACAACCATTTATCTTAGCTAGCTCTTTCGCTAATTTTTCCCATTTTACAAAAATAAAATAAAATTATATAAGCACAATGGGTTCAGTTAGTAGAGCTGCAAATCGTCCAAACCTCTTGTCTAAGATAGCAACAAGTGATCAGCACGGCGAAAATTCACCATATTTCGATGGATGGAAGGCTTATGATAGTAATCCGTATCATCCTACCCAAAACCCTGATGGGGTTATCCAAATGGGACTTGCTGAAAACCAGGTTTGTGGAAAATATATCCTGCATGCCCCATGCATATATAAGGCTTTTTTTTTCTCATTTGAAGAGAAAAAAATATTTATGTATACTCAATTATATTAGTTTGACTAACTTTTGCTGCTTTTCACAGCTTTCTTTCGACCTAATTGAGGAGTGGATTAAGAAAAACCCTAGGGCATCCATTTGTACAAGTGAAGGAGTTAACCAGTTCAAGGACATTGCTATCTTTCAAGATTATCATGGGTTGCCCGAGTTTCGAAAGGTACAAAATATTTGTTGATCAAACCTTATTGCTAATATATTTTACGCTATATTATGATTTTATTAAGAACTTGCATATTTTAATGGATATTTTTCTCAATTTAGGCTATCGCGAAGTTTATGGGGAAAGTGAGGCGTGATAGGGTTACGTTTGATCCTGACCGGATAGTTATGAGCGGCGGAGCCACCGGAGCTAATGAGACGATTATGTTTTGTTTGGCGGATCCTGGTGATGCATTTCTGGTTCCATCACCTTATTATCCTGCGTAAGAGCCATATATATGCACCTTTTGCTCTTTTATTATTCTTTTTAATTAATTAATTTTTTATTTTGTACGTTCTCATCATTTTTATTACGTGAGGGAAAAGAAACGTGCGTATCTTTTATTATTCAAGCTTAAGGTTTTCCCATTTGATATAATTATGACACTTTTGTCATGGAACTAAATAAGCACAACCTTGCATCTCAAGAAAAGTATATATATGTCACCAACATTAGTTGCATAAAAATAAGGAATTGATATTTCCACAAAGAGAATTGATATTTCTATAAGAAAACTGTTGCTATAGACATACCGCGACAATAAAAAATGTCGGTATAGACCTATAGCGACGGTTTTCTAGTGAAAATATCAATTTTTCTTGTGAAAATATCAATTCCCTAAAAATATTGCTAAAAAATATAGTATCTTTAACCAAAAATGCATCTTTGCTTAAAACTGTCGGCCTATCCTCACCAACATCTTTGTGTGTGCGTTGCATTGTGCGTCTGTGAGAGAGAAAGCCCAACTTTTTATTTTACGAACTATTATTTCCTCCGTTACAGTTTTCACTCAACTTATTTTAATACATATATTTTGCGTTCAAATACCAACATTGAAATATTTATTGTGATTATATTATTGTGTTACTAATATAATACTATTTTTTTATTAAAAGTGCATTAAAAAAATTAGATGAAAAATATAATAGAAAAAAAATTACTCCAATTTTTATAATCAAAATATAGTTGTGTTAGGAATATCAGAGGTAGCTGATTCAAAGGGTTGTGCAATAGGTCAATTCAAAACCACGTTGTCTGTTTACATGCTTACGGAAGAATAACTAGTAGTATATATCCCCTCTTTTTCAACTTGACTTTTAGGCCATCAAGGGCAAATTATGAAAATGTTTGACTTTGTGCCAGCGTGCGTGTCCTTGTTAAGAATAACCAAAGTCCGCCTAGTGTCGCGTATTCCACATTAATTATTGGACTCAATATATATCTTCTTTGCAAAATACGTACGTAGAGGTTTAATTTTTGATTTTATGGAGTTATATTTTAAAATTAATATGATTTATTTATATTTTGAAAATAATAAACTTTGTAAGTAATTATATTTAAAATTTATAATATTTATAACCGTAAAATCTCTATTTTTTTATTCAAGGTTATGAAAGTTTAGTAAAATATTTTGTCAATATAGCATTTGTCTCCTTGGGAATTAATCCCTCTCGGCAGTGAACCAAAAGTGTTAGTGGGAAGCTTTCTCAACTCTAAGACTATTTCTGAGTGCCTTCAACAATGCTTAAAAAGTGCTCACAGCGAGATACACACTAATTAAAATTAGATGAATTTTCAATAATTCTAATTTTAAGAATATCTCAAATCAAAGTTAAACTTTTCTTATATATATTTTAAACCGAGGGAGAAGCACATGTAGGGACAGAGTTACTAGTCGGTTTTGCCAACTGTAGTCTGCCTCAATTTTTTTTTAATTTATTAAATATACTATATAATTAAGTAGCTCTCAATTGGTATAGTCTTGGTCAGTTAAATTTAAAGTGATCTTAAATTAGAACAGTCTTGACTAGCCCAATTTAATTTAAATTTTCAAATCCTAAGCACACGGATCATAAGTCAAACATGCATGCAGGGAGAATTTTTGCTTAGGCAAGAAGAAATATTTCCTCTAGACCCTAGCCGTTGAATTTCAACTTAAGAGACTATATATATATATATATATATATATATATATATATATATAGATTCAACTATTTGCTAGCTAGTTTTTCCAATATAAAAGTCTTAACTAACACAGCAGGAAGCCTGGACTTAATACTTTCACACTTCAGTATTCACACATCTAATAACAAAAAAGAAACAAAGTTTATAAAATATAAAATTTCTTGTTTAGTATTAACTAATAAAGGTTTTTGCATGGATGATTGCAGATTTGATAGGGACTTGAGATGGAGAACTAGGGTGCAACTACTTCCAGTACATTGTGAGAGCTCAAATAATTTCCAAATAACCAAAGAAGCACTAGAAGAGGCCTATGAAAATGCCATAAAGTCTAATATCAATGTCAAAGGGTTGATCTTGGCCAATCCATCAAACCCTTTAGGGACAATCTTAGACAAACAAGCCCTAAAAGACCTAGTGACCTTCATCAACAAAAAGCAAATCCATCTTGTTTGCGACGAAATTTATGCAGCAACAGTTTTCACCTGCAGTCCGGAATTCATCTGCATCTCTGAGATCATACAAGAAATGCAATTTGTCAACCGCGATCTCATTCACATTGTATATAGTTTGTCCAAGGACATGGGGCTTCCGGGATTCCGGGTTGGGATAGTCTATTCCTATAACGATGATGTGATGCACTGTGCTAGAAAAATGTCAAGCTTCGGATTAGTTTCATCACAAACGCAACATTTGCTGGCATCAATGCTTTCAGATGACGAATTTGTCACACACTTTTTAGCCGAGAGCGCAAAAAGGCTAGCAAATAGGTACAAAATCTTCACAAATGGACTTGAACAAATTGGCATCAAGTGTTTGAAAAGCAATGCAGGCCTATTTTTTTGGATGGATTTACGTTCGCTTCTCAAAGAAGATTCATTCGAGGCAGAAATGATGTTATGGCGCTTAATAATCAATGATGTGAAGCTGAACGTCTCGCCGGGCTCTTCCTTCCACTGCAAGGAACCCGGTTGGTTTAGGGTTTGCTTCGCGAACATGGATGATGAAACTGTTGAAGTTGCCCTAAAAAGGATCCGAATGTTTGTTGGAAGAGGAAAAGAAGGTGAGAATATTCCTATGAAAAATAAACGGTGGCAAAAAAATCTCCGGTTGAGTTTCTCGTCTCGGATTTTTGAGGAGAGTTCTATGTCGCCGCGGTTGATGTCTCCTCATTCTCCGATTCCTCACTCGCCGCTTGTTCTAGCTAGGAATTAATTAATTAGCTTAAAATTGATTGATTGAACAAATAAGTATTATTTATCATGTATGTACGTAGAAATAATGAAAATAAATGCATGTAGTATATACTTGGAGGAAATAATTTCAATTGTTTAGTATGTAAAACTGAAATAGAGTGTAGACTCAGAAGTAATTAATTTGTAAGTTCAATTAAACCACATTGATATATATCAATGAACTTTGGATACATATGTAGTGTGCTTATTTCTACAATATTTTTAAATATTTATTTTTTCTTTTCCTTGTTCTTCCCTCGAGATATAGTAAAATACACACTTTTTAATATAAAACGAATAAATAAATAAAATTTCATCTTTTTATTCATATTTAAGGTAGTTACAATAATTTTGCATTAGTCGCGAATATTCTATAAATTGTGTTAAATATGCATTTCAAACTCTTCAAGAGGATTAATCAATGTGACCACCTTTGTAAAATCAAGTTGTTAAAAAATGTCCTTTTCTTGTCCCCTCAATATCATTTATAAACAATTGATTAAATAATAGGAAATATATAATACTAATACTTTAACTAATTACAATGGAACTTCATCTTTAATTTATGAAATACAATTGAAAGACTTGTAAATTTAGCAAATAATAATCCATAGGTTTAGAAAAGGCTGGGGATGGTGGAATAAATGAAAACAGGAGTGGTTGAAGTGTTGAACCACCTTGAGGAAGCTATATTGCCGTTGATTTACAACGACTAACTCAACTATCCTTTTTTAGCTTGGCTGTTGACCGGCTATGCTTTCTTAAGAAACCATAGAAATATAAAACTCAAATGAGTATTATTGCTGCTATGCATGTATTGCAAAAGTTTACAGTCCAATGTTAATTTTGAACATACATAGAATAGGAAGGAATTAAAAATGATTATATCTTAATTTATTTTATCTTATTGCATAGACTTTTATTTTAGCCGCAATCCAATTTCATTATATATTTGTTAGCATATATATCATATCTCAACTTAAATTACTTATTAAATGCTACATTGATCATCCGTTCTACAAAAAGAACTCCATTACAAAAAAAAATCCCCAACTATAAATGATATAATTTAATCATCATAATTTGATTCTCATATCGCAATTATTAAATTAATAATTTATTATTTACAAGATTAAATATGAAACAAAAATATATACAACCTTATATAATATTTGTAAATTATTAGTAATAAAACTATTTTTGTTAAATGGAGGGACTATTTTTATTTTCTATAAGTGGAAGGTCATGGCAAAGAATGAAGTTAATTGCAAGTTTTTCTTTGTAAAAATTTGAAAAGTATTGCACCAAAGAAAGGGGAATAAAATTGTTGATAGGGACTTCATTTAGGCACGTGTTAATTAGAAGGAGATATATAGTTAGCATGTATGACTCGAAGTCTTGAACAAGAAACGTCGCTCACATGTACACTAGTAGGAGTTTTAAAATCAACCAGTCCAAATGGTTACCTAAGAAGGAAAGTTAAGCTGGCCTAACAAATCCTAATCTTTATGTATGTATATATACTTGTTCATTTTGATCTAATCCAATCACTCCTTTTTTCTTTTTTCAATCTTTATATTATCCTTAATTATTTACTTTACATTTCCATTTGGTTATTTCATTTTCACTTATTTAAATTAGATTCAGTCTTCCGATTTTAATTTTAATCTTTATACGGATCGATCTCATGCATAAATACATGCATGTTTCTTAATATTTTTTTCGTTCTAAAATATAAGATTATTATTATTATTTTAAATTAATTTAAAATATTTTTTAAGTTTAAATTGACCTGAATTTCACTAATTTTAGTCAATACAATACAATGATAACTATTGGAAATCATCTAAAAAATATTACTCATTATAAATTTTACTATTTCATAATTTTTAATAAATAACTTTAATTTTGATTTTTAAAATATCTTTTATTGACCTTTTAAAGTCAATAATAATCTTATAATTTAGAATTTTTAACAAACTAAAGAAAAAAAATATATAACTCTCATATTCGCTCTCGTGAGAGAATTCCCTTATTAAAAATTTAGGGGTATAAGGGAGTTTTGGTATGGACGTCGAATGAGCATGCAAAATTTACGTCATTTAATTTTTATCTAGTATTAATTACTTTACAAATAATCACATGGATGGGAGGGAAAAGTTTTTACTTGAATTATTTTTCATATAAAATATTATTTATTGAAAAGTGCGTCTTTTTCGTGGGTGCAAGGACATGGCTCATGGGAGTGAAGCTCAAGATTTTTGTCCTTAGGTCCATATGACCATACTCAAGCCCACAAAAGAGAAAAGGAATAAAAAGAAAAAGAAAAGATATGCAGGCTTCTTTTTAATCAAAAGAATATCATTTGCTCATACAAAATTCAGACTCAAAAGGTTATTGAGATTCATAAAAATTGACTAAAAAACTAATTTAAAATTTAGGGTCTAAAATTGTGGAAATTTGTTGAAGCCCAAAAAATGGAGCAAAGCCCAGTTTAGATATGTGCTCAAATATTGAACCTGCTCAACATATATATGTGTGTGTGTGGATTGTATCTTTAAAGATTTTAAATGATGTAGAAAAAATAGAAGAACAAGTAGTATAAACTGCAAAGGTAGTAATTTGCTTTGATTAGATGGAAATTATTTGAACTTTTATCCTTGCAATTTACAACTTCTGAAATTAGTTGCACCCCATTTCTCCATCTCAAATTAAGGATATAAAAATGCCTTAATCGCTAGAGAATTAAGTAAGGCTGCAAATTGAACCAAATAGTTAGGGTTCGATTCGGGCTCGGCTCAAAAAAATGTGTGAGAGACTCGAATTAGTTAATAATATGATTCAATTCTGAACACAAAAAATAGTTCGAATAAAAATACGAACAGAATCTGAATAAAGTTATACTCGACTCGTTTAGAATTCAAACTATTCGAATTTTTAATCATGATTCGATACACAATCAATTGATACATATTTGAATCTATACTCGATACATTCTCTTATAATATATACACAATTAAATAAAATTTGAATAATTAGTTATTATTTTTTTATTTTATTTGTAATTTTAATTATGATTTTATATATTTAAAGTGTAATTATAATTATATTTTTTCATTTCTAAGTAAAATAATAAGTTCAATTAATAATTATATGTATTATAAAACTAGTTATTATGTGGAGACTCGAATTCGAGTTTGAATTTGAAGTTCGCGAGTAGTTTGAATATAAGTCGATCCGAGTCGAATTGAATTCGAGTAACGAAAATTCAAGTCAAGCCGAATCTGAGTAAAGTTTTTTAAATATAGTTTGAATCCGAGTCAAATTCAAATAAAAATTTAACCTTATGAGTCGAATCCGAACAATTTAAAATCTGGATCGATTCAACTCGTTTGCAGCCTTAGAATTAAGCAAACATTTTGATCGAAATAGAAATTGAATATTTTTCAACATTTCATTGGATTTTCAATTTTAAAAATAGTTTATATATCGCTTTACATTAGAGTTTTGACCATTTTCATCTGTATTCAAACTCCGAATACTCATAATCAATAAATTATCCACAAGTTACAGATATTAATCAAGTTGTTATTTGATAAACTCTTTTCACTTTTTTTTGGCCTTGCCTCTTTTTTGCACAGAGATTAAAGTATTTTTATAGCCGGTAAAAAATTGAACCTCCTTATTAATCTCACTCAGCCAAGCGCCACGTGTACTTGGGCTTGAAAATTTATTAACAACTCGGTCTTGAATTTATCTCATATTTTGAGTCTTATTAGTTTGATCACATGTTATAGAAATAAAGATTTTTAGTTATTATATAAACAATATTTAGTATATGGATCATTATAAAGTGTGTGATATATATATATATATATATATATATATATATATATATATATATATATATATATGACTAGTTGTAATTTGGTGAATTTAAATATATTACGTGTTCTTACATTTTTTATTTTTTTATCTAATTTAATTTATTTTTTTTGCGATTGTGTTTGATATTCAATCCTAAATATAATAGGATGTTAAGCTTACCCTCCATGGTCGTTGTTGCTGACCTACATTAATAATTACATACGTAAGAATAAGATGAATGGATTAAGAATGTGGTGATGGCGGGATGCCACTAAGCATCACATAAAAGTTGTGTGATGCATGCTGCATGTATTTTGATGGAACTTGAACATAAAGAAAAAATGGTACAAACCATAAAATTAATTGAATCACGACATACATAGGTGATATATATATATATATATATAAGTCGATAAATAAAAAATACTAACATAATCTAATATTTTCGTGTCAATAGAAGAATAAGCCAAAATTCTATCAAGTCATTGAACTCATATTAATAGATTTCTATTAGTTATAAATGTAATTTATTCATATCCATTCTATAGTTTCGATACGAACACTTTTATTTTGGAAGGTAAGGCAGCATATATTATGGAATTAGTTAGGTTGCCTTGGTGGATATATAAATGAACTTACATGCATGACTAGGATAGCACTAATAATTTCTTATTTAATTATTTTGTTAGTATTATCCTATATGCTACTATTTTTAGCATATAGTGTGTCTAATCGAACTATGTCTATTCCTATGTTTAAAATATAAAATAAAGTACACGAGTACAATTACACGGCACTAATTATTTGCTCAAATATTGCGTGGTAATCAAGTCTCGTAATAACCCGAATTCAAGATAGGGTAGGTATTCTTTGTTCAGATTTAATTTAAGATTAAATGATGAAAAAAATATATAAATCAAAGATTAATGATAAATGCGTCTCCTTTTACTTATGTAAAATTACAGGTTCTAATTTGACATTGCAAGTACTTTAAATTCTGCCCATCTCTTTAATTTCCCCAAAGTTCCCTAATTCAGTCTGATCACTTCTTGTTTTATAAGATGTCGTGTCACTTGTGTTTACGTCAACCACATATCAAGCATATCTACGTTACGAAGACGGTTGTAATTTCACTTCTAATAGGAAATTTGTGCCTTGCTGCCAATTAAATGAAAAGAACATGTTTATCCAATTTACGAGTAAGAAAATGATTCATCAGTCATTATTATAGCTTCTTCTTTTCTTAAGCTGATAGTAATCTATTGCAAGCGAATAAATATAAGTACATAACATGCAAACACTACATCCATCTTAATCATTAAAAAATAAAGCATGATATTAAAATCTGTGTCATGCCTCACTTTTTAATGATTAAGATAAATATAGTGTTTGATTTTATATTTAGAACTTTAGATGTTGTGTATGTAGACTTGTCCGTTATAGGCTTAGCATGGTTCAAGTGAATCCAAAATGAAGTTCCTTTTCATTTCGTGATTTTGGACCACTAAAGAAAGACATGTATTTGGGGATTAAAGTTTGTAATTATATAGTAGTAGGCTAATTTAGTAAAGTAGTTTCCATCAAGCTAGGTGTGACGCATTTATTTTATCTTTATGTTTTGATCAACTAGTATGGACTATGAAATGAGAATCTCAATCAAGTCGCTTTCATTTTATCTGATGGGAGACATTGCTTACTCTAAAGATATCAAATTTGTGGTGAATAAATGAAATACCCCAAATTTTATTATCGAACTTTTGTCTTTTCCATCGTGTTCTTGTCCCACCATAATTTATTCTCATGTGATACCATGTAATTGGACGCACAAATATAAGGCTAAAGGGCATGGGTCGGGATCCTAATTCCAAACAGTTAAAAATGAGTTGTCCATTTGGACGTTTTATAGAAAAAGAGTTGCGTTGATGTATGAAAGAGCGTTGCAGTTCAGAGTATCTTGTTATATAACAATTAGATAACTGTTATTTTCACAAGGTTTTTTGTTATTGCCACAGGTGGACCCTATTTTTTTTACCTATAGCGATGATTTTAAAATCGTCGCTATATATTTATGACTACACTTTAACTGTTAAAATCATTGTTATAGACCTATTACAACACTTTACATGTGAAAAGTGTCGCCATATGTCTATAGTCGCTATAAATAAACCCTGCGAAAATATCAGTTTTCAAAAATTATACATTTACAATTCTTATCCATTCAAATGTAACTTGTTTTGATATTAGTATCCAATTTTAATTGAAGAATTCAAATCCTGTCCCAGAGAGGTATCTAGACAGGTACACAAAGTCGCGAAAATAGGCGGCTTTCTAACTTCACAAGTATAACCTATATTGCTTCAATGAGCATGAGAAGTTGGTAGCTAGGAAAAACTTCGAGTGGCTTAAATCTTACATATTGAAATTATTATTTTCTTTGTTTTGAAGGTTCATTAGTTATCGCTAACGCATCATTCTATATCGTACCACTGATAGTGGAGTTTTACAGTACTAGTACTTTGCTTTAAGAATACATATTTAAAATGCATAAATTTGAAGGAGCATAAAGTTTTGATTGAAACTAGACACATTGTTTGGTTGGTGGTAAGGCCATGGGGGCACATCTTTCTTACCAATAAGCCATCAAAGATCTTTCATGCTTTTTCACATGTTCAATAGCTTCGAAATTAAGCTAATTTACTTCATCTCATAGTATATTAACAGAACAAAAACAGTAAATTAATTTTCACCTCCCACCGGCGACAAAAAAAAAACTACGTCATTTCGACTGATGCTATCTATATACAAGAAGTTTTGGCATCATTTTTTCCATTTATAGACACGCCTTTATATATATATATATATATATATATATAGGAAAATTTTCAAAAACGAACTTTAAAAAGCGAACTAAAGACGAACCGTCGTTTTTGGTATCTATGGCGACGGTTCGACCCGTCGTCATAGAGTGCATGGCTATGGCGACGGGTCGAACCGTCGCCATAGATACCAAAGACGACGGTTCGTCTTTGGTTCGCTTTTCAAGGTTCGCTGGAGAAGGGGACTATATATATATATATATATATATGGTACAATTAACTAAAAGTATCTGTATAAAAGAGCAAATACTATTATTGCATGCATATGAAGACACTCATATGCCAGAGCAGAAATTGTTCAAACACACGCTATTGTACTTGTATACTATTAAACAACTCAGAACCTAAAGATTTCATGTGAAATGAACCACCAGTTAGTCACTCTTCTGCTATAAGGGTTGTCTTATTATCATGTATCAAATAAAATAACTAGGAGAGTCCTAGGAAGGGGAACAGAATTAAACACAAAAGAACAAGAGATGTAGAAGCAACTTGCCACCAAAAGCCTTCAACTAAAACTCACAGACCTATGAATCCAAGTAAAAGATCTTTGTAACAAACCATGGCCCTCCCAAAACATAATTTCATAAGCATACTTCCTACTTTAAAATAATTTCCCTATGTCCTGAAATGAGACTCTTATTTCGTAAGTAGTTCGGCAAAAAGGGTATTATCCAACGTGGTTGTCGACTTTTAAATATTATACTACTAAATTTTTAAAATTATATAATTAATTAACTGAATTTTTTAAAAATTATTATTTAAATCATTCCGTCAAATTTGAGCTTCTATTTTCATGCGTGGATTAAAAGAAAAATCCTAAAGCCACATAAATATTGCTATGGCCTAGTATTTGCCTCCTACGTGGAACTGGTTATGTTTATGCGTATAAACCATTTTCAACGGCTTAAATACAAAGCAGAAATTAGGGTTTTCCATCTTACAGTTATTGGGACCAATTTAACCTTGATTTGCTGCGAAAAAATTGGGGGCTTTGCTGGATAATTTGTCCCCTTGCGTTGTTCCTGTTCGAATTTGTAATTTCAGGGAAGATGGGTCAAGAGGCAGAAGGTGGAGATGGTACCAGATGGCCCCTTCTGAAGTGCACCATGGATTTAATTTTTTTCCCTCTTTTGAGATCTCAGATAGAAGAAGATACATAAAATCAGAGAAGAAGAAAATGTGTCTTCAATTCTCTCTCCTCATGGCCAAACCAAACTGCTGCTTCAGCCTCCTCCCGAATCAGGCTGCTGCTTCATCTTCTCCAAGAACTAAACCCAGATGAGTAAAAGATTTATTGAAGTTTTTTTTTATTATTCTTTTGTTAAGTAATAAAATTTTTGATTTTTTAATGTTATTTTGATTTTTTCAGTTTTTTATTATCCTTTTGCCAAATCAGTAATAGCTTTGGTTTTTTCATTTTGTTTGCACAAAACAAGTAGATAAAAATAGATGGTCATCCAACTAATTAGACATAATTGTTTAATTACTACTTTTTAAAAAGTTCAGTCGGTTAATTGTATATTTTTTAAAGTTCAGTAATATAATACTTAAAAGCCAGACAACCACGGTTTTTGAGGTTAAAGTTCATTGCAAAATATTATGTCAATGCATGCCATATATAACCCTCTATACGAGTATAAAATTTTCAAATGAGACTATCACATTTCTAGATGAAAGGAGCACATAAAACACAGTACTTTCATCAAGTGTTTATACAGATTATCAAAAATTTATTTATTTCTATAAGCACAACATCACTGTGAACAAACACATAAAACAAAGCATTAAAACTATACACAAGGGGGCTCTCAGTTCTTTGGTGTGTATTTTCAGGATTTGCATCAACCATATGCAAATCCAACACCAAGCCAAAAAGAAAGAGGCAGGGCTATATATTCTTACCAATTCAAAGGATAACACATGCATTTGGATTCTCTTCCACGTTTTGATGATTATCATAATAGTTCGGAGGATAATACGCCTTCGCTGGAGGTCCTGGAGGGTAATATGTGTTCATTGGAGGGTAATATGGCCTGTAAGGCATAATCATCCCCACAACAGGCTCTGGCTCAATCTTTTTTACCGCTTCTTCCTTCTTAGGCTCTTCTTCTTTTTTTGGTTCTTCCTTTTTCGCCTCTTCCTTTTTTGGTTCCTCTTTAGTTTCCTCTTTTTTGACTTCCTCTTTCTTTGGTTCCTCTTTCTTTGGCTCTTCCTTCTTTGGCTCTTCCTTCTTTGGCTCCTCTTTCTTCACGGGCTCTTTTGCAGGTCCTACGGATTCTAAGTCTGTTTTCCAAAACTTGCGCAGTTTGCTCACTGCACTAACCGGATCAACTGTTCCGATCACGGTTAATTTCTTGCCCTTCATGTCTATGGAGATGGAATCAATTCCTATACAAACATAATAATAGATTAGTCCTATATTAGGTATTAATTATGTTACTGGAATCAAGAAATAGGCTTTTTCTTCATTCTTTAAGCTCATTGCTTTAGTGTTGTTCTCCAACAAATTGCTGTGATTTTCAACTTTATACAAGATCAACTTAAAACATACATTCACCTTGGTGGGGGATTAAAGTACAAAAGGGGGAAAGAAAGGCCGGTGACGTATATTAAGGTTATTAAATATAACCAGATCCATTTATTCTATTAAAAATTATTTTGGAGAATGTCACAATTTCTAATGCTTTATAATATATCATGGTGCGCATACCAGCAGCAGCCTCATCAGCCAGTAATTCAACTAAAGAATTCCAAAAAGATTATGCGGTAACAGCTTCTTTTAAACACTTTTTTGACTCTTGACTTCTTTACGTTATCGAGAGTCGTGAGTATCTTTTCAACTTAATATAGCAAAACAAGTTAAAAAGGCGTTGTCGAGTTGAGTTGAGCTGGGCAACAAGAAAGGGAAGGAAAAAAATGCTTTATCAAATGGTTCCTTTACTTGTAATCTAATTGTAAGTAAATTCAAAATTTAATATCAAAAGACATGATTAATTTTCCACTAACCCCCAAGTGGTTCTCATCACCATACAAAAATCCAGCAAATAAATGGAGCCTTAGCCCCCAAATTGGTTGATCAGGAACCATAGAATATAAATTGAATAATCAAAAAAGACAGCAATCTTTGAACATTTTGCTTTTCTTTTACCCTCATCATTTTAGATACCTGAAATAAGCAAAGTATAAAGATTCATAATCTAATAATACCTGAAAGAGTGGAGACAGTCTTCAATGCCTTCCTCTTATCTCTGTCGTCATGAATCTCCAGTTTCAAAATAAGCTTCTGTGACAACAAACGAAGGACAAGAGATTCAAAACAAAATTATCCAAACTACTCAAAAAACAGAACAATTAATAAGTTGAGCGGATCAATTAAGTTCAAATAAGAATACCAAAGATCCAGTAACCTTTAGTCAGCAAGCTGAATCAATTATATATACAGATGTATGTGTACACACACATGCACACGATTCAAAAAATCAAACCAACTTTAGCACCACCTTATATATGAGCAAGAAAATCATAAATCCTAATTCTGATCACCCAAAAAATGAATTTCAATTTTCCAAATAAAAATAAATAAAACATCATACAATTTATTATGAGCCGCAAAAGTCAGTTAAACTAGAAAATCAAAGTGAATTAAAATAAAGATCATTTCTCTTTTACGTTCCTGAGCCCAAAGAGAATCATGTTTAATATTCCAAAAAAATGAAAATTTGGAGAATCAGAACAAATGGTAAAATAAACTGAATCAGAATCAAACTGGGTATCAAAGAATTTAGCAGGGGGAAAAAGATGGGTATGAAAGAATCAAACCTTCATTTGTATGGGTTTGGTGGGATTTTGATTCTGGGCTGAAAAATGCAATTGGGATCAGAACCGAAAAGAAAAGAGAAGGGGACTAAAAAATGAAAGAGAAAGGATACGTTAAAAAGGAGAGCAAGAGGAGAGGAAAATGAATTATGCTTTCCCTGAGGGAAGAGAGAGAAAGTGTGGTGTCTGGATGTACGAAAAACCAATAAAATCCGAATCAAAACAAGAAATGCAGAATAGGAGAGAGAAAAAAACTAGTACTAGGGAGGCATACGAGTCTGAAGAAAAAGTGAGTGGGGAAATGGAGCTATTTTAAGGCATCAGTCAAATAGGAAGATGATGCAGTAGTAAAAATTTGAGAACAAGAGGAGGAGAAAGTATCGCTTTCTAGGCAACCATAATTAGCTAGTGCACAATATGTTTAAAACTACTCCCTCCATCTCAAAATAATTATTTAATTTTAATTATTTTTTGGAGTTATAAATGACTCAAATCCGGTTTTGACTTACCGTTTTGAACTCATTTAAAAATTAAACGAGTTAGTTGACTTTAAATAAATTTAAAATTTAATATTAAAATTCAGTCCAACTAATAAATGAGTCGAGTTCGAGTCAAGTTTAAACAATTTGAACATAATTAAACTCGAACTCCAATCAAACTTAAGCGACTCAAACTTAGTCAAGCTTAAATCCGGTTCATTTAGCTTTATTATGGATAATGTCGCCATGGTAGGAGTCTCAAATATTGTCTCAAAAAGTGTCTCGAATGATATATCATTATATTGGTTAGATAAGTCTTTTATAATTGATTATATCATAAAATATATTTTATTTTATTCAATATCACATCATTTGAGACAAAAAATTTAAGACCTCTAACATTATCTTTTTATTATTATAAAAATAATAAAATAATAATAATTAATTAAATATTAAATTAGTTGAGTTTAATCAAATTGGGCCTAAACGAATTAGACTCGAGTTGAACACCACAATATTCGAACTATACTAGTTAAACGAATTAATGAGCTTGTTGGAACTTGACTCATTTAATGAGATCAAGTCAAGTTTAATTAAATTTAAACGAGCGGGGTCGAACTCGATCAAGTTAGCTAATTACTAGATTTATTTATCGTTCTAATTTTTTTATTTTTTTATTATTAAATCGACTATTTTTATCAATTAATAGTGAAATATGTGTGCATGCGGGTATATTTGTTAATTAGGATTTAGAATAAATTGCACCTAATTTCTTATAATCATAAGAAAATCTCAAAAATGTGAAAAAAATAAAATAAATAAAATCACCATGTCCATGTCCATGTGCATGTGAATTTCAAATGCAGCCGACGAGCGTGGGCTAAACCACATAGTTACAACTAAGCTCCCTGACGGTGGACCCGACGGGTAATTGTCAAAATAATTGTAATTTCTTTCATGGCATATCCACGCCGTAAAACTTAGACGTAACATAATACGATGATATTTTAATCCAGTGCTCTCGTGCGCAGCCATGCTTGACAGGTCAAGCCAATGGTGTACATGCATTGTACATATACACCCCCCAAAAAGTTGACTAATTTGGCCATTGGCATTCTGCTTTATTTAGCTTTGAGAATGTGGGCATGAACCTTACCTTCTTACTCAATGTCGAAGATAAAGTATAAGTTGTTAATGAATGGATTTGAGTAAAGTTGAACTCCTTTAGATATGTTTAAAGTTGTTAATGAATGGATTTAAGCAAACTTTAACTTGCTTACACAAGTTTTGGCAAGTATAAATTTTTTAATTTCTCATTATGTATGAATTTTACAAGTATAGTCTAGGCACTCACGAATTTATTTGGTACAAATTGCTAGAGATGTTTAATTTGCTTTGAAAAAATCTATTATGTCTTCTTGTCTTTCCGTAAATGACGTGCAATAATATCTAGATGACCTCGTTGAGAAGTTAATCACGCTTACTATATTATTTCTTCCCCAAATAAAATCATTTCAACACAGAGACGGGACAACCCAACTGCATTACCAAGATCAAAGGCGACTATCAAGAAAAAAGTTTGTAGAATTTAATCGTTTAGCATATTACTCTATCTGTTTTTGAATTTATAGTTGAAGTCAAATCACTCTCGAGTTTTTTCATGCCTCGAGCCACTTAGCTTATTCGATTTTGGCTAATTATACATGCTCATGAGTCTATTATTAAAGGAGTTTTGATTTGTACAAAAAAAAAATTGAGTGTATATATTTTGAAACTCAACTTTTTACCTTAAGATTGAGTTATTAGTTGAACAGAGCAACTAGCATAAAAAGAAATAAAAGGTGCGAAAAATAAAAAAACTCGTTATCACAATATAATGAAAATATAAAGAATTATTATTTGCACAAATTAATTTTGATATTTTTATAAAAGTTATCTCATAGATTAATTTATTATTTATACGAAAAAATAAGTAAAAATATTATTTTTATTTATAAAAATATTAATTCTCAAAATATAATGGTAGGCATTTGGGCAGTCAGTACTTGGTAATAGGTTTTAAGCTTGGTTTGGTAAAATAGCATACCATAGTAAAGATGGATGCAACATGATTCTATTATATCATTTTCTCCACCTTTTTATTTGCTTTATGTTCCTCTTATTATGATTTAGGGGTTTAGTGGTTGAGACCTTATATTCGATCTGGCTGGCCCATCTAGCCATACAAGCAGCCGACCCTATCTAGCTAAAAAGTAATTAGTGATCATTTGAATGGTTGAAAACTTGATATATATATATATTGGTATTGATTTACCTTTCATGTGATTTGACCAAAAAACTCAAATGAAAGGACATATTTTTACATAAAATAACACGAACCAATCTTATATATGGGCCCACTTTTCATATATCTGTCTTAATCCAGACCAATCCCCCAAGTCCAACCTGCCTACCTAGTCTAATCAGCTCTCTCCTGTCTCACAAATAATTTCAACAAATTTCATTCAAAAGCCCGATTATACATGTCGAATTTAATTAGATGCATTGGTTAAAAAATAAAAAGCTTGAGCCAATATGATTTATTCTAAGATTTATGTGAAATTATCGAAAAGGTTTTATTTTAACGGTTAAAATTAAAATATTATAATTTCAGTCCGTTCATTTATTTTATAATTTTTTTTATATAAGACTTATTTATATATATTTGTGAATTTTTTTTTGATAAAATTTGATTATTTGTTGATATTATAATACTGATGATGTATTTAATTATAAGAAAATTATATTGTATTTCTTAAAATAAAAATTTTAAAAAATAAATAAATAATTTATTTTAATCAGTTATCTCAAGATAAAAAATATTGGTCATAAGATTAAAAAGTTAAACAAAACTCGAATAAACGTGGTTTATTTATATTGAGAGATGGTTAAATTACATTTGAAACAATGAAATTTTACCTTGTGTTCCTTATTTTGTTTTGTATGGAACAAACTTCAAGTTGTTGCCTAAGAATCAAATATTGCTCACATCCATCTCAAATCTCTACTTGGGCAAAGGAACAAGAAGAAGAGATTGTAATTTACTTAGAGAGGGTCGTTGGGCCCAATTAGAGAGTTTTATTTATTTAGAATCAGATTTCAGCTGGAGTAGTATGATTTGGCGTGAATTAAATTGGCATAGCCCTTACCTTAGTCTCGTGATTGATTTGACGGTATTTGTGTGTTGGGTTGCGTGTAATAAGAAGGTTTTCGAATCTCTTGCAAGATATACAAGAAGGAAGATGCTATAGCCAACGATGGTAGCCAATAATATGGCCAATGACCTTTGTAAAAAAATGGTGGGAGTCCCATCATTTTTTTACAAAGGTCATTGGCCATATCATTGGCTGGATCATTGGCTCTAGCATTACCCATACAAGAAATAATTAAAAAGGAAGAGAATTTGCATTAACGTTCAGTCAGTCGGTCATTATTCTCACATCAGTTACAAACTGTTATTTATATTATAAGTAGAGTTTGATATTTTTATAAATAAATTTTATATAAATATTAAATTAATATTTTTATAAATAGGTATTATTTGATCTTATAAAAATATTATTTTTTTATATATATAATAAGATTAAATGTCCAGTATAATATTAAACAACTGTTAAGAACATTTCTTTACATGTTAGACAAGACACTTCTAATTTTATTAAATATTTAGATGTCAATTTTCCATGTAATAAGTGATTGTAATTTTTAAATGTTTCACTCTTCAAAAATTAAAATAAAAATAAAAATCTTTGTGATAGATAATTGGTTGAATAATGGTTTATTATGTGTAATGAACCTAAATGGTTGGTCCTTGTACTCGTCGCTCACATTTTGGTGTTTACTTTAATATATAAAAGAAAAAGGGGGAAATTAAATTTAATGACAAGATATGATAAATTAAGGGAACTGATATTTTTACATGTATTTTTAATATTTTTATATGGTCTTTTATAAAAATAGGTTATTGTTACGTCACACCTTTATGTGAGAAAAAATTATATAAAAATATCAAAAATATATATAAAAATAATGCTCATTTAAATTAATTAAAAATTTAGTAGAGAATATTAGAAAAAATAGTTTGTTATAGCTTTTGCTCTTGTTTAATATATATTATTACACTAAAAAGAAAACCTTGCCATATTTATTAGAAAACGAGTCAAAATTTCTTCCAAAATAAATAAATAAAAAATGATATCATTCCCCCCAAAACATTGGGGATATGATAGGAATTACAAGAAATAAAAAGGACATTTTGTAATAATGAGTTAAAAAAATAAGCTTTCTAGTACTACTACTTACTAGCCTCTATAGACGCCGGTAAAGAGAACTCACGAGCTAGGGTCTCAACAATCTCTTTCATTTTCCTACCACCACTAGAACAACAAGAAGAAGACTCATCACCTGTAATTCCACTCTTTAGGCACAGAAAATTAAAATTCGTATTCATAATCAAAATCAAAATGCTTATTCTTCTATAATCATATATATACATATATATACACAGAGAATTTGGATTCAAATTTGGAGGAAGAAGATGATGACAGTGAAGAGCAAGAGGGATTCTACTTCCAGATCTCCGGCGACAATGCCACACCATCACAATCCTCCTCATCTCCCCTTGGTAGTAACCCTAAACTGCATCGAAGACACTACCCTCGAACGGGACTGCCTCGCCGCCGTCGCCGCCGTCGATCACGTCTCCCTCAGCCGCCTTGCCGAATCTAAGATCGACACCGCCTCAGCCGTCCTCCTCCACTCTCTCTCCTTCCTCCCTCGCGCAGCCCAGCGCCGGCTCCGTCCCTGGCAGCTGATCCTCTGCCTCGGTTCCTCCGACCGCGCCGTCGACTCCTCGCTCGCCGCTGAACTCGGTCTTCACCGTCTCGTTCATGTCGATGTGTCTCGCGCCGAGGAGGTTGCCGATACCGTCATGGCTCTGTTCCTTGGGCTTCTGCGCCGGACGCATCTGCTCTCGCGGCACACGCTTTCGGCTTCTGGATGGCTCGGCTCAGTCCAACCGCTTTGTCGTGGAATGCGCCGATGCCGAGGCCTTGTGTTGGGGATTATTGGCAGATCTGCATCTGCTAGGTCTTTGGCTACTCGAAGCTTGGCTTTCAAAATGAGTGTGCTTTATTTCGATGTCCAGGAGGTATGAATTCGATTGAATTAAACAATTTAATAGCTGCATTTCACCTGATTCTTATTATAATGAAGTGAGTTTATTTTTTTTCCTTGATCACATTTTAGTTGCTAGTATGTCACTGTGATCTAACATTAGCACAGCTGTACACGGAGTATGCACATAAACACAAATGGAGTTATAGCAGCAGTTTTTAGCTAATCGTGCTGTACATAGAAGTCAGCCAGAAATAAATTTGAGAAAACTAATATATAATGATTAATGTATGTTTGGTGTTTTCCTATTCTGGTTTCAGTAGTTTGAATGTTATTTAATTTAAAAACTTATTGACAAACACACAGTCAAACCAGTTTAATTTTCCTGATTTACTGTTTTAGTATCTAGAATGTGAGCTGTCATAAACTGAAACACATTCAGCATCAAACAGTTGCATCTTGGCATTCTAGTTCAGCGCCAATTATTTTGATGTCCGCTGGATATAAATTTGATATTATTAAAACCTCAAGTTGCTACTCCCTATGTCCTGCAAAGTTGGACCTTTTTGTTTCTGGCTTTTCTGACATGGTTTTAGTACAAGTTGTAAAACATATTTATACAATAGACTTTAATTTCAGTTTCAATATAGTTGAAAATATAATATACAAATATATTGAGAACTTAAATTAAAATTAATATATAATACACAAGTATTCTTCCTGACGTCTTGAAATCTGTTTCAAAAAACCCCAAAACAAAAGGGTCTATCTTTGCAAGATGGAGGGTGTATATTTTAGCCATATTTGGTTGAAATGGATGGCTGATTTTACCTGGTTATTGTTTCAGTTGCTAGAAAGTGATCTATATTGGTAACACATGTTCACTTGCAGCTTGGCTTTAACTATATATGCTTTCGTGTGTGATAGTCACATTATAGGTATGGGGAAAAGACTATCATCTGATCTCTTTCAGTTGGAAGCAATTGGTTATCTTTATGAAGGTGGTGCACTATTATATGCTCGTTTGTGTTACTCTGTCAACTGTCATTATATACAAATGGAAAAGATCTTGCCCCAATTTATTCTTTTGGACGTTCTTTTCTTTTCATACCATGTCTCGTCATTAATTTGTTTACAAGTAATATTTACACAGGTAAAAGGAAAATCAGGTAGAACTTCCAGCACTTTCCCTCCTGCTGCGCGGAGAATGGACACCCTTAATGACTTACTTGCTGCAAGTGACCTTGTCTCACTCCACTGTGCTCTTACAAATGAAACAGTTCAGATAATCAACGCAGATTGTTTGCAGCACATAAAACCTGGTAAATATTATTATGTTGCACTTGAGGTATTTTCTATGGGAAAAGGAGTTTGGCTTCCTCTTGTTTGCAAATTTAAGGGAAATGATTGTTTTTTGCAGGAGCATTTCTTGTTAACACTGGTAGCAGCCAGCTATTGGACGATTGTGCTGTAAAGCAGCTTTTGATTGATGGCACCCTTGCAGGCTGTGCTTTGGATGGTGCTGAAGGTCCACAGTGGATGGAAGCATGGGTATGATGAGTAGTCTTAGGGTATGAACTTATATGATGTAGAATGTATGTCAAGGTCATGTTGTTACCTAGAGGCTCGTTACTTTTATAAGGTGCCCTTTTCTTGTTCATTTCATGCCTTGTGTTTATATTCCTATCCAACCTTTTTCTTTGTTGGGGTCTTGGTGTGTGTGGGTTGAGAAGGAGGGGGGTCGTCCACGACTGGTTTTGCATACAACGAGAATCCAGTAGTTGCACATGAACTTCTAAAACGTCTATTCTGTGAAGCGGGAACAGGTTTTTTGGTCTGTCGGTGTGTATCACCATTTTTCTTACTCATTGCTCTTACTATGTTATCCCTATTTTCTCCCCCAATTTCTCCTTACCTATTCTGTGAAAGAAGCTGCATCACAAATGTATTGTTTGGCACAAACACTAATATTCATGAAAAGCCGTAATGATGTGTTTTATTTAGTGATGATAGAAAGATACAAAGAGATACTTAGGATTAAGCAAGAGAGAGCGATAACAGGTGTCAGGAGAATATCCTCTCCAAAATAATAAAACATATTGGGTGAAAACAGCTAGACAAACATAAGGTAAAAACTAATTGTGTGGTTTACTTGATCTTAGAAGTTCAAGTTTTATGAGCTTTTATATTTATTGACTTATAAAATTTGCAAAGTAATGATGCATGGGGTTTATAAGAGTTCTAGGCTGACACTAGTTTGTTATTCTTTGACTTCACTTTAGGTTAGGGAGATGCCCAATGTATTGATACTACCACGCAGTGCAGATTACAGTGAAGAAGTTTGGATGGAGATACGGGAGAAGGCTATTTCTATATTGCAGACATTCTTCTTGGATGGTGTTATTCCAGAGAATGCTGGGTCCGATGAAGATGAAGAAGAAAGTGAAACAGTTTATGAAAACCAACATTTTGATAGACAAGAAGATGATAATGCTCTACAGGGATCTGTAACTGAGAAGTTGACAGATGATATTCGTGTAGCTATAGAAAGTTCCCACTCCCAGAAAAAGATTATTAATCAATCAAATGAGTCTCCGAGCCATCTTCAAGGATCAGGTTTGTTCCAAAATACCCCCACTCAATCTGAAGTAAAGCGCACCAGATCAGGTAAGAAAGCTAAAAAGAGGCATGGTCGCCAAAAATCCCTTCAGAAAACTGATGATACTTCTATATTGGAAAAAGAGAGTATGTCTCACCGAGAAGATGATACTGCAATGAGTGGCACAGACCAAGTGTTGAGTTCCAGTTCACGTTTTGCTTCTCCTGAAGATTCAAGAAGTAGAAAAACATCAATGGAATCAACACAAAATTTGTCTTCCGAGCATCTTCCGAAATCAAGCCCACACCTAAATAGAACGTCTGCTGATTTACTGAAAGATGGTTATGTTATAGCTCTGCATGCAAGAGATAGGCCTGCACTTCATGTCTCCAGGCAAAGAGGTCAAGGGGGTGGTTGGTTCCTAGACACATTGACAAATGTGACGAAAAGAGATCCAGCAGCACAATTCCTCGTAGTTTTAAGAAGCAAGGTTTGTAATGTGTGTCAGAGACTTTTGTACTATTCTTTTTTTGGCAAATGGCTTTGGACTGAGTTTTGTTTTTTGGGTACTGCTAAGCTGTTTGATTGTATGATTGAATTGTCTGCAGGATGCAATTGGTTTGAGATCTTTCACTGCTGGTGGAAAGTTGTTGCAGGTATGTAAGTCTTTTAGTTTTAGTAATGTTCATGAATCATGATCTATCTTGTTGAAGAATGTTTTTTTAAGCTCCATCTCCACTTTTATTGGAAGATGTGAGATTCTTAATGTTAATTTTTCATGCTTGTGGTTTCTGAAATAAAAGGACCGTTTGTTATTAAAAAAAGAAGTGAAAGAGAAATATTAACATCTAGACACCTGTTTTGAGACTAAGGGAGTTTTAGGAACATTGTGATACGGTCCACATCATTGAAGAACGTACAGTATTTTATAACAATATTTCGCTTGCTAATTCTTTGTTGATGGCCTGGGTAAAAGTAATCTTGAAAGTAATTTGGTAAAGAAAATTGGTCACCAAATCTAGAGGATGTTACTAATCGTATATTTTGGGAATTGTTATTTCCACACGGGGAATTTGATATTTCCACAAGGTCATACATTAATGTCGGTCCCAATCACTATTCATGTGAGATGAGTGTTGTGGAATTATCAAATTATGAATTATCTTGTGGAAATATCAATTCTCTATATTGTTTACATTTTCAGCAAACAATTAATCTGCCTTATCTTTCTCATAGATCACATTAATTGCAGTGCTTGTTGATATATACTTTTTCCTGGTTTTCCTCAAAAGACAATGTGTTTTGTTTAGTTATTAGTCTAATAAATCTGTAGTGCATTCCTATTCTGCAATGATAATGGGAGTATCTTTGGGGATTAATTAGGTTGATGCAATGATGTTGCCTTTACGTTAATGTACTTTTACGTATTATATTTCATGAAGTGAGGGTGGGGAGGAATTTTCATGTGATAGGTGCCTGAATGTCTGTGTTGTGACAAACTTCTCAAAGTACAATTCTATTTTGGTCAAAGTTTAGGTCAGAATTGGTGGCCGCTTTTTGAGGAATCAATGAGCCATTGGAGGCCTTTTAGGTCTCATAGAAAAAGTTAATTATGGTTCTTTTGGCTTCATGATAGAGGACACTTTGTGAAAGGAGATTAATTGGATTTTTTGACAGTTGTGAATCTGCAAAACTTTAATTCAGTGAACTTGAGTGGAGTGAGGGGTGATTGCTGAAGTTTATGCAGTTGACTTATGTCTACTAATTAAAATTAATGGCAAAGAATGCTAAAAGGGTGAAGGGAGGGATACTTGGAATTTTGAAGAAAGGGATTTGATAGACATTGCTTTAAAGGAAATTGCAAGTACAGGCAAGAACTGGTGATTCGCTTTAATTATTAATGCATTATTGTTAACCCATTTTTGTTAACGACCATGATTTCAAACTCAATGAAAGCATCATATCCATGTTCAAACTTTTGTTGATAAAAGTGTTTTTCTACTAACATGCCTTGATATCACTTTGATCTGATGATAAATAAGTATCTGGGATGTAAAAGATGACCCTGTTATCATTACATAATGCGAATGCACTTTAGGTGATCCCATTATCAATTAGAAAGTTCTTTTATATGCTTTCTAATTGAGTTCTCATAATGATTTTTATCTAGAACTTTCTATAAAGATAGACTTCATGACTACCCATATTTAATATATTTCTACTCTGATATTCATAACAAATTGAATGCAAGTACAATGGTGAATTTATTCTTTCTAAGGATTTAAAGATTGCTATTGCAAAATTGCAGATAAATAGGAGAACAGAATTTGTATTTGCTAGTCATAGCTTTGATGTTTGGGAGAGTTGGTCACTTGAAGGTCCTTTGGAGGAATGTAGGCTGGTCAATTGTAGAAATCCTTCGGTGAGTCCACTTGCTATGTAAGAGTGTTTGGTGTGAACTAGTTAGTTCATAACTTATTTTAGCCCTTATTTCTATATAGATGGATGCAACACATCTATAGTTGTGCTGTTTCCCGTGTTATAATATTGAATGCATTCGTTGTCTATAAACAATTACACTTGAAATGTTTGAATTCTTGGTTTGGCTGGCACAGTTTTCAGATGAAGTATTTTAGAAGTATATATGATTTTCTTTTTCCTAGAAGAATTTGGAAGCAATCAGTTAGCACTAGTTAACTTAGTGCTAACTATTTTATTGACTATTTTTTCTGAAATTTAAGGTTTACATATGACATGCTTGGTATAAAGAAATTTCAATGATCTATTTTTAATATTAAACTTGAAAGACTAAAACTTAGTTTTTGGAAAAAATTAGTATGTGGAAGTGTCTGATCCAAACTTAATATACTATATATAGCAAGGCAAATGGCGATCTTATCCTGAGTTTACTAGTAAATTGACCGAGTCATTTTGGTTGGTCACGAGTCAGTCCCAAGTTCTTCATTCAAGCTTCTCTATTATGTTAATTTTCTTCCTAAAATAGAGTTCTATAGCATCTCTAATGATGCAGCGTAAGCCTTGGTCATAATTATACTAAGCTCTTCGTATTCTGTAGTTGTATTATTCCCAATGGGCCTACATGCATGTATGTAGAAAATATATACAATGATTTGATTTAAATGCAACTATTCAATTTCCATGTTCAATATACTGCTAGCATCCTACTTCATTATTTATACTTGGGTCATCAAATGGTACACACAACAATTTTGGATTGCGTTTATCGGCACTAATCCCTGGCTTGCACGGGATATGAATCTAGTATTTAGGAAAAATAGTTCTTTTAGGATAAAGGAATTATAAAAGTTAACCGATGGTTATTTTTCTCTTTTAAAGCTTAGGATGATCAATTTAAACTAGTTACAAGAAAACATTAGGGTCTCTTAAAATTTTATAAAATTCCATTTTAAGCCCCCAAAGTATCAACTTTCTCAATTATGTTCTTTCAAATTTATTTTTTTTACAAAATTGTTCCCTTTTTAACATATTAGTGAAATTACAAGTCAAAATCTTTCACACACATGTCCGAAATAATTGGTAATTATGTTATTTATGTTTTATATAACGTGTATATTATTATATTCATACGGTTTGCAATGGGTCAAATATGTAGTCAACTATATAAAAAAATGTGAGTTTCGACCTATGATTTCGCTAATATGTTAAAAGGGAACAGTTGTGTAAAAAAATTTAAACTTGAGGAGTACTATTGAGAAAATTGATACTTTAGGGTTAAAAGTGGAATTTTGTAGAATTTTGAGACACTTTTGCAGTTAACCCGAAGTTATCCTATTGGGAGTCAAGATGTCATCAAACTCAAATAATAGTACTTCTCTTTTTGGAGTAGTACACAATCCGAGGTTGGAGCATAGTTGATGTTGAATCTAAAGAATTTACTGTGGGATAGATATCTTTGGCGGCTAATCCTCTTGATAGTACAATAGTAGTATTTAAATGTGCAAATGTCGTAGCAAGAGCAAGGTCGGTCAAATCGTTTGCAGGTACATAAACCGCTTGAATAGAAGTTATGGACCCTTCTTTGGTCGAATTGATTCCTTCTTGTAAAGTACCCATTTTGGTACTAATTCCATATTCAAACTTCGTTGCACTGAGAACTAAGATTCGTGTATGTAATCCCCCTCTCTATTGGACTTAGAATTTGCTCACTGTCTTTTGTTATTGGGTTGATATCTACATCTATAAATCGAATATGGATCTCCACATTCTCACAGCATGCCATTGGTTTGAGAACCATTGTGTTAAAAATTCAACTGGACCGCATGCTTTTAGATTCCATTCTAAGGTTTTACAGGCCATAATTAGAATAGATACAAAACTGACCCTTCTGAAGTGGAGTAGGTGCAGCTCCTCCTTTCTGCTTGTTACATGCTACACCAAAATATAAAGGAAAATTTAGTTAGTGGTAGTCACAATACAATGAACCAGGGTCTCTATCATTTTGCTGAAAGGGCTTTAGCAGAACTGCGTAGGAAACCCATGCACCAATCGCTATTCGGGCCCCCATTTGCTCTTAAATGGCTCGCTGCATCTTTTGTCATTATGTTTTGTCATAATTTATTTAATTTTGACATGTTATTTCGATTTTGTTATAGTTAGCTGATGTCTGTCTTTCATGTTGGTTAGTTGAATGTGTTTAACATCCATATAAATAGAGTGATTCTGCAAATTATGGGTGTGTATATATTTGTATGTATATGTATATCTTATATAAATCGCTGCGTATGAATGAAAATTGCAGGCTGCCTTGGATGTACGCATTGAAATTCTTGCAACTGTAGGAGAGGATGACAGGGTTACTCGGTGGCTTGATTAGATTGGGAAAATTAGAAAGTTGACTAACTTTAACTTAAACCTGCCAATTTCTTTACCTTGAGGTTTTGTATGATTTCATAAGTTTGCAATTTGGAAAGCATTCAATTGTTGTACTCATGTCAAGGGGCTGGTCACTTGGTTGTATGTGGTTTGTGAGTTGGTCTAATTTTGTGGTTAACATTGATGTATTCTGTTGTTGGTGGGAAATTTCCCCTTGTTCGATAAACATTAGCCTATTCCTCGTGCCTGATCTATTGCTCCTGCTCCAAAATGTTAGACTAATATTGCCTTTTTATTAGTCGCACTTTACAATTCAAAATTTGTATGAATTTAAAATTTTAAATGAATTATCATTGCCTGAACTTATAAGTTTTATCTTAGTTTAAGTTCTTTTCTTTTCCGTTTAGACATAAAAACACTTTTATTATTTTGTTTTTTCTTCCAGTTTTTGGCGACCTTTTGAAAGCATTTCTGGTGACTAGAAAGTTTGGCTTCAAAATACTTTTGAAATAAATAAAAAATGAAAAATTAATATTTTTATTTCTACATGATTTTTCTTATCTATATTAAAAGCGATAGAACCCACCAGATCTCTTCACTCTGTATTGGTTTGTTTTATGTTTTAAATTACTATATTTTAAGTTAAATTATCTCTTTCACAGAGGCAGGTGTGGGCAACGGGATTTACCCTGAATCGGTCCGGTATTAAAATTAGTCAAATTTCGGTATCGATACTGGTACCGGTTGAATCAGTAAAAACATAATAAAAATCAAGAATTAATATAATAATTTTTATTTATTTATTATTAATAATAATAATAAATAAATTAAAAAACACATGTATAACTAGTATGGTACGGTTTGATATTTATCGAACCATAAAAATGTGGTACTAAAACTGATACTGAAAAATTGATATTTACCTACTTTTTGTACTGAATCGATTCTTTTTGTCTCAAATTAACCGATTCGAACCTGTTCAAAAAATCGAATATACCTAACCAAATGTACACCCCTACACACAGGTAACTCATAACAAATCACTCCACTTATGACTTATGGTTAGTTTTTTTTTTTCTCTCTATTTTCTCTCATCTTTTTCTCATCCATATTTTTTAGGTTTCATTTAAAAAATTTAATCTTTTTCTTTAATTGTACACACATAGTGTGTGCCACATAAATTAATATGAATAATGAGTGATTTTTACTTCCATGTGAGAGAAAATTATATAAAAATATTTTTCTATGTGAAAATATTAATTTTCTTAAAAAAAATTGTACTTGTGATATTGTGATGGTCCAAAAAAAATGAATAAATCACAATGTATGAATCAAATTTTTATTTAATAATAAGAAGGAAAGTTTATATCACAAGTTTATTTACAAATTTGTACCTAATTTTGTTATAAATACCTTTGTGACTATGCATCAAACATTACATTTTTCTTTTAAGAGCACTTTTATCAACAACAAAAAAACTAGTTAAAGTAGTTCCTCTTACTGCATCACATTGCTGCGCCAAACTTGTCCTCCTATGTTAAAGTGTTGCAATTGGACTCCTTAGAGTGAAATATTATCCCAATCTATAAATCTCATTATTTCAAATTATAAGACTAACATTTACCATTAAAAATAATTTGACTTAAAATTTAATATGAATTTATTTAATTTTAAATAATATAATCAGCAAATTTTAAAATTATATAAAATAATAATAATAATAATATTTATTATTTTCAAAATTAATTGAATCAAATTAACTTTGAACTTAAAAATATTTCATTTTAAGGGAGAAAGAGCAATGAGTCACGTGGGCTGGGGGGAGGGGGGGGGGGGGGGGGGGGGGGGGATAGTTTTTAAAACAATCTAAAAAAATTAAATATACTAATCATATCAAATATTTATTTCGTCTCATAAAGAATAGTTCAAGTACAATAACAAATAAACTGTCTTGTAACTTTATTTTATACTAAAATGCTATATAAAGACTATTTTATTAACAAAAATACATATTTTATACTATATGCAGAGTCCATTATAAGGAAAAACAAAGTTTATTTTATGCTCTACTCTCTACTATATTTTAATTTGAAAAAAAAATTCAACTTGTAAAAAATAAAATATATATACGTAGGTCATCTTAGTTAGGAATAAGTATATATAATACGATATTAAGAGATCTTATCCAATAATTTTATCAAGTTATTTTAATTGTTCATGAGTCAATATCAAGGTAAGGCCGAGTCAATACCAAGTCAATCATTCAATTTATAAATATATATATATCAAATTTAGGAGTGATCATGATATAATTTGAAGTTCAAACTGCAAATGAAATCGCTTAAGTGAGATTTGACAAATCCAAAATCGCTTATAAAACTGTTCATGATTGGTGCAATATGGTTTCGAAATGTGTAGTGTGGTTCTATTTTTGTGCAATTTCGATTTCAAAACTAACTGAACATATACAAAAAATTATGATTGAAAGAATCACCTAATTTTCAAGTACAGACAAATGTGTATAGAAGATATTAAAATAACTACTTAGAAAAAGTAAAACAAGACTATGGCGAATAGTTGTTTATAACGTAAAAGTAGATAGTGTATTTGTTTATACAATAAGGTTATCGTTATTGAATTTATTCATCTTCATCCATATTATAATGAAACTATTTAATTGCAAAAATATCACTAATAATCAAACAATACCAAACTTGATTAGTTAAGTAAAATTCACAATTGAAAGTTTTCAAAACTACAATTAATTGTTATACTTGAGGCAAGAATAGAAGTTAATGCTATGTTAACAAAAAATTATAAGAAAAGTACAATAAACACCATGTAACTTAAAAATTAAAAAAATTAATCAAAACAATATTATTTTGGCCATTATTATTGTGATTTATGCGGTGCGGTGAACTATACAAATTGAAATTAAATTATAAATATGATTTTTTAATTCTTTTAAAATTATTATATACGCTAAAATCGTTAATACGATTTGATAAGTTTTTTTGTGATATTTCGAGAGTAATTTCAATTTTTTACTCATTCTTAATCAAACTTGTAATTCAACTTTAAAAAAAAAATCAATCGTAAGATTAGTAACGAGCAACTAAACAGACCATTCGCAAATCTTTCTATCAAACAAATCACGCACCTTCTACCACGTGTACGACTAATAACAATTCACATAATACCAGTTTTGTCGCTATACCTGTACCCTTCACCTTCCTCTCTCTTCCACATCTCTCTGTATAAATGTATAACTTTTTAATAAAGAAATCATAATTTTCAGCTTTCAACTTTGTTCTGTTCATAAGAATATATGTTTATGGCGTCTTTGTATCCAAACCCACCAGCTAAAGATTTCTTTAACCCTATGAAAATGGGTATTTTTCCGGGTTCCAATTCTCTCTCCTCAACAACAGATTCAGTTGCTGCTTTTTCTACTTCAGCTTATGATTCAAGCATGAATTTCGGGTCGGAGGATCCGGGTAACAAGAAGGTCCGAAAGTCTTACACCATCACCAAGTCTAGAGAGACCTGGACTGACCAAGAACATGACAAGTTTGTTGAAGCTCTCCATCTGTATGTCTCTCTTTTAAGTTTACTTTTTTAGAATTCTACTTGAAAATTATTTGGAATTTTTGAACTTTGAGTTATTGGGCATTTCAATTGAATGAAGTAATATGTTTTAGTTGTGGTTAATTGGTTGTTCTGTTTGTGGAATTTAAAGATTGAAAGTTACTACTTTACAGAATTACTCAGTGTTTCAGTTTTGAAGATTTTATTTTTCCCTATTGTGATGGAAATTTTGTTTATAATAAATGATAAATTGCTCTTTGGGATATCTCTAATTGTTGTATTATTATATGAAGAATATTTAATAAACTTTTTTGATATAATCAAATTTAATGAAAGTTGATGTTTTGATGTGTTTTAGACAATGAGATTACTGGGGCTTAATAAAGTTCTAACGCCCCCCCCCCCCCCCCCCCCCCAACCCCCCTCCACACACACTCGCCACCCCCGCGAATTTGTTGTATACTAGTATTATGATTCTATGGGATTCAAATCATTAAATGTCGTTGAAACTTATCCATGAAATGTATTAGTGGAATGAAAAATGTATTGTGATGATTTTCCTCTCTTCTGTTTGATGATTGTCAGCTTTGATCGTGACTGGAAGAAGATAGAAGAGTTTGTTGGGTCTAAGACAGTTATCCAAGTAATGCTTGCTCTTGCCAGTGAGACTAAATTGGCTATCTTCCTTGAAAACTGAAAGAAAACAAATGGTTTTGTTGCTATGATTTTTTTTAGTTGTACTTTCATCTTGGTAGAGTTCTGTGGTCCCATTTTAAGACTCGGTGTCCAAAGTATGATGCTTATCTTTCAAACTCTCCATCCAACAAAATATAAGAAAACATTGTAGTTAGATTTGAATGCTTGAAGACCTTCGTGACTATATGTAGGCTCTAAGTGCCTTAGGAACTCTTCTGTGCAAGCTCACTGAGATTACCCTGAAACTCCTTTCGAGTTTTTTAAAGGCCATAATTGGAATAATTGCACATTTGCCGTGTTGCCGTAATCATGAACTCATTTGATTGATAGGACAATATTCAAAATGAGAAAGGTATATTTATAAATTGTCAAATCTATGTCCCTTATTCTTTCACATCGATATAGAACGTCATGAGGTCGACCTGAGATCATATTAAATCACTCTGCTTATATTTTAAGAATTCATAAATATAATGTGTAGATTCAGAAACAGAATACTCCCTCCGGATCTGTTCCGACTTTGAGTACCTCATAACCATTTTTGTAGTTATGATAGGTAAGAATAATTTAGAAAAAAACTATATTTGAACAAAATATTAGTCTTAAATGTGTTTTTGAATGTCTTAATATTAAAGACAATTATTTATCTCTCTCTCTCTCAAGTTATCCAGGTATATATTGCATAAATTAATGAAAACCTCCAACTTAGTTTTCCACTAAGTTATCCACCTGTTTTGGCTTTTTCAGACAGCAATTCTCATATGTCCTTAATGAAAACATAGCATGATTGAGGAACTCAAATCTTTACTTTGGCTTTCCCCGAGTTTTGATGCTCTCTGGCCCTTGATTTCTGGGCAAGCATTCCGCAACAAGTGGACTACTGCACGTCTTCATCAATATACTTGTATGTTTCATCTATATGCCAGATATTAAAAGGTAATCTTTGCAGATACGTAGTCATGCACAGAAGTATTTTCTGAAGGTGCAAAAGAATGGGACAAGTGAACATGTCCCTCCCCCTCATCCAAAGAGGAAAGCAGCTCACCCTTACCCACAAAAAGCCCCTAAAAATGGTTGGTGTCTCATCTGTATGTTTCTGCTTTCTACTCTATATGTTTTCTTTATGAGCACAAAGAAAAGCTGACACCCATTCACTAATATGCCTCTGCCGTATCCCAAGTTACAGGACCGTTGCAATCTTCAGCTGCTATGCCTGGATTTGTTATCACACCAGATTTGTTGTCAGTGCCCAGGAACCCCATCAGCAATTTAGCTATGTCTTCCTGGAGCAACAATACTCTGCCACCAGTTAATGAATCACATGTCAAAGGTTTGTTCTTGCTATCTTTTATCCTCTTTCAATTAGTCAGTCGGTTCATCCTGCCAAACATATATTTATTATGTTTGTTTATAGATGATGTGGGGTTATCAGGACCAGCTGAGGTGCATAACTGTAGCTATAGTAACACTCCAAGGATGTGGCCCACTAGTGAAGCAACGAATCAAGAAGTAAAGCAAAGCAAGCCAATGAAAGGTCAGTAACTCAGTACCTTCTTTATGTGTACTGCTGTGCTCCAAAAGCATTAAACAATTTATGACTGCCTATTCTTCTTCTGCACATTTATATAATGTTACAGACAGTTATACCGGACTTTGCTCAAGTATACAGCTTCATTGGTAGTGTCTTTGATTCCAATGCAAATGGTCACCTGCATAGATTAAAGATGATGGACCCAATAAATGTTGAGACGGTATGTCAGACTCTAACCCTGTAAATAATTACTCTTTTGGTATCTGTTTGAGAAAATTTAGGTAATTTGTTTTCATATTGAGTCATGTTCACTAAATTCTTTTCTCAGTTTGAAGAACTGAAATATTGCTCACTGTAATTTAAACTTATGTGTGTACTATTTAGTTTTCAAAGCCCTTTGTCCCTCCTTTTTTGTATCCTTGTGGAAAGATGCTTATGTATACAAATCTGAATGTCTGTTCACTATTTTACTGTGTCACTGTGTACATTAGTTCAACTCTCAAATCAATATAATTGCGTGTTTATTTTATTAGATTGCTTAAATTGCGTTAACCCGATCATTTATGTGTGGGTTTCTGTCTGGTTCTTATCCAGGTGTTGACGTTGATGAAAAACCTTGCTGTAAATTTGACAAGCCTTGAATTTGAAGATCATGTAAGTCGTCTTTCCATATCAGCTGCACATCTTTCTCTTGACTGTGGACAGAACTGATGTTCATCACTCTCAAGTAATAATTCTAAGAACCTAAAACCGTTGGTCTGATAGGCAAAAAAAGTTGGTTAATAGAATAATGGAAACTGGTCTATCTAATGAAAATTTTAACTGGTCAGAAAGTTCTTTCACCTTCAAATTCCTCTTAACATGATTTCTTTTATTTGTCAAATAAAAAAATATTACATACCCCTATTATGTTGTAGACTTGTACCATTGATCTACTTCGTACAAGGGCATAGTCAGGTTTTCACTTGAAGGGGAGCAAGATTTGAGATTCTAATACTTTATGAAAAAGGGGAAGAGTTATAATGTTAACTTTTCTATAATCAGGGGGTCAAGCTTCTATGTTAATGCACCTTGAGACTCTTATTGCTAAATGTTATAATTAAAATTCATTTTCCTGAGGTGCAATTCCTGCCTTTGGTAAATGAATAGCTCGCCCTTGGAGCAGAAAAATATAACGTCTCCCGTCATGCTGTTACTCATTCTCTTTCTTCTTGATGATTGATGCAGAGAAAATTAATCTCGTCATATGACGCGGATACTGAGAAAATGCTACCTTGTAGCCATTTCATTGGTGTTCGTGCTGATAAGCACAGGGATGCAATTCCATCTGTATAGAAAGTTAAGAGGTAAAAGAGAACTAGTTTTCCATATATAGTCAACATATTTTTGCTTCCATTAGGTTTCAACTTGCCTCTCATTTTGTGTTACAACCGCAGGGTAAACGGGAAATCTTTGCTACTTCTTCGTCTCACCTCCATCTGATAGTGGTTAGATACTCGTTCTCTGTGTATACAAGTGTGCCAGCTTCTAAGGGATTTGAAGTTGGTAGACCTTCCTCCTTTGGTGTGCTTGTATATGTACAAAGGGTTTAGACTGCAAAAGTGTGTTTTTTTGAGTGATTTCCAAGAAAGATTATGAAGTTTAGTGCTTTTTAGTCAACATCTGTATCTTAATGTAGAGTTTACATATGTATATGTTTTGCATGTGGACTGAATCTGCTGTATGGCATGTTTTTCGGATTATATGTATATGGAGAGTTGGTGGCTAGTTTGCTATTTGATGTGTTTATGTAAAGAAAGATGGTGTTCTTTTACTAAATGTTAAAATTTATGTTCAAGTTATTATTTTTATATCCAAAATAAATAGATTTTTGAAAAGGGCAACTAGTCCTATGTCACGGAAACAGGTTTGGTTGGCAGAGTGAGCCCCTTTTAAGTTGGAAAGTGACCCGAATAACTATTTTTTGAATGATAATAAACAGTTATACAGTAGGTGGTCTCAAATAATAAATGACGTTTTTACACTTCCGCTTAAAAAAAGTTGTTCCGCATAACTATTATGTGATAAGTCTAATTTTTCATCAAATTTTCAAGTTAGCTATGGCATAATTGTTGTGCAATAGGTATTTTCAGATCTCTCGTCTCTTCGTCAATTTATTATTTTCCAAATCTTTTCCAAAAGAAGATCTCCTTTTCAATATTTTCTCCAGATGCTTCAAAGTTTACTTCATCTCCAATCAACAACTTCATCCCCAATTCCAACCGCAAGCGTTGCAACTACTCCGTTGATGCCTCATCTCAGGGTAGGGCCGTAAACGGATATTTTCCGATGCGGATATAGATATATTCATATTTATATCTAAAAATAAATTTTAATATCCATATTTATATCCGACGGATATGCAACATAAAATATCTCTATTCATATCCGACAAATAATATTTGAATACAAATATTATCCGAATGCATTTTATACAATATAATATGAATAAATATATTAAATATCTGCATATCCATCTGTATTCACATCCATTTAAAATAAAATTTTAAATTTTTTAATATTTGCACAATGTTAAATCAATAACCAAAAAAATATTTACTTAATCAACTAATAATTAGAAATGATGTACACTCAACCAAATAAAATAATAAAATTAGAAATAATATATTGATATTATAGATACGAATATGCATATATCCGTATCTGCATCCACTTTGCACATATACAAATGCGGATAATATTCACTTTGACATAAATACGAATACAAATTTTCTGAATGAATATCGGATATTTCAGATTCCATTACAATGCTATCTTGCGGCAAGAAGATTGTCGATGAGCATTGGAGCATTCATAAATGTAAAAAATTAGGCAAGAAACACTATATTTTCTCTTCCCTTTTCCAGAATAAAGTCTCTACAAATGTAAGATAATCTATTTCTCCATAAATTAGTTGTTAATTTGCTCACTGTGTTTTTTTTTTCCTTAGCCTCAATATCTTTTGTTCAGATCTAAAACAGAATATGAACCCCAAACTATACTGTGCAAACTCATATTTTTCTCACCGTTTTAAAAGGTCTTCACTACTATTGATCGAGCAGTTCTAATCAATATTCTCAAAACCGGTTCGTTCAGCGAACTAAAAAAAGTACAAAGTGAATGAAATATTGATTCAACCAGTGGTCGAGAAAAAAGTACCAAGTGAATGAAACACTGATTCAACCAGTGGTCGAACCGTTATTGAACCAGTGACATCATAAATATATAAAAATATATATTATTAATAATTAATAAAATTTTAAAACATCTAATTTTTTATAAGTTAAAATATAATAAAATTATATTATATTATTGGTAAAAAAAAATGAAAAAAAAAAAAACTTAAAAACCGAATCAACTGACCGGTGGTTTTGCCGGTTAAACTATCGGTTAAACCGGTAGTCAACCGGATGTTGACTAAATCTGATTAACCAGTCCAAATCAGACCAAAAAAAAAAAGCAATTCTCTGTTCAACCGGACAGACCGCCACAGCTTTCATAACATTGGTTCTAATGCTCATTCAATCTCGAAAGTGCGCTGATATTACTAGAAAAGGAACCATGACCATATTCATGCTGTAATCAATAAGTTGAGCATTTTTATTTTCTTTTGTTCTGTATTTTTACCCTTTCCTATTTTATTTTCATTTGGTTAGAAGCCCATAAAGGAAAAGACTAAAAGTCCCAACTAGATGCTAGTTCCAGATGAAATCCTTGAAATTACACCATCTCCACCACACGCATTAAACAAAATAAGAGTGTTGGGAGTTGTGATCCACAAACAAATATGGTAACTTGCCATGTACAACTGCATAAAAAATATCTATCTATATTGAAAACCCATGTCTAGCTCGTGTTTATAGATCCCTTGATTATTAACACCAAAAGGGTGCAGGTGCACTTGTTTTGGATTCGCTCTGAGCTCCATACCAATAAGCCTTTGGAGTGCCTGCGGATGATTGCTTCCGCCACTAACATCAGGAGCTGTGGAAACAAAAGCAGTAAAAAAACAATAGTAAGCGCTAGGGTGTATTTGCACAGATCAAACATGGTGTAAATCCAATCTATGTATCGATAGTTACTTTATAAATAGAAGCACATAACTTTTCATTCAGATAACATTAAGTTAAATTGTTAGGTTCTGAGTAGGCAGCATAAGTTATAACGAAGTTCATTCTTTTAAGGTAAGAACTATTTCAAATTAATAAGACAACTTGGCTCTGATAGACAAATACAAAACAGAAAGGAGATAAAAATAAAGTGCACTGGAGAAAGTCAACCATAATAAGGCTGGCAACCATGTTGTTAAGTAAATTCATGTCATGTTAGGTCAAAGATATTCACATTAAACATCTCACACTAACGGGACTCATTTAACTAAACTCATCAAGGCCCTCAACCATGACATGTTTATCAACTCCATTACCCCATTTAAAAAACAGGTGCTGTTACACGAATAACAAGACAAGACCCGTACTTGTTTTATACAACACGACCAGTTAACACAACACAAACGTAAATGAATGAATACAGATAGAGAGTTTTTATCTTTCTATATCTCCCTAGAATCCCATCCTCTGAGACAGCCATTTTGCACAGAAGTAGGTGAACCCTCACAGTCTATTTCATCCATGATAATTCATATTGACATGTCGTATTCATGTATTAATTATTTAGATATCATCATAATTAAACAGGTTAAATTGTATGAAACGGTTAGGTGCATCATGAAACGATTTTGTAGAAAGTCTCGAACCATTTACAACAAAACCTTTTATACTAAACCCAAATCCTCTTGTGCCTTAATCGATTAATGTTGTAGGGTAGAAATTCCCACCCCTAAACCAGAGCACCAAGGAACACAAAATAAAAAAAACCCACAAAGTTTGAGGGCTCAAGTCTTTAATGTCAACCTACACTTTTACCACTTGAAATATGGAGTCCATCAAGGTATATTATTCCTAATTGAATTTAAAGAAGTTTAATCCAAAGGCGTGCAAGTGTAAGATCAATTAAGATGTGGACTAGGCACAGAATCATACTCACTCAGTCTAGAAATGCGAGTTCTACTTTTTTGTTGATTTATTTTTTAAAAAATATTAAGGTTTGCATTGGGCAGAACTTTTGGATGATTTCTTTTAAATATTATACTTCAGAGAGCAAAGTCTATTACTGAGAAAAGTTATTTAATAAAATTGTGCCCAAATTTGTTGAATGCAAACCTTAATATTCAGAAAAATAATAAACAAAAAAAGTAGGATTCTAACCGAGGTAGCTAAAAGGTTCTGCTAATAATTCGCACAGAATAGTGGAAAGGAAGACACAAATAAGACACTTGAACAGTCAGACTTTACCAGTCAGTGGCATCCCAAGGCCATTAATATTCGGCTGTCGTTGACTGAAAGGGAATCCTTGCATTGAGTTTGGTTCCTGCATAAAAGCAGTTGGCTGGTTGCCGGGATGAGGAGGAACTGGTCCACCTCTTGGAAATTCATGTAGTAGGTTTGGTGGAGGAAAACTGCCTGGCATTTGCATCTGCTGCAGCATTTGATGATGAGCAGGAAGATCAAAACCTGTTGGCCCAGTGTTGGGGTGATGGAAAGGTGGGTAAAGCATATTTCCAGGGAATTGATTATTGGTCCGACCATCATGCTTGATACTCTCTGGAGCCATAAACTTCATCTGGGAAGTAATGTGGGCAGGATGAGAATCTATTGGATGGAAAAATGGCCTCCCCTGGCTCATGTTTGGGGAATGGAATTGTGGAGGAGATGCTTTGGCATGAACATTATGATATTGCCTTTCAGACTCCATCAGGTCATGAGGACCACGAACAAAATGAGGACCTTCCTGCGCTCTCATAGACCGTTCATCTTTGTAACCAGCATTAAGAGCAGACAGTTTCTCTGCAACGTCAACTGATGTATTTGAGGATAAAATTTCACCTTTATTGGAATTCCTAGCAGGTATATATATTGAGTTACTAGGGTTCAGAGGATCACCAACAGTAATCAAGCTCTCCTCTTCAGGAAGCTGAATTTCAACTGCCCCATCAAACCCATGTTTAAACCTTCCTTCACTTTGAAACTTCGATAATCCCACTTCTATAAGAGGATCCTCAAATCCTAACCAATTTTCAACTTTCTCCAACTTGGTATGCTGTTTTGAATTTGATGCCAAAACATTGTTTTCATAATTTCTCTTGTTGGACCCAATTTCATCAATTGTATTAGGAATGGGGCCATCATCTACCGTTGGAAAAGATAAACCATGAGGCTCAAAAACATCAGTTCTTGCAGACCCAACTAAGCTCCTATGAACAGAAACAGGTGCTTCAACCGACTGCAGCTCCTTCATGAAAGCAGTTCCAAAGAGTGTTTCAAGGGTAATATTCTTCCCTGTGTTTTGAAGAGTTTCTGTGTCTACTTGTCTTGACTTGTCAAGTGCAGTACCACTATTACCTACTGCAGGAGCAAGTAAATTGTCGGAGGATCCAATCTCTACACTAGGGGATGGGGTCATATCATTCAGGTCTGTTCCCTTTTGTAACAATGAAAGGAGGTGCAGAGATGCATGATTGTCGATACTGGCTTTTGGTACCACCATCTCGGCACCAGAAACACTACTGTCTTGTACAGGTGGCTGCACAGTTGAACTGTTCTCACTATATTCAGACAAAATCTTCTGCTCAAGGTCTTCACATGTAAGGACTGCAGGAACTGCCTCCACTTTATTATTATTGTATAACTGCTCAGAGATCCCAGTTGCTGCTGAGGATATGCTAGATGCAAGTATGTTGGTAAGTTCAGAACTCTGATGAGTAAATTCTGGTGGAATGTGTCGGGTAGCTTTCACATCAGATGCTTGTACCCCACCTTTCTCACCACCCACAATCAATGAAAGTAAGTCACTTGGCCTAACTGATGAAAGATCATCTGTGGGTTTATTTTCTGATAAACATCAAAGAAAGGACAACTTGAAAAAGGATATTAAATTAATCAAAGTACAACTAAAGTATGATTCTGGAGCCTAATAGTGTTCAGTGA
The DNA here is from genome assembly GCA_947179155.2 of Hedera helix. NCBI lineage: Eukaryota > Viridiplantae > Streptophyta > Magnoliopsida > Apiales > Araliaceae > Hedera > Hedera helix. The sequence continues at coordinate 42,122,393 of OX359284.1, read as the reverse complement.
TATGTACCGTCTTCAAGAAACCAATGAGCAAATTTGGAAGACTGAGCAGTGTTAGGGCTGCACGCTACATTAGGTTTACTATCATGAGGCTATTGGAAAAACACAAAACAACAAAAGGTGTCAGATTCTACATGTTAAGAACTTCACAAATAGCATATAATTGAAGTACTTATTGCTCCAAATTTAGCTTCTAAAACACATAGATCAATACAGTATAGAACATCTTAAGGGAAAAGTAGTATAAATAAGAAAGCTGCAGAGTAAAGAAAGGAAAACTAAGATGGCTCAGTTCATTTGCAAAACCTTCTTCCAGATTGACCTACAACCATTAAATAATCATATTATATAATCCCTGTGTTCTAGGATGAATGTCTTCCATTGACTTTTATGTCAAATTAATTATTTTTAAAATCAATAAATTGTATTATTCTTTTAGATATATGCAGAGTGACTATGAATTAATAAAATACATATAATTTATTACTACTTTCCATGTTTACTTTTTTTTTAAATCTCAATATTTATGCTTATTTATTGATGAAGGACAAGGGAGGGGGTAATGGAAATAAGGGATAAACAAGACTCGCTAGTCACAAAAATAGTATGAGACAGAAATAGCGTGTAACAAAAAGATATTTTATGGGTCCGCGGCAAAATAGCATGAGACAGAAATAGTGTGTAACAAAAAGATATTTTATGCGTCCGCACGGCCCATAAAATATTTTGTAAGAAAAAATAATTATAATCCTTCAACAAATCATTATGAATTAGATAACTTGCATTTCAATATTGAGAAATTGACAAAATTAAAGTACTTACATTCAATTTAGTATATGGGCACACATACAAACAAAAGAAATTTAAGCATTTATATGTATTTGAAAAATAACTGAAGTCATAAAAAACATACTTCACCTGGATCTAGTAATTTTATGTGTTAAAATTAGCAAAAAATGAGATCAAGTAAGAGGGGCTTAACCAGAAAGGCATAGAAAACAAAATTACCTCTTTGAAATTCAAGGAAGTGTTTACTGTTAAAGAGCTACCAAAAAGCTTTTCCAGGATTGACTTTGAATTCTGCTGATTGGAGTCGCTACCAACGTTATCCCTTGTCATCTTCTTGGTAGGTATTTGAATGCTATCACCATTATCCGTAGCTTCATTATCTGTAGCTTCACTGGATTTCATAAGGCTAGAACTACCGTATAGATGATCATCCCAGGCAAGCTTCTTATTAGTAAATTCTAAACCAGATAATGGATTCACTATCATTTCACCCTTGGTAGCAAATGCTGCATGACTCTCATCTTCACGCTGTCTCTCTTCTTGATTATTAATCCCATTTTGCACTGGTTTAGCTTTGGCAGGCAAAATCTTTTCCTCAAGTTCACGTTTGCAAATCTGTATATGCAAAAATGGAGCAAGACCAAATTTATTTCATAAGAAAATAATTGGAGTTAAAGGTCAGAAGATCCTGAAGGTTGTATAATTTTGAACTAAACATGAAAAATGAGAATGAATGCTCCAAAACACAATCATAAGAAAGAAAACTTTAATCTAAAGCAAAGGACAAAAATATAAAAATATAACCCAAGAGAGACCAGAAAGGCAATGGGAGTCACGTAAGCCCGGAGCACATAATCTGATGCTACAAGTACGTATGTGCCCAATTAAGACCTGGATCAACGTAAAAAATTTGAGAGAATTATATCTGTGCCTGAAATCTGCAGTTCAGCAAAGTTTGAATCCAACATGGGGTCAAAACAAAAGGACTCTAATCAATAAGAAAAAGTAGGTTCTCTGATCACCATTCATGTCGCTTGAACTAAAAAATTATGTAGACTAATATGTTACTAATGTTAGTTACTGCGCCAAGCAAGTGACTTCAACCTCGGGTTATTTATCCTTTGTGTTTTCAGTTGAATCTAGCTTCTTGATATAAAAGTACTCTCTCAGTTTCAAAATATAAGAGCACGATGATGTACAAAATGTGAAAGAAAATGCTCATATTTTTTAACGGAGGAAGTATAATAGAAAAGAGAATCTAGCTTCTTTAGCCTAAAGAGATATGTAATAGAGAAGAGAGAATAACAAAGTAGTACGACACTTCAACACGGCAAAAAAAGTACAAAAGTGAAGATCAGACAGAAATTAGTACAATTGGATGAGAACAATGGAGGATGGTTACAGCACTCATCATGAATATCAATCAACTCATTCTAATCTTCAGTAAGAGAACTAACAAGTTCATTCCAATGACATATAGAGAAGCCCACAAGGGAACAAAGAGAGGAAAAGGAAACAAAAGAGAGAAACTGAAACTAGTACTTAATTGTTTGCAATGTAAGGGGATTTAAAAACTGTCTCAGAAAGGTTCGGTGGTACCACTTTTTAAGACCTAAGAAGAAAGGATTCTTCTGTCGATTGGTGCATCCCCGAATTTTTCATTCACGGATTCTTGGATTCTTCTCGATTCAACAGGATTCTTTTGGGAGATTCTTCTGTAGTTACAAAATCACTAACACTATATACTATACTAATTAAGATAACGTTTTATATAGTAATGCTATATATTTACTAAATTCCTACATAGTATTAGTATAAAAAAGCTTTGCTTTTCTTGACAGTTTTTAGGTTTTATTATGAAATATTGTTTATTTACATATAATTATATTTATATGTATATAAAGAAATTGATCTAATTTCTAAATATGTGCTGAATCCCTGAATCTCCAATTTTTGAGATTTACCAAATTACCGAATCCTCGTATGGTGAACCCGAATTCTTGCTTCTTAGGTTTAGAAAAGTCAGTGGTTACAACAAATAGTTTGGGAGAAAAATGTTTCCGTGCTGACCTAGTTGTAGTACATAGCACTTCAAAAAACAGTGAATACAATTACCTCTTTTTCATGAGTATAAGTAAGAGATTTTGGACCAGAATTCTTCTCCAGAATTGTGCTTGCAAAACCAGGGGGTACAAGTGGTCTGGGTGCGGAAGTTTGGGAAGGAAAAGAAGAATTGCCAGAATCATTATTTGGAACAGGCTGAGCCCCAGATTCATTCAATTCATTGCTTCGCTCCAAAGCTCTCCCCTCTTTGGTTTGCTCCAGCAATGCAATATCATCTGAGAAAACGTCATCTTTATGCTTATCTACACGCTGTTTCTGCTTATCTTGAAGCACTTTCTGTTGTTCCTTCCTCATCAACTCAAAGGAAGCTGTGACGAAGTTAGAATCAAGTTTAGTTGACTGCAGATCATCCATACAGCAAACAAAAAGGACCTGTAAAACTGTCGTGCAACGATTGAATAAGGCAAATATGGGTCGGAAAAAAGGAGATATTACCTCTTCTTTTTCTTTCCTCTTCTGCTCTATCCTCACTTGTACACTCAGAAGAACCAAATGTTTGGTCATTTAGTGAGTCATTAATTTCTCTCCGAGAATGAGGTGCTGCCTGAACAGATTAAAACAGGGAAATATAATCGTGGAGTCTTAATTCAGATAGACTAATTTAATTTTCATTGAGGTTTAATGCTTTTTACCCATAGTTATTTAAATTAGTATTAAGTACACAAAAAATCCAACAATAAAACAAGACCACCATAAGAAATAAGAAGAGGAGGGAGGAAAAACTAACCTTATAAGGACGAGGAGGATGATACGGCTCATTACTCTTCTTGAGCAGGTATTGATCGTCCCCTTGAACCTTTGGAGCCATCATCCCAGTTGCATATCCAGATGGTCTTGGAAAAGAACCACTTCCAAGAAGCCCGTCGTGATCAGGACTTTGCCAAGACCGTCGAGAAGGGTTTCCATAACGCTTACCAGACTCTGAAAAAATAATTTGGACAAAAGAGAAAGCTTAATAATACTGTCTCAGAGAAAGCTCAAGCTTGTTTTTCTTTTTCTTTAGATTATAAAAGGCTCCAGCTTGGTGGATCTTAGTAAAATCAAGGATCAAGTTCTTCAAAACATAGAAGCAGAAAGAATTCATTAACGTGAGATACAGTAACAAGGTAGACGTGAAATACTTTTAACTTAATATGCAATGAAAATTCAATATGGGAGCCCAAAAGGGGTAGAGTAAATGAAGTAATGGAAATAAATAAGTATGCAATACAGCCATTCAAAAAAACTGGAAGCGAAAGATTAGAGTCAGAGGCGAAAGCAATGCTGAGTTTAGAAAGAATGTCCCCAAAACATGCGTACAATAACTTATTGGCACACAATTTTAGTAAATCTTTACAGTGGGAAAGCTAGAATAATATGTTTGCAGCAGATTCACAGAAAGAACATTCATTAAAATAAAAGAATGCCTCCAGCTAACAGGCCTTTTTGTAATTTTGAACAATATGGAGTCCAAGTAGAATAACACAAAAACAAACATGTACTTCGAGAGACTAGTTCAAGGGTGGTTGAATTATTTTTACAGAAAATATCAAGAGCAGTACACTACAATATAAACTAACCTGAATCCCAATCAGACTGAGAATCGCCGTCTTTATCACTCCGCCCAGAAGAACGATTGTCCCATCTTCCATAGATTCCCCTAGAGTAATTACCCGACTCCCCCCTGGTAGGTGGCGATGAGCCATAATCACCACATCTGAAACCTTGCAATGGCAAACCGCCAGGGAATCTTGGACGTTCTTGAATGTCATGTGAAGTATCCTCAAACTCACTGATAGAAACAAACTAATACTTAAGTTACAAAGGCATGCTATGCATAAAAAACTGAATCAGTATTCAACCACAATAGTGCAAAATAATGCAGTGGATTAAAGTAATGCCTTCAATGTAATGGGTTAACAAGCTTTGGATGTGAAATTGTATTTCAAAGTGACTTCTTACCCGAGAACTGATCGGTCGAATCCTCTTGGTAACTTTTTGCATATTTCCAACTCACTTATGGATAAGAGAAACTCTCTAGTATAGGATATTTTAGACGTCCTGAGTCATAAGAAAAAAGTTTTTTGTTGGCTAAAATTATTTTTGGAGTAAATCAACAAACTGTAGAATAATTATGATGCAAAAAAGTAAGTGAATTACTTCTGAGAACCGACAAATGCTTCAGAAGCCTTGCCATGTAAACTTTGATCTTCAATTTCTAAGCTCATTCTGCGGTACTATAAGAAACTGACAATTACCACAAGCTTGCAGTCACGAATGCAATCACCAGTGCAGGCTCTCAACCAATAATAGCACCTCTAACCATCCAATTCTCTAATCATTTTTACACCCAAATCATAGAAGCACTCATATCTTGAGAATTCAAATCACTACCCCCTCATAGCTATTCCAATTAAATCAAAATGAATTTTAATACACAGCTCCGTAGACTAGCAGACTAATTCCCACCGCTAAAATCCATCATGTCATTAATGCATATTATGTCAGTGTTACTTTTCAGCTGATACAAATCAAAGTATGCTAACCCAACTATATCTCAAGACTAAAATTAAGTTATTCCGTAACCTGATCCAACTCAATCTAAACATTCAATATCAATCCATCTGCCTCATCAAACTTCTCCCCAATACAACAAAACCAAAATCAGATATGCATATATTGAACAAACAAAAACAAAAAAAAAACCTATTTAGTGCTAATACAGCTGCAAAATTTATATCATCAGCTGCATATACCGTCAATATTACAACAGAACTCTCAAAATCGAATGGGTATGACGCATATATAAGGTTTATCCGCTTCTGTTACATTCAAAACAAGTCTGAAACTAGGGTTTTGTTTTGCGATAATAAGATTCAACCACCTAGATCGGAAAAGTAGAGGGAGAAATTCACCAGCATGCATTGAGCGAGAGGAAGAATTAGGATTTGGATCTTGGCATTTTTTACTACGATCCTGGAGCGAAACGAAGAGAGAGAGTTGGAAGATAATTATAGGGAGAGAAAGTTGGAATTGTGGAGAGAGATTTATATGACAGAGAGAGACCATTTTAAGGGCCGGGAATGATTTATTTTTCTTTGATTTAAAATTAAAATTTTAATAAATTTATAAATAAAAATATTTAGTATCATTTTTATTTATAAATTAAAATTTATAAATACGAAATGTGAATGTATTCAATTAATAATAATTTATAAGTTAAAATAAAATATAAAAATTATTAAAAAAATTAAAAAAATAATATTTTTGTCATTTTTTGATTAACTTACAAAAATGACTGATAAATTATTATTTTTAAATAACAAATTATTACTTTTTTTAATTTATATATTATAAAATAAATACTAACTGAACAGATAAATCAAAAAAATAATTGATAAATTGGGTTGAACAATTTATCGATCGATATCGAACCCTCTCCATTTTCAGTATATCACGTTGTCTTGTTACAAACACCTCAGATAATTTTTAAGATAATTTTTCTTTTCAGGCGCCGCCATATTTGATGTTTGATGGTGTGAAGCACTCTTTGTGCTGGACGACAATTATGTTATTCTAAACCAACAATTAAATCCGAGAAATATCAAAATTATTCCTAATATTGCACGTCCGTAGGCTTGATAATTTATTTTATATATCACACATCTGTCACATTTTTATCTTTAAAAAATATATACTTGTACTCCAAATTTTTATTTTTCATGTTGATTGTACCTTTAGGATATTTTACAATTCATTTTGTTAGAAGTGACGCACGTGTGATTTTTTTAAGAGACAATGGAATAAATTCAATTATCTTTCACTGACGAATCAAAGTCACTGTTCTAAATTTCATCAATTTATTTATCTTATTCATTTTTTTCACCCAAAATTACTATCCCAAATTCCATCCATGTCCGTATCTAATTCATCTCCTACACCATCGGATTACCAATGATGTCGTAATCGAGGTCGGAGACATGGCCTTCCATCTCCACAAGGTAACTTAAGCCACGGAAAAAAAACATGACTATGAAGAATGTCCAAACAAAACTCTCCAACCAACCAAATCTAATTAATTTTTGAAATTTCTGTAATTGAAGTGATGTTGGTGAAGGACGATGTATCTCTGATCAGGCTAATCCTAAAGGGCCTGAAGCCTGGAGCAACCGACAATGTAATAAAGCCATTAACGACTGCTGAAATTCTGAATTTGCGGACTCACATTAGCAAAACAAGACGCTTTCTTTAAATTAAATTACATCTAGTATCTTCTACTCATGCGGGGATCCCAATCCCAATCCCAAATTAGTGTGGCCATGTTATGTTATTTTGAGTTCACTACTCTTCGAAGACAATTGAAGACACATATTTTTAATAATTTGGATATACTTTGGAATGTAAAAAATCATCTATAATTTGGATATTACCTCCTGAATTTCCAGCTATAAAATTTTTGGAACTTGAATAATATAGTAATATTTGTCCAATTATGTGTTCAATTGTTCTCTTGCACCTTATATTTCGAGGCTTATTTTGAATGTCTGCCAACAAGGATATGTAATATGTCAAACAATTGTTTCTTACTGGAGCCTTTATTTGCCTATTTTTTTTGAATTGTCGTTAGTATCCGGTGAACATTGTTGTGTATTCTTTATCGTAATCGACTCAAACGACGCCGTTTCTCAGTTCCATCATCACCAACGACCACAAGAAAATGAGAATGAGAAGTTTCAAAAAATACAAAAGAACAGTTGTCAATATCAAATTTATAACCGAAGGTTTGAATCTAGTCGGTTTCATAGCACCTCATCAATTAAGTCTTTACGAGACACAATACAAGGAAAGAGGAGAGAGAAAATAAAAGTGAAGAGAAGAGATGAAGAAAATGAGTTGAAAAATATTTTATTTAAAGTATTTAGACGATTTTATCGTTAAACTAATTACGGTTTGAAGTGAAAATCGAGATTTTTAGTCAAAAAGTGACCAGTAAAATATCCAGAAGGTGCAACTTAATACGAAAAATAAAAATTTAGGATGCAAGTACACACCTATTAAATATAGGGGTGTGACGGTGTTTGACATGTAAAGTTTGAGATGCAAATTGTATTTTAATATCAAGGATAATTCTGAAAGGTGTTTGACATGTAAAGTATGAGATGCCTAAATTAATTGCCTACGTGTTGTTAACTTTTTAATATCGAGGATAAACTAATACACACACATATAATTACTAACTTAATAATAAAAAAATAATTTTATAAATAAATTAATTGCCTGTTGTTAACTTTTTTGTTGTTTATATAATTTTTTTTACTTGTTTACACATTTATAACAAATTTGTAGAGAGTGTTCTTAATTTTTTTTATAGCATAATATTATTTTTAAATTTTAATAATTTTATAAATACATTAATAACAATATTAATAGTGGATAATAACTGTAGTTTGAATTTTAAATTTATTATTATTATTAATTTGTTTATTTATTTCTTTTATTCTACAAATAACACATTAATTGATCAGAAAAAAATCTTCATCACAAAATATTAATTAAACTCGTTAATAACCGAATAATTTAATTAACTGTAATTACGATTACTTTTATAATAATGACAAATTTAATTACGAGTATAGCTTGTACCCGCACCAAAGTGCCTCATGCACAGCCGTAACCAAAACCGTCACAGTGTGCATTTCCGTAAATTTCAGCAACTTCAGTCCCATTCGTCCACTGCTTATCCAATATTCCAATCCCCCTTCGACAGAAGCTCACCAAAAGGCAAAAAATAAAGCCATAAAGCTCCCGTAATGGCGTCTCCCGCGCTTCTTCACTCCTTAGCGTCGTCGTTTCACAGTCAATTCCCTGCCGTTTCAACGACTCAGTTTGTCCGGTTGCCGTACCGGAACCCTAGGTGCGGCGGATTTACGGTGAAGGCATCGACCGGTATTGTTTTGGTAGAGAAATCTGAGGCGGAAACGCCCAATCGTCTGAAGACGACGTATCTTGAGAAGATTGTTCCATTGCTTAAAGAAGAATTCTCTTACACTAACGTTCACCAGGTAGGTACTTGATTTTTTTTGGAATTGCTGTTTTCTGTTTGGTTGCTGAGAAAATGTAGGATAAGGAACAAGTAAGACTCCGTTTGGTTTGTGAATCTATTGATTAATTGGAAAATACAATGTAAAAGAGCTCAACTTTGATTATTACCATAACACAGCATAAAAATTTGAAAATGGGGAAAATTTTGGATTTACTTGCCATTTCTCTTTTATGTTTCATGATTGCTAGAACATTCTGAGATTTATTTATTTGTTTATTTATACACTTTGTTCGGATATTGTAAAGAGTAGGCTCAGTAGGGGAAAGAAAGGAAAGTTAAATGTGTTGTACTTTTTCCAACAATCCTATTACACTAATTTTATCATATTAGATCATTTAAAATTATTAAATTGATTTACCTTCATCATTTTTTTTTCTTTCTCTTTAAATTGTTTGTTATATGCTTTTCTTTTCATTTATTTTGATGAACCCGAGAATTTAGTTAAAGGAGGAGAGACAAAACGACGAGAAGCACATTTTCTTCTAATTTTACTTTAGCTACTTTATTTGTTTGTTTTATTTAGTTGCTGAGAAACTATTGGAAAGAAAGTAATTACATTAGAAATTGGTTTTCAGGCTGTTTTGGATTTCTCTGAAAAGGAGTAAGCTTTTAATGTTTCTAGGAACCAAGTTATTGCAGTTATGTTCACAGTAGTTTCTTTTGCAATGAAGTTGGAAATGTTCTATGTCGTTTCAGACCAATTATTGTTTGTTATTTATTTAAATTGGACTTTGAGAAGTGTGTTAGAAATATTTACTGCAAATAGATAGTCTGAAATGGAAAGAAATAAAAGTACTTAAGCGTGTTTACAGAAATGTGAACTTTATAATGGTATCCGAACAAGCCTCTAAATTTCGTTTTTTGTTCCCTGACAATATTAAGTAGCAATATTGCCATATTTCACCTTTTTTTTCCTTCCTTAATTTGCTGATGAAAATGTATGTAAAGTAGATTAAATACATTTTGGGATGGCAAGATATGTGATCCGTGAAAACTAGAGCTGCATTTGATTGAGTTTCTACATAAGTCGATATTTTTGTTGGAGAGACTACAGTTTGGTTGGAGAAATCTTAGGAAGGAGAAATTACGACGGGTTGTTTGAAACTAATCTAAAGAAAAGTCCAAACGTAGGATTGTAAGAAAATAATATATTCCATGATTAACATGGGTGGAAGACTGGAAGTAGAGATTTTTTATGGGGTCATTCAAATATATATATGTGTGTCTGCGCGCGCGCATGAGTGAGCTTGGACGCATGGATGGGCAGACAAACTCGTATATATAAATCCATTCTTTTTGCATACATTTTGTGGGAATTATTTTTCTTGCAACTAACAAAGCTTTCTGTTTTACGTGGTTAACATTGTTGTTGGAATTGGGGTAGGTTCCTAAAGTTAAGAAGATTGTAGTAAACTGTGGTATTGGAGATGCAGCACAGAACTCCAAGGGTCTGGACGCGGCAGTGAACGATTTGGCTCTTATTACAGGTCAGAGGCCTGTAAAGACACGAGCAAAGAATGCAATTGCCACTTTCAAGATCAGAGAAAACCAACCGCTTGGGATTGCTGTCACTCTCAGAGGGAATGTGAGATGATCTTCACATCAAATTTTAATATTTCTTTAAACTCTGCTTGAATATGTCTCATGATAAATTGTTATGCATTGAACTGCCAACACTAGCCTGAACAAGATCTCATGCAATATTTAAATTAAAATTACAGTAATAGAATGTGATGCATGGGAGGACTGCATTATGCAAAACTTATATGTGCAGCCCAAAACAAAAGGAATGTAGAATTTCATATCTATTCTGGCCTATTGAATAATTTGAATCTATTAGGCAATGATCTTGAGGAATAAAATTTGAAGATGACAGAAAAGTTTATACCTTAGAGTTTGAATACAATATAAACATTAGTTGATGACAACAGAATTCAATATCAAATTCTTGCATTAGAACAGTAGTAGTTCATTCAAAAAGAAACCAAAACTGTCGTTGGATTATAGGTTAGAATTTCAGTTGAAGTATGTTTTAAATTTTGTTTTTAAGAAACTTTTTGGTCAGTTTTTGTGATAATTGTCGTCTCTTTTGTGGATTTAGAAGACATTGACATTTTAGACTCATAAACCTGCAAGTATGACGGCTATGAGACTCTGAACGTTCAATAGAGCCTAGATATTACTCCCTCATCTGGAACTGGGTCTTATTTATCAAATTTTAAGGTATCTATCGGACACACTTGCACGCAATTTTTTGAAAAAGTTTGTTTGAATGTTAACTTACAAAGAGTAAAATGAATACTAGGAAAAGGTTAATAAGAAAAGACCCATAATATGCTGTGTTATGAATTCCAACTTGTAGAATCTGGACTCAGAAGTTATAAATTTTAGATTTGATGTCTATGATCTTTCACGGAGGCATGACTGCTATATTGCTGTGCAAGTGGAAGTTTTGCTGATGAACTGGCATTCTTCTATCTACTTTATGCCTGCTTTTTTTTTATGTTAATTGCCTCTTATGATTAGTGGTTGCGTATGACAGGTGATGTACTCATTTCTGGACCGGCTAATTAATTTAGGACTTCCTAGGACAAGGGACTTCCAAGGTGTGAGCCCCAACAGCTTTGATGGCAATGGCAATTACAGCATTGGATTCCGTGAGCAAAGCGTGTTCCCCGAAATCAGTTATGATGCGCTTGGCAAGCCAAGAGGAATGGATGTTTGCATTTCCACAACAGCTACAACAGATAAAGAAGCCCATAAACTTCTGGCTCTCATGGGAATGCCGTTCAGAGAGGGTGCTGCTCCCACAAACGTGGTGCGCAAGAAGAAGTTGAAGCGTCATCATTTTGACTCGAAGGCAAAACAAAGAGCCCGGAGATAATTGCTTACTGATCTATATTCTACACTGCGATTTATGAGTCCTTGAGAAATCTCTGTTCTAATTTCTCCACTTTTGTTGAACTATCATATCATTTAATCATTTGGACTAGTTTTTATATCCATCACAAGAGTATGTGTGCCCAGAATATGCCATAAAGACAGTGAATCTCAGTAGTAATGGTTGAATCGATTCAGTTATACCTGCTGGAAAGGTCAGAAGAAAAAAGAAAGATAAAGTTTATCTATTTGAGGTCAATTGTGAGTGTTAAAAATTTAACTTTGAGAATTGATTCTTACAGGAATCACTTACAGGGAGTCTTTAAAACTGAGAAAATGATAGGATTGTTGAGGAAAATTGCAACTCTGTTTGGAAAATTTCCTGCAACTAAATATGGTAATGTTGAGAATTGATATTCATACAAGTATAGATTTTTCATTTTCTTTTTTTGAAATAGTCCAAATGATAAAAATATATCAAGATTGAATTGGTTTCAAATGATTGAACAAATTACAATGGTCGAAAGTATTTAACTAATAATTCTTTAAGCCATTATAGATTTCAAATACAGATATAATTTAAAAATATGCAGATTTAAGTCGTTTTTTTAAACAACGGGATTATAAGATGCATCCAAATTAAAAAAGATTTATTATTGTTGATCAGCTCATTAAAAGTAATCATCACTTGCGAGAAAAATTAATTTGAAAAAAAATCATATTATCAATTAACACACTGAAAATTAATTCTCACAAAAATAAATAAAAAAATCTCCAACACGGAAAAAAAAAGAGAAAGGCCTTAAAAATATACTTAAAAATTCTCTTATTTCTTATGGGACAAGTCTATATACATAATATTTAAATACAAAATTAAATATTACATTTATTTTAATAATAAGACATAACACGAATTTAAATATTATTTTTATTTTTTTACTAATAATTACAGTTTGAATGTTAACATGAATTTTAATATTATTTTTAATTTTTTTTAATAATGAGAGTTTGAATGTTGTGCAACTTTTTCACGTGTTTATTATGGATTAATAATGATTATGGAGGGAAGAGAAACTGGATAACTAATGACTATAATCAGTTCAACGCTATGGCCTAAACAAGAATAGACAACTAATCTAGTTATCCTACTACTCTGTGTTACTGAAGACGGAGATACTGAGAAGAAGAAAAGAATAGTCCAAATCAACTATTTTCTATCTCTTCATCTCCTTCAAATCCTAATTTGCTACATCAAATTCTCATTTTAGGTAATATAATCATATAATCATTACATTAATACCTATACATATACTCCATATATATACAGAGGGAGAAAAAATGGTTTATTACGGGATAGGACTCGTGGCAATGGCGAAACCCTCGTTTCTCATAGCAGAACAATCAATGGCTTCAGATCTCTCCGCCGATCGTACAATTTCTAGAGCCGGAGCTTCCCCTCGCCGCCGTGACCTTGTTTTCATCGTCAATCCTAGAGGTTAAATCTCTTTTTCTCCCTCTCTCTCTCTCTTACTTTTTATCCTCGGTTTCTGTGATTTTTGAGAGCATATTTATTATTATTATTATTATTTTTATCTCAATCAATTTGTATATGATATTTTCAGGAGCTAACGGCCGAACGGGAAAAGATTGGAAGAAGCTGCTTCCGTATATAAGGTCTCGCCTCGGTACTGATTGTAACGTGAGTTCTAAACTAAAAATTATGTCATTGTTTGAATTATTTCCTTTTCCCGATTCATGGAATTTCAGCATGTTAATTCATTACTTTTGTTCATGTAAAGTACACATTAAAAAAATAAAATGATTTATAGTTTAAATTCTGCTTTAGTGTTGTTTGTTCTATAAGTGGTTGCAAATAGGAAATTTTGAAAAGAATTGCAAGGGACATAGTTTTATAGAAGCTGTTTGAAATCCATGGATGTGTTAGGATCAAAGCTTACCTATTTGAAATCTGTCATCTATGTAATTGTTTGGACTACAGTGAAGTCTAACAACCTCGTCTTAAGAAAACAGAGGTCGCAAGTGAAACACAAATCTAACTAAACTAAATTACAACCTAAAGGTCAAAGGACACTAAAATTTCAGTAAACAAAACTAAGTCTTAAGATTCATACTAAGAAATAAGCCTCTTGACGTAGGCAAACTTGTAATTATCTAACTAAAAACTCAAATAATAACTAACGAAATTCTCCAATTATTCTCGAAAAATCCATTTAAAAATAAGAAATAAAGCTAATAAGGTCCATATTCCTAGCGATGAGCTCTCCACCCAAAATCCCGATCTTACCCTTGGCTTCCTGCAGAAAAGGGAAGTAAAAAGAGTGAGCCAAAGCGTAGTACGAATATATATTTTGAAGTGTAATTTTGAGACATAAGAGTGAATGTATCTTACCAATACTCAATTTTTAAAAAGAAACAAAATGAGTAAAATAATAAACGAAGCAGTTAATTAAGAACGACTTAGAATTGCTTTCAAAATCATAACATAACGAAACAACATATCTAAGCATATCATATTATAGGAAATTCATAAGCAACAAAACAAGTCTAAAATATAATGGGGCCTTCTTGCATCTTGTGCCGACTATTGAGCCATAAGTCATGTGTTCCCTCTCCGGTTTTCCACAAGTAGGAAACGATCGGAATGCACCCGACATTCCGCATAACATAATCAATCATAATCTTCTCACCCCATACTATCAATGTGACGTGCTTGTTCACTCACAATACCGGTACGGGTTGGTACTGAGTCCATATATAACATCACAACAAACGACTCGCCTATAATTTACCCATACAAGTTAGTTCAAAAGCCCACATAACATATGTATAAAAATCCAAAATTACATAAAATATAACGTATATCATCAATATAACTAAATCTGCTAAAAATATGGTTTTAATACTAAGAACTAAAATGTAAGAACAAAATTAAATTGATGTGTCAATATTAAACTAAACAAAAAGGTACATAATTTTAAGAACAAAATGTCTAAATATTATTTTGAATTTAGGAGGGTACACTAAAAGTATACCAAGAGTACAATTTACAATGCAATTTGACATTACAATAGAAATTCTATAATATAATCGACCGACATAAAAAAGAATAAAAACGTAATTTTAATTTGAAAATACGGGAAATCCGTACCTGAAATAAACACTGAAATAACTATTGGAACGTAACACAAAATTCCTCTACGCATACTCAACACGATCCATTCATCAAAATAAAATACACTTCATGATCCTAATTGTGCATTTGTAATTTTAAACTCACTACTGTTTGATTCCTTTAATTTTACTTTGTTAGATACAAATTAATACAATACATAAAAATATATCGTTTAGACTGCATATAAGTATATAGTGTTTGAAATCTGACTGAATATAAAAGTATCCAAAATTGTCAGTCTTTTAACACTAATTACGGTAAGCAATACATTAGCATGACAGTAAGTACTAGCTTATATACGTGTACATATTAAGCAAAAGAATAAAATAACATATATATACTTAAAAATTCATTCTGATCCTGATTAGCAAAACTATATGTATGTTTGAAATATTATTTTATTGTCTTATAGTAAAACATTACATTTTTATATATTAGCAAATAATTATATTATTAGTATACATGCTGATTTTATCAAAGTACCTTTTACTAAAATTTATTAACTTATAAGTACACACCTTAAATTAGCCATCAACATATAATTTAAGACATACCTTTACTGGACTATAAATTAAAATATAATGATATCAATACATTATTTATAAATACCTACTTATATGTATATAATATACTAATTTAGATTCAAGTTTTTCATTACTAAATTCAATACTTAAAGTAATGCAATCTATTATTAATATAGTTTGTTGCCAGCTTACTTGAGCACTTGAACTATATATGAACATCATAATATCACATCCTGATGACTTTTATGTATAAAAAATCCATGGCCTCCAATCATTGATTCATCTCAGTATTATTTATGCTCTCTTCTTATAACCGAATGCATGCACATAGGATAAATAAATACATACCTATTAACTTTGAGAATACTAGGGTATCCTTCCAACCAACTTGTTCTTTTTATTTTTCTTCAAAGTAGCGGCGTCCATTCCCCTTTTTTTTCTTTTGCTGCAACGCCTTTCAATCTATACAGCTAGGTAGCCTTTACTTTTTTTTTTTAATTTTAATTTTTATTTATAAGCTGAATACCTAATTAATACAACGTACTGAATTACCATCCCTAATTACTAACTTAAAATTTTAATTTTTCTTATTGATTTAATATTATCCTTTTCCTATGCTGTTACAAATTTTAAATTTTAAAATTATCTTCTTATCCTAAGTTAGTTGGAATTTTATTTCAAATATAAGTCTTTTATCTTAGCTACTAATAAATATTTTCAGTTTAATTATTATATTTCTAAATTAAGTCCAACATAACAAAATTAAGACCCAAAACTTAAAAGCCCAAAACAAAAATGCATAATTACATATAAAAAATGCAGGTATTACTCAATCCCACAAATAATTTTATTTTGTCAAACGTCTCATTAAATAATTAATGAAATAGCCATACCCACAACACTTAAATTAGATGAAATACTAAATTGAAACTTATCTTATATTTTAATTATTAATTAGGAAAAAATAAAATAAAGAGAAAAATACCGGATGTTACAGGGGTGGTCCCAATTTCTACTAGGAGCAGGGAGGGTGCTGCATTTTCAGTAAGGGCAAGTAGATGTACTACATCATTTCATCCACTATTTCTGTTATGGCTTTTGTTTCACGTGCTGTGTATACTTTTGTTGGATTGCTTGTATGATTAATTAATTTCTCATGTTATTATGTTAACAGTTTCTTCATATTTGACCAGATATGCGAATCTTTGACTTCAGGTCCTTCTCATGGTATTGATATAACAAGGGAGGTGAGCATGCTAAGCCTTTGTGTTTCAGTTTTAAAACTAAAATAATTTAATAGACAACTGAACTTCTAACAATAGATCTGTTGACAGGCTATACGGGAGGGAGCTGATGCTGTGATTGCAGTTGGGGGTGATGGAACTCTTCATGAGGTTTAACCTGCTTCTCCTTGAGAATAGAAGTTCTTTTTCTGAAACTTAAATGATCTATAATAAATTTACTACCACCCAAAAAAGTTAACACGGACCAAATACGAAAGTTCACTTGATTTTTGATATTTCTTCACCAATCTATTGCAATTTCTTAAATGCATTCAAAATTTATGGCCACTTGATGCTTGATCTTATAGTCTTATTTACTTAAATATCTTCTTATGACATTAGTTTGAAGGTTTGTGCCTCATATAATCATACGGAGAAGAAAAATCATAATCCTCTATAAAGAAGACATGTCGTAGAACAAGTAACCATTAACACGAAGAAATAAATATAATTATGAAGGATTTCATTCCAAGCTGAGTGCTAGTGTTCCTATGACATCTTTCATTTTTTATAATAACGACATGCAACTACTTTTCCTTTCTCCTAAGATGCTGGATGATTGCTGTATTAAGCATGATACGGATAATGGAAGGTGTGTAACAATTGTTTATAAAAATTGCTTGGGTAGAGTGCCATATGAACATATATTTTTGTGTTGGAATTTTAGTCAACTTTTACAATTATGTGTCACGAATAGATCTTTTAAGAGGTTACTTTCTCAATTGGATTATGCAAAAGAATCCTTTTTTGGTACTTCTTGCCAGCGCATCAGACAACTGTTTTCTTAGAATTTACACGTTACTTATTCATTTAGCCTTACATTGTCAGGTTATTAATGGATTCTTCTGGGGCGGAAAACCTGTTTCTAGTCATGATCCGCAGGCTTCCCATACAACCGCACTTGGTGTAAGATTAACAGCTCTAGAATCAATTGAGATTTTTGTTTTGTTACCTTCTTTCTAATTCTAAAATTCTTGATATCTGTTATGCATTCTCTACAGCTTATTCCCTTAGGGACTGGGTCTGATTTTGCCAGGACATTTGATTGGTTAGTTTACGCTTCTCCCATCACTTTCTCTGTATGATATTTATGGCTAGTAATTTTTTGGGATCCTTGAACGGAAGTTTTAGCTATAGTTTGTTTCATCAGGAAGAACAATCCTCAGGATGCCATTGAACGCATAGCTAAAGGTTATCTACTTGTCCATTCTTTCGCTTTTCTTAACTAGGATGAAGGTTCTAGCTTTGAATTGGTTACCAGCAGAATTCTAGTTTGATGCTAGAAATTGTTGCCACTTGAATGTCTTCACTTTTTTCCTTCACTTAATAAAGGTGCTTTGCAGGCCGGAGATCCCGAATAGATGTCGGAGTTATTAATGGAGAAGGTGGTGAATCTCATTACTTCATTAATGTTGCTGATATTCATTTGTAAGGGTACCTTAAGAAATTACTAGAAACAACTTCACCAGAAAACACAGGACCCTTAGGTATAATATCTCATTCGTCTATTGTGGAAAATTTGCAGGAGTGCAAAAGCAGGTTATTACGCATCTAGATACAAAAGATTTGGGAACTTATGTTATGTTATCGGTGCATTGCAAGCCTTTTTTGGGCACCATAACCAGGATCTTAAGATTAAGGTCACGTGTATTTGAAATTTTCTCATAACATAATACTCTGCAATTTTGTAGCTCCATGGTTCTTTAAAAGTCATTGTGTATATTTTTCAGTTGTAGGAGCAATAGCATTGACAATTAAACGTCACATTGTCTTTTATTAGGTCAATGAGGGTGAGTGGGAAGTATATCCTCAAGTCACAGCTTTGTGCATTGGGAATGCTAAATTCTTTGGTGGTGGAATGAAGATTACTCCAAATGCTGACCCTTCAAGTGGAAACTTTGAGGTAGAACTTATATCTGTTTATCCCCTCTCAAATAGTTGTTGTACCACTTGTATAATTTTAATTACTGGTCTGGTCAATTAAAAACTAACTGCCGGTACAGGTTGTGACTCTTCAGGACCTCAAATGGTATGACTTCATTCTCAAACTGCACAGGCTGTACAATGGTACACATTTGTCAATAAAAAATGTGTCTTCGATAAGGTATACTGTGTCTCTGGCTGAAATTTCTACGAATTCACAATCTATATTTTTGGCCATCTTTCTTGATTTGTAAAGTGTACATTGACTTGTCTCAAGCACGTTCTCATCAAAATAGACAAAAACATGAAATATGGAACATTTGGCAAACACATTTACTTGATAATCTGACCATAAAAGTACTGCAAAGCAACTTAAACTTCATTTTTCTAGCCCTCTTATAGGAAGGGTCAGACTCATTTCTCATGAATGAAGACTGAAGAACGAAGATAGTTATAGCCCATGTCTCATGTATGGAGTTTGGACCTGAATGTGGATAAACTAGAGTTACTAGATAGTTGGCCTAGTGGTCCATGGGAGAGTAATTATGACTATTGACTAGTGGATTGACCAGAGAGGAGACACAAATTGCAAGTTTAAAAGCAACTGATATTGGCTATACTGCCCCTATGTAGCACGACCGAAGTTTGTGATGTCAATGCAGGCAATACCTGTCTTTAACTTATAAACTTAGTTAACAATTTGCTGGTAGCTTGAGTGGTCCTGTCTCCTACCACCTGCATGGTGAAAGGTGCATAAATTAGTCTTGGTAAAATATAGGTCTACATTACCTACTATATAGAAAAAGGTTCAAAAAGTAAAAACCTAAATGGACTGGATTAGATGGTAAGAGTGTGATAATACCTCTGTTTCTAGTGGTTGTTACTCAAATTTGAACATGTCGTACATTTCTACGATGTAATAGTGTGACATGGTTTTCAAGCATTCTTCTGACTGCCATTGATCAGTTTATGTTTTCTAGCAAATAAGCCATATCTGCTAGTTGTGCAAATCATATACAGGCAATGTTTGAACAATTTTATCAGCTCACTTGTTTTGTATTGTTTATAGTCAAGATGGCTGTTTGGGGCACTGTCTGATTCTGGGTCTAATTGCCTTCCCCCCTTTTCTCTTTCTTTCTTTCTTTCTTTGACGCAGTGCTCATACCATCGAAGTAGAGGAGATTTCTGGTAGCGGCAAAATATATGTTCAGTCTGATGGAGAGTTCTTGGGATTACTTCCGAGGAAGTTTTGTATATTACCTGCAGCTATTGAAATGATATGCTGACATGAGACTCAAAGTCCATTTAAGGACATGTGATACATCTGATCCTCTAGCCAGTTTTTCTACTTTGTCTTCGACTCTGTATGGATCTGGCTGTAAACATACAAAAGATGCTGTGCTTGTCTGAGAGAGCGTGAGAGTGATAGAGAGAAGAGGGAGGGTAATCCGTCAAGGAAGATGTAGCGATGACATGAATCAACCGCAATGTAGACTTGCTTTTTGATACTAGTTCATTATTTTCGATGAAGAAAGATAAGAAATCAATTAGAGTGTAGACTTGCTTTATATACGAGTTATCATTTTTGGATTAAGAAAGGCATTGATGACTCTATAAATCATATATGTTGGGTTTCATGTTTACGGAGTAGCAGCACCCTTCATTCTGCCATAAAGAGTCGTGCAATACCTTTCAGATGCTTGGATTTAACGATGTTGATTGTTGAACCCTCGTATTCTTTTTTCAAGCTTTTAGCATGAAATCTGATAGATTTGTTTGATTTATTGTAACCTTTCACCTAATTGAAATTTGGTCTGCTTAGCTCAAACTTTCGACTACCTAAAACAATGTCTTAAAAATGTCGAACCATTCTCTAACAGACTTCCCTTGCTAGTTACTTCACTACTCAACTCTATTTCAACAACCGATCTGGTCTCATTACCAGACCAAATGACCTCACCAGAAGTTACTAATTCCGATGCAATGGAGAAAATTCAACCACTACTAATTCATCAAACAGTGGAGTTTCTGAATCTGAAAAATGTCATATTCAAGGTGGTCAGTTGGTGGTGATGGCCGACTCCTGTGCAGTTGTTCGTGTGCCATGGCTGTCTAAAATGACTTCCAAATATCCTATTTTCCTATTACATTACTAGTTTTATTTTTATCAAAACGACGTCGTTTTAAAGTTTATTTTTTTAAAAAAAATAATATTAAAAGAAGATACGACATTCTGTAACTCTACTTATTTTTCTTTTATTTACGAAATACCATCAAAGAACATTCAAAATGACGTCATTCTAATAAAAATAAACTATTTAACGGTATGTTTTTGAATCGTTCTCTCTCTATATATATAAATAAAGTGAATATCTAACACCTAGATTGTAAGGATGACAATAGGACGGGTTTTGCTTATGCTTATGCCGATGCCCATGCCTGATTCCAGTTCAGATAATACTTGCTAAATTTTACATACTCATCCATTAAAAGCTGATTCTTTTATTTTACATACTTAATTATCAATATAATATAGTTATAGACTTAAAATTTTAATTTATAAATAAAATGTACCAAATATATGAACATATATAAGCACAAGTATTTAAATCATTTATCAACATGTATTAACTAGTAAAATATCAGTATATATATAATTATTACTATATACATGACATGAATTTGTAGCCGATGACATATTACCCATAGAGTTGTGTAATGTACTATCAAAATTTTTGTCCAAATTATAATCGAAGTATATAATTGTAACATGTACATCATTTCCCTTACCCGTATTCGTGTAAACCTTTTTAAGTTCAAAACTTCAAATAATAACTATATAGTTGGATTTAAGTTCAAATAATACCTGCAGATTCAGGTGTAAATTGCCATTCCTGCCGGGTTCGGGTTGTATAAAATTGGCGGTCCGTAGCACCGTGCCCTGGGATTTCCCACATGGGTCTACCCGCCCCGAAAGAACCCACTTAAATTTTCCAGCTATAAATAATCTACCAAATATACGAGCAAGAAGAGCCATTTCCTCTCTTCATCTCTAGCACATTCTGCAACTGCCGAGTCTGCCATGGCGTTTCCGTATATGGAAGCTGTTGTTGGTATAAATATTTTATCTCTCTTTTTTTTTTTTTGCTAAATAATATTTTATCTCTTAAATCCTTTATAGGTATTTGTGTACAAGTGTTTATTTACGGCTGTTTTGCTTTTCCTTTTTTCCTTTTTTTGCAATTTTTTCTTATAAAAATCGTTAAACCTGAGTTCACTTTTGCTTGTTGAAATCTGTGCTTACTCTTTTGTTTCCTTCCCAGTTTTTTTCTGATTCAGGATGTCTATAAAACAGTGTTATTAGGTTTTTATTTCTATGTTTAGTTGATTTTAGTGTTTCGTATCTAAGGGCTAATGAAACAGGCTAGAGTTTTATAGTTAATTACTCTGATTTATCTGGTATTGTGATGATGTGTGTTTCTCTATTTTAGCTTCATTTTGAGTGGAAATATGTTTCACAATCCATTTTGCAAAATGGATTTTAGGTCAAATAGCCATGAAAGTGGTTATTATATCAATTTCTGCATTTACAGTACAGACAAATGCTTAGTTTTGTTTAGATTTTTGGTTAAATCACTTGATGGATATCTTTTAAGCCAATGGTAACTTGGGTACCCCGTCCTCAAGCAATAATATGCACGGTAATGGTATGCTACTGCTGTAGTGCCTAAAACATAGGAATACCACATTGTGATATGTACGCATTTAAGATTCAAAATATCATCAAAAAGTGGTTAAAATTAGATACTGTTATTTTAAATTGTTTGAAGATGGCTTAGATGTTGAAGGAAAAGCCTTAAGGTTGCAGGTATTGATTCCTACATTTGGGGTTAAGCAGACCTGATTTGACACGTTGTATATTTGTTTGCATAAAATGCAGTTGGCATGCAATCAACATATGTTTGTTTTTTTATTTATTGTTTCTCCTTTTTTCTGGGTTTGGTTTTGATATGCACAAGGAACAAGTCAGAAACTCGTTATGTTTCGGGAACAATTATTTTTTATTTTTTGCTTAAAAAAGTTTAAAAAGAGATTCATAACCTGGACTGAACTTAATTCCACGAAGCTCACTAAAGTTGATTAGTACATTGAAAAGTGAAAACACAGCTTATGCAGAATTGTCAAATATCACCTTTTTAAGCTTGTGAGGCCAAGGATGTAGCAGGAACCACAATGCAGTATATCCATTATTTAGAATGTGGACGTCTAAGGAATATGGTTGTTTTCAATGAGGAAATGCATGACATTTGTTCTCCCTTTTTATTATCCCCAACCTCTTAAGCACTTATTTAGGCAGAACAATAGTAGTTCTAAGTTAATGATCTTGTATATATTTGATAAGCTACTGAATGAATCATTTGTTTTTATTTCACAGAGTTATCTTTGTTACATTACAAAACTAACCATTTGTGTTAATTTTCAGGGTTTATGATATTGATGTATATCTTTGAGAGTTACCTTGATTTGAGGCAACATACTGCCCTTAAACTGCCGACACTCCCAAAAACTTTGGAAGGCGTGATTAGCCAAGAAAAGTTTGAAAAGTCAAGAGCCTATAGTATTGATAAAAGGTTTGGTCATCAAATTTACCTTTTGTAAGAATATATCTTGTCTAATTTCTGATGCAGTCATTTACTTATGGTTATTATTTTATGTTGTTTACTTCAGCAACTTCCATATTGTTCATGAGTTTGTTACTATATTGATGGAGTCTGCAATTTTGTTCTTTGGGGTGTTGCCCTGGTTTTGGAAGGTGAGTGTTTTCAGCTTTGTTTTTGACAACCCTGCTACCAGAGGGTTCCTTTGTCTGATTATCTTGTTGATTGCAGAAATCAGGAGAATTTTTGGTGGTCACTGGCTTCGATGCGGAGAATGAAATACTACGCACACTTTCCTTCTTAGCTTGTGTTATGTTTTGGTCACAGGTAAATATGTTAGCTTTTTTATTACCCTAGAAGATCGAAGTAATAAGTGGCTCATTATGTCTACAATTTTGTTTTTGTTTTGTTTTGTTTCTTTCTTTTGTTTAGTAAATATTTTTACTCAATAAACGATGTTATTCTAAATTTATTAGATCAGCTGTAGTTTGCACTCAAGTTCCCAGTTTGGCTACCTTGTCTTACTAATTATATTTTAGGAGATTAACTTTGTTCGGAACATACTCAGCCATCAAAGAACCTTTGGGTGGATTTTTTTATGACTTGAGGATGCTGTTATTGATCAAGTTTAGATTTCTTAGTCTTAGAAAGGGATTGGATTATGATGTGTGGCCATTAGCAATGCCAGATGCTTTAGGCAGAACTTTATGGTTTTTGATATAATGTAGCATTGTGGAGCAGCTGAAATGTTTAATAGTTTCTTAATATGTGGGTCTGAACTCTGATGTGACTTAACAAAGTTCAGCTCCTTGTCGGACTGGACTAGATTTACTAAATTCAAATTGTGAATTGGTTGCTATGCCTTGGGGTTGCAGTGATGCATACACTGAAGGTCTATGCGAATCCTGGTTAAAAGAAAATTTTATATGAAGTACGGAAAATGGGGTTGCATTGAAATAATTATATTCTTGCTGTAATTGAACCATTTGACATCAATAGTTGTTTTCAATTTTGTGCAGATTACTGATTTGCCATTTTCGTTGTATTCAACTTTCGTGATTGAGGCCCGCCATGGTTTCAACAAAGTTAGTTATCTAACTTTTTGTTCTTGTAGTGTAGTGTTTACTATAGCTTATTATAATTTGTTTATTTCTGATTTTTTTTCCACTCCCCCCCTCTCTCTCTCTATATATATAGATATATGTATATATCATTTGTATTGGTTGGAAGGATTATTTCTATTTCTAATATGTGTGTGTATATATATTTTATGTTGCACAGCAAACAATATGGTTATTCTTTAGGGACATGATCAAAGGAATTGTCCTATCTATCATAATTGGGCCTCCAATTGTGGCTGCAATAATCATAATAATACAGGTACTTATTTCTTACTATTTACAAGTTATTCGTGTGATTTGTTGCTGCATTTTTGTGCATACATTTTTCCTCAACTTACTACTCATTTCAACATGGTGTTGTTCAATTCTTGCTTTACCTGTTCTCCAAATACAGGAAGTTTCTTACTTTAACAGAGATGATTTATTGACCTCTTTGGCTGCAGAAAGGAGGTCCTTACTTGGCAATCTATCTTTGGGGGTTTATGTTCATTTTGTCTCTCGTGATGATGACTATTTACCCTATTCTGATAGCCCCACTTTTTAACAAGTTCACACCTGTGAGTATTGGATTTTATATTTCACCATCATTTATAGGATTCACACCCAGCATCCCTTTCTTTAATCTATTTGTTAATCTAGTAGCTTTGTGCAAATATATAGCTTCCAGATGGAGAGCTTAGGTTAAAAATTGAGAACCTTGCTTCCTCTCTGAAGTTCCCCTTAAAGAAGCTGTTCGTTGTTGATGGATCTACTCGGTCAAGCCACAGCAATGTGAGAATTCTACTTGGTATATTGTGTTTGTTTCCTACCTTACAAAAGAATATTGTTCTGGGGTTTCTATACTCTGTAAAGGTAATGATTTTGGTGGGGGCAGTGGGCACCCACACATGGAGAGACTTGTTTTTTTAAAATCCAGATTCAGTAAACTATAGCAAATGATACAGGGAAGATTATGTCAAACAGATGCTAAGAATGACAAAAAATTGCATTTCCTCTTTTGGACGTAAATTATCTTGTAATTAAAAATCCAAAAGATGCCCCCACCCCCTTGGGAGCATAGTATAAATTTATCAGAAAGAAGAGAATCCAGTGTAGTATAGCATAAATCCTACTAATACAACAAAAATTGATAAAAGCGATGTCCTTATTAGACTACAGCTTCAGAACTGCTACCTACTCCCATGAAGTGAAAAGAACACCCATCCCTTAGAAGGGTCATCAGACGATAACTATTTCCAACATCCCGCTGTGGCATTGAGGATTCCCTAAAACTGGGAATCCAAAAGATAATAAATTGCACCTGGCTTATCCCAAAACCACTAGCGACTAGGTGTTGATTTTGAATCCCCCCACTTTCTCAGTATGGCAGTATCTGGCCGTACACATGCAAGGAAATTATACTTATAGTCTCTGAATCGTTAGTTGGCAATAAGAAGCATATTTTCTTTTATGGTCTCTCATAATGGGCATAATAGTATAATACTTCTATGTAGTTGTTTATATTTCTGTACTGGTTGTGAACTAATTAGCTTCCCAACATTATGCAGGCATATATGTATGGATTCTTTAAGAACAAGCGCATCGTCCTTTACGACACATTGATTCAGCAGGTGCAGAGCATATGAATATTCCATATCTGCTTGTTTGACTCATGTTCTTTTGATTTACCAAATCATCAATATGATGATTGTATTGTTTCTTATCTTTTTATGCATTGGAAACACTTAGGTTTTGTCAGTTTTAGCAACTCTCAGTAGTTGTTGATTTACCAATAAATTGAGCTTATGACACTCTCAGCAAAGCATGACTAGTTTTGTGCTGTGTCATGCATTCTATACTGACTTTACGCTCTCAGCCTCACTGACATCATGAGGCACAGTTGATTGCTGTTCTTTTGATATGTTGACCTTCATCCTACTATATGGTGTCTGTGTGTTAATGAAATATGTATATATATCTTTATTTTTTTTCCTAATTCATTTGTTTGATTACTTTACCATATTTATATTAAATTACTAAGTACTCTCCCTGGCTTCATTCTCCATGAAACTCTGTCGAAATTATTCCACTGAAGTTCCTCCAAATCTACATGATCTAAGCATACACTTGAGTTGGTTCCGTAACTTTTGCAGGTTTTAACGTTGACCTCCAGTGTGAACTTACCAACTCCATTTAAGTTGATTTAATTGAATGTGTCATGTAAAGGGTATTCATGTTCTGTATTAAAAAAGCATTTGTATTGGAATATTCTTTAAATGACCTTAAAAATCACAATATTGAGGATTAATTGCCATTTTTGTTCAGTTTTTCTTTAACTCTTTGCACTTAATTAAGTGATGCTATGCAGTGCAAAAACGAGGTGGAAATTGTTGCTGTTATTGCCCATGAGTTGGGTCATTGGAAGCTTAATCACACTATGTTTACGTTCATTGCCTTTCAGGTACGGTGTAAATGTTTTCAAGTATTGTGCTTTCACAAATGATTTATCAACATTGTTGGTTTCATAAGGCTTGAAAAGTTTTGCATCTTTCTTAGTTATGTCTTAGCGCAAGTAGTTCTACCTGCTGTTGTTTAGTTATATCCCAGCATGTAGAGAATTTTGTTAGAAAGCATACTAGTTTATGAGTATTAGATCTGAAATTGAAAATTTGTCCTTAGGGAAACCCTTAGCTTTATTGCTACACGTACATCATGTCATAGTGGAGATGTGGGAGTTTTTCTTCCAGGGGTTAACTTGATTCAGTATCTATCTGGTCTCTTTATCTCTCTCTAACTCTCAAACATACTCACATTTAAAAAAATTTAATCTTCCTAACGGATACTTCATGTATATTGCTTTATTCATTCTATTACAAATTGTTTTTGAAAGCACTGAATATTGTAGTAAAGCAGTTGCCCTTTTACTATTTTATCAGAAAAATTTGAAATACATATTTCTCAACAATTTGATTTCCATTTTCTTTTCCGGGGGGTAGGGTGGGGTGGGGGTGTTCCTTGTTAATGATGAGACTGTATCTGAGCAGGAGTTATCTTTTCGTGTTTATTTCGGCATCCCTAATGTATGCAATACATGCATTAACTTTGTTTGTACGGAATAAGTTAATTTCTGATGAAGAATTTACCAGTGAAACATTGCATTTACGAGATGCATTATGGAATTTGTGCTGTACTATATTAATTTTTTTGTACATTTAGTTTACTTTTATTGTACCTAGTCATTCCCATTACCCTGTATGGGTCCTGCAATCAGTTAGGTGGTTTGAGTAAAACATCAGTGTTATATAATGGTTCTAAACCAAAAGTCGTGCATATTCTTCGTTGTCTGCCTTCGATGAAAGTCCTATAGAATTTAACCTAATATTTCCATTCTTGAGATTTGCTGATTCTTTCTTTTCAAGATAATAAGTAGATGACTTATTGTGATTCCATAGTCGTTAGGATCTTACTATACCCGACGCATCTTACAATATTATACAGAAACAATTTTGATACAGTATCACTAGTTTATCTTAAAGTTGGCTGTCTCTTACAATATGATGCATCGTATTGTAAGATATAGAAGTGATAAAGAGTTCAAACAACACATTACAACCTTTTCTTTCTAGCAGAAGAGGTGCATACGTTCACACAGTAAGCCTTAAAATGCTACCTAGGATTTCTTATGCGCTTTTAAAGACAGTATCCACTTTCTTTTCTCCTTGCATCTTTCTCACATAGAGATGGAGCTGAATAGCTTTGGGTTGACTTTTGTTCTCCATTTTACATTTGGGGTTTAATTTCGTTTTGAGTTTTATCCTTGCATCGTTAAATGTAATTTCTTTTTTCCTCTTATTCCATTATAAATATTGTTTAAGTTTGTTTCTTTGCTCGTATGACTTCTTCAACATTTGAACTTGAGTGAATATGAAAGTATAAAACTGAGTTCTCTATATGTTTAGATAGTAATTATTGTGTTTTGCACATCTTTTCTGTATCTCACTATACACGATTGACATACAATTCATGATTCTACACAAATCAGGATTCGGGGATTTTCGATATATCATTCACGATTTGACAGCTATACGTGATTATTTTACGTGATAAGAGAATTAGAAATCTCATTTACTTTTTATTCCTTTGAGTAATTAGTTCTGAGCACTGTGGTTTTGGTTGGTTATTTGAATAGTAGTTGACTGTTGAACTGATGGTTATATTTGTAATTTCAACTTTGAGGCCATTCTGTGATCTGATGTTTTCATCTTGCACACCATTGCAGATTCTCTCCTTCTCGCAGTTTGGAGGATATACTCTGGTGAGGAACTCAAAGGATCTTTTTCGAAGCTTTGGGTTTGATACACAACCAGTCCTCATTGGACTTATCCTTTTTCAGGTAACTAAATATCATGTTATTGTCATTATGAAGTCATGGCATGTTGCAAGTGCTAATCTAAGCTGAACACATTTAAGGTACTCAAACATGAGCTGGCTACTTTGCCCTGATTTGATGACTCATTCTTCATCTAAATTCAGTAAATAACTTGCCACGTTCAATCCCTTTCCTTTTCTCTTTTGCCCTTGTTTTTTAAATCTGTATTTGGTAAGTGGCATGTTCAGCAAATCCCTAGTACTTGGAGAAGGAAAAATTGGTGGATTGAGATATCATAATTTTTATTGTGCATGTGTACAAATTAAGGAGATAGATTTTGTGCAATGTGTGGGTGCTTATTGTCCATCCTTGACAATGTTGTTATCTATTTCTTTTCCTGATAGTTGCAGCATATGTCTCAGTTTTCTTATTTCTGTCGTATAAATCCTCTATTACGATAAATAAGCACTTGGAAGTGAAAATATATGACCTAAACAATACATTGTTTCTAAAGCAATTTATCTATTATTTTTGGCACTTGGTGCATTACATACTCATGGTACTTGACAGACTGATTGCTACAATAATTAAGCTTTACTCGGAATTTGCAATCTTAAGGATTAATTTTTTGGATAATAAATAATTGGACTTTTAATGTTATGAACTAAGGTTTAACCCAACTTTTTTTTACAGCACACTATAATGCCCCTCCAGCGTATCGTAAGCTTTGCTCTTAATCTTGTCAGCCGAGCTTTTGAGTTCCAGGTAGCGTTTTAATACAGACCATAATTAGTTGTGGCGTCTACATATCTTTTACTGCATTTTCTCTAGAAGCATGGCTCTATCAAACTCTAATTAATGCTCTTACATTAAAGGCTGATGCTTTTGCTAAGAAGCTTGGGTATTCCATGCCACTTCGAGCTGCTCTTGTGAAACTACAGGTATTTTTATCTTTCGATTGCTTCATCCACCTCAGCATTCTCACGTCTTACTTTTTACTTTTCTAAAGTTATTACAGTGCTTGACAATATTACATGACCATTCTTCAGCCTAATGCCATAATCATCCTGATATAGAAGTTAACATTGTGTTTTGCGATTGCTTGAATCGTTTAGCACTATAAAGTGGCATGATACTTTCAAATTTTAGAAATGTATCTCGAAATTTAGAATGAGGGGGGAGTATCAATTTAGAAATATAATTTATTTTACATTCGTGTTAAGTTGAAAAGTGTTTTTATATAATAGCAGATATACTTATAATGGTTGCTATCATCAGACTTTTATTAGAACTTTTTAATGGAATATCCGTTCCGATACCGATAATTTTGTTTAATGGGTGGTAATCCAGGAAGAGAACTTGTCGGCAATGAACACAGATCCGTGGTACTCAGCTTATCATTACTCTCATCCTCCCCTTGTTGAAAGATTGGGTGCAATGGATGAACCTGATAAGAAAACAGAGTAAGAGAACAGTTCGTCGGCATGCATGATGGCGAGAAATAGGCGAGTAGTATTATTTTCCTCGAATATATTTTTCTATTTGCACATGAAAATTCCAAAACCCACAGAGTTAAGGGGCAGACGGAGGGAATTTGCTAATGAGAAAGGAAATGGCAGAGGAGAGAGAGAGCCTCATGTAACGAAATACTTGCTACAATTTAAATTTTGCTTTGGGGCTAATAGACAGACTTTGTATTTTATTGTGTTATTATATAATCATTGATTCTGCTTAATACTAAACTGTATTATTATTATTATTATTATTATTATTATTATTATTATTATTATTATTGTTTTAAAGAGAGAGTTCACTTTTTTAAAGTAGGCAACTTTTTCTTTTAAATTAAAAATATTTTATTTTGGAAATATAATAATCAAAAAAGTTATTCTTTTCTTTTTATTATATAAGTCGTTTAAAGATATAATCACATATATTAAGAAGTGTCATTAATATTAATGTTAGATAATTAATGTTAGTTTGAATTTTTATTACTATTAATGCATTAATTAATTATTCTTTCTCTTTTTTTTCTTAATTATTTTATTTTTTAGGGTAAAATAGAAAATTATAAGATTTTTTTTTTAAATACAGGTAAAATATTTTGAATTTTTTATTTATTTATAAAATTATTCATATAATAAAAATGAGAAAGTATTAGAATATGAAAACAGTTGAGATTGTAGCAGGAATTTATTTGGTAAAAGAATTCCAAATAAAAAAGTATTTAAGACTCTCCAGCTTAGCAAAAAACTTGCTCTTGGTTTATGATTGGCAATCAAAATATAGTATAGTAAAATTAAAAACAAAATATTGAGGATAAAATTAAAAACAAATTATAATATTTAAAATCACGTAATTTTAACATCTAAAAACTATATAATCAATTATAAAAAAAAATTCTGCAACTCCAATATTATCAAAAGTAATTCGTATCGGTAGGCTAATATTATTAGACAATTAAAGGTGATAATAATTACTATGAGCCGCCAAGAATCTTTCTCAAAAATCAAAATCATGTAAAGTTAGATAAGATATGCCTTTTTTAATTATTATCCTTTGATTATTATCAAAATCTCAATTATTAAGCTAAAAGAATTTCTGCTTAAATCATTCCACCCCTGAACCCACCACCATACCTTAAGCTTTTATGCTCCTGGGACCCACCTTCCAAATGGTCCCACATTTCCATACAACTTCTCCTACACCACTCCCCCGTTCAGCCGTTAAAAGTGGTCCAAACTTCCCGGCTGTCGTATGATTCTGATCTCACAGTATTCTTCAGGACTTGAATGTCATTTCAAATATTTTCAAGGACAATTTCGTCACTCTATCTTACGGTCACGGTTATATTTAAAGAGACAAAATATATATATATAATACAAACAGTAATTCGTTACAACAGTAAAGCATCACTCTTTCTCTCTCATCTGTCTTTCCATCTCTTTATTTTGTCGGAAAGGCAAACTCATTCTCGCCGGATAAAACCCAATTTCCGGCGGAATACAATGCCATTTAGCTCAATTTGTTCAAAATTCATCCAATTTTGCTGAAAATCTGATTTATATATACGTTTTTCAGTTTCTCCGTCTATTTTCTCTCCCTAAAATGACAGTATACGACGCCTCATTGGTGAACAATGAGCTCTCGAAGCAAACATCAATCTTCGGCCTCAAACTAGGGGTAGTGATCGGAATATTCGTCGGAGCAATCATCGTTCTCATCCTATTCCTCCTCTCACTCTGCATCACCTCTCGCCGCCGCAGAAAATTACCGCCGGGGAAGCTTGACTCGTCTCCGGTGGTCTCGAAGGAGATTCAGGAGATCATGCCGCACCATCAGGATCATCACCGTCCGGCGGTGCCGGAGATCCAGATCGATATCGGGAAGCCGGAGCACAGAGTGGTGCTTTACTCGTCAGATCGGCAGTCGAGTGGGGAGAGTAGGGCGACGAGCGGCGCGGCGGCGGATACGGGGTCGTATGGGGGAAGTGGATCTTTGCCGGAAGTCTCGCATTTAGGGTGGGGGAGGTGGTATACTTTGAGAGAGCTGGAGGCGGCGACTAATGGATTGGCTGATGAGAATGTGATCGGTGAAGGTGGTTATGGAATTGTTTATAGTGGTATTTTGGCAGATAATACTCGAGTGGCTGTCAAAAATTTGTTGAATAATAGGTACTTTACAACCTTCTCGATTTTTACTTAAATTCTCTTGAATTAGATTAATCTTTGCTTATACGTTGATTGAATTTAAGGCAATAAAGTTTGAATTCTGACACTAGCTGATTAATTAGTAGTTCAAATTCACTACTGAACTTTGATCAAGTATTGGCTAATGACATGCTTACTTGCATGTGGCTATACAACTCTCTCAGCAGTTGTACCAATTGGACTAATACTGTGTATTATACTGATACATATGTGCATATGTATGCATAATTGCTAAAATGAAATTAAATTCTGGGACATGGTGCATAGTTGGTCAAAGTTTAGTGATAAACTGGAGAAATGAATTGGCCCATCTATTTCACCTTGCATTGACAGGATATATATATATATATATATATATATATATTTATATATATATATATAAGCATGTACTGTATGCATATAATATTTTTCTAAATGCTTTTTGATACTCTTTCTCTTCCACAAAAGGAGTTCTATTTGCAAAATTTACAAACTTATACATATCTTTTGGTTCCATGTTTACCCTAAATAGGATATTGAAATTGTGTTGGTAAACTTATGACATTGTGTATATTCTAGGACTTACATGTATATATTTTGAAATTATTTTGTATATTGATTTATTGATTAAATTGAGAGTAATATTGTTTTGTTTGAACCCTAATGCCTACTCCATAGTAGGTTAATGTAACAACTATGCCAAACACAACAGTTGGCCAAGGATGGGGTTCAGACTTCAAACCATCGTTTCATCCATATTGTTGGGGGTGTGTCATATTTGTATATTTATAAGCTTATGCTTATGATCGTTTATTAACTATATATGTATATAATTCTGTGTGAGGTGCTTACTATGGGAAGTTATGCTTACCGATGATTTATTGATGATGACGAACCATCATGAACACTGTTTTTGTGTATAAGAAAATGGATAAGTGAAATGATGTGGATTGAGTGGTTTGTCTCTTTCTCTATCTGTGGTTGTGAATCCTTCTTTTGTTTGTTAATCTTGTTTGTCTTATTTAGATTTTCAAAGCATATCCTTCTATCAAAACCAAAAAGTCATTTTTAGATTTTGTTCTGTAACGTGAACTAATTCATGAACACGAGTTTTCTTCATTAATTTTCTATTTGAATTCAACCCTTAATTGTGAATTTTGTTCTTTAGTTTATGATTTTTTACTTGCAAGTTTATAATAAGTTGATTCAAATGTAGAGTAATAAGCAAATTTTCATATGAGCATAGGGGGTGGGGGTGGGGGTGGGGGGTGGGGCGTGGGGAGTGCTGGAAGTATGTGTAATTACACTTTGTTTTAATTGTATTACATCGAGTCTCTGTTCCTTTATTCATTGCTTGTTACTTTAAAATGAAACACAGCTTTTGGACACTGGTGGTGAATTTATTTTCTTATCCTTTACATGCTTTAAGCTCATTTGATGGATGAATATCAGGGGTCAAGCTGAGAAGGAGTTTAAAGTAGAGGTGGAAGCAATTGGGCGTGTAAGGCATAAGAATCTTGTTAGATTGCTGGGATACTGTGTTGAAGGAGCTTATAGGTATTTCTATCTACTTTTCAATGTGACATAGAGCTGTATCTTTCTGAATTGTCCCCAAGCATAACAATTTGTTTGTTTTTTAAATCTTAATTCTGTCTTTTAGGATGCTTGTTTATGAGTATGTGGACAATGGGAATTTGGACCAGTGGCTTCATGGAGACGTGGGGGAAGTCAGCCCCTTGACGTGGGATATTCGTATGAATATTATTTTGGGGACTGCAAAAGGGTATTAAAATTTGAATTTCTGATTTTGTTTCCTTGTGCCCCTCATTTGCAAATAATTTCTTGTGAATTTAGCTTTGGATTTTTATTTCAACTTCTGTGTTAATGCAGCTTGGCCTATCTCCATGAGGGTCTTGAACCAAAGGTCGTCCATAGAGATATCAAATCCAGCAATATATTAATTGATCGTCAATGGAATTCTAAAGTGTCTGATTTTGGACTTGCTAAGCTCTTGTGTTCTGAAAGGAGTTATGTGACAACTCGTGTGATGGGAACTTTTGGGTTAGTTTATTTCTTTACTTGGTTTCAATTGCTTTGTCCTTTTCCCTTGTTGTGATAGAAGGGACTTACATAGGGATTTATCTTTTTATTATTTCCCACCGGAACAAAATTATTAATTCCCCATTGGTTTCCTTTGCAGTTATGTTGCACCAGAGTATGCTTGCACTGGTATGTTGAATGAGAAGAGCGACATTTATAGCTTTGGAATACTCATCATGGAGATAATTTCAGGGAGAAACCCAGTTGACTATAGTCGGCCAAAGGGAGAGGTTAGTCATTTAAATAATTTTCCATTATGGATTTGATATATTTTCTCCCCTTAATAAGCTTCTCTATCATAACTAACACAGAAATGACTATGAGTAATGATTGCAGGTGAATTTGGTGGATTGGTTGAAAACAATGGTTGGAAATCGAAAATCTGAGGAGATGGTGGATCCTAAGTTGCCCGAGATGCCTGCCTCAAAAGCACTAAAACGCGTTCTTTTGGTTGCTCTTCGTTGTGTTGATCCTGATGCTCAAAAGAGGCCCAAAATGGGGCATGTAATCCACATGCTCGAGGCAGATGACTTACTATTTCGTGATGTATGCATACTTTTTTCCCTGAATTTACTATTTGAAAACTATTCTTTCAAATTCTTTATTGTTCAGCATATTCAAAAGAGAGGAAATAAAAATAAAAATTATGAGGAGCGAATTCCTATCATTGCTTCCCATTGCTGTCCCTTTATCCTTTTTTTTTGGGGGTTATCTTGCAGGAACGAAGAGGAGGATAATCTTCCCGTTCCCATCGCGATTATAAAGAAGACAACCATGCTGCTCCAAAATTAGGTGATAAACAGCTCGGCAAAGTTGCATCTGATAGAAATGAAGCTGGTGATAGTACTAGGAGTCATAACCAGCCAACTAGATGGAGACAACACTAGGGATGATTTAATCAACAGTTTCGAGGTTCTGCTGCTAGGTTCTGGATTTTATTTATAAATTATTTTTCTCCTTTTATTTCTAGCTTTTTGGCCGCGGCACCATAAAAACATTTAGCAGTATATGATATTCTTCCACTTGTTTCCCACCCACATTTTATGCAGTTTTATAATTCAAATAATTTATTTAACATTCTTATAGGAATTATACCAATTTGTTTATACTTCTATTCTCAAAGGGAACTTAAAAGTCTTGATCATATGGCTTGTGCTTTCTTGCATTACTTATAAGTTGTTTCGGTTACTAATCTTTTCTTATCTTACTTTTTGATGGATCCGGTTATGATAAAGTTCTCACCAATTTTATAGCTTTTTATTGTATTGTTTATTGCAAATTTTGAGTACGAAAGTTTTGTAATTTTTCATTGCATTGGTTAATGCAATATTTACCAATAAAAAGTTATAAGAATCGACTATGGTGAAGTTAATTGGATCCCATTTTGATCGTCTCCGTTTCATTTTGATCGTCTCCGTTTCTTTCAAGGAAACTCCCTGGAAAACATCTCAAGGGTAAGACTGTCGTTTTCGGAGAATAACTCGTCATTTTTTAAAAAATTACTCTTTTCATAGATAGTAAAACAAATCGTGTAGATAAGAAACTAAAAATTATTTTTGGAAAAATATATTTTCCTTGAAACAAGCCTGCGGTGTTCCATCAACATCATCACAGCCAGCACCTTGACACGATACAACTCCTCCCATTGCCAGTTCCTGTAGGCTACAAGTCCAAGTTTTGTAAGCCTTTCTTTTTCAACTCTCATTATGTTCAAGACAAGTCCGAACTTAGAGTTGGATGGGTATACAAAGTGGGCCAATTGGCCAGCTAATTATGGCTCAATCAAATGGGTGGGGGTAGTTAAGCTGTCAAAAGTCTTTGGTGTGCTGTACTTACTCCTGCAGCTCAGTGTTGGACAAAACAGCAAGCTAAGCAAGCACACGGCAAAGCATGCTGCATGTTTAGGATTTGGTATTTGTTTGTTGGGCCAGAAGTTTTGGTTTTTCCTATACGTGGGTCTAACGTTTTTAATACTAGAAAATAAGGTGGCATTGTATCTATACTGACGAAAGTATTCTGCTAATATTTATATTTGTATTCTCCATGACATTCCTCGACTGGCCCTACTGTTTCTCCACTTCAAGGACTGAGGAAGCCTATACTCGACTGCGCTTTGGACAATTTTTTTTTTTTTTTTGTGTTACAATATATATCAAATTAAAAAAAAATAAAACATAGTGGTAGTGGGGGAGAAAAATTAGGAGGTGATAGACCATGAGTAGAAGTGAATAAATAAAGAACAAAATTATATTAAAAATTCAAAAAAAATAAAATTAAAAACCAAAGAGTTCAAAAATTAAATGGACATTCCCTTTCATTTCAGGGTGAGAGGTAAGGAATTCAATCAAATCTTTTATGCCAACCACTATTCTTCCTCTGCCTTTATTATATATATATATATATATATATATATATATATATATATATATATATATATATATATATATATATATATAAGAAGGTTCAAAAGTATTTCTCTTAAATAGCATAACTCCTTAAGTAGTATATTTTTATTAAAACGACGTCGTTTTGAAAATTCTTTAATGATATTTTCGTAAATAAAAGAAAAATAAGTGGATTCACAGAAAGTTACATCATGCCACACTTTCTTTTAATATTATTATTATTTTTAAATATATTCAAAACGACGTCGTTTTAACAGAGGTATGTTATTTAAGAGATATGTTTTAGATCCGCCTTTTATATATATATATATATATAGTGATCCACATTTAAAGCGGGATGGAATCTCTCATCCATTCAATCCAATCTTGACCGTCCGTTTGAAGATCAAATGACTAGAAAAGTTGGATGGGAATGAATGGGCGAGAATGCGACATATTTATCAAGAAGAATTGATAATGATAGTCATATTCCCCAACTGCACAAAATTTGATTTGAATTTGTTTGGGATTGATAAGCTGCCTAGATAGAGAGACTACCATCTGTACAATTATTGTGCGTAGAACATAATAAACTTGATAAAAAAAAATTTCTACTACAGAATATTTATGTGAAAACTCTTTTTTTTTATTTTTATAAAAGTAGAAGGGTAAAAAAGACATTTTAATATATGGGACAGACACTGCATAACATTTTGTAAGTCTTCTAATAATTGATATGCGATAGTCTTATTTTCTAGCCATTTAATCTTCAAATGGACGTTCAAAATTGAGTTGAATGAATGAAAGATTTTATTCAACTTTAGATGTGGATTACCCTTTTAGATATATATATATATATTCACTTTAGCACGTGGGAAAGAAATTGTATAGTTATAAACTTTGTACGGTAAATATGGACCACAATGAAAGAGTACATCAAAGCTGTTGGTTGTGTAAGTGCAAAAGTTTACAATGGCTACACAAAAGAATAGTTAAGAACCTAGTTTTTCCTTTTTTCATTTGGCACATAAAAATTAATACATCGTTTTGTACTTCGCTTTTTTGGTCCTAAATTGAATATCTCACATGAATGTCTTCGGCAGCAGTCCATAAAATAATCCAAGAGTCTAACGGGCCCCTTTTTGAGCCCATAAGCAATAGCAGTCCATGAGTCCAAACTCCAGTTGAGTAAAAATAGGGCTAAAAATCGAAGTATGTCGATGTTTCCAGTCATATTCCCATACGTGTAAATATCACACAGATTTTATAAATTCAACGGCCATCCCAATTCCCAACAGTTTCCTCCTCTTCAGCTACAAAGAACACAAAGGCGAAGACTTTGAACCAAACAAACCCTATCTCGAATCCGCGTAGTCAACTTTTCTTTATCGCCGTAGTACAAAGTCAGGTACTAGTTCTTTCTCTCCCTATCTTTTATAAGCAATTTTATGTATTTGTGCGGTTGCAAGTTTGTGTAACTAGCTATATTGTTGTAAAAAGTGGAGATTTGGCTTCTCAGTATTTGAATTTGTTTAGTTAATTTGAAGATTCAAGTGTTTGGTGAGTATTTCCACGAGATTATTGTTTAAATTTGTTGTTTGTTCAAGATGAATCTGCTGAGATATTATTGATTTGGCCAGATCTGTTTTTTGATTGTGGTTGGGTGGTGTTATAATGTTTTTTTTTCCTTAGATCTGTAACAATATAATGATGAAACTTATGAATTTTTGAATTAAATTTAAATTAGTTATTTGTGATGATTATTTGGTACATCTTATTTTTTTATGCTGAAGTTTGAGGGGAAATTATAGCAGAAGAAGTTTCCAGCTCTGATTTCAACTTTTGTTTTGGGTTCGATGAAAATGTTCAACTTTAAGGTTTAATTGAGTGGGTCAACTGGATTAGTTATATCTTTTTCTCCTACTTATTTTGGAAATAGTTTGAACTAAATGAAAGGATAGTGTTACCAAATCTGATTTCTGTTTTCATTATTTTTTTAAAAATGTGTTTGGACAGAGAATTTCATTTCTTCATGTTTTTCTCTGTTTCTTTTCATCCTGAAAACACAACAAAAATCTTTAATTTTGTTTACAAAATGAATTAAGGACTATCGCGTCTGAAATAATCGTGGTGCGGTAATGTTTGAAGTAGTGTATATTATTCTTAATTTTGTAGTGAAGTAATACAAAAGAGTACTCAACTCAACAACACCTCTTAACAAAAACTAGTTGGTGTAGGCTGAAATGAATCTCACGTGTACACTTAAAAGCAATAGGGCAAGAAAAAAGCGGTAAAGAAAAAATCTTTTTGATTACTATGCTGTCTTTTTAATCAGTACCGCCTTGGCCCTTTGCTTGGGTATTGGTGCAACATTACCTATTGAATGATGAAATTTGAGGAAAAAGATGTGTATAATATGAAGTGTTAGGTCTTGCTTTTGGTGATAAATTAGTTATGAAGAGGGTGGTTGATTTAACACTTGACTGAATGGGATTAGTTATATTCTTTTAGGGAATTTGTGAGTTAAGGATTTCTAGGATCAAATGTCATGATGGCATGATCTATAAAATTTATCAGAATTTCCTCATTTTACACGGTGAGGGTATAACATTTTTCATTGTTCATAAGAAGCCTAATCAGTCTTGCATAGTATTTCTAGTTATTTGGCAACTTTTATTATAACGTGGTGATAAGGATGTAAATGGAACATCCATTGCAGTTCATGCCAGATATTTGCTATGAAAAACTAACGCCATTAGTTTGTACTTGAAAGAGATGCTGTCATGCTGTGACATTTGGTACATTTTATTCTTTGTGAGCCACATGATATACATAATGTATTCTTATGAGTAAAGCAGGATGATGTATATAAACCCATGTGTGATTTGATTTTGAGATATTGTCATCTAAGTCTTATAAATCGTACTTATATCATTATTAATTTTTTTTTTGCAGTTTATAATTGAAATGAGTCGCCCACAGGAACCACAACGTCCTCTTTTCTCCTTTGGAAATCCATTCCGAATGATATTACCTAAGGGCTCGTATCTCTCTCCGAGGTTGCTTGCTCTTTTAAACACTTTTGAGGAAACCTTGGCAGAGAGGCTAAGAAAGCTTAAGCCAACTGACAGGGAGGATATCCTTAGCTTATCTTGGATGAGATTTGCGATGGAGTCACTGTGTGAAACTCATGCTGATATAAAAGCGTTGATAACTGCTCTTGAACTTCCAGTATGTGACTGGGATGATAAATGGATTAATGTATACTTGGACAATAGTGTTAAATTGCTTGATATATGCATTATTTTTTTGTCAGAGCTCTCACGTATCAACCAAGGCCATCTTTTCCTCCAATCTGTCTTGCGCAATTTGGACTCCATGCCTTCAAAGCAGTTTATACGTGCGCGTTCTTTGCTTGATGGCTGGAAGCAGCACATTACTTCAAAGAATTCAAGAATTGAGAACTGTTTTACCATTTTAGACAATCTTGTTGATACACTTAATTTACCGAAGGTTAAGAACTCGTCCAAAGGGAAAGTCTTGATGCGGGCAATGTATGGCGTTAAGGTGATAACTGTGCTTGTCTGTAGCATCTTTGCTGCTGCTTTTTCAGGTTCTGCGAAGAAGTTGATGAATTTACAGGTTCCGGAAACATGCTTGTGGGCAGAAGCTTTTACTGGCATGCAGGTTTTTATCAATGGTGAAATAAGAAATATATTTTCATCTGGGGGTGTTACAGTATTGAAAGAACTCCAAGCAGTTGATTTAGTTGTGAAGAAGCTGTACCCCCTGGTCGAAGATGGAGCCGGCCCTGTTGAAGCTGAAGAGTTCCAGAATTGCATTTTGGACTTGAAGAAGAGCACAAGTAAACTTTCAGAAGGATTA
This sequence comes from Hedera helix, assembly GCA_947179155.2. NCBI lineage: Eukaryota > Viridiplantae > Streptophyta > Magnoliopsida > Apiales > Araliaceae > Hedera > Hedera helix. The sequence goes on along the minus strand of OX359284.1, from coordinate 42,081,413 downwards.
GATATTCTTGTAAAGGAGGCTGATGGCTTCTTCCAAATTCTACTGACTGGACGTGACGAACTGCTTTGTAACCTAAGGGTGGGTACCGGTGTTTCTGGCCCTATGCAAGAGAACAACTATGTAGCACAAGTTGTGAGGTGAAACCTTGTGAAGCTAATATACATTCGTGCTGTATTGTATACATCTGGGGGGTGTAGGTATGGGGTTTTATGTAATCTGGTTAATGGAAAATAGGTAGTGTGTATGTAGTGAGTTGTGGTATGTTAGTGTAGTGTTCCATATCATATGAATTTACTTTCTTTTAGTATTATTGTCAAATGTATGTATAAGGTTTATACTGTCTGCGCAAAAGTGTTGTCCACTATACTTTAATTAGTCATTCAACTTTCTATAATTATGGCCTTCAAAAGAAGGCAGCCGCAGCCAGTTCTGACTTTGTCCATTCGTCGTATAATTTGAACTTTGAATTGGACAAGAAAAAGAGCAAACATAGGAAATTTAAGAAGAAACGAGAAATCAACAAGCAGGCAATACGAGCCCAATTGCTCTTCTACTTGTCGAGGCTTGCATAAATTCACTTTTCCTTTCTCCCATTTTTTCAAATTACACGACTTCAATAAAAAACCCTTATATATACATACATACATATAAATTCAAATACGAATATCAATTATAAAATATAAAAACTCCATCTTTTAGGATTAGGAGTCTCCTCTCCTCACTATCATGTAAAAATGGTCGAGATTTCTTTTCTTATCAAATAAATGATAATAATATTTTGTTATATATATATATATATTAAAAGTGCTTTTAGGTATTTCCAATCTTACACAAAAGCACTAAATTTTCTTTACACTATAAAATATATATGTATTTCATTTAATAATATGAAACGTGTTCCTCGTAATGTTTTTCCCTATAAAGAAATTAATTATTTGTGAATGTGCCGCCCAAAAAATTTCAAGTTTATAATGTATTTGTCCACTCCTTAAGAGAAGAGGATGTTATGGGACTTGATGGTTCCTTGTTTGATTATTACCTAACTTTTGTTTTTCTATTTATTGCGAGATTTTCTCTTATATTTTTCACGAAATGTGGTATTTATTTGTACTTGTAAGAAAGAGAAGATTTTTTAACATTTGGTGGAGAAAAAATATGATAGAAATCTCAACCGCAAAAATAGTCAACGAATTTAATACTTATGCACTAAATTATATCAAAATTAAAAAATATAAATATATTTGCATAAAGTCAAATCTATAGAACAAGACACTTTATTAACACTAACCCAATTTATATTATTGAAAAGTTTTTTTAAAAAAATTAAGAAAATAAAAAATTATATATATATATATATATATATATATATATATATATATATATATATATATATGAGAAATATGATCCATAACAAGTACTTGTTCTGCATAAAAAAATAAGTAAAAATCATCATTATCGTATAACATAGGAACTAACGGTTAGGATAAGAAATGAAAATTCGACATCTGCTACTAATAGTAGCGAACGATACAATTACAAAATTGTCCCTCAAGTCAAAACAAGTCAAACAATATTATAATCTTGCCAACTCACACTGCTAAATATAAAGTACGTTCACTAATATTAATAGTAGACGAATATCAGTATACTCCAGGAATAAAACTCATGTTGCTAAATCAATTGGGGCAAACCCTTGTCCTAGCCTCATTTATCTCTTCCACTCGAGTTAGGGTTTATTATTTAAGATTTAGGGTTTATTATTTAGGATAATGTGTAGTTAGTAGGGTTTAGGGTGTAGTTAGTAAGGTTTAGGATTTTGACTTCTTGCTATCAATTTTGACTTTTGATTTTGGTGAATTCTAAACTACGTCCGTTATTATTAGCAACGGATGACGCATTTCATATTTTAATCTTGGTCGTTGATGGTTAGAATGGACGCTATTGATGTTGTATGTCCTATAATGGTTCATAACAAGTGCTTATTGTGAATCATGCTTATATATATATAAGAATTGATCTATAGCAAATGATTGCTATAGACACCATTTCAATAAATGTATCTTATACCCTCCATAAGTAGATCTATCTAACGGTTCAAAATGAATTTTTTTTCTTTGCTCCTAAAAGGAGTATCGACAGACCTGAGCTGTCACTACTCCTTCTGACATTATGCCTAGCATAACAGCTATTTCTTCTGACGGTAGGTATCGATTCGCATTAGCAGGTATTGGCATGCGTCGACATCGACAACCAGTAGTAAGAGGTTGCCGATGCATACATTGGCAAGCATCAACTGATACTTACATGCATCAACCCTCCTTTTAGGGATAGACATCGATAAACATTGGCAAGTATCAACTGATGCCTACATGCATCGGCAACAAATATCTACCGATGCATGCCTATATTTGTTGACAGAAGGGATATCGATTGAATTTTTTTCCCTTATCGCCATAAAGAGTAGCGACAACTCAAGTTTGTCGCCGCTCCTTCTAACGACAGGGGGAAAATAGTCCATATTTTGAACTGTTAAATTTACTTACGAAAGATATAAGATATATTTGATGTATATATGTGTGTGTGTGTGTGATTTAATCCACAATAATCGATTGCTAGAATTATTGTTTTAACAATTATAGCAATAGCTTCCTAAATTATTTTGATTCTACAGCTAAAGTCTAACTTTTTAAAGTTAATTTGCCTCTATGGGCCTGTTCGGGAATGACTTTTTTTTTTGGACTTAAAGTTAAAATTTTAGTAGATTTATAAGTTAAAATTTTAGTAGATTTATAAGTAAAAGTGTTCGGGAGTATTTTTAATTATAAGTCGGAAATTATAAGTAATAGTTGTGGATGTGTTCGGCTAATAATTACTTATAAGTTAAGTAAAATGTAAAGATTACTAAAATGTCCTTTAGTAGGAAGAAGGAAAAAAAAAACAAGGAGGGGCATTTTTGTCATTTCATAAGGTTTGACTGGAACTTAAAATTTGACTTATAAGTCAAAAAAAATAAGCAGTTTTACTTGTTTATTTTTTTTGACTGATAAGTCAAATTATAAGTTAAAAAATAAGTCAACCCCGAACACTTTTTTAACAAAACCGACTTATAAGTTGGGTTGACCAACTTATAAGTCGGCGCCGAACATGCCCTATATTAGTTGTTATAATAGTAATACTATCAATTGATTACCGTAAATGTAGCCTCTGTTGTGTGTATATATATATATATCAAAATTATTAGTCAACCTCCCAAGCAACAAGTGTATGGTGTCAGCTCATCAGTCCATCATTCTCACCTTCATAAAATTTCTACACATACATCAATAGAAAAAACTCATACACAATAAAGTTCCACCAATTCACGAGTAACAACATCTTTTCCGTTTCAAAAGAGAGCCCTTTTTAAGTCTCTCTCCTCTCTTTCTTTCCAAGTCGAGTCATCAATTTCACCACCAGCAACCAAAAAAAAAGGGAAAAGAAACGTTAAAAGCTGTAAATCCACAGCTACCGACAATACCACCTTCATTTACCTCCCAAATTTAGCTTTTCTTTGCTAGATTTATTGGTTTTACCAAATTTCTGAGTTGGGTTTTTGATTTTAGGAAGTCAAATTATGGAGTCAAGCTCTGCTGCTTCAGCTGATCACACCCATATCAAAGGAATTCCCACTTATGGCGGACGCTACGTTCAGTACAATGTGTACGGTAATCTATTTGAAGTTTCTCGTAAATATGTTCCTCCAATTCGGCCAGTGGGTCGTGGCGCGTACGGGATAGTTTGGTAAGAAATTTTCGTGGATTTTTGTGTATAGAATTTGTTTGCAAGTGTTGATTTTGAAGTTTTGATGTGTGTGTGATGTGTGTTTTGATTTTTTGTTAGTTGGGTGATAATTAAAGTGGGTTTTGGTGGATATTTGGTGATTTGTTAGGGAAAATTGATATATTGAACCTTAATCTTTGTTTTACTCACTTTTACTGATGGTAAACGCGGTTGGGTTCGTGATGAGTTAGTTATGTTTATTTGAATTTGCCTTGTGTGGAAGTGGAAGTTTGGGAATTCGGATCTGTTTAAATTATAGAAATAATTGCAAACGATTGTATTACTGAGTTTAATCTTTAGCCAAAACCCCACAGAATGATGAGGAGAAGTTGTAATAATGTAAGATTTGATTAGATGGATGGATCAGAGTAAAAGAGTAATGAAGCCCGACAATTTCGACAATTGTTGATCTCTCGGTGCGCACATATAAAGTTATCTAGATTGATCTTATGAGCTTGATAGATATGATGATGTATGTTTGTATGAACAAGTAACTCTTTTTAAAAAAAAAAAATTTATTTTGGGTATCCTAGACAAGTTTACTTGTACCCCTTCCCCTTACTAGTAAGTTCCTTTGCTATCAGTTTAAATGACAGGCTGAAGAAACCTTTATTAACAGAAAACTATTCCTGGACATGTTTATTTAGTGAATTCCAAATTAAAATAGCCTTACCAGCTAAACAAATATGAGGCTTCCTAACGGTCTGTAACCCAATTTGTTTTGTCTCTGAGTCTCATATTTTACATGTAAGATTCTGGATCTTTTGCAATTCAATGGTTTTTCGCCTTCTTGGAACTAAGAGCCACTATTGGTTTTGAAAAAAGTAATACTTGAGAGTATTTAGTGCTTTCAATATATGCTATTTTCAAGAAATAAGTAAAGGTTAAAGATTTTCATCTACTTGACTTGTTTTTCTGTTTTATCAACAATGTGAAGGAAAATATAATTTTTTTTAATTTGCTTCAGTGCTGCTATGAACTCTGAGACGCGCGAGGAAGTTGCCATCAAGAAAATTGGTAATGCATTTGACAATAGAATAGATGCCAAAAGGACACTACGGGAAATTAAGCTTCTTCGTCACATAGATCATGAAAATGTAAGTCTCATCACCTTCATTTAATAATACTTGAGATGTCAGACCTTGAGGGGTAATTCTATATCATTCCCATTGATATGTCATAATTCATGAATTCGGTTGACATTAGTCTTTAAGTTTTCACACTCGGCAATGTGATTTCATTACTTTTAGTTCTGAAATAGGCCCCTCCCTGCTCTTATCTTTCCTTACATTTTTCTTATCTTTCTCCCCGCAAGATTTGCTTTTGTATTCGGTATTCCCAGTTCAGTAATTCCGATTAGATATCTATTGTTCCCTAGCAGAAGATTGTTCATGATTCTAAGTTAATAAATTTAACTAATTGTCAGTAACACATACCAGACTAATGATTTTGTGAAGGTTTTTTTTTAACATAATGGGGTTTGGTCGTTTGTAGCTGGTAAATAGTCAATTATTCCAGTGATGAAGACAACAGAAATGATTAACTTTCTAAGTTCTAACCATCACACATGCTAAATGAGTCCACTGGAAAGTATAATGTACAGTGTGTAGATACTAATTACTAGACAATGTGCATTGTGAACTTTAAAATTTTTGAGAAAGAACTGGTGCTGTTATAGAAATTTGCTTTAATAAGATAATTTTGTTGGAGGTGTTTGTTCTTGTCTATCCGCATACTAGATTGGAAACTATTGATGGTTTAGTGTAGGTGTAGTTTTTTGCACACACACACACACATATACTTAATACTCTCTCCTCCTAAAACCCTCACATTGTGTTGTTAGGGGGTGGATAAAAAACTCAGGGAAAAATGTCCTTTTTTTAATAATTTTTAAAATGTATTGACGATATGTTCTTTCATGGTTACAACCTCCTTTCTCAGAAAGATCATAGAGACCGAAAAATTGATGTCCACGCAAACATTCGAAATGTGTATTGTTTATTTATTTAGTTTAAGCAAACAATCATTTTTGGAACTTGGAAGTGCCAAACATAGTGTTTCACGTCAAATTATAGACACAATTAGATGCCTTCACAAACTCTAAGAATATCTGAATGGGGAGCAATCCACATGTATTTTTGATATTTCCACGACCTTTCTCACATGAGAATAAAATGGGTCTCTCCTTCATGTGAGAGGGGATCATGTCAATTCCCTATCTGAAACCTTTCCTGAAGAACTGATCTGGTTGGCTGTTATCATTTTAGTGTGTTGCTTCCATTATTTGCACAACCAAATTGATTCCTCCGAGGAAACAAATGATAACGTCTGCACTTAGATCTAGGAGTGTAATTAATCGATTTATTATTATTAATAGAAGATTTGAGATGTTTGTAACCACATAATATGAAAAGTCATCGTCTTCTGATGAAAAAGGAATGGGTTGTCAATGGAAAGAACAACTTATTGTGTAACAATAACACTAACTATTCTTCCATGGTTGGTCCAGTCAAATTGATTAGTTCCCAATAATTCATTTACTTGAGTCAGAGACAAGAGCTGCTTCTGGTTGTGTTATCTTGCAATCTCTATGAGCTTCTGATTCTTTCTATTGATCATTGAAGGGCCAAGACCATTTTGGTTTCTCACTACATAAACTGATCAGAGCACTCAGGATGGGGGATTGCACTTGGTTTACAACCCCTCTTCACACATGAGATAAAGAATACAATTCTAGGCAAACTAATATTAGAATGGATGTATCAAAGATTTGAAAGTCTAACCAGTTTTTGGGTTGTTGTAAATCTTTGTGCATCTTCTTTTGTCTTTCATAGGAACTTCTTACATGGACTTATTTATGAATCTGTATTATTGGATTCTGTTTATTTATTTAGAATCTTACAAGTTTTAATTCTGATTTTCTCTACAATTGCAGGTTATTGCACTTAAAGACATCATAAGGCCTCCACAGATTGAAAGTTTCAATGATGTCTATATTGTTTATGAATTGATGGACACAGATCTTCATCAGATAATTCGCTCTAACCAGCAACTTACAGACGATCATTGTCGGGTTTGACCTCACTCTTTGATGTATACAGAGAACTTCACATTACAGTGTCAGGGTCATAGATTATTTGCAAGTATACTGATTTACTATAGGTTTCAGAATCTGCTGCTCCTTTGAAATGTCACTTACATTTAATGTAAAATATTTTGTGCTTTATTTTCTGCTCGTCTGCAATTGCCCAACATTGCATTTTCTGGTTTGCAGTTATCATATGCTGTAATCTGTCCTTTTGTTGAAGATGGTACTAAAAACTATAGAAGCTACAACTACAAGAAGTAATGCTAAGATTGGTTGGTATGGCAATCTTGAATTTATTATATCAAGGATGATCGTCAACCACCACTCAAAAATCATGTTTTGCTTACTTTTCCATCAAGGTTTTGCATGTACATTCAAGAAAAAATTGTGTCGAGACAATTGGCGATGTTGAAAACTCTATGTTATAACTTCTTGTTTATTTTAGATGTCAAGCTTTTGAATTAAAGTATTAGTGAAGAACTGCCACTTCAATATGACAAGTACAAGAAGGTTCCAGATCCAATCTGTTGACGATCTTGTATCTGAACTCTAAAATATATAATTAGCATATCTGTATTGTGATAACTTATTCTCTTTCCCAAAACATAATAATGCTCTGTGAAGTCAAAGCCACCAGTATTTCAGTAGCCAATGAGGGTATCAGAGAGAGATGGTCAGCTACAAGAAGCATTCTAAGTTCTATATTTAATTTATTATTATCGAAATTATGATATTTTAATGAAGTCAAGGAAAAGGGGAGAAACTAGTAGATTCTTCTAATGATGTTGCTATAAGTGCTGAGAATAATCATAGCTCAACAATTCATCTGCTTTTTTCCAAAGTTGCTATCCTCCATATCAATCTTTCCATGTGAAACTAATCGGACATCAACTATTACTGTCAGATCAATTTGTGTGGGTTTGACATTTGACAGGTTACTAATTCTATAATACTTTTACAGTATTTTCTTTACCAACTATTGCGAGGACTGAAGTATGTTCATTCTGCAAATGTTTTGCATCGTGATTTAAAACCTAGCAATTTGCTCCTCAATGCAAATTGTGACCTAAAGATTGCAGACTTTGGCCTTGCAAGGACGACATCTGAAACTGATTTCATGACTGAATATGTTGTTACTCGCTGGTACCGGGCACCGGAATTGCTCCTTAATTGTTCAGAGTACACTGCAGCAATTGATATCTGGTCAGTTGGTTGCATACTTGGTGAAATCATGACTAGACAGCCCCTCTTCCCTGGCAAAGATTATGTTCATCAGCTGAGACTTATTACGGAGGTATGATGTTTGGAATTTTTCCCTGAATTCGCACGGCATTGTCACTGCTGATTTTCTAGTTTTTTTTAATTTAATTTTATTGTTATTTTTTGGTGTAGGAGCAATAGAATTATTTAGCTCACTCACCACAATGAAACCAATTTTCAGTTTTTTTTTTATGCCCCATTTTCTTTTTGTTACGTGAATAGACTAGAAAAAATCATCTGCCTTCCTAGGACGCATGATGCCTGCATACCACTTCAGCAATTGCTTGATCTTAGCTTAATTTTCATTAAGATGATAGGACTGCACATACACTTTTTTTGTAACAACCTGGTCTCACATCAGTTAGTATGAGATATTTGGACGTGTATATAAGAACTCAAGTTGTTATTATTAATACATTTAGTCATGACCCTTTGGGTGAGCCTATAATGGACTAAGATTATCCAATAAAGTATTATTGAGACAGCGTATTTAGCCTTATTCTGCTATGATTTGATTCGGACTCGGGATTTGACTCGGTTATTACAGAGTTGGTATCAGAGCCGACTCTTGAAAGCTCTAATCGGGTCATTCGATCAGGTTGCCAAAGGTGGGGGCATAAAGGCGGGTCTAGTAAGCCGCTGATATTGGGTCTTATTCTGTTATGATTTGATTCGGACTCGGGATTTAACCAGAGTTGTTACAGAGTTGCTATGATTTGATTCAGACTTGAAATTTGACTCGGGTTGTTACAGAGTTAGTATCAAAGCCGACTCTTAAAAATTCAGATTGAGTCATTCGATTAGGTTGTCGAAGGTGGGGGCACAAATGCGGGCCTAGTAGGCCGCTGATATTATCCCACAATGGCTAGAGAGATAAAATTTATGGGTCTTGTGTGACTATGTGTTCGACCTGACGGAGGCGTTAGGTGGGAGTTTACAACACTCCAGTCCAGTGGCGGAACCAGGAAGTTTTTAAAGGGGGGTCAAAATATATCAGTAAAACAAATTTATTTATTGACGCTTGAAGTGCTTCTTTCGGTTGTACGACTGATAGGAGACAACTATATCTTGTGAGTCTGCATAATTTGAAAACGTCTCAAAATTTGTTTTATTTTTAATTATTGAAAAAATATCTTTCTCAATATAAACTACCAGATGAGTCATTCATCCACTCGTCTTCCATTTTATTACGCAAGTTAGTCTTAATAATTTTCATCGTAGAGAATACTCTTTCAACAATAGCAATCGCAATTGGTAAAATCAAAGCAACTCAATCAATCGATATACCAATGTAAAAGTCATATTTCTTCTTGTTTCAATCAATTATGATGGTTATCGGAGTAGTTTTACTTTCACATTCAAAAACAAATGAGCCTATTTTGGTAATAAATAAAAAACAAAACAAAAAACTTTCAAAAATCAAACATAATTACAATTATATATGCTCAAGAGAAATCTAATATCAAATCTAATGTATTGGAGTCTTAATAAATCTCTTACGCTAACATATTTAATTCGATCCTAATTATTTTTCAAAATACATTTTAAAATCCTAAATAGTTTAAGAGGTATTTGAACTATAATATGCATTGGAGGGGTTGGTGACCTATATATGGTTTATGTATTTTATTATTGACATAATAATTAAAGAGGGTGCATGAATTAATAATAAGTGCATGTATATGCTCAAAACTTGAATACCACTCAACTTGTAAATTCTGGTATGGTCGATTATTAACAAAAAAAAAATGAATTAAATGGTAAGAAAACTAGTATTAAATAATGTACTCACATTCCAAGAATTGAACTTGAGACCTCTTGCACCTTAAGCAAAAATTATACCACTAGACCAAATGCACATATGCTGATTTTTAGGAGTTATAAATTTGTAACTAAAAACATAATGAATTAAATGGTAAGAAAACATGTATGGAATAATATAATGTCATTCTGAGGAATTGAACTTGAGACCTCTCGCACCCTTCAAAACAAGCATCATTCCACTAGACCAAATGCACATATGGTCAATTTTTATATACATATATATGTGTCTTAACCTCCGGATTAGGGGGGTCATATGCCCCCCCTAGACCCCCCTGCTTCCGCCATTGCTCCAGTCTCACATCGGTTAATATGAGATATTTGGATGTGTATATAAGAACTCAAACTACTATTATTAATACATTCATATATGAATTTTTGAGTGAGCCTATGATGAGCTAAGATGCTGTGGTGAGCTAAGATGAACCAAAAAGATATTATTGAGATAACGCATTTGGTCTTATTCTGATATGATGTGATTTGGACTCAGGATTTGACCCAGATCGTTACATTTTTACTATAGCCAAATCTATTTGGATAAGTTTGTAAGTGGCAGCTACTATGCATGTGCAGTTTATCAATTGACATCAAACTGTTGAAGTTTAAATAGGAAATTTTATAAAATTAGCCATTGCTCGAATATAATTTATTATAAATTGAGAGCAAAATTAAATCTAGATTGTGCAAATCAAGGGAATGGGAAATAGGTTCTTCCTCTCTTCTTCTTTCTTTTCCATCTACGAAGATGCTGTGTTAAATTCTCATAGTTCGGAAGTTCTGTATGTCCCCGCAAAATTTTTTAAATTTGAACTGTGTTGTGTAGATCTTGATTTTTTCATTTTATTTTATAATTCTTTTACCTTTTTTGAATTATTTTTGTTTACATTTATGGAGTCTTTTGTCTTGGAGTATGGATTGGTGTGACGTCCATTTCTTTTTTGCTTCAAAAAGCTCATAGGTTCACCTGATGATGCCAGTCTTGGGTTTCTCAGAAGTGATAATGCCCGAAGATATGTGAGGCAGCTTCCCCAGTATCCGAAGCAACAATTCTCTGCTAGATTCCTCAATACATCTCCTGGAGCTGTAGATTTACTGGAAAAAATGCTCATCTTCGACCCCAACAGGCGTATCACAGGTTTACAAAAATTGTATTTTATTTTGAATCCGTTGCTGTAGAGAACTATCATGACTCATGACCGGTGACAACTTATGGTTCTCAACTATATTTAGTTATTGGATTACTTTAAATGTTGAAAAGAGTGGAGAAAATGAGAAATGAAAGTTGGAAATTGCTCAGAAATAACAAAATTTGCTGAAATAGTCTGCTTAAATTTTTTTGGGGCAAATATGTATAATTACTCTTGTATGAGCTATACGTGTGTTTCTGCCAAAGCTTGACAACAACGGTAGAAGTTACTTTCACAGCGAACTAATGTTACTACATACACTAAATAATCATGTCGAATAGTTGACTTTCTCATGATTTGTATAACTTTGTCAAAAGCTTAAGAGTGTCTTGCAGTTTATACGATTAGCTATTCTTTATGTATAAATAGTTTGATTATTTTTCTTGGTGTTTGCAGTTGACGAGGCACTCTGCCACCCATACTTGGCACCTCTTCATGACATCAACGAGGAGCCGGTGTGCCCTCGGCCTTTCAGTTTTGATTTCGAGCAGCCAACATGCACCGAGGAGAATATCAAGGAACTCATCTGGAGGGAATCCGTAAAATTTAATCCTGACCCAATTCATTGAGGATTATTATGAGATTAGTGAGTGTTGGTATATACTGTTAGATATTGCAACATGATGTGCTAGAATCTAGTACCAAAAACCCATACTGATAATTCAAGTGAAAAATAAGTGGATGTATTGGGAGTTTACAATTGTTATTGGGTTGAAATCAAGATTTATTCATCATCTTTTAACTTGTAATATTCCAATGCTGTGATAGAGTTTACAGGTCTACTCTCTGCAGTGTATTCTCCTTCATTCCTTGTTGTGTAGTGCTCAAGCGAAATTTGATATTTTTACAATGCCTTAGTCACGTGAATGTGAGAGTATTTAATAGTCATGCGAGAAATTTTGTGGAATTATCAAATTCTCGTATGAAAATATCAATTTCTTAGATATACTCCTATTTTTATTTTATTTTTAAATTCTATATGCATGGATTATAAGTTATTTATTTTCCTAGTGTTATGAAGTTGTTGCATTGAACAAACCTAGGATTATGCATGCAATCCTGCGTTGTGATATTATCTTAAATATAAATCTTTTTCTTCAGGAAAGACGTGATTTTTTTAGCAACCTATATTATTACGTTTAGTATACGTTTATATTTTTAAATTATAAAGCCACGTGAAAATTTTAAATGCCATTAGTTATAATTAAGTATTATAATTTCACCACTGGTATATTTTTAACTTACATTATCCTCATATTTGAAAAAATAATTTTTTGGTCATTTTAAATATATCTCTAATTAAATTAAAATAAAGTCAATAATATCAACGGATATAGAAGGATATAATCCGATATCCATGGAAAAGTGTAACAACAAAAGTTACAAAACCCAACATAAACTTAATACCTAACTCAATTTGGGCCTATTTGAGGATCAATAGGAACTTACCAAATTACTGTTCCAATTCAAGCTGAGATTGTCATAAATGTGTATGTGTGTGTGTGTGTGTGTGTGTGTGTGTGTGTGTGTGTGTGTGTGTGTGTGTGTGTGTGTGTGTGTGTGTGTATATATATATATAAGTAAGCGCTCCAAATTGTCAATAAATTTTTGTTCTTTTTATGCAATATTTTTGTTTGTCTCAGAACTGCACGAGTAGATTTTAGTTTAGTTGATAAGATTGTTTTTTAGTTGAGATGATACGTAAGCTATTATAGTTCTTATTAAATCTTACTGATTTTCCTTCCTCCTTGTGGTATACCACTTCACCATACTTATTTATTTCAATTGGGGCATATTATATAGAGGATGCCTCATGAAAACTGAAGGCAATTGGGCATCAATTCCGCTCCTCCTTTAATGGATGATCAAAGATGAGTGCTGGACATTCTCTGTCATGATAGCACCAAAAGAGGTAAACAAATTCTCCACTTTTCAGATCCAAAAGTTAGCATCAGTAAGTTGGGTTGATTGGCCTTAATAGTAGCGAGTGTTCATTGACATTTCAAATTCATAAAGTTTGTCGATACACTTAATTTGTATTGAAAATTATATATTTATTAAACACTGCACGCAATCTGACGGTCCAAATTACATCTGACTAAATGAAAGGTCGTAATCAATTTTAATAAACATAACAGAATGGGCACGGATCAAAAAGGATAGACCTGACCCAAAACACAGACTCGAGGACTCCTACCAACGATGCGCATGCGATTTTACAACGCGATCCCAATGGCAGCCCGTAAAGTTCATAAGATACACTTGCTTAGTTGCTATATAGTGAAATTTAGCTAAACACCATATCAATAAAGTTTTATACATAGCCCATTCAAAAAGAGCATTTCTTAATCTCTACATTATCAATTGCTATATTCTCAGTAGGAAAGGTACACATTCCAACTTTCTCAGGCCCCTGATCAGGCAACAACCCACAAGGCTCAGGAACCACACCACTTACAACCCCCTCAATATCAGCACAAGTCCATGGCACCTTCTTTGCCTTCTTCGCCAACCCTATTGTCACATTAGAGATGCATATTCCGGTGAATGGATCACCGGAAATCCCCTCCAGTCTAGCAGCCATCGACACATTTTCCGCCACCATATCCCTATAATTTATCCCCTGAATCACGGGAAATGCTTTTGGATCATAGTGGTTATCAGCGTGAGACCCATAGTTTCCTGTCATCCAAAACACCCACTTCATTGTGTGCATTGTCATGCCTTTTACATATATGTCCTTCACATAGCCGCCTCGCCCCACGGCTGTTTTGATCCTGACCCCTGATTCTGTATTAATGGCTGTGATATCTTCGGCTCTGACATCTTCGATCCCACCAGACATTTCACTTCCTAATGCAATTGCAGCACTGTAAGGTGAAATGCATGTAAGCCGCCTGATGACTAACTGTTTAGTAGGCATACCATATGATATACCATATTCATCCCAACCGCTTTTAACTGCCACACAATCATCTCCAGAGACTATGTATGCGTCCTCAATTCTTGTATTTGTGCAAGAATCTGAAATTAAACATAGGCCAAAAAAATGTTCAAGAAACTGACAATTGTCCTGATCTTGAGGTTTTCATGATATGTAAAAAGATGTCGACAAACCTGGATTTATTCCATCAGTGTTTGGAGATGTTACTGGGGCTAAGATTGTAATGCCTTGGATAAGAATATTGCTGTAAATTATGTGCCAAGAATATGTGAGCCGTTTGGTTACTAGTATTTGCAGCTTTTGCAGTGGTAGGGTCTGATTTGGATTTCCAAAAGCACCTCATCGCACCATTTTTGGTGTGGTGCTTTTAAATCCCAAACGTTGCGTTTGTGAGTTATAAGTTACGTTTGAAATAAACTAGTTTCTAGACAAGCAAGATTTTAGAGTGCGTTTAACCAAACAAGCACTTTAAATATGTTGATTACCTGCTATAAACAGGATGAACATTCCACGACGGAGAATTGAGAAATGTGAGACTTGAAATCTGGATATTATCTGAGTGCATGATTTCAATAAGGTAAGGTCTTGTGTATTTTAGTTTCTTCTTGTGAAATTGCTGCCACCAGAGAGCACCCTGGCCGTCGATCGTGCCATTGTCACCTGAAATCAGATGATCACCATCTTATTTCATCAGATTAATCAATTATATAGTACTTGGTTAGCTACACTTTGACACTCTTTTTGGGACAGAGGTAGAAATAAATTTATGTGCATCAGAGTTGAATTTGACTTGCCTGTAACAACAACATCAGTGAGGTTTGTCCCGAAAATGAGACTGATATACCTTCCACCTGCTGTGTCCCTTCCATGACCATATGATGGTAAGGGGTCAATAACAGCCCATTCACTTATTTCCTGAATATTTCAATTTTCCAGTTAGAAATGGCTGTCATAATAAAGTTTGTCTATGATACGCTTAAACATGGAGGTTATTCATAATAACAAATGACCTTAAAATTAGTATTGCAAAAAAAACTTGAAAAATATTACTGTGCAAGTGTGTTCTATACTTCTAGGATCATCTTAATATACGTATACATAATACTCCCTTTGTTTTGAAAACAAAAGGGTAATATCTTGAATAAAAATTATAAAGAAGTGTGATTAATTAATTAAAATGGGTGGAAGATTAATGCATCAATTTGAAGAATGAGACGGAAGATATACCTGGGAAGCCAAAAGGACAGCATCCTTGTGAAGATAGAGGGTGAAATGGCTGGTGAGGTTAAAGCTCCCTGTCAACCACCGTCCAGGAGGAACAAACAGCTGAGCTCCACCGTCCGATCCATACTGGCTTAACTGCGAAATCGCGTCGCGAAACGCCTTGGTGTTGACTGTTGTTCCATCTCCAACGCCACCAAAATCCGTTATGGATGCGGTATGAGCTCTGCAGCTTATAGCAGAGTACTCAAATGAGTCTTGAATTCTCCTCCTCCACCCGGCATGTCTGCACACAACTCCTCCTAGATTAAGCAGCAGCACTCCTAGTACCAAAATAAGTGCCCAAGTTGTTTTTTTCATCTGAAAAAATAAAATAATAATTAAAACAAAAATGTATATATATATGCATATGCATCAATTTGATGAACATTTAATAATATCAAGGAGGGAGAGATTGAAGGGATTTTATATGGACAAAAAAAATGGGACAGAAATGTTATAATGGAAGAAGAAGAAAACGAGAGGTGTAGGTAGTGTCCTACTTGAAGCGTGCTGGAGAATGAGTCCATTGTTGAGAATGGAATTTGTTTGGTGTGATATATTAATTAAAGAACGGAGTACGTATTTATAGGACTAAAAGTTAATTTGTTACTCTTCTACTAGACCGATCACCTTTAATAGTACTGGATAAATGTTCTTTCGCTTTTGTATCTGAATTTTAACTCTTTTTTTTTCCAACATTTATTCGTATCATACAATATGAACGTGTATACTAAGAAAAAATATAAGTTAATAAAAATTAATAATAAAATAGAACATAAAATATATTTTAATTATTAAAAAATAATGTTTAACACGAAATTCATGACAAACTCTACTTTTTAATAATCGAGATGAATATAATGTTTAATTTTGTGTTTAGTTTATGTATGTAATAGTGTCTGTATACTAAATATATCGTACCATTATTTTTATCTTTTATAAACGATTGCAGGCACACGTTGAAATATGAAGAATTTCGGTATTTTATATATATATAGATAGATAAAAATATAGGTACACAGCTGTGTACCTATAAATTAGAGTTTTAGCGACAGTTTTTATGACTGTGACAACGATATTATCAAGAAAATTGTCGCTATAGCCATTAAAGTATACAGTTGTGTACCTATATATACCCTTATATATATATTCCACCAAATATATATAAACAAAATTATCTCCCCTTTTTGTTTTCTTGTAATCCGGTTATAAAATAAGTGTCGTTTGAAAAAACAGAAAAAAGGCCTGAGCATCGGTCCCATTGGAAAGAAACTGTGAACCTGTGAGTTTGGGTTTGTCGCAATTTCAGTTGGAAAGTAGTTAGCGGGCCCCACCCCAATTCACGGAAGCTTTATGGGAGTGTCGTGAGGTCCCATAATAATACTGTAATATTCAGTAGTCTCGTGAGGCCTTTTTACCAGTATCCCCATTACTGCCGACCCACTTCACGGACCATCTATAGGACATGGCCCACTTTATACCATGTAACCACCGCACCTATGCTTTTTATAATAGATATTGCGGTATTCGGTTATTAGGTGAACTGAATTATCTATTCGATTATAATTAAATATTAAATTTTATATAATTTTATTATTAAATAATTAAGTGATTATATTTGTATTAAATAAAATAATCAAATAATAAAAATAAATCAATTAAAAAAATATGATTTAATTTTATTCATTTTTTGTTCGATGCTAAATAATGCCAATATTATTGGATAAGTAGTTCATAAATAAATAATTAAAAGCTTTTATTTGCGTCAAAACAAAATTGCTTTTACGTTAATCAACTTTTATTGTAAATTTTGTGTGCACGCATTAAAGATTTATAACTAATAAAAATAGTTAATAGTTGAATGTTTGTATTTTTGTGCACCATATATTATATTTCAAATTTTAATATATAATACAAAATGTACAAGATTAAATGTGAGCGAGAAGCTGGTTATATCATCTAATGGTAAAATAGGCCAACCACTAAAAATTTAAACTCAACTATTTATAAGAACTTTATCTGTTCTAAATTATAAAATTATTATTGATTTTTACAAATCAATCTAACATATTTTAAACTCAAAATTTGTATAATTCCTTAAAAATTTTAAAATAATGAATTTTATAATTAGTAATAGTTTTTAGAGAATTTTATATCATTCATAATTCAATTAACTTAAATTCTATATCAAATTAAAAAAATATATTTTCAAAAAGCCAATTATACTCTTATATCATAAAACATAAGAAATATTTGTGTTTGAGAAGCACTTATTATTATATTTTGTTAGTTTTATTAAAATTTCTATATTAGTTAGTGAGTGTGGACCGATTTCTCATTGCAGAACAGTAGGGGGGGGGGGGGGGGGGGGGGGGGGGGGGGGAAGGGAATAACAAGTTATGTATGGACTATTGATACGCTTAACCCGTGCAAAAGAGATGATGATTAACATTGAGTGGAGCTTTGTGGTTATCAATCTCTCTCTCTCTCTCTCTCTTATCCCCTGCAGAAAAGATTAGAAAATTGGCCACTTCATTAACATGAGTGAGTGCCACCTACTAATTTGTAGGATATGATTTGTTTGATTTTAAAACCAGTTTCTTCGTGGAAGAACATGGCTTGTACTATATAATCAGCAAACATATTGAAATTTACAACAGATTTTTTATTGTTCCGATTAAAGCTATCAATTGCACATTATTTTAGGCATATAACTTACATCTCAACTTAGAAAGTGGTACCCTTACCCCCCACCCTCCAAATTTTTTCCCCCTTCTTATTTATGTGAAAAAAAGGGGTGAGATTCTTTAGTTAAACAACTGTTAATATGAAACATGTTCACGTCTAATTAAATGGAAAAGTAAATTTTTAGATTTTTTTTTAATGTAATCAAAGTCTTAGTGCAACTAATCGGAAGTCTATGGAACTATTCAAGTATAGCAGATATGCATAAAAAAAAATACTGATGAACAAATACAAGAAAAATGTACCTACTCGTGAACAAATACAAGAAAACTGTAATTCATCACGGTCATATCTTCCAAGATAAGGTGCTACCCAGTCTAGTCCTTCCTCCTGAACCACAAACAAAATAATGAGGGGAAGGTAAGAACGATTCTTTAAAGAACAGAAAGACCCAAACCAAGTTCTTTTACCCTTATGGAATGTAATAAAATTTGTACCAAAACACGAGATAAACCACAGGTCCCCTTATAGAATGTAATAAAATTTGTGCGAAAACAAGATATAAACCCTCTTATCACATGTTAAAGATATTCAGGTGCTTCACTCAAGATTTTAGTATCAGCTTAAAATGTGCTACTATTGAAACAAAAACAAAATCTTGAACTTGTAAGTACGCAACAATGATTAAAACTAGGAATATTATTAAAACAAACAGTTAACAATGAAAACAGCCTTATATCAAAAGATATTTGAAAGTATCTATAGTACATAATACGTACCATGTGTTTTAGATTGTAACCAAGAGTGAGTTCTGCATATGAACTTTCTTGATTGTAACCAAGAGTCAGTTCTGCATATGATCTTTCTACTCAAGACGTACTTCCTTTTCCGAGAGAACATTTGAGTTTGATTTGAGCATATTCTTTATATCTTCTGAAATCTGGGGAATCTTGTCCGAGTCGCTAATTTGCAAGGGAATTTTGGTTCAGTCCGGCACGTGATTTATTCACAATTACCTACAAATACCACAAGAACTTACAGTGATATCTGATGTCATGAACAATTTAAGTTCATATTAAGACCACGGTGCAAGTCAGGAAATTTTTTGGGAAAGAGGAGAGAGGCCACTCATAAATTAGTTGAATGAAATGCATCAATTTAGATAAGCACAAGACAATTTTCAAGACCAGAGCATATAAGAAAAGGCCTCAACTAAGCAACGGTGCTTGGAGAACATGTAAATTTAAAGAGCCATTCACAGATAAGCAACAAATATCAAACCAAATCCAAAGTAGTAATTAAGCATCAAATATCAAAACTCTTGAGCAAAGCATAGGCAATGTGGCTGACAGTTACGAACATTTGATGATTAAGAAGAATTTTAATATATCACCATGTACATTGTCCAGCTACAGTCACCTGATATATATATATATATATATATATATATATATATATATATATATATATATATATATATATATATAGTAGCAGGATATGCAAAATAAAGTATTTCTAAATGATACTTTCCCATTTACAAGAAAAGAAGAGTAAATAAACTTTCCCCACTTTCATAAATCTTTGAGAAAGTAAATAAAATTGGAATAGTAATTTAGGAAAAAAAATTTGTACAGTTCTCAGTCAGTTTTCTAGAAGCAAGTAAAACTTTCTTTTACAAAGAATGAGTTCAGCTGTTATGACAAGGCAATTTGATGACATAAGATATTTTATCCTTCAGCAGACTATAGGTTGGATTGTAGCAACCCTTCACAGCAGTATTTCTTTCTATTTTCCGCTGCCAAACCATAGATATAGAGTAATAGAAGTAATCCTGTCAGGATTGAGATTATTGCTAGGTATTATCGAGGAAACCGTAAAACTTGCATTAGAGCATTAGGCACAACGAATAACAAGAACTTAAGGAAACATATCATGAACAGTATAGTGGCAAAGATAGCGCAAGGAGCAGTCCACTTGACAATTGCAAAACTCCAAAAGTTAGTACCGCTAAACTCCAATAGGATCAATACTAATGAACTCACTTCTTTACTGTGATAATGATATAGATTTTTCTTTTGCAACTGGACAATGACCAACAATTCAGTTCTTTTTTTTTCTTTCTTGTAGATACAAGGCGCACAACTTAGTCTTTAAGACTTACTAACAACATTTTCTCATCTTTTCTGTTCTTTGTTTCATTTTTGCTGGTAAGCTTGGCTGCATTGCTTGCTCGCGCACACAAATGGTGTTGGAAAACATATGGAAGAGGATAAATTATAGAGAAGTGAGAAATAGTGTTTAATTCTTAAAATACTTTATTCAACTCACTTGCTTTAAAATGACTCACATACAAGACTATTTATATGGCTCTTAGGACACTTCTAGAGTCACTTTAATAATTACTACATGACATGTACATGAATCTAGCCGTACATGAATCTAGCCATACATGTTCCAAGACACTTCTAAATACATTCATATACATACATGTATGATGAACTTAGACACTCACTCATTCATGTACCAACATAAATTAATAATATTAAATCAAGTTTATATTTTCAACATCCCCTCTTAAACTTGATTTATGAAATTCTCAATAATGTTGTAAAACTTTTTTGATCTTCCGATGTCTTCAATCGCTAGATTCTCTTTTGCCATCTTCATTGATGTATATGACACAAATAATTTTCTTGGCATACTCGAGTCTTTAACACGTTGAAATACTTTCATCATTTTTGCAATTTCCTTAGACGTGAGAATTTTATCTCTAGTCTTTACTTTTGTGCCTCGACATTTATTCGTCACACATGCTTGGAATTTCCATTTGATCTTCTTTATCTTGTAATCTAACTTCTCATGTTTTGCATCTTTCATGAACTTCTTGTGTTGCTTCTCCATTTTACTATTTGCAAACTCCTTTTGATCATAATAATTCTCCATGTTGACCCATTTAATGTCTTCCACAAAATTCCTTGCTATAAATCCCAAATCAATTTTGACACACAAAATAGTTTTCTCATGCTCCTCCAAATTTTTGAACATATAGTCTTGATCAACAATCTTTTCTTCTATTTTCATAATTTCAACAAGTTCACCATTGACAATTTTGTCAATTAATTCAATTTCTTTGATCACCTCCTCTTTTTCTTTTTCTACTTCTTTTACCTCTTCAAATACTTCTTCAATTTCAATTAATTCAATTTCTTTGATCACCTCCTCCTTTTCTTTTTCTACTTCTTTTACCTCTTCAAATACTTCTTCACTTAACATCTCTTTAATCTCTCCTTTTTTATCTTCAACTTTCGTAATATCAATACAAATCTTTTTGTCTTCCTCTTTCGAGACATCTTCAAAAAATTCTTTTTCCTCAACTAATTCGTCAATTTCTTCAAGAGATATCTCATCTTCTTCCACATATCGTACCCAAGACTCATTAGGTAACGGTGGACCTTTATAGTTATTGCAAATAGATTGAAGCTCATTCCATAATTGAGCTTGAGAATCGAAACTCGCAACACGTTTCCAAACTTCATCATGCATTGCTCCTTGCAAAATCTCCCTTGCTCTTTTTTCTTTCATTTCTCGAACTCTTTTTGAAATACACTTTTCTGGATTTACAATGACATCTCGCCATACATTGCAAGCTCCAAGATATGCTCGAATCCTTATACTCCAAACATTGTAATTTGTGAACACTAATTTGTCACCGAACATAGGAAACATCATTTTTCTATAATTTCCCTCTCCCGAACACTATCAATATAATTTACCTTTGTGACGTGCTTCACTCACAAACTTCTTTTTCAAATTTCTTCTCAACTAGCACATTCGCTAGATTGCGTTTCGGAGCTCTAATGTGCACACTTTGCATTCGCCTAACGAAACTATTTGATAGCACCAAGTCACCTCAATTTGGTCGTCTACTGTCCCTTGTCGTCACCTTGGACAACTTGTCTAAAGCTTGGAAATACCTTGTATTTAACCTTGGCTCGGATACCAGTTTGTTGGAAAACATATGGAAGAGGATAAATTATAGAGAAGTGAGAAATAGTGTTTAATTCTTAAAATACTTTATTCAACTCACTTGCTTTAAAATGACTCACATACAAGACTATTTATATGGCTCTTAGGACACTTCTAGAGTCACTTTAATAATTACTACATGACCAAATACATGTACATGAATCTAGCCGTACATGAATCTAGCCATACATGTTCCAAGACACTTCTAAATACATTCATATACATACATGTATGATGAACTTAGACACTCACTCATTCATGTACCAACATAAATTAATAATATTAAATCAAGTTTATATTTTCAACAAATGGGTGCTATATATGGCTGAAATATTTTTTTCTAGCCAGGTACACTGATATGTAATCAAATTGTATATGATAATTATCTTTGGCCCTCAAGAGTTGAAGTTGAAACAATATATATTGATATCAACTAATGCATCCTACCAAAAGCAAGGCAAAACGATTAATACAGTCATATCTTGAAAAGGAAACGAAAAGAGCTTCAGAGGATAAATCAGCATGTAAACATGTCAGGTCTCGCAACAGAATGGGAAGATAACTTCTAGGTAACATTAAGTTCTCCCTCCGTTCCATATTAATATATCATTATTGATTTTTTAAAGTTAACTTAAGAGATTTTAAATTCAAAATTGACAGATTTTTTTTTTAATTTTGTATCATGATGAATATTGTAAACTATCTAAAAAGTATTACTCATTGTAAGTTTTATTGTTTCATAATTTTAACGAGTCATCTCAATTTTAAGTTTGAAAATGTTCTCAAATTGACTTTCAAAAGCCAACAATGGTCATATTATTTAGAATGGAGGGAGTATTTCTTTTTCCCTAACAATAAAAAAGGATGGAGGTCAATGATGAACAAGTGCATAACTAAATAAGATCAAGGATGGATGATATAAAGGAATATGTCATGCATAGTTTTCAAATCCAAGACTTAATAATCTTGAGTGGTGGTTTAGCTACCACCAAGTAATCCCATTTAATTATCAAAAAATGCTATTTAATAATCCATGCCCTTAATAAAAATGTTTCACATTAAGACTCAAAGTTCATGTATAAGTTTCATTAATATCTAAAATTATCACCACTTAGAAAGTTATTAACGAGCATAAGAAATTTCTATTAAAAAACTTACCCCTATGCCCCCAACAGTAAGGACAGATTGCATAGCCACCCCACACGCCTCAGCTAAAGCCATCACACCAAGGACAAATAGACCAATCGAGGATACTTTGTCAATGGTTAACAATGGTCAACAAATCCTTCCGTACTCTTTACAGCTAAAGCACAAGTAATGACATTTGTTTTCTATCGGGGCAGAAACCATACAAGTGAAAGAATAACAGCACCTCTCCAAGCTTGTGAAATGTATTGTGATGCAATCGTGCTTGGTGTCACCATCATGCCTCTGTATACCGAAGTAAAACAAACAACAAACATAAGCTTGAAATGATAGGAACTTAAAGACATTATAAAGATGTGCAGCCAAAAGTTTAAATAAGAAAGCCCACCAACATATATGAGAATGTCATAAAGGTAACTAGATATCACAGTGGATCCTCCATAGCACCCGAGAAACTATTCTCATATGGAACTGGCCCCCATAACGAGCTACCAGATAATAATGCGGCAGGGCCTTGCGTTAAGTACTTATGAAATCTCCTCAAAACCCTAGGCATACAAACCAGGCCAACATTGTACCAGTCAAAGTGCAACCAACAGGAACAATAATGTCTCCAAGATAGGGATGTGTATCGAGCAACTGCTGAGCATAAGGAGTAAGTACAGTAGATGCCTCTTTAACCTTCACCCCAGTATAATTCGTAGCATCAATTGCAGGCTGCCAAGCATCATTAACCTTATTAAACCAATCACCTCCACCAAAACCACCATCACTAACATCAGTACCACTTGAACTTGAAGCAACCGGAACTTCAGTGCCCCTAGTGTTATCTCCATGGCTACCAACAGGGGATTGTGAATACGACTAGTAACTCATGAGCACAACACTTCCCCTAAAATGAGAAATATTATCGAGTGAAATCAAACTCAACCGCACTGGGGAAAATGTACTGGCACAAGTGTTCCTGTTCCTAAAATATTGAGCAGTTGCACAAGCTTTCAAACCCATCAATTTAAAGTCATCAACAGCATAAATATTACCATACGAAATCAAATTCGATCGCATTGGCGAAAATGTACTAGCGCAAGTGTTCCTGTTCCTATAACATTGATCAGCTGCAGAAGCTTTCAAACCCATCAATTTAAAGTCGCCATTGACATTATTTAGGGAAAACCCAGATTCTTTTGTGCGGAATTTAGTACTACTTATCAAACTAGATGATGACCAAACATCAATTTGATTCGAATTTTTACCAAATTTTACACAAGACCCAAGTGACTTCAACTTTGAAAACCTAATTGCAGACATTATTAACTTCAATAATTCGCAGTTGTTCAACCAAAGCAAACCAAAATTTCTCGTCAATCTTCAAACACTCTAACAAGATAGAAAAGTACAAAAATCAATCATCAAATTATGGCCAGGAAAAAAAAAGTTTATATTAATAGAGTTCATACATAGTGAGAAATTTGTTAGTGCAAAGAAGTACTGACCTGTGATTTGCTTCTGGGTGTATCTGAAATTTTGAGCGAAAATTATATAGAGAAGATAATTTAGCTGACTGATTATATGAATGTGGATGGCATCTGTAAATTATATTATGAAATTTTGTGCTAGTACATTTTCGCCAATGCGATTGAATTTGATTTCACATGGTAATATTTCAGCTGTTGACTTTAAATTGATGGGTTTGAAAGCTTCTGCACATTTACCCCGATGCGGTCGAATTTGATTTCACTCGGTAATATTTCTCATTTCGGGCGAAAGTGGTACTGATGTTCGTGACGGTGGTTTTGGTGCAGCAAATTGGTTTAATAAGGTCAAGGATGCTTGGCAGTCCGCAGTTGCTGTGGCGAATTATACCGGAGAGAAGGTTGAAAAGGCATTTACTGAACTTATTCCTTTTGCTCAGCAGGGGCTCGATACACATCCCTAAATTTATTCATTGTTGTTATCTTGATCGTGATATTTTTTATTAAGCTATTTTGAGTTTATTTATTCTTTTTCTTTCATTGTTTTTTAGGACACGAGCACTAATAGGAGAATAAAGTGATTATTTGAATTAATAATTGATAGTTATAATCATATTGTAAAATAGTATAATAATAATAATAAAATTTTAATTATGTATTATTGAGTACTATATTGTTGTATATTTATACTTTGCAGTGTATAGTAATAATAATTGTTCGTCTTTTAATGACTCAAATTTAAGTTATACATACTTGAATTTAAAGGCGTCACACATATAACTTCATTCTAAATATTAAGTCATGAATTATAAAATATAAACCTTCAACTAATCAAAGTTTTTGACATAGGAAGCATGTTCTATAAACAAACCGGATGTGTTAAGTATCACTTTAAATAACTTAAACTATTGATACCAAAAATAATTCTGTGGCGAAAAATATTGCCAATTAATACAAAAAAAAAAAGAGTCAAATATTTGAAATATTCCTTAACGGACACCAAAAATATAATAAATTACCTTTCTATTATCTTCTTGCAACCCCTAATCACAACTTCCTTGCAACCTTCAGTTATTTCTTTTTTGGTTCTCCACTCCCGCAAACTACACATCAGGTTATGTGAATATAAATTAAATATGACATATATTCAGTTAAAAAAATATATACTATAATGATAAAATGACATTACTTGTTTTGATGTAGCAAATGATAACTCATTTGGATTCAAGTTCTACACCCTCGTTGGTAGTGTCACTGGTGGCTCATTTGGAATCTTCACAAATGTAATTAATTCCACTAGCGATATAACTTGTGTAAAATCTATCTTTAAGACTTTCTTAATCTAATGTAATTAACTCTCCACCAGGTAATTAAACAAGTTTTCTCTATGCTAATAAAATATATCTTTTATTTGGAATAATCATAATTTTAATTCTAGAATCAATTGCAGTGGTTAATTTACTTCACAAAATATGTATTTCATCAAAGCTAAAGATTCAACTTCAAATAATTTTATAACTAATTGAGTAACCTGCAATACAGAGAACTTAATTTTTGACATTCCACCTCCATAGAGAACATGAAGGTTCCTATGAGAATATTGTATATTTACAGATTTCATCCAACCTCAACAAGTGAAGATAAACTCTTTTTATGGAGCATAATATAATTTACAGATTTCATTCACGTTCATATAATAAATTTACAAGACTTCGTTGTGAATATTTTTTTGCGTGACAAATAAAGTCTTTTTATGGAGCAAAGTATAATTTGACATGCAACTACTTCTTCATCTTAAAGTGTAGGAAGCTAATTCAAACACAAAAACTTAATATTCAATCCGTTCTAAAAATAAAATAAAAAGAAGATAATCTACCGTTCACAAAAATAAACTATTTTATTTATTTTTTTAAAACAATGGTAGTGTCAAAATACATGTTATTGTCAAATACATACATGCATATCCCATCATGTTCTCGTGAAAATCGAATCATCCACTCTATCTATAACACTAATTGAAAGTTTTAATTTCACAAAAAAGTATGATTAAGATGAATTTTATCCTTAATTAAAACCTCCAAGTTGCTCTCCTATGCCTCTTTTTCTATGTTGATCATGAATGTTGTACAATTCTTCTAAGATGTATCTCAAATAGGTCTAATAACTAAAAAGACTATATTAACCTTAATTTGAAAACATGATTATTTGACTAACGGAATACATCTCGTTTGATTAATGAAAATCAATTTTTTATGGCTGAAAAATATTGGAGGAACATTTTTGCATAACTAATGTTTCTATAAGAAAGAGTTGCGCTAAAAGAACAATTTAGCAAAAACATGACAAATAGGAGGGTCCACTTTGCAATTTAGTCCAATTTAGCTTGATCAGCAAGATATAGATATAGTAAACGAGAGTTAAGTGATTAAGAGGGTATTTGATAAAAACTGAATGAAATAGTTTTGAATCCTTAAGTAATCTGAATGAGCTGAATGAAGTAGATTTCTGAATACTAAATGAAAAAAATTGTTTGATAAGTGACATGTCTGAAACATCTTAATAACATATTTTTACTATTTTATCCTTCTGAAAAAATTCAAAATTGTTGTAAATTTATTTAATATTACTTAATATAATATTTAATATATTTTTAAAAAAAAATTTACTTCATTTAGCCGAGACTTAACTATTTAACAAAAAAAAAATAGATTTAACTATTTAACCAAAAATTCTGACTGATTCAGCTATTCAGTCCTAAACAAATGCATTGAATGACTGACCGATTCAACCATTCAAATACATTAAGTTCTAAACAAACACCTCCTAAGATCAAAGCACTACCAACGAAAAGACCGATATTGTATTAATATCAAAGGACTAAAAGGATTTTTAAATTAAAAATATAAATATTTCGGTGTTTTAGCTTAGTAACTTTTAACAAAAACACAAAGTTATTCTTAAATTATAAAAAAGAAGAAGGAATCCTCATATTACACAATTATTTTAAATTTATCATTTATATATTCAAAGCAATTTTATAATTATATAATCAAACATTAGTTTAATTTTTTATAAAAATACTTTTGTTAAAAACTCTATATAAAAATATTTCATCTTGCACAACAACGTCAATAGACCTCGCAACCAGGCTGCGTGTATGTTTCGGGACCCTCGCTAATGTATTGTTTTTCTCTATACTCTAACATGTCATCAAACTTAGTATCCCATCCCCCTTGATCTTGACCAAATTATCACCCTCTTCCAGGTTAATTTTTTTTTTAATTTTTGTATTAAGTTATTATCGGTACAACATACAAAATTTTCATTATTAAAAACATGCTATAGATAAATGTTAGATTTTTAATAAAATAACTTAAATAGATATATAATTATATATACACAAGACTAATTTTTGTGAGACTATATTTTATATCCGATCATATATTACTGATTAATTTTATTATACTTAATGACTTGTGTAATAATCTTTTATAAAATAATGAGTCTATTATTTTAATTATTTTATAAAATTGACTATTTTATAAAAAAATATTATATAAATTATTGTACAAGTCATTATATACGGTAAAACTCTATCACTGATCGTCTGATCCTGACTATATAAGATTTTAAAAAAGGAGTGTCATTAGAGCATCTCCAACAGATGGATTATTCCATATACTATATTTAGTCCATATGACATCAGCAAATGTCCTTTAGTCTTTAATCATTCTAGCAGATAAACTATCTTGTGAATTATAATATAAAAAAATTAAAATAATCAATAAATTCAAAAAAACTCCTATCATCTTTCTACTATATAATTTAAATATATTTAAATTTATAGTCCATGGACTATTTAGTTTATAGATTTAGTCTTTTAAGGGTTTCAAATATAGTTCGAGACTATGTTTAGTCTATCTGTTAGAGAGAAAAATTAAATACTAGACTATATTTAACCTAAAAATTCATTGTTAGAGATGCTCTTAGGATCGAAATAAATCAAATAACATTGGAATCGGATAAAGTTGTCAGATCTAGCTACTTAATACACCGTAAATACATTAAGTTTTATTACCAAGTAAAAAATTATATAGTGTGTCATATTAAATATTAATTTTTTTTCATATATTAATTATCAAATTGAAAATTGAAAATTGTTTCAAACTTGTCATAAAACACATTTTTTTAATTTAAATTAAGAAAAAGTTGTCAACCTAGAATAAGGGGAAACACATTTTTTTTATAACCCCCTCATTTTGTAAGTATATAAGTACATGTGCAAAATGTATATGTAAATATGTGTACACAAAATAATATACTTTGTATTGACTAGTAAAAAGTTAATAAATTTTATTAAAAAATTAAATGTAGTGTTGATGATTGGTTTTGTCACATGTCTATTGTCATACCTCAGCACTTAATGGTGTCTTCGATGGAATAACCCTTGAAATAAGAAAGGACACGCATAAATTAATTATGCCCCTAGACGCCGGGACTAAGGAAAAAATATTCGGTGTTTTTTTGGGTATTATTTAGGTTAATTATATATAATTAATGGATTTAAATTTAAAAGATCTATTATATATATTAAAATAATAATATGTGATTGATTTGGAACATCACGTGATATTACCCTAAAAATACTGAATAACTTCTCGGAATTAAGCTATGTGGAAAAAAGTTGAGTCAATTGATCCCACTAAAATTTTAAATAAAAAAAATATTTTATATTATATGGTAAATTTTAAAATTTTAAAGTGTGCCATATAAATTGACCCGCTGAAAGTTTATAAATTTTATATTATATGAAGGCAAATTGAAATTTATAATTTTCTCAATCAAATTTCAATATCACATTACTCATATCCCCTTTATACATGTATCTCTCCATAATATTTTTAAACTAAATAATTATCTAATTTATATTATTTTTTAAAATAATTAATGAATCAATTATCTATGAACATGTGATTATATATATATATAAAATTCGAGAGTACAAAAATATTAAAATAATTGACTTGGAGGCGCTACTCCCAAACCCTCCCAAAATTATATATAACCTAATAATAATTTTAACCCCACTAAAAAATAATTTTGGCTTTATCACTGCCTGGACCCACCTTTAATATGAGGATAAAGTAACTATTCAGGCAATTACAATATGAAGGTTATCGGTAATTAATCGGACTGAACATACCCGAACCGTACCTAATCAGTTACCAAAACTATCAAAAATCATATATCGATATAGATACCGGTTAGTCAGTTCGGTACCTGTTTAGTACCAATTTTTACCTATAATAATATCATTAGTTATTTTTACCTATAATAATACTAGTTAGGTTTTAATTTTACTGACTTATTGTCTTAAAAATTAAAATAAATTTATATAGCAGGTACAACCAATTCGACACAGTATATACCGAACAAGCAAAACTATACTAATTCAAGACTTCTCGATCGCGATCCCAAATATCCAGTATATGTTGGTAGTCCTTTGTTTGTGACAAAAGGATAAAGCACATACAATGAACGGTCATGATTATTTTGTGGTGCTTTAATTTTAGTCTGAGGACAAGTCTACATATACAATATTTAAATATAAAATTAAATACTATATTCATCTTAATTATTAAAAAAAATGGGACATGACATGAATTTTAATGTCATACTCCATTTTTAATGGTCAAGATAAATGTAATATTTAATTATTTTGTGTTTATACTTATTCTCCACTTCACGGGCCACTTTATACCATGTACCCACTGCACTTATGTTTTTTATAATAGATATTGCAGTATTCAATTATTAACGGAATCCAATTGTCTATTCAATTATGTTAACTGAATAATCAAATTATACTATCTAATTATTCGGTATATAACTGAAATATGAACTTATTTTTATTAAATAAAAAAGTTTATTTTAAATTTTACAGTAGAGTTTTCAAACAATATTTAACCACAATCTATAATCATAATAATTCATAAACTAGTTTAATAATTTTAAATTAACAATATATAAGTACATAACTATAAGACAAAGTTAATTTTTTTTAAATATTTAATTCGATTATTCAAGTATCCAAATAGTATAATTTTAAAAATCAGGCTGAACCCGAATACTTAATAATTAAACTGTTATATCCGAATTAAGCAAAATAATTGAATAACAAAAATAATTCAGTTAAAATTTTTTGATTTGATTTTATAATTTGATTTTACCCGTTTTTTACTTAGCGCTAAATACTACCAACATTATTGGTAAGTAGTTCATAAATAAATAATCAAACGCTTTTATTTGTATCAAGTAAAAAATTGCTTTTACGTTAATTAACTTTTATTGTAAATTTTGTGTGCACGCATAAAACAATTATAACTAATAAAAATATTTAATATTTGAATCTTTGTATTTTGTGCACCATATATTATATTTCAAATTTTAATATATAATACAGAATGTACAAGAATAAATGCAAGTGAGAGGCTGGTTGTAAAGTATCTCATTTTGTTATGTAAGATTACAGGTTCATTCCCTAAAATGCTGACATCTAATTGTGAAATATGTTAACCATTAAAAAATTTAAATTTTAAATTAAGTATTTATTTGAATTTTATCTGTTCTAAATTGTAAAATTATTATTAACTTTTACAAATTAATTTAGCATATTTTCAAACTTAAAATTAATATAATTTCTTAACATTTTTAAAATAATGAATCTTATAATTAATAATACTTTTTAGATAATTTATATCGAATTAACTAAAATTTTATGTCAAGTTAAAAAATATATTGTTAAAAAGTCAATTATAATCTTATATATATATAGTAGAACAGAAAAAATACTTGCTTTGAGAAGTACTTATTATTATATTTTGTCAGTTTTATTAAAATTTCTATATGAGTTAGTGGGAGTGGACCGATTTCTCATTGTAGAACAGTAAGGAAAAAACAAGGGGGGATGAATGATGGATGGTATCCACTCGGAGCCATTTTTTTTTTTTAAGAAAATAACAAAGCTATGTATTGATAGACTTAACCCGTGCAATAGAGATGATGATGAACACTCCTATTTCCTAAATAGATAAAGCATGAGTGGAGCTTTGTGGTTATCAATCTCTTTCTCTCTTATCCCCCCCTGCAGAAAAGATTAGAAAATTGGCCACTTCATTCACATGAGTGAGTGCCACTTACTAATTTGTAGGATATGATTTGTTTGATTTTAAAACCAGTTTCTTTGTGGAGGAACATGACTTGCACTATACAATCAATCAGGAAAAATATTGAAATTTAGAACAGATTATTTATTGTTCTGATTAAAGCTGTCAATAGCACATTATCTTAGGACCCCCCCACCCCCCCCCCCCCCCCCCCCCCCCTCCATTTTTTTTTCTTATTTATGAATTTTTATTTTATATTTATTCTCTCTTACATAAATATAAAGTGTGACTCCATGTGAAGAAACGCGCAAGATATTCACTTCAAATTAAATGGAAGAATAAATTTTTAGAAAAAAAGATATTCACTTCAAATTAAATGGAAGAGTAAATTTTTAGAAAAAAATTAAATGTAATGAAATTCTTTGTGCAACTAATCGGAAGTCTAGAGAACTATTCGACTATAGCAGATGCATATGAAAAGGTAACCTTAGAGACTTTGGAGTTATTTAATGAAGATATTTAAAGAGTTCATAAAAATTTAGTGGTATTTAATTATAACTTTTATAATATCTTAAAAAATTAATTGATATTAAATTAGAACAAAATATATAAATATCAACTCATATCCAAAGTCAGGCCTCATGTCCAAAAATTTCGGAATATTATCTCACGTTCAAAGATTTCTAAATATTTAAAAAAGAGAAAAGATGAAAAGACTCCGGTCTTAATCTGCACTATTATCAGGTTAGCCACAATTCCATCTTAAAAATCTCACTTACATGCATGTAGTTTTTTTGACCGGTTGGCCATGAGATTTTTTGCTTTCTGGTAGTTTTGATGATGATATATAAATGAAGATAACAAAATATTGTTTCCTTAAAACACTAATGCCTGGATCAGATTCGTTTCCATCTGAAGGCATTAATTAAATCAACATATTTATATAAAAATAATATAAGACAATATTAGACTTTAGTAGTAATACCATGGTCTTTTTAGGAGGGAGAGTTATTCTCAACAAATAACAAGTGCCAAAATGTGAAACTTATCTCCAAATTTCCCTTCAAGTGCAATTTTTTTTTTACAAATAAAAGTTCTCTTCCTGGACTAAACTTCTTATTAATCTGAAGATTCTTTTACAATTAAAGAAAACAAACTATGATGGCAATCATTAATCCAAAAATTAGAAGAAATAAAACATAATAATAAAATTAAAATGACAAACATAAAAATGCTGAATCATTTTAAACTATTGTCATCAACAAGATTTTTTTTTTATCTTTTTGTGAAACAAAATAAATTAATAAATAAATGTATTTTTGTGAATTTGAGGGAACAATAAATTTTGTAGAATAATTCATACTTCCTCCACTCCAAAATATAAGATTAAGTTAAATCTTTTAAAGTCTCTTACTATTTTGTAAAATCTTCTTGTAAATATTCAAATTTCTAATAAGGTTCTAGTTCTCATTTATAATTATAAAGGAGAGTTGTAATTATATTTGTACAATATATAAAATTTTATTTTCTCTTGTGTATTACATGACGATAAGTAATATATTCAAAAAATAAATGAAAATTAAAGAATATTTTTAATATCATGGATACCATATTAGATAGAGAATGAAAGTTTAGATAGCCAAAATTAGTATTTCGGAATTGTAGACATTCAAAATTAATCTTGGATGTTGGTTTATCTTGTCATGCTATTAGAAGTATATAAACGTGTAGGTAAAAAGTCTATAGAAGTCTGTTACTTATTTCATATAGTCATTAAAAGTCATTAAAAAAACTCTGTTACCCACTGATGAACAAATACAACTGTAATCATCACTGACTGGTCGTATCTTCCAAGGTGCTACCCAGCGTAGCGCCGTGCTGCTTGATTATCAGGACCGACTGCATAAGAATATCTTGTTCGGCTGCATATAACAAGTCCTTCCTCTTGAAGCACAAACAAAAGTAACAGTCATTATTAGCTAACGGATCGTGTAAATAATGACAGAAATGTAAGAACCGTTCTTTAAAGAAGAGAAATTTTCAAGGATGTAACTATTCTTCACAATCTCTGCTTTTACTTCATGAGGACCCCTTATAGAATGTAATAAAATTTGTACGAAAACAAGATATAAAACCTCTCTCACACATGCTTCACTCAAGATTATAGTGTCTCACACGTTATATTCAGGTGCTTCACTCAAGATTTTAGTATCAGCTTAAAATGTGCAAACTTTTGAAGCAAAAACAAAATCTTGAACTCGTAAGTACGCAACAATGATTAAAACTAGGAATATTATTAAAACAAACAGTTAACAATGAAAACAGCCTTATATCTAAAGATATTTGAAAGTATCTATAGTAAATAATATGTACCATATGTTTTAGATTGTAACCAAGAGTCAGTTCTGCATATGATCTTTCTACTCGAGACAAGTAACAGAAAGGTACTTCCTTTTCCAAGAAAACATTTGAGTTTGATTTGAGCATGTTCTTTATATCTTCTGAAATCTGGGGAATCTTGTCGAAGTCGCCAATTTGCAAGGGAATTTTGTTGAGCATGGCACGCCATCCGGCACGTGATTTATTCACAATTACCTACAAATGTCGCAAGAACTTGCAGTGATATATGATGTCATGAATAACTTAAGTTATAATATTAAGACCACGGTGCAAGTCAGGAAATTTTTTACGAAAGAGAGAGGCCACTCATAAATTAGTTGAATGAAATGCATCAATTAGTTAAGTGCAAGACAATTTTCAAGACCAGAACATATAAGAAAAGGCCTCAATTAAGTAACGGTGCTTGGAGAACGTGTAAATTTAAAGATAGCCATTCACAGGTAAGCAACAAATATCAAACCAAATCCAAAGTAGTAATTAAGCATCAAATATCAAAACTCCTGAGCAAAGCATAGGCAATATGGCTGACAGTTACGAACATTTGAAGATTAAGAAGAATTTAAATATATCACCAAGTACATTGTCCACCTACAGTCACCTGATATATATATATAGTAGCACGATACTTTCCCATTTACAAGAAAAGAAGAATAAATAAACTTTCCCACTTTCATAAATCTTTGAGAAAGTAAATAAAATTGGAATAGTAATTTAGGAAATATTTTTTGTGCAGTTCTCACTCAGTTTTCTAGAAGCAAGTAAAACTTTCTTTTACAAAGAATGACTTCAACTGTTATGACAAGGCAATTTGATGACATTAGATGGTAATTTTTATCCTTCAGCAGACTATATGTTGGATTGTAGCAACCATTCACAGCAGTATTTCTTTCTATTTTCTGCTGCCAGACCATAGAGATAGAGTAATAGAAGTACTCCTGTCAGGATTGAGATTATTGCTAGGCATTATTGAGGAAACCAAAAAAACTTGCATTAGAGCATTAGGCACAAAGAATAACAAGAACTTAAGGAAACATATCATGACCTGTATAGTGGCAAAGATAACGCAAGGAGTGGTCCACTTGACAATTGCAAAACTCCAAAAGTTAGTACCGCTAATTTCCAATAGGATCAATACTAATGAACTCACTTCTTTACAGTGATCATGATATAGATTTTTCTTTCTTCAACTAGACAATGAGCGACAATTCAGTTCTTTTTTTCTTTCTTGTAGATACAAGGCACACAACTTAGTCTTTAAGACTTACTAACAACATTTTCTCATCTTTTCTGTTCTTTGTTTCATTTTTGCTGGTAAGCTTGGCTGCATTGCGCGCTCGCACACACAAATGGGTGCTATATGTGGCTGAAATATTTTTTTTCTAGCCAGGTACACTGATTTGTAATCAAATTGTATATGGTAATTATCTTGGGCCCTTAAGAGTTGAAGTTGAAACAATATACATAGATATCAACTAATGCATTCTACCAAAAGCAAGGCAAAACGATTAATACAGTCACGTCTTGTAAAGGAAACGAAAAGAGCTTAAGAGGGTAAATCAGCATGTAAACATGTCAGGTCTCGCAAAAGAATGGGAAGATAACTTCTAGGTAATATTAAGTTCTCCCTCTGTTCCATATTATTATATCACTATTGATTTTTTAAAGTTAACTTAAGAGATTTTTAAATTCAAAATTGACATAGACTTTTTTAAAATTTTATACCATGATGAATATTGTAAACTATCTAAAAAATATTACTTACAAGCTTTATTGTTTCATAATTTTAAATCTCAATTTTAAGTTTGAAAACGTTCTCAAATTGACTTTCAAAAGTCAATAATGGTCTTACTATTTAGAACGGAGGGAGTATTTCTTTTTCCCTAACAATAAAAAATGATGGAGGTCAATGATGAAGGATGGATGATATAAATGAATATGTCATGCATAGTTTTGTGAAGCATAAAAGCATTTAGTGCATGGAACATTCTTGTAGCATGCTTTGTCTCCCAGTCTAGAAGTATGAAAGTACGGCTGGCTATGAGCATAGTTCTATAGCTAACTTGAGGATGATAATCCCACATATTGAGCTGCAACGGATACAATAAATAGAAGTGTTCTAAAACATTGAAGAATTAACATGCCCACCTTACTAGAAAACAGTGAATTAGGAACTATAACAGGGAATTTTTCAGCACTCAGCAATCTTGTGGTTGTAAGTCCCATTTCTATCACCTGACCTTCAACAGATCCAGCCTGCAAAAATAGTAACTATTTAGAGCTCATCAAAGAAACTGAAGAAGACCAAGCAAGCGTCATTTAGCAACCAAAGTTCTTATAACATTTCCTTTTAGAAACACTGCTCAACAAAATATGCGATGTGGTAAGAAACTTGAGCAAGGCTGTTATGATAATAAAGAAATGCAAAAAAAGCGTAACTGTTCTTCAAAATTCTAAATGAATTTGAGCTAACAAAGCTTTTCAGCCAGTAAGTAGGGACTTCTAGAAGGGGACTGAACTAAAGCCTATACCATCAAAATTTAATTTGATAGGCAAAAATCAATTGCAAACTCATAATCTACACACTAAACTTGTATAGTCAACATTATGTCTAATATTTTCCTCCTTAAAGGACAAAAAACACCTACTACTGATAACATTGAAACCGGTGCACACCACGATGCCAACCAAGGGAATGTTCACATGCATCTCTCAGTCATCAATTATAATTACTTTCAACGGAAGATCAGAAGAATCTATTACATAATTGGAGTGGCCAACCGTGGTTCAAATCACTGCTGAGTGCTGATCTATGACAGGCTAATATAGTTAGGCGAATATTACAAGGATCATCAATGAAAAGATTCATAAACTACAACTCTAACAACAAAATATATCCTTGTGTAACGAACCATTTATAGCAAATTTTTAGTGTCAATACTTAGTTAAAACATCGAGTGAAAAATAAAAGAAGTTTTAAGTAGAAAATTTGCAGATAAGTTTCCAACTAAGAGCTGATAGGATGTTACTCAATTTTCTAAAAGAGAAGTTGCAGTGAACTTTAACCGAATTACTGGTTGGTCAATTAAAACAAAAAAAATAGAGATGGATGAAAACATAGACCCTATTAAATTATTTAGGGCACCTATAGCGCCAGTAGAAAACAAAGTTCTCTTATTGAAGTCAGAATATGTGAATATATATGTGTGAGTATGTGAGAATGTGTGAGTGAATGAATATGTGTGTGTGTGTGTGTGTGTGTGTGTGTGTGTTTAGGAGAGAGAGAGAGAGAGAGAGAGAGAGAATATGCAGTAAAACACAGATGACAATATGCAGTAAAACACAGATGAAAATTTGAACATACTTTAATTGTATCACCAACTGAAAACACAGATGACAATTTGAACATACTTTAATTGTATCACCAACTGAAAAGGGTCTTGATATCTGCACAGACAACCCACTAAGAACATTTCCCAGAATATCTTTAGATGCAAAAGCAGTAGCAACTCCTGCACACAAGATATAGAAAGACAAAGAACTGAAGATATTATTGTAAAGACCTATAGCAACTTTAATTTTCTAACTTCTAAGTTCAATTGAATTCATCAAAACTGTTTGAAACAAACCATTTTGTCTAATTGAAAAACTTAAGAACTGGCGCATGCTACTATCTTTGGAACTTAAGAGCTTCCACAAGTTTTGGGGGGGTAAAACAACGCTTCTACTAACATGTAACATTCTCTTTCATTTTTAAAGGAAATGTTTAAAACTAGGAACAATTAGAGACAATAGGCATATATGCTATTTTCCATTCGCATGTAGTTATACAAACTACAAGCACTATTTTTGGGGGAAAGCACATTTAAGAACTTGGAGGAGGAGGTTTCGAATCCAGGACTTAATAATCTTGAGGGATGGTTTTGCTGCCACCAAGTAATCCCATTTAATTACCAAAAAAGGCTATTTAATAATCCATGCCCTTAATAAAAATGTTTCGCATTAAGAGCCAAAGTTCATAAGTTTCATTAATATCTAAAATTATCACCACTTAGAAAGTTATTAAAGAGAGTAAGAAATTTACATTAAAAAACTTACCCCCTATGCCTCCAACGGTAAGGATAGATTGGACAGCCACCCCACACGCCTCAGCTAAAGCCATCACACCAAGGACAAATAGACCAACCGAGGATACTTTGTCAATGATTAACAACTTATCACGGTCGACAGGTCCTTCCGTGCTCTTTACAGCCAAAACACGAGTAATGACATTTGCTTTCCATCGATGCAGAAACCATACAAGTGAAAGAATAACAGCACCTCTCCAAGCTTGTGAAATGTATTGTGATGCAATCGTGCTTGGTGCCACCATCATGCCTCTGTATACCAAAATAAAACAAACAGCAAATATAAGCATGAGATGATAGGAATCTTAAAGACATTATAAAGATGTGCAGAAGAAAGCCCACTAACATATATGAGAATGCCATAAAGGTAACTAGATATCGCAGCGGATCCTCCATAGAACCCCACAAACTATTCTCATACGGGACTGGCCCCCATAACGAGCTACCAGATAATAATGCAGCAGGGCCTTGAGTTGAGTACTTATGAAATCTCCTCAAAACCCTAGGCATCACAAACCAGGCCAACATTGTACCAGTTAAAGTGCAACCAACAGGAACAATAACGTCTCTAAGATAGGGATGTGTATTGAGCAACTGTTGAGCATAAGGAGTAAGTTCAGTGGATGCCTCTTTAACCTTTTCCCCAGTATAATTCACAGCATCAACTGCAACCTGCCAAGCATCCTTAACCTTATTGAACCAATCAGGTCCACCATCACTAACATCAATACCACTTGAACTTGAAGCAACCGGAACTTCAATGCCCCTAGTGTTATCTCCTTGGCTACCAACAGGGGATGATGAATACAACCGGTAACTCATGACCACAGCACTTCCCCCAAAATGAGAAATATTACTGAGTGAAATCAAATTCGACTGCATCGGGGAATATGTACCAGCACAAGTGTTCATGTTCCTATAATATTGATCAGCTGTAGAAGTTTTCAAACCAATCAATTTAAAGTCATCAACAGCAGAAATATTACCAAGTGAAATCAAATTCGATCGCATTGACGAAAATGTACTAGCACAACTGTTCGTGTTCTTATAACATTGATCAGCTACAGAAGCTTTCAAACCCATCAATTTAAAGTCACCATTGACATTACTTAGGGCAAACCCAGATTCTTTTGTGCGGAATTTAGTACAACTTATCAAACTAGATGATGACCTAACACCAATTTGACTCGAATTTCTACCAAATTTTACAGAAGACCCAAGTGACTTCAACATTGAAAACCTAATTGCAGCCATTATTAACTACAATAAGTCGCAGTTGTTCAACCAAAGCAAACCCAAATTTCTCAACAATCTTCAAACACTGTAACAAGAGAGAAAAGTGTAAAAATCGATAATCAAATTATGCCCAGAAAAAAAAAAACAAGTTTATATAAATAGAGTTCATACGTAGCGAGAAATTTAAACTCAAGTAAACAGAGAAATTTGGTTAGTGCAAATAAGTACTGACCTGTTATTTGCTTCTGGGAGTATTTGAAATTTTGAGAGAAAATTATATAGAGAAGACAATTTAGCTTGATGAGCAAGAGATCGACACCGCCAACGAGAGTAAGTGATTAAGATCACAGGACCGAACGCAAAAAGACCGGTATTGTATTAATATCAAAGGACTAAAACGATTTTTAAATTAAAATTAAATATAAATATTTTGGTATTTTAGTTCAATCACTTTTAACAAAAACACAAAATATAAAATTATTAAAAAAAAGGAGTTCTAATGTCACACAATTATCTTAAATTTATTATTTATATATTCAAAAAAAATTTATAATTATATAATCAAACACTATTTTAACTTTTTTATAAAAATACTTTCTGTTAAAAATTTTATATTTAGAAATATTTTATCGCAACCAGGCATGTTTCGGGACCTTCCCTTATACCCGTCTTGCTAATGTATTAGACGTGCCGCCGTCAAACTTAGTATCCCATCCTCCTTTGATATTGACCGAATTCTCTCCCTCTTACAAGTTATTTTATTTATTTTATTTTATATTTAACATTTTATCGATATTCTTAATATAAATTCAAACAACATAATAAATTTTCATTATCAAAAACACGCTATAGATAAATGTTAGAATTTTAATAAAATAATCTAAATGAATATATAATTATATATATGCAAGACTATTTTTTGTGAGGCTATATTTTATACCCGATCATAAATCACTGATCCTAACTGTATAAGATTTAAAAAATTGAGTGTCATTAGGGCCGCGATAAATCGAGTGACATTGACGTCGGATAAAGTTGTCAGGCCTAGCTACTTAATACACCATAAATACATTAATTTTTATTACTACGTAAAAAATTATATAGTGTGTCATATTAAATGTTAATTGTTTTTCATATATTAATTATTAAATTGAAAATTGAAAATACTCTTTTTTTTCATTATATAAATTATTTAAGACATAATTATTATATAATATTCTCTTCTTTTTATTATATAAATTGTTTAAGACATAATTATACATATTAAAAAATCTCATTAATTCTAATATTAGGTAATTAATATTGGTTTAAAATTTCATTAATACCCATGCACTAATTAGTTATTCTTCCTTTTTTTTCTTAATTACTGTACTTTTTTTGTGCAAAGTAAGAAATGATTAGTTTTTTTTATCCTAAATATATGTAAAACGTCTTATATTATGGAGAAAAAAATTCTTCTAAAATAATTTATATAATGGAAAGGAGGAAGTAAATTTAAAAAAAAATTATTTTATTTTTAAATTTTTTAAGTATGATATATAAATTGACTCCACTCAAAATTTATAAATTTTATACTATACGAGGTTAAATTAAAATTTATAACTTTCTCAACCAATTTTTAACCTCAATTTTTTTTTTAGATTTATTTTATTTTAACATTCTACTGCACACCAATATAAGTTGGGTGATCAGACCAAAATAAATATATTCTTCTTTAATTAAAAAAAATATAATTGAAATGTAATTGAAATTTAAAGTAAATTTATTTTCTAAATGTATGTCTACTATGCATAATTTGTCTTCATAGAAAATATAATTTGAAAAAAAATTACTGCGATACATATGACTATAGATGAAATATATAATTAACTTACTGTAGATTACGCTTTTTATTTTGAATATAAAGTTAGCTTCTATTTTTTTTTTTTTACTATTAGGATCAGTTGGACATATATTTTGTAAACTTTAAATACACATATATCTTTTATTTATGATCATTAAACACTTACATAGTTGTATCTCAAGTATTATTTACAATAAGTTTTATCATTGTTTCATAAAATTATTCTCAAAATTTCTACAACAAAATACCAAAAAAACAACCAAAATCACCCCTAAGAATTTAGCTTATCCAAATTAATGAAGAACCTGAGTATTTATAAGAAGTTAACTTATTATAAATATTTAATATTAAAAGTTAATTTATTGGTGTATTAATTAATGTTAATATTTAACATTAAAAGTAGCAAGCATTACTAATAAAATTTTAATGTTAAATATTAGTAATTTAGTATTTATAATAAAGTAACTTATTATTAATATTTAATCAACTAAGTAAGTAACTTACTATTAATATTAAATATACTAACTAGTTCTATTCATTGAATATGTGTATATTAATTAAATATGTTTACAAGAAATCAAAAATGAAAATAAAAATTTTAAATTTTATTAATGTATTAATTAAAACTAATATATTATAATTTATAAATTACAATAATGAATAAGGTAAAAATTTATATTTCATTAATGAATAATTATAATTTTAAAATTCAAAAATTATAAATAATTGGATAAAGAAATAGGTCAGGTCAGGCCCAAGGTGTAAGACCTAGACTTTTATGAAATATAAATTTAATTTTTCTTCATATATATATTTTTTCTAAAACAGTAAGTGGTTAAATTAACAAAAGTTAAAGTTAAAAATATTTTGTACAAATTTTATCTTGTCGAAAAATATTTGTTTTGTCGGAAAATATTTGATTCGTACGACGGCGTTGAAATAACCAATTATTGGTGGATCCCACAACGGAATATTGTCGGATAAGAAAAGGACAACAATAACCTTTTTTAAAAAAAAATTGTCAACGCTATTATCACTATTAGAGTAACCGGTGATAAAAGAATAGTATCACGTGGTATTGAACAGTAGCACACGGTATTGAATTGTAACACACTGTATTACACAGTAGCACACGGTATTGCACAATATTTCATATTATTGAACTGATAAAGATGCTATTGCATAGACTTTATCAATTATTATCATTACATAGTATTTGACTTTATTGAACTAATAATTATTACAGTAGTAAATGCACAGTATTTTATATTATTGAATCAATAATTGTCATCGTAGCTATTGCACATTATTTCATATTATTGAACTAATAATTGTCACAATAGGGTGCTCTTTCATTTACTTTATTTTCTGCATTCACAAAAATTTGATATAATAATAATTGATTAATGATATAGATTAAAAATAATTAATGAATAATGGATGAATAAGTATAAATCATTATGAATAATTAATGAATAATAGATGAATATGTGTAACTTATTATGAATAATTAATGAATAATGTATGAATAGGTGTAAATCATTATGAATAATTAATGAATAATGGTTGAGTATCTGTAAATCGTTATGAATAATTAATGAATATGTGTGAAGCATCAAGAATAAATGAATAATTAAAAAAGTGTAAATAATGGATGAATAATGTATTAAAGAGATGCGCATAATGAATTAATAATATAAATAATTGTTAAGTGTGATAATTTATGTGTGATAGATGTTTGTAAAGTTTTGGCTATAAATAGAGGTATAAGCATAAGGAGTTTTCATAATTGCATTGCTTATTCTTTCTTTCACTCTCTAAATATTACTTTGTGTAAGTTCTCTCTGAGTATGCTTAAGCTATTATATATATTTGTGAAGATCTGTAAGAGTAGGAGTACTATTCAAGTAAGTCTTTTCATAAAAGTTGGTCAAGTAATCACACACATCATGCGATTTTTATAACTTTTTCTTTGGAAGATTCGTTTTAAAATTTTTTCTCTTAAACATTCTTTTGAAATATTATTTTCAAAAATTATTTTGAAGTTAATTCTACTTTATTCGGTACACCACACGAATTTATACTATAATATAGTTTCTTTTGATGATTTCATAATATACGAGTTAGTATACACCATAAAATTTATATGTGGTAGTCACTAATTAAATTATAAATACATATGTTGATCAACTTTAATGAAGCAGTATCTAGGATATCATTTTCTTTTATACTCTTAAACTTACTATGGTAAGTATTATTCGGTAAATTTTTTAAAATGATTATAATTTTCTTAATAATTTACGCTTCATTTAATATCATTTCATGTGAATCTTCCTATTTACTTGAATCTTTCTATTGAATTATGGATCTGGAATATCATTTTTGAACTTGACTCCACATCATGTTGATAATTTGAACATTATTTGACTCTAGACAAAGTAAAATTGTAAACTCCCAATATCTATTATCTATCTTATTCTTTTATTCATCATTATATCACTGTTATTTATTTTAATCATCAAGAATCAAGTTGTTATGAATATCTTTGGCTTGGGTGCAAAGATAATATAATTGATGAATATTTGTGGCTTGGGGCACAGATGATATGATTGGTGAATGTTTTTGGCCTGGGGTAATGTCTTTTAGGGCACGTGGTGTGACGCCCCCAAATCTGGGCCCACACAGCCCAAACTTGAGTCGTCAAAAGACTACAACAAAATTATTACAACAAAGCACAACGTACTACAATACAGTGTATAATAATACACAACTAAGTCTTCACTATTATTGCCACACTATTTTACAAAACGTGAAGACTATGATAACTATTCCTCGGACCCTCACTCCATTCCCCGGCTAGACCCTGTTATGTTTTCATCTCCTGTTGAAAAACAATGGAACAAAAGAAAGGGTGAGCTCAAATAGCCCAGTAAGAAATATCATGACTAAGATAATGACGAATAAATTATCATTAGCCTTCAACAGTTGAGTTCTTGATAGAATACAATAGAATACAAGGTTTATATCAAAAACTGCAGTTAAATTCTTAAACAATGTTCAGATCAATAATAGCAGCGGAATGAGCAATCTATTAGAAGAATAATGCAGACTATAATGTCCACTCGGTTCTCTTTTTAGGAAAAACATCATCAACTTTTATCATCTGAAATATCATTAGTCAAGATAATACAAATTCACAGTTCCTGATCATAATCATGCAGATCAACAGTTCATCTTTGCACTACGGGCCAAAGACATTCAATATAACACCAACGGTCATGATTATACCAGATTCAGCCTTTGGTCATAATCATACCAAACAACAGTTCATCTTTGCACTACGGGCCAAAGAGAACATTCAC
Organism: Hedera helix; assembly: GCA_947179155.2. NCBI lineage: Eukaryota > Viridiplantae > Streptophyta > Magnoliopsida > Apiales > Araliaceae > Hedera > Hedera helix. Next base: position 42,036,571 of record OX359284.1, on the reverse strand, counting down.
CACGTGCCATAAAAGACACCGAACAGATGTATCGCCTTTAACCTATTATATCGCCTTTAACCTATCATCTGTTCAACAAATATATCACATCTGTGCCCCCGGCCACAGATATTCACAACAGCTTGATTTTTGGATGATTAGAATGATATAAATGATGAACAGAAGAAATAGGATAACAATAAGTATCGGAAGTTTACTTTGTACAGATTCAAATAATGTCCAAATTGTCAACATGATGTGGAGTGAAATTTAAAAATGATATTCAAGATCCACAGTTCAGAATAACGGTTACAATTCAATAGAAAGGTTCACGTAAATAGGAAGGTTCAGTTGAAATAATGAAGTTCAACTATTATGGAACATATAATATTTTCAGGAATTATAGAAGCAATAGTTCCATAATAAATTTCGATTTAGGAGTATGAAAGAAAATAATATCCCTTACCGTAGCAGGTTTGATTAACAAAAGGTGAAGGAAATTAATACAAAGGGTTATTCACCAACAGGCGGCAATCCGCTCCGTAAGATTATTCCCACAATTTAATAGAATTTGAGTACAAAGAGTTATTCACCAAACAGGCGGCAATCCGCTCCGTAAGGTTATTCTCAGAGATTAATAATGAATGAATACGAAAGGTTATTCACCAACAGGCGGCAATCCGCTCCGTAAGGTTATTCCCACAATTTAATACATGGAAATAAAATGCACGTCTTATGAGTAAGGAAGAAACAATATTATTATCGAGAATCAAATAATGATAATCCCTTACCATAGTACGTTTGAATAATGGAAGATGAAAAAGATGGTATCCCTTACCTCAACACGTGACTGGATATTGATTTAAATGAGGTTGATTAACTTGAACAGTACACGTATACTTATAGATCTTCACAAATACTCAAGATGACTTAAGCACACTTAGAGAGAACTTTCACAAGAAGTATTTAGAGAGAGAAAGAAAGAACAAGTAAGGAAGTTTATGAAAAATCCTTAAGTTAAGGCTTCTATTTATAGCCAAAAATCTTATCATTCATTTAATCTAAACCATTCATTTAAAGATCATCTTTTAATCTACACCACCCATTTCAAATATTATATTATCTTTAATCTACACCATTCATTTCATATCACCTAATAATCACCTAACTTTATATTATAAACAAATCAATTTAATTATTCAACAATAATTCACACTTTAATCTACACCATTCATTTCATATCACCTAATAATCACCTAACTTTATATTATAAACAAATCAATTCAATTATTCAACAATAATTCACACTTTAATCTACACCATTCATTTCATATCACCTAATAATCACCTAACTTTATATTATAAACAAATAACTTTATCAATTCAATTATTATGACTAATTGTTATAAATACAGTATAGTTAGCTCTTAGATATCAAGTCAATAAATTAATGAAATACAACTGTTTAAATAACATCATAATAGAGATAACAATAATGTAAAAGAAAGCATATGTTACTGTGTAATGACAATTATTGATTCAATAATGTGAATTACTGTGCATATGTTACTGTGACAATTATTAAGTTCAATAATTTTAAAAACAGTGCAGCAACAATTATTGACTCAATGATATAAAATACATTGTAATGACAATTATTAAATCAATAATGCAAAATATTGTGTAACAACAATTATTGAATTGATAATATAAAATATTATGCAGTGACAATGAAATGATGCGTAACAGTTACGGTGTCAATTATCAGACCAATAATATGAGACACTATGCAATACCGTGTGTTACTGTAGAGTACCGTGTGCTACAGAAAATACCAAAAACTACCGTATGCTACTATTCTTTTATCACCGGTATTTTAACAGTTCCGTTGACTATTTTTATTTAAAAAGATTATTTCTGTCGTTTTCTATATCCGACAAATATTCCGTTGTGGGGTCCACCAATAATTTGTTATTTCGGTGCCGTCGGACCAAACGAATATTGTGACGCCCCCAAATCTAGGCCCACACAGCCCAAACTTGAGTCGTCAAAAGACTACAACAAAATTATTACAACAAAGCACAACGTACAGCAATAATACACAACTAAGTCTTCACTATTTTATAATACGTGAAGACTACGATAGCTATTCCTCGGACTCTCACTCCATTCCCCAGCTAGACCCCGTTACGTTTTCATCTCCTGTTGAAAAACAATGGAACAAAAGAAAGGGTGAGCTCAAATAGCCCAGTAAGAAATATCATGACTAAGATAATGACGAATAAATTATCATTAGCCTTCAACAGTTGAGTTCTTGATAGAATACAACAGAATACAAGGTGTATATCAAAAACTTCAATTAAATTCTTGAACAATGTTCAGAACAATAATAGCAGCGGAATGAGTAATCTATTAGAAGAATAATGCAGATATAATATCCACTCGCTTTTCTTTTTAGTAAAAACATCATCGACTTTTATCATCTGAAATACCATTAGTCATGATAATAAAAATTCACAGTTCCTGGTCATAATCATGCAAATCAATAGTTCATCTTTGCACTACGGGCCAAAGATATTCAATATAGCACCAGCGGTCATGATTATACCAGATTCAGCCTTTGGTCATAATCATACCAAACAACAGTTCATCTATGCATTACGGGCCAAAGAGAACTTTCAATATAACACCAACGGTCATGATTATACCAGATTCAGCCTTTGGTCATAATCATACCAAACAACAGTTCATCTATGCACTACGGGCCAAAGAGAACTTTCAATATAACACCAACGGTCATGATTATACCAGATTCAGCCTTTGGTCATAATCATACCAAACAACAGTTCATCTATGCACTACGGGCCAAAGAGAACTTTCACCGCGTGTCATAAAAGACACCGAACAGATGTATCGCCTTTAACCTATTATATCGCCTTTAACCTATCATCTGTTCAACAAATATATCACATATGTGCCCCCGGCCACAGATATTCACAACAGCTTGATTCTTGATGATTAGTACAAATAATAGTGATACAATTGATGAACAGAAGAAACAGGATAAACAATAAGTATCGGAAGTTTACTTTGTGCAGATTCAAATAATGTCCAAATTGTCAACATGATGTGGAGTGAAATTTAAAAATGTTATTCAAGATTCTCAGTTCAGAATAACGGTTACAGTTCAATAGAAAGATTCAGAAAATAGGAAGGTTCAGTTGAAATAATGAAATTCAACTATTATGGAACATATAATATTTTCAGGAATTATAGAAACAATAGTTCCATAATAAGTTTCGATTCAGGAGTATGAAAGAAAATAATATCCCTTACCGTAGCAAGTTCAAGAGTGCAAAAAAAAATGACATTTCTTACCTTAACACGTGACTGGATATTGATTTAAATGAGATTGATCAACCTATATATTTATAATAAAATTAGTAATTACAACATGTAAACTTCAAGGTGTATGATAACTCATATATTATGAACTATCAAAATTATATATATTTAACATAATTTTTGTAGTATAAAATACCAACTTTAAAATAGTTTTAAAAATAATATTCCAAAATAAATCTTCCAAAGAAAGCTTTTAAAAATGAATCTTCTCAAAGAAGAGTCTTCTAAAGGAAGATTTGTGAATACCGTGAAAAATAGGAATTTATAAAATTACTACTCTTTAATAAAAGACTTACTTGAAAAATTCCTGCACTCCTTTTGGCTTTCAAACACTCAAAATAGCCTTACTATTATCAGAGAAAACTCATAAAATTCTTATAGAAAAATTTTATGTTTTAGGTGTGATTTTTCTATTAAGCTGAGCAAGCTATTTATAGGAGAAAAGAGGTTACTATGCGTGGTAGGTGAACTAAAAAAAAATTCAGCAGAGGCTGCGCAAACGTTTTTAAAAATTTTCAATACTTGCACAGTAACTTTAAAATTTTCAAAAAGTGAACAGTAATGAACAGTAACTTTTGTCGGCAGATGAACAGTAACTTCCCCCGAGATGAACAGTGACTTCCGTCAGTGAATAGTAACTTTTTCGGGAATGAATAGTAAATTCCGGGAGTGAATAGTAACTTTTGAAAAATAAAAATTTTTATTTTTCCTGTGGGTCCAACATATAAAATAAAATAATGCTACAACAATAATGTAATAAATACGTTACAGATTATTATTAATTTAATAATATAAATTACAGTATATTTGCAACTGTGACAATTATTAGGTTCAATAATTTTAAAAAAAACAGTGCATCAACAATTATTGAGTCAATGATATGAAATACAGTGTAATGACAATTATTGAATCAATAATGCAAAATACTGTGTAGCAACAATAATTGAATTGATAATATAAAATATTATGCAGTGACAATTATCGATGAAATGATGCGTAACAGTTACGGTGTCAATAATATGAGACACTGTGCAATACCGTGTGCTACTGTAGAGTATCGCATGCTACAGTAAAATACCATAAATTACCGTATGCTACTATTCTTTTATCACCGGTATTTTAACAGTTAACACCGTTGACTATTTTTATTTAAAAAGGTTACTTCTGTCGTTTTCTATATCCGACAGATATTCCGTTGTGGGGTCCACCAATAATTAGTTATTTCGGCGCCGTCGTACGGCCCGAATATTCCCCAACAAAACGAATATTGTCCGACAAAATAAAATTTACACATAACATCCTTAACTTTCAATTTCGTTAATTTAACCACTTACTGTTTCAGGAAAAAAAAATATATATGAAGAAAAATTAAATTTTATATTTCATAAAATTCGGGGTCTTACAAATATTCCCCGACCAAACGAATATTCCCCGACAAAGCGAATATTGTCCGACAAAATAAAATTTGCAGATAACATCCTTAACTTTTAACTTGATCGATTTAACCACTTACTGTTTCAAAAAAATATATATGAAAATACCGTGTGTTACTGTAGAGTACCGTATGCTACAGAAAATACCATAAACTACCGTATGCTACTATTCTTTTATCACCGGTATTTTAACAGTTCCGTTGACTATTTTTATTTAAAAAGGTTACTTCTGTCGTTTTCTATATCCGACAAATATTCCGTTGTGGGGTCCACCAATAATTTATTATTTCGGCGCCGTCGTACGGCACGAATATTCCCCGACCAAACGAATATTCCCCGATAAAGCGAATATTGTCCGACAAAATAAAATTTGCACATAACATCCTTAACTTTCAATTTTGTTAATTTAACCACTTACTGTTTCAAAAAAAATATATATGAAGAAAAATTAAATTTTGTATTTCATAAAATTCGGGGTCTTACAACCTCCCCTCCTTATGAAATTTCCTCCCCGAAATTGACGTACCTGACATATCGAATAGGTAAGGATACTTAGATTTCATCTCAGATTCTAGCTCCCAGGTCATTTCCTCAGTATCTTGGTTCCTCCATAAAACCTTGACTTGAGATATAACCTTTGAGCGTAGGATCTGCTCCTTCTTATCCAGGATCTTAACAGGTACCTCCTCGTATGTTAAATCCTCTGCTATAACATCTGGTTCTAACTCAATGACGTGGTTTGGGTCCTTCACATATTTACGTAACATAGATATGTGAAAAACGTTATGGATGCGAGACATACTTGGTGGTAGGGCTAGTCTGTAGACTACGGTTCCTATTCGATCGAGGATTTCAAATGGGCCAATAAATCGAGGGTTGAGCTTTCCTCTCTTTCCGAATCTCGTAACCCCTTTCCATGGAGAAACACGTAAGAATACATGATCTCCGACGTTGAAACTTTCGTCTCTCCGATGAAGATCAACATAACTCTTTTGTCGTTCTTGTGCGGTCTGTATTCGTTGTCGGATCATTTGGATCTTTTCGGTCGTCAAGCGTACCAACTCGGGTCCCAACAATTTTGCTTCTCCTACCTCATTCCAACATATTGGAGAGCGACACTTCCTTCCATACAAAGCCTCGAATGGAGCCATGCCTATGCTTGCTTGGTAACTGTTGTTGTAAGAAAATTCCACCAATGGCAAGTACTTATCCCAACTTCCTTTGAAGTCTAATACACAAAGTCTCAAAAGATCTTCGAGGGTCTGGATCGTCCTTTCCGATTGTCCGTCCGTTTGAGGATGGTATGCAGAACTAAAACGTAGTTCAGTGCCCATAGCTTTTTGTAGACTGATCCAAAAGCGTGAAGTGAATCTAGGATCTCGATCAGAAACTATGGAAACTGGCATGCCATGCAATCTCACGATCTCATTTATGTACATACCGGCAAGACGTTCAAGTGAAAAGTTTTCTCGTATAGGCAAGAAATGAGCAGATTTGGTCAATCTATCTACGATCACCCAAATTGCATCTAAGCCTTGAGAAACTTTTGGAAGACCCGTCACGAAGTCCATATTGATGTGTTCCCACTTCTATTCGGGAACTTCAAGTGATTGTAATGGACCTTTAGGAACTTGATGTTCTGCCTTGACACGTTGACAAGTTAGGCACCTTGAGATAAACTCCGCAATCTCTCTTTTCATATTGTTCCACCAAAATGTATGTCGAAGATCTCGATACATCTTGGTACCTCCTGGGTGGATTGCAAACGGCGTGTTGTGTGCCTCCATCATGATTTTATGCTTTAATTCAGGATCGTTAGGAACACAGAGTCGAGAGTTGACTCGAAGTATTCCTTTCTCGTCGATTCTTGCTTCGGGAATGGCACATTCTTGTACTTTCTTTATCATGTTTATCAGTTCCGGATCGGTAGCTTGAGCAGCTTTAATTTTATCGATTAAAGTTGGTTCTACTCGCACGTGAGCAATCTTCGAGTGGGTCCCTGGTGTCTTTAGCTCTATCTCCATCTTTTGCAAGTCGTACAAAATACACTTTTGTGTTGTCAGCAGTGCACTTGTACTTGCATAAGATTTTCTGCTCAAAGCGTCAGCTACAACGTTCGCCTTTCCCGGGTGATACTGGATTGTGTGGTCATAATCCTTTAACAGCTCAAGCCAACGTCGTTGTTGCATGTTGAGTTCCTTCTGGGTGAAGAAATACTTGAGACTTTTATGATCCGTATAGATATCCACTTTTTCTCCGTACAAGTAGTGTCTCCAGATCTTCAACGCGAAAACGACTGCTGTCAACTCTAGATCATGAGTAGGATAATTTTTCTCATAATCTTTGAGTTGTCGATAGGCGTAGACTATAACCTTTCCATGTTGCATAAGGACACAGCCTAGACCTTTGCCAGAAGCATCGCTGTAGATAACAAATTCTCCTGATCCTGATGGTATGGTCAGAACAGGAGCTGAAACCAGTATCTTCTTGAGTTCTTGAAAACTTTTCTCGCATTCCTCGCTCCATATGAATTTTGTGCTTTTCCGAGTAAGCTGCGTTAATGGAGTGGCGATTCGAGAAAATCCTTCTACGAATCTCCGATAATAACCAGCTAGACCCAGAAAACTTCGGACTTCGGTTACTGTTTTGGGTTGTTCCCAATTTAGTACCGTTTCAATCTTCGCAGGATCGACTGATATTCCTTGACTAGAAATCACATGCCCAAGAAACGCGACCTCCTCAAGCCAGAACTCACATTTCTTCAACTTGGCATATAATTTGTTTTCACGGAGCTTTTGTAGTATCAATCTCAGGTGTTGTTCATGATCCTCGCGACTTTTGGAGTATATGAGGATGTCATCAATAAAGACAACCACAAAATGATCCAAATGTTCCTTGAATATCCGGTTCATCATGTCCATGAAAGCTGCAGGAGCATTAGTTAGTCCAAAAGGCATGACTAAGAACTCATAATGCCCATAACGAGTTCTGAAAGCAGTCTTTGGAATGTCCTCAGCTTTAACCTTTAACTGATGATATCCAGAACGGAGATCAATCTTTGAGAAATGTTGAGCGCCTTGCAATTGATCAAACATGTCATCAATCCGAGGTAACGGGTACCTGTTCTTGATGGTGACATGGTTCAATTCTCGGTAGTCAATGCACAATCTCATACTCCCGTCTTTCTTCTTCACAAATAGAACAGGAGCACCCCAAGGTGATGCACTCGGACGAATGAAACCGGTATCCAACAATTCCTGTAGTTGGACTTTTAACTCTTGCAGTTCAATGGGAGCCATTCGGTATGGAGCTTTGGAAATGGGCTTGGTACCGGGTTCAAGATCAATATAAAATTCAATTTCACGGTTTGGGGGTAAGCCAGGAAGTTCTTCAGGAAAAACGTCAGGAAACTCATTAACAATGGGAATATCATTCAAGTTTGACGCATTTTTGTTCAAATCAGTGACATGAGCTAAAAAGGCTTGACATCCGTTTTTCAATAAACGAATGACTTTATGGCTAGAAATAACAGTTATAGATTTCAATGGTTTAGTTGCTTGAATTTGCATGACAGGTTGATTAGGAATATGAAAACTAATAATCTTATGAAAACAATCAATTTTAGCATGATGGGTAGTCAAATAATCAATTCCTAAAATCACATCAAATTCACGCATCTCCAAAGAAATAAGGTCAACAGGTAATGTGAGGTTGTTGATTTGAACTAGGCAAGATTTATAGACAGTAGATGTAATGGTCATTTCTCCTAATGGGGTTTCAACTGATAAGTCAAAGTCCAAGTTTTCAGGAGTTAAGTTTAAACGCTGAGCACATGCAGGTGAGATAAAAGAATGGGTAGAGCCAGTATCTAACAAAGCGTAGACTTCACGAGAATTTATGAATAGCTTACCGGTTATCATCTCATTCGGTTTCTTGACTGTTATCGTCAAATCGAATCCCGAATACTTCATTCGGATCTTCACGTATTTCAACCATATGAATACCACTGAATAATTCTCTAGCAAACTGTTTCTCGTGTTCATCAACTTCATCAGTAGTAACGTACCAATGATTTCCATTAAAATAGTATTTTCGATAGACTACAGTTTCCACGATAGTGACTAACTTAACTTGAATTCCTCTAAATTGTAACGCCCAAAAGTATATAAACATCATTTTTAAATAATCTTGAAAATCATAGCTGGAACACCATAAATCCCAAAGACTGATATGAAACGTCCATATATTCTGATCCTTTGTGATAGAACATAACCAGGTGATATGACTCTCCCAATTACTGAGCAGATTAAATGCAATGATTTCCGCAAGTTCATTACATCCTTTAATTGCTTCTAAGAAAGGATCTGGAACGACTGCAGTAGAGCTTTCACTTTCATCCTTACTAGATAGAACACGCATAATTTTTGCCTTAGGCAAAAGATTCAACTCTGAGTTTGTAGGAATATTATTCGTCGTCTCTTGATTCGCAGGTACATTTGTTTCGGGCACTCCATTGTTAATTTCCTGATTTTCATATGCCATATTCAACTGTAGTCACAAAATAATTGTTAGTTCAAACAAATTGACTCATCTCTTCATGTTCCTACATTCAAATCGACTCATTAGATAAAAAAAAATCTAATTTAGGTAGGACACACTAGTGATTGATTCTATTCGTCTCTCCCCTCCTAGTTCTAACCCCAGATCTCCATTAAAGACCATATCCCTAAGCTCTGATGCCAACTGTGACGCCCCCAAATCTGGGCCCACACAGCCCAAACTTGAGTCGTCAAAAGACTACAACAAAATTATTACAACAAAGCACAACGTACTACAATACAGTGTATAATAATACACAACTAAGTCTTCACTATTATTGCCACACTATTTTACAAAACGTGAAGACTATGATAACTATTCCTCGGACCCTCACTCCATTCCCCGACTAGACCCTGTTATGTTTTCATCTCCTGTTGAAAAACAATGGAACAAAAGAAAGGGTGAGCTCAAATAGCCCAGTAAGAAATATCATGACTAAGATAATGACGAATAAATTATCATTAGCCTTCAACAGTTGAGTTCTTGATAGAATACAATAGAATACAAGGTTTATATCAAAAACTGCAGTTAAATTCTTAAACAATGTTCAGATCAATAATAGCAGCGGAATGAGCAATCTATTAGAAGAATAATGCAGACTATAATGTCCACTCGGTTCTCTTTTTAGGAAAAACATCATCAACTTTTATCATCTGAAATATCATTAGTCAAGATAATACAAATTCACAGTTCCTGATCATAATCATGCAGATCAACAGTTCATCTTTGCACTACGGGCCAAAGACATTCAATATAACACCAACGGTCATGATTATATCAGATTCAGCCTTTGGTCATAATCATACCAAACAACAGTTCATCTTTGCACTACGGGCCAAAGAGAACATTCACCACGTGCCATAAAAGACACCGAACAGATGTATCGCCTTTAACCTATTATATCGCCTTTAACCTATCATCTGTTCAACAAATATATCACATCTGTGCCCCCGGCCACAGATATTCACAACAGCTTGATTTTTGGATGATTAGAATGATATAAATGATGAACAGAAGAAATAGGATAACAATAAGTATCGGAAGTTTACTTTGTACAGATTCAAATAATGTCCAAATTGTCAACATGATGTGGAGTGAAATTTAAAAATGATATTCAAGATCCACAGTTCAGAATAACGGTTACAATTCAATAGAAAGGTTCACGTAAATAGGAAGGTTCAGTTGAAATAATGAAGTTCAACTATTATGGAACATATAATATTTTCAGGAATTATAGAAGCAATAGTTCCATAATAAATTTCGATTTAGGAGTATGAAAGAAAATAATATCCCTTACCGTAGCAGGTTTGATTAACAAAAGGTGAAGGAAATTAATACAAAGGGTTATTCACCAACAGGCGGCAATCCGCTCCGTAAGGTTATTCCCACAATTTAATAGAATTTGAGTACAAAGAGTTATTCACCAAACAGGCGGCAATCCGCTCCGTAAGGTTATTCTCAGAGATTAATAATGAATGAATACGAAAGGTTATTCACCAACTGGCGGCAATCCGCTCCGTAAGGTTATTCCCACAATTTAATACATGGAAATAAAATGCACGTCTTATGAGTAAGGAAGAAACAATATTATTATCGAGAATCAAATAATGATAATCCCTTACCATAGTACGTTTGAATAATGGAAGATGAAAAAGATGGTATCCCTTACCTCAACACGTGACTGAATATTGATTTAAATGAGGTTGATTAACTTGAACAGTACACGTATACTTATAGATCTTCACAAATACTCAAGATGACTTAAGCACACTTAGAGAGAACTTTCACAAGAAGTATTTAGAGAGAGAAAGAAAGAACAAGTAAGGAAGTTTATGAAAAATCCTTAAGTTAAGGCTTCTATTTATAGCCAAAAATCTTATCATTCATTTAATCTAAACCATTCATTTAAAGATCATCTTTTAATCTACACCATCCATTTCAAATATTATATTATCTTTAATCTACACCATTCATTTCATATCACCTAATAATCACCTAACTTTATATTATAAACAAATCAATTTAATTATTCAACAATAATTCACACTTTAATCTACACCATTCATTTCATATCACCTAATAATCACCTAACTTTATATTATAAACAAATCAATTCAATTATTCAACAATAATTCACACTTTAATCTACACCATTCATTTCATATCACCTAATAATCACCTAACTTTATATTATAAACAAATAACTTTATCAATTCAATTATTATGACTAATTGTTATAAATACAGTATAGTTAGCTCTTAGATATCAAGTCAATAAATTAATGAAATACAACTGTTTAAATAACATCATAATAGAGATAACAATAATGTAAAAGAAAGCATATGTTACTGTGTAATGACAATTATTGATTCAATAATGTGAATTACTGTGCATATGTTACTGTGACAATTATTAAGTTCAATAATTTTAAAAACAGTGCAGCAACAATTATTGACTCAATGATATAAAATACAGTGTAATGACAATTATTAAATCAATAATGCAAAATACTGTGTAACAACAATTATTGAATTGATAATATAAAATATTATGCAGTGACAATGAAATGATGCGTAACAGTTACGGTGTCAATTATCAGACCAATAATATGAGACACTATGCAATACCGTGTGTTACTGTAGAGTACCGTGTGCTACAGAAAATACCAAAAACTACCGTATGCTACTATTCTTTTATCACCGGTATTTTAACAGTTCCGTTGACTATTTTTATTTAAAAAGATTATTTCTGTCGTTTTCTATATCCGACAAATATTCCGTTGTGGGGTCCACCAATAATTTGTTATTTCGGCGCCGTCGGACCAAACGAATATTCCCCGACCAAACGAATATTCCCCGACCAAACGAATATTCCCCGACAAAGCGAATATTGTCCGACAAAATAAAATTTGCAGATAACATCCTTAACTTTTAACTTGATCGATTTAACCACTTACTGTTTCAAAAAAAATATATATGAAGAAAAATTAAATTTTGTATTTCATAAAATTCGGGGACAGAGTAAAATTTTAATATTTGAAGGCAGTGTCTCTTACACTATATTTTACCTTTTTGGTCATGCTATACTCTCACATAGTAATATATTTTCTCTTTTTAAATATAATATAAAATAAATAAATGAAATACAAGTTATCTTTTATTTAAATTAATTTATTAAATTTATAAGTATTTCAAAACTGAGGGAGTATGGAGATGGATGAGGAGCACATATTAAATAACTTATACTCTTCTATATCCAATACGTCATGGTTCAAAAAATTAGGAGAAACAACTAGCACTTAATGGCAATTAGGCTGGCATCAAAAGTTTCCCAGTTGTCCCTCTAGAGTCTGGACCCTACTTGTTAATTAGATTCTTAGAAAAAAAATAAAAAATGTGACATTGTCAATTTTTACCATAACTTTAAAGCTTTTTAAATAAAGCAAGTGGAATAGGCGTGCACAACAGGGTGCCTTGGCCTAGGCCTGTCAGGCATTGGGTTTTAACCAGGCCAGACCAAGCCATTGACTTAGGCCTGTCAGGTCAGGCCTTAGCCATTGGGCTATGGCCTGGTTAGGCCTGCAGGCTAGCCCAGGTCAAGTCCAAGGGCCGGTTTGGTCCTTCCCTCTTTTTTCTTTAAATATTAAATATTTAAAATCTAAATTAATAAAATTTTGTAAAAATGATGCAAAAGTTTTTAGATTTATTTTAACATTCTATTACACATCAATATAAGTTGGATGATTAGAACAAAGATAAATATGTTCTTCTTAAATGAAAGGAAAATGTAATTTAAAGATAACTGAAATATAAAACAAATTGATTTCCTATATGTATGTCTACTATGTACAATTTATTTTCATAGAAAATATAATTTAAAAAGAATTTACTGCGATACATATGACTATAAATGCAAAATAAAATTAACTTACCATAGAATACATTTTTTTTATTTTGAATATAAAGTTAGTTTCTATCTTATTTTTTTTACTACTAGGATCTGTTGGAGATATATTTTGTAAAGTTTAAATACACATATATATTTCTTTTATGGTCATTAAACACTTATATAGTTATATCTCAAGTATTATTTTCAATTAGTTTTCTAATTGCTTTATGAAATTATTCTCTAAATTGGTATAATAAAATACCGAAAAAATAACCAAAATCATAAATCCTCCTAAGAAATTAACGTATCCAAATTAATGAAAAATTTGAGTATTTACAAGAAACTAACTTATTATTAATATTAAATATACTAACTAGTTTTATTCATTAAAGATGTATATTAATTAAATATATTTATAAGAAATCAATAATTAATAATTAAAACTTTAAATTTAATTTGTGTATTAATTAAAACTAATGTATTATAATTTATAAATTATAATAAATGAATAAGGTAAAAATTTATACTTTATTGATGAATAATTATAATTTAAAAATTACAAATAATTGGATAAAAAATAATGTCAATCCAGGCCCAAAGTCAGGCTAGACTAGACTTTTTTGTAGGTTAGGTCAGACCATATTTCTGTTTTAAAAAAGCGACTTTTCCAAACCTTTTAGACTAAGGTGGTGTTTGATAAAATTCTCTATTAAGATCTGAATAATTTAGACATCTGAATAATATAGAGCATCTGAATAGAATTGTATCTGAATGAAAAAATGTTGTTTGATAATCAATTTTTTCAGATGTCTGAACAACAGTATTTTACCATTTTAACCCTATGAACAATTGAACATAATAATAATAATAATAATTATTATTATACTAATAATAATTATAATTAATAATAATAATTATAATAATAATAATATTAATTATAATAATAATTATTATTATAAAAATAATGATAATTATTATAAAAATAATAATTATAATATTAATAATAGAGCTAATAATAATACTAATAATAATACTAATTATAATAAAAATTATGATAATAATTATTATAATAATAATAATCATCATAATTATAATTATTATAATAATTATTATTATTATTATTATAAAAATAATAATAATAATAATTATAATATTAATAAAAATAATAATTATTATAATAATAATTATACTAATAATAATTATAATTAATAATAATAATTATTATAAAAATAATAATAATTATATTAATAATAGTACTAATAATACTAATACTAATAATAATAATAATATTTATAATAATAATAATCATAATTATAATAATAATAATCATAATTATAATAATAATAATAATAATTATTATTATTATTATTATAAAAATAATTATAATATTAATAAAAATAATAATTATTATAATAATAATTATACTAATAATAATTATAATTAATAATTATTATTATTATTATAAAAATAATAATAATTATAATATTAATATTATTAATAATAATAATAATAATAATAATAATAATAATAATAATAATAATAATAATAATAATAATAATAATAATAAGGGTTTGAGTGTTGGATATAAAAGGAATTTGTTAATATTGAAGAGGATATTTTTGTCCAAGTTCATTAAGATGCTCCTCTTAATGGTTTAGATTTGATTTTGTATCTCAACCATTTAGAGGCATTCAGATGTAATAAAAAAAAAACAAACAACTTTATTCCTCTTAGCGATTAAGAGACTGTCCATTAAGAGCCATTAAGACACAAACAAACAGCACCTAAGTCTGATAGTTCCAAGCTTTGACCAGGCCAGATAGTAGGCCTTTTGTGCTTCCTTACTACTAATTTATGATACATCACGTGAATTGATATACTTTTACGTACAAATTAAAATTATAATATTTGAAGCCAATGTCTTTAACACTATGTTTTTTCTTTTTGGTCATGTTATACTCTCACATAGTAATATATTTTCTCGTTTTAAATATAATACAAAATAAATAAATGAAATACAAATTATCTTTTTTTTTAATTTAATTTTTGATGTATTAATTAAAACTAATGTATTATAAATTATAATAATAAATAAGGTAAAAATTTATACTTCATTGATGAATAATTATAATT